>JBBGZY010000369.1:1258750-1888125 GCA_037952925.1 Lithobates clamitans | reverse complement strand
AACTATTAAAAACAAACATAGACAGAACTGTGTCTCCATAAACCTTCTGCTCAAAATGCCTGCTCTTGTTGATATGCTTTATTGATTGCATAGAGATGATGCAACTGAAACTGAAAAAATGCCAAGGTCCTCCAGAGGTCAAAGAACAGCTAGGAACGCTGAAGCCAAAGAAGGCGTCACTCTGTAGGTGAAGATGATAAGATATATAGCACAGAATAAGCATAATTGAAACTTAATTGAATTAAAATAAGTCCTATAACTATTCATTTGTATAGAAAATGCATCCTACCTGTGCCAAATAGGGACAGGCTGATGGTACAAGGGTGGTTTGAAGATATGAGGATGGTATCTACTAAAGGAGTAATGAATGCATAGCAGTGGATTAGTCATATAGGTATATAAACTAATATCTTAAACATCTAAGTTTCCATCAATTTTGATGTATTTTAAGTTTGTAGTTCAAATGCCGCCCACGACATGTTGGCGGGACCGGGGGAAAAACTAAGCTGCGGTTCCCACCAGACAAGCTCCGCCTCCGCCGGGGTTTCCTCCCAGAGCTGACACTGGCTGTCTGTGTAGATGGCGGAGCCGGTGTGCCTGGAGGGTCCCTTCGCATTGGGGCTCCCTTGATGGTGCTGAGCTCGGGGGGATGAGGGTGGTGAAAAGTGCTCTGGAGAATGAGACCTCCGAGCACGCCGGCCCCCAGAAGTGCCTGCCATACCTTTCTCCTCAATGGCGGCGATCTGTTGCTGAATCCATTGCGATCCCTGAGAAGGCGCGGTCGCCCTCAACTGTGCCAGGAAATCATCCATGCCGGCCATGCTCGTGGGGATAGAGACAGGCAGCGGCAGCAGGCAGTCACGAGGAGCTCCTTCTTCCTCCAGTGATCTCTGACTAAACCACTGGACCCAGGCTCCTCCTACCCCCCCCCCGGGAATAGACTTATTAAGGCCACCTCCTACCCTGGCCAACTACACTCCCCCAAATTTAACCCCTATCATTGCTGATTTGCCCTGCTACCCTGCAATGCCAGCCCTGCGCCTAAGCCTGCGTCTTGCTGCGGGCTTCTCTTTATCTACAGAGTGACGCCTTCCTTTTGGCTTCGTAGCTGTTCTTTGGCCTCTCGGGGAGCTTGACATTTTTTCAGTTTCAGTTACATCATTTCTATGCAATCATTAAAGCATATCATTAGGGATGAGCCGAACTCCCCTGGTTCGGTTCACATCCAGAACATTCGAACGACCTGAAAGTTTGTGCGAACATATGAACACCGTTAATGTCTATGGGACTCGAACGTGAGAAATCAAAAGTGCGAATCTTAAAGGCTAATATGCAAGTTATCGTCCTAAAAAGGGTTTGGGGACCCGGGTCCTGCCCCAGGGGGCATGTATTAATGCAAAAGAAAGTTTTACAAACTGCAGTTTTTTCGGGAGCAGTGATTTTAACCACTTCAGCCCCGGACCATTTGGCTGCCTAAAGACCAGAGGACTGTTTCCAATTTGGCACTGCGTCGCTTTAACTGCTAATTGCACGGTCATGCAATGCTGTACCCAAACGAAATTTACGTCCCTTTCTTCCCACAAATAGAGTTTTCTTTTGATGGTATTTGATCACCTCTGCGGTATTTATTTTTTGCGCTATAAACAGAAAAAGACCGAAAATTTTGAAAAAAAACGATATTTTTTACTTTTTGTTATAAAAAAAATTCAATAAACTCAATTTTAGTCATACATTTAGGCCAAAATGTATTCGGCCACATGTCTTTGGTAAAAAAAATGTCAATAAGCGTATATTTATTGGTTTGCGCAAAAGTTATAGCGTCTACAAGCTAGGGTACATTTTCTGGAATTTACACAGCTTTTAGTTTATGACTGCCTATGTCATTTCTTGAGGTGCTAAAATGGCAGAGCAGTACAAAACCCCCCAAATGACCCCATTTTGTAAAGTAGACACCCCAAGGAAATTGCTGAGAGGCATGTTGAGCCAATTGAATATTAATTTTTTTTGTCCCAAGTGATTGAATAATGACAAAAAAAAAATTACAAAAAGTTGTCACTAAATTATATATTACTCACACAGGCCATGGGCATATGTGGAATTGCACCCCAAAATACATTCAGCTGCTTCTCCTGAGTACAGGGATACCACATGTGTGGGACTTTTTGGGAGCCTAGCAGCGTACAGGGCCCCGAAAACCAATCACCACCTTCAGGATTTCTAAGAGCGTACATTTTTGATTTCACTCCTCACTACCTATCACAGTTTTGAAGGCCATAAAATGCCCAGATGGCACAACCCCCCCCCCCAAATGACCCCATTTTGGAAAGTAGACACCCCAAGTTATTTGCTGAGAGGCATGTTGAGTCCATGCAATATTTTATATTTTGACACAAGTTGCGGGAAAGTGACAATTTTTTTTTTTTTTTGCACAAAGTTGTCACTAAATGATATATTGCTCACACAGGCCATGGGCATATGTGGAATTGCACCCCAAAATACATTTAGCTGCTTCTCCTGAGTATGGGGATACCACATGTGTGGAACTTTTTGGGAGCCTAGCTGCGTACGGGGCCCGAAAACCAATCACCGCCTTCAGGATTTCTAAGGGTGTAAATTTTTGATTTCACTCTTCACTGCCTATCACGGTTTCGGAGGCCATGGAATGCCCAGATGGTACAAAACCCCCCCAAATGACCCCATTTTGGAAAGTAGACACCCCAAGCTATTTGATGAGAGGCATGGTGAGTATTTTGCAGCTCTCATTTGTTTTTGAAAATGAAGTAAGACAAGAAAAAACATTTTTTTTTCTTTTTTCAATTTTCAAAACTTTGTGACAAAAAGTGAGGTCTGCAAAATACTCACTATACCTCTCAGCAAATAGCTCGGGGTGTCTACTTTCCAAAATGGGGTCATTTGGGGGGGTTTTGTGCCACCTGGGCATTCCATGGCCTCCGAAACTGTGATAGGCAGTGAAGAGTTAAATCAAAAATTTACGCCCTTAGAAAGCCTGAAGGCAGTGCTTGGTTTTCGGGGTCCCGTACGCGGCCAGGCTCCCAAAAAGTCTCACACATGTGGTATCCCCGTACTCAGGAGAAGCAACAGAATGTATTTTGGGGTGTAATTTCACATATTCCCATGGCATGTTTGAGCAATATATCATTTAGTGACAACTTTGTGCAAAAAAAAAAAAAATTTGTCTCTTTTCCGCAACTTGTGTCACAATATAAAATATTCCATGGACTCAACATGACTCTCAGCAAATAGCTTGGGATGTCTACTTTCCAAAATGGGGTCATTTGGGGGGGTTTTGAACTGTCCTGGCATTTTATGCACAACATTTAGAAGCTTATGTCACACATCACCCACTCGTCTAAGCACTTGAAGACAAAGCCCTTTCTGACACTTTTTGTTTACATGAAAAAATTATTTTTTTTTGCAAGAAAATTACTTTGAACCCCCAAACCTTATATATATTTTTTAAAGCAAATGCCCTACAGATTAAAATGGTGGGTGTTTCATTTTTTTTTCACACAGTATTTGCGCAGCGATTTTTCAACCGCATTTTTGGGGGAAAAAACACACTTTTTTAAAATTTTAATGCACTAAAACACACTATATTGCCCAAATGTTTGATGAAATAAAAAAGATGATCTTAGGCCGAGTACATGGATACCAAAGATGACATGCTTTAAAATTGCACACAAACGTGCAGTGGCGACAAACTAAATTCATTTTTAAAAGTCTTTACATATTACCACTTTAGATTTACAGAGGAGGTCTACTGCAAAAATTACTGCCCTCGATCTGACGTTCGTGGTGACACCTCACATGCATGGTGCAATTGCTGTTTACATTTGACGCCAGACTGACGCTTGCGTTCGCCTTTGCACGAGAGCAGGGGGGGACAGGGGTGCTTTTTTTTTTTTTTTCTTTATTATTTTTTTGCTTTTTTATCTTATTTTTAAACTGTTCCTTTCATTTTTTTTTTAATCATTTTTATTGTTATCTCAGGGAATGTAAATATCCCCTATGATAGCAATAGGTAGTGACAGGTACTCTTTTTAGAAAAAATTGGGGTCTATTAGACCCTAGATCTCTCCTCTGCCCTCATAGCATCTGACCACACCAAGATCGGTGTGATAAAATGCTTTCCCAATTTCCCAATGGCGCTGTTTACACCCGGCGAAATCTAAGTCATGAAATGCTCGTAGCTTCTGGTTTCTTAGGCCATAGAGATGTTTGGAGCCACTCTGGTCTCTGATCAGCTCTATGGTCAGCTGGCTAAATCACCGGCTGCATTCTCAGGTTCCCTGTTGAGACAGGAGAGCCAGAGAAAAACACAGAAGACGGTGGGGGGGGGCATTCCCTCCCACTGCTTGTAAAAGCAGTCTAGAGGCTAATTAGCCGCTAGGATTGCTTTTACATGAAAGCCGACTGCTGGCTGAAAAGAATGATACCAAGATGAAACCTAAACCTGCAGGCATCATTCTGGTATAACCACTCAATGACTCGTGAATGGCGTACCTGAAGACAAAAAAATGGTTAACAATAAAACACAGTAAATGGTAAAGTATAAAAAATTGCATACCTGAAAAGCAAACATGATAAAACATAATAACAATGAAACATTGCAGAATAGAATACAGTAAAAAAAGAGCAGAACAATAGAGAGAGAATAGAGAGAGAGAGAGAACAATAAAACGACAACTATTTTTTTTTATTTTATATATATTTTTTTTTTTACACTTTGTTTTGTAACTAACTTTTATAACTGTAACCGGTTCCAGGTTCGGGTCTCTCAAAATGCGATGGCATCTTGGGAGACCCTGTGAAAGTGTGCCTAGTCTGTGTAATGCTGTACCCTACGCTAATACTCAACTAGTGAATGGTAGCGTTCAAAACATTCACCAATGCAAAGACCAGGATTGTCAGGACAGAAGGGACAATAATAGCGGGTGCCACGCCTATATCCGCGCTTGCTGCAGACACAACATCTTTTTTGGGGGGGTTCGCTGGGTAGGGGTACTCGGGAGGACATAAAGAAAATGCCTCTCATGCAGCCGACTGCATTTGGTTGGGAATGTGAACTGGGGAAGTACGGGCGCTGCAGAAGCGGTGGGTTCCCAATTAGGATTGGCGAATGCAGCAAGAAGGGCATTATGGGCACAACAGGCCTGTTTGTCTTCTTCTTGGTGTCAGCGGGACACTACTTGTGCTTGCCACCTCACCAGCTTGAACTGCACTTATGGGACTCGCCACGTCACCAAGTGTTACTGCAGTGCTGGTTTGACTATGACCGGGGTGTACTAGGCCGCTGGTGCTTGCCAGTTCACCAAAACGCTACCAAAAAACTGTTAGCGATCGCAGGGATCAGGTCTGACTCTGCGAATGCTGCTGTTATGTGTTTAGTGTTTTGTAAGTGACAATGATCGATCGATACTGCACTTGGGTGGGCTGGGCTGGGCCGGGCGGAGGGGCAAAACGCAGGTGCTAGCAGGTATCTGGGCTGATTCCGCTAACACTGCGTTTTTGGGAACCCTAAACTGCTGGGGACGCTACTATAGATCTGATCGGATCAGATATTGATCCGTTCAGATACTATACCACTAAGGGAGGTGTACGGTGTGCGCGTGGGTGTTAGCGGTACTGGCGCTAACCTGACGCTGCCTGGGGCTGGTGCTTGCCAGTTCACCAAAATGCTACCAAAAAAACTGTTAGCGATCACAGGGATCAGGCCTGACTCTGCGAATGCTGCAGTTATGTGTTTAGTGTTTTTTAAGTGATAGTGATCGATCGATACTGCACTTGGGTGGGCTGGGCTGGGCCAGGCGGAGGGGCAAAACGCAGGTGCTAGCAGGTATCTGGGCTGATCCTGCTAACACTGCGTTTTTGGGAACCCTAAACTGCTGGGGACGCTAGTATAGATCTGATCGAATCAGATATTGATCCGTACAGATACTATACCACTAAGGGAGGCGTATGCTGCGTGCGTGGGTGTTAGCGGTACTGGCGCTAATCTGACGCTGCCTGGGGCGATGCATATCACCGCCGGGCGATCAGGGGGCTAAACCTTTATTCGGTAATAAACGGCGGGTGCCCTGACACTATAAAAAATAAACGAACTAACCAGCGTCACCCGTAACAGTTATACGGTGATCAGTGGTGAAAGGGTTAACTAGGGGCAATCAAGGGGTTAAAACATTTATTTGATAGTATATGGGGGTCCCTGTCGCTATAAAACGCTGATGGCGAACCTAAATATTTACCTCCCTAACTAGCGTCACCTGTGACACTAATACAGCGATCAGAAAAATGATCGCTTAGCGACACTGGTGACAGGGGGTGATCAAGGGGTTAAAACTTTATTAGGGGGGGTTAGGGGGGGTTAGGGGGGTATCCTAGACCTAAAGAGGGCTAACCCTAACTGCCCTAACACACTAACTGTCACAAACTGACACCGTGCAGTAATCAGAAAAAAAAAACTGCTTGGTGTCAGTGTGACAGGGGTGATCGGGGGGATTGGGGGGTGTTTTGTGTGTCTGGCATGTTCTACTGTGTGTGTGTTTTGACTCACATTGCAGTCTTCTCTCCTCGGCGCCAGAACGGAAAATACCGAGCCGAGGAGAGATGACATCATTTCCTTTGCTGCTGTTTAGCATACAGCAGCAGAGGAATGATTTCATTGGCCGGTGGCGATTGCGAGGGGGGGGGGCCACGAATGGATGGTCTCACCCTCACCTCCGATTGCTGCTGGACCGCCTTGGGCACCGGGAGGCAGATCACGTATATGTGAATGAATGAGTGACTTGTATAGCGCTACCTATGCAAACTGAATCGCCTCAGGGCGCTTTTCAACCTACCAGCATGTCTTTGGAGTGTGGGAGGAAACCGGAGTACCCGGAGGAAACCCACGCAGGCACAGGGAGAACATGCAAACTCCAGGCAGGTAGTGCCGTGGTCGGGATTTGAACCAGCGACCCTATTGCTGCTAGGTGAGAGTGCTATCCATTACACCACTGTGCTGCCCCTATATGTATGTGATTCTGCCTGCCCGTGCCACTTTGCCGACGTACATCGTCGTGAAGCGGTCCTTAAGTGGTTAATGATGCTTAAAGTGAAAAAATAAAGGTGAAATGTTCCTTTAAATATTGTACCTGGGGGGTATCTATAGTATGCCTGTAAAGTGGCGTGTGTTTCCTGTGTTTAGAACAGTCCCTGCACAAAATGACATTTCTAAAGCAATAAAAGTCATTTAAAACTGCTTGCAGCTGTAATGTAATGTCGGGTCCCGGCAATATGGATTAAAATTATTGAGAAAAATGGCATGGGTAACCCCCCAGCCCATTACCAGGCTCTTTGGGTCTTGTATGGATATTAAGGGGAACACTGCACCCAAATTAAAAAAAGAAAAGGTGTGGGGCCCCCAGGCCCTATATACTCTGAACAGCAGTATACAGGTGGTCTATTCCCCGCCCCTTTTCGTTCGGCGCAGTGGGGGAAAAGCACATGGCAGAGTCACAGCGGGTGCGTGCTAATTGCAGGAATGAGGAGGAGGAGGAGGAAAGCCCGGATCCGGACATGTCCCGATCCAGAAGGAGACGTTTTAAGGCCACAAATATGTCCTTTGGGGAGATGTTGGAGATGGTCGACATCATGAGGAAGTCCGACTATGACGGGAAGTATCGGACTTACCCCAACCCCAACATAAGAAATCAAAGATCATGGCGAAAGTGATCAAGAGCCTTCACAGGAATTTCGTGATCCGAAGATCGAAAGATCAGCTCAGGAAGCGGTGGTCGGACCTGAAGTTGAGAGAGCCAGAGCAGTACCGAAAGATCCGGAGAGTGCTGCAAAAAAGTAAGTAGTTGTGCTGTGTTCCTATTCTTTCTGTCTTTATTACGTTCGTGCTGCTCCATGTGCTTTTATTAATTGTAACGTTTAAAAGGGAAACTTGAATGTTCATGGGCCCATTATTCGTTCGTATCAAACATTTTTTTTTCGGCCTCTAGAACATCATTGTTTAGGCCATATGCATTTTCCCACATTTTTTTTGGGCCTACTTGGATGCCAAATATTTGTTTGTGTAGATGGGTTTGTTACTAGAATGAAATGCCAACTAGATTGTGTGTAAGGAGAGGACACTGAGCAGCTGTTTTCACATCTGGACACTGGAGCACTAGTGTGGGACACAAGAACAACATTTTTATTAGGGGGGCACACAGGTGCTCCAGTGTATACTATAGGGGGGTCTCCATCTGTGAAGCTTGTACTAAACAGGTAAAGTGTTGCAGCTTGACAAAGGGCAATAAAAAAAATACATCTTGAAACTCTGCTAAAATAGACAATTGTACCCCACTTCCAAACAATGTTTCCTATTTCTAGTTCTGCCATCAAATATCTGTGTGCTAATTATACCATTTTTGTTTTACATAGGGGAGAAAAGACTCGGAGGACACCCCTCATCCGAGGAGACCAGAGACCCCCCACCTCTGGAAGAAGGTGAAATACCCCAAACCCAAGCTGAGCAGGAGGAAGAAGAAGATGTGGTGGAGATTGGCACCACAACAGGTGAGTGTCTGCGACCACAGACTCAGGTAAAAGAGATAGATGGTGGCAGATTTTTGAGACCTGTTTTTTTTTTCTTTATCTCTTTTTAGGTGATCGTGATGTGAGGGATAGAGAACGCTTTACTTCAGAAAGTGCCCAGATCCTGATCGGGGAGATCATGGGGTGTAATGCCGAACTGCAAAACATCCAGCAAAAAATCCATGATGTTATTAAAAAAAATAATAACATCATTGATGTTTTGGGGCGAATTTAAAACCCCACAAAATCACTTTTTGGATTGTGATCCAATCTTTTAAATTTTTTTGAAATGTTTTGAAAAGCCAAATTTGGAGGATGCACACAGTGTGCCAACATGTGCTATCTGCCATCACGGGAGATCAATGGACGCGTTTTGGGGGTGCAACCCCTTCCTCAATTATAAAGTCGCGTTGAGGAAGGGCTTGCTCCCCCAAAACACGTCCCTTGATCCCCCCCGATGGCAGATAGAACATGTTGACATTCGTAAATTGGTGTGCATCTTCCAAATTTGGCTTTTCCAGGGGTGATTTCCCCCCATCTGAACGCTATATCAAACCCAGTTCCTAAATACTGATGTCTGATATAGCCTTCAGGTTTTACCATATGTGAACTTTGTAAGTTCTATTTTTTTGGCTTTCTTGTTGGTTTTACACAGGCCTGTTTTATCTGAAATGGACATTTCTATTTTTGATAATGCTACTGCAAAAATTGTTATACAACAAACATGTTGGTTTGTTTTAAAAACCTTTGGTAAATGCACATGTGATTGTGCAGGTATAAAAAAGTGGCTTACTCAAGAATGTGTGGATTATTGTCTCAACACTACAACACTTTTGGGGTGATGTAATAGCTGTTTTATGCAAAAATGGGGGTTATTTCCTAAGGGCAAATCCTCTTTGCACTACAAGTGCAGTTTCAGTGCAGTTGCAAGTGCACTTGTAGTGAAATGTGTTTTTGCATTTAGGAAATACCAGCCAACAGTGCTTTGTGTAAGGTTACCCAATCACGACATTTTCTGCACTCAAAACATTTATGTCAGGGTCAGCTAAAACAAACACAAGCAGTAAATGTCCACAAAGAATTTCTTTTTTTTTTATTATAAAAAGGCTTCACATATTGTCTGGCATATTGATAGCCCCCGTACCCGCAAAGAACTCCAGGTAGCGTAACCGGACATCACGGGCACTCAGGGAGGGCAAGCCAGGACGGCCACTTTCAAGCGCTGTCAGTGTGGTTTGATGTAGGATTCCGGCCTCAGGCCCAACTGAGCCAGCATAGTTGGCCGAATGTTTCCGTAAAAAGTTATGGAGAACACAGCACGCAAGTATTATATGGTTCAGTTTATACTCCGCCATATGGATAGGTGTCAGAAATAGGCGGAACCGGCTGGCCAGGATTCCAAATGTGTTCTCCACCACTCTTCGGGCTCTGGCCAGCCGATAATTAAAAACCCTCTGTTCTGGGTTGAGGGTTCTCATTGGGAATGGCCGCATCAGGTGGTCCCCCAGCGCAAATGCTTCATCAGCAACGAACACAAATGGGTGTCCTTCCACATTCTCCTCTGGAGCTGACAAGTCCAAGCTGCCATTCTGGAGACGCCTGTAGAACTCCGTCTGGGCGATGACTCCACCATCGGACATCCGGCCATTCTTCCCCACGTCCACATACAAGAAGTCGTAATTAGCCGACACCACCGCCAACATCACTATACTATTAAACCCCTTGTAATTATAATAGTACGACCCCGAGTTGGGTGGTGGGACGATGTGGACGTGTTTCCCATCAATTGCCCCTCCGCAGTTAGGAAAGTCCCACCGCTCGGCAAAGTGGGAGGCCACAGTCTGCCATTCCTGTGGCGTGGAAGGAAACTGTTGAGGAAAAAACAATAAACATTACTATTTTTACTCTGAAACATGGCAAGCAGATTAGACACAAACATTATGGGGCAACCTCCAGATAGCATTTATTAAGGGGAATTTAACAAGGCCAAAGTATAAGGTACACCTATCGTATTCCCCCTCCCCCCCCTCTCATGGGCCATTTCTAACATTATGGGGTGTGTGGAAATCTTGGACAGGTAACCCTCTTCACTTCATTGAGAGATGAATGCCTAAATAATGGGTATTACTTGGAACAGCCCCTCCTTAGTTACACTATTGGCAGACCACTGGACAGGTAAGAAGTGTCATAATACAAAGATATAAATACACATTGTACACATTTGGACATTCTGCTATTACCTATCAAGATAATAATAGGATACAAAAACTTTAAACAGTACCATTGTAAAGTATTCAGGAAGGCCCTTGCACTACATGCTTTGGGGAATTCATCCATAAATCTGAGCACAAAAGAGATGGGTATAGTGTGTATGGGTTTGGCAAAGTCAGCAGATAGATGATTGAGGATAGATAGAGAATTGGGATCAGCTGACTTAGCAGTTGGGGGAGGGAGGGTTACTAAAAATGATTTGTGGACACCACAAAAAAAGCATCTGGCACTCTGCCTGAATTTAAAGCTAAAATAACATTTCCAAACATTTTAGGGGGTGTTTGGGGTAAAGCACTACTATGGAGCTGATAAAATACATTGTTAAGTGACTACATGAGGTGAATATAGGGCAGGAGACACCATGCTGGGGAGGTTATTGAAGGGCAAATATGTATGAAGGACCTAAAATAATAATTACATAAAAATCCAGCATGCATGAGAACAAAGGGGACATTCACAGCATATTACAATCATGGTAATTAGGGAATGAGGAAAGAAATACAATATATTATCAAACATTCAATACAATAAAATGTGATATAAAAGGATAAAAATCTTACCTTCATATACTCCTTCTGCAGGACCTGGATGATGGCAGAACAGGTCTCTGGGATAATGATCCCCAGAGCCTGGGGGGAGATGCCTGTCGAGAACTTCAAGTCCTGCAGACTTCTCCCTGTGGCCAAATACCGCAGGGTAGCGACCAACCTCTGCTCCGGAGTGATGGCTTGCCTCATGCAGGTATCCTGCCTGCTGATATAAGGGGTCAGCGAAGCCAACAAACGGTGAAACAAGGGGTCCGTCATCCTGAGAAAGTTCCTGAAATCATCAGGATTATTCTCACGGATCTCACGGAGCAAAGGCATATGAGAGAACTGGTCACGCTGAAGCAACCAATTCTTGGTCCATGAACTCCTCCCCACCCTGTTCATGGACTGGACTTGTGTCAAGGTCAGGACCCCAACACCAAGCCCCCACACAGCACGAACTCTACGAGGAGTACGCATATGAAACATGGCTAGAAAACGGTCGGCTGCTCAGAGCGAAGTAACAGAACGCACTGAAGAACAGCAAGGCCTGTGAAGAGCGACCTGAAAAACAGTAACGAACGAACAAGAATACAATGACTACCTAAAGTCACGCGGAACTTGCTGCACGCACTGAAGAGCAGATACAAACCCACAAGCACAAACTGAATGGCAGAAAACGATCTGAAAGCCACGAGTCTGAAAAAGCGTGAATCGTCTCTCACCAAACTTTTACTAACACGAGATTAGCAAAAGGAGCCCAAAGGGTGCCGCGCTTGGTTCTGAACCGGCCTTTTCTAGTCTCGTCGTACGTGGTGTACGTGACCGCGTTGTTGGCGATTGGAAATTCCGACAACTTTGTGCGACCGTGTGTAGGCAAAACAAGTTTGAGCCAACATCCGTCTGAAAAAATCCTAGGATTTTGTTGTCGGAATGTCCGAACAAAGTCCGACCGTGTGTACGCCCTATTAGTGTGATATTAATTGGATAATACGAGCGCATCACTTTATTTATTTACTTATTCACACCATACGTGCATAAAAACTGATGGAAAAACCACAGAGATTTCACTTGCAGAGACACGAATTTACATCAGTTTTCATGCGTGTTTCTGTGAGTTTTTATGCATGATGACATCAGTTTTCATGTGCTTTTTTTTTCATGAACAGATAGACATCACACCCTGTGTAATCACTTTCTCTTCTGCCCTATTCACATCACAATGTTGATATCACGTCAGTTTTTTTCCTACACAGAAAACTGCATACATGTTGCAGATTCCTGCACAGAAAAAATCTGCATCTAATACTTTTTTTGGTGTGAACAGGGTACATTGTTTTCTTTATGCCCTTGCAGACCGCGTGCAGAAAAACTCACATCTCTACACATGGTGTGAACAAGGCCTTAGTGCTCCTGACACAGGGGAGTTGCATCTTCTCAATCGTGTGATCACATTGAAACTAATTTAAAGACAAAGGGAATATACTAATCTCTTTTACAGAAGCAAAATGTAAATGTGTGAATATTTGGTGAGAATTTTATGAATTGTGTGTGAAAAGTGTGAATCTTTTGTGAAAACATTTACAACTAGACACCCTGGCTTTACATGCTTTGCTGTTTATTTTAAGTTATCTATATGTAGTGATGGTGGACCATAACCGTAATACAGTATGTTTCCTCATCATTACCTGTAGTTGCGTCTCTTAATGCTCAGCTCCAGTGACTGTCATCATATTGGTGAGCCCAACCTAATGGATTGTGGGATTAGTAGTCTTTCTGACCAGCGATTCCATTGCCTAACCATACACCGGATTTACACATCCCAGGGATCCTTGCTACCAGTCAAGGAGACTTCTGGAAAAGGCTATAAAGGAGACCGGAGACCAGCCCTACTCTCTCTTCTTCCTGGGCCTTGAGAGGTTGCAGCCTACCATGCGGTGTTCAAGTGATTCCAGCCCGGCCTTGGAAGTCCCAACTCTGCTTGCTGTTCGTCAGACATCTACGCGGCACCAACTCAGCAGCTCGACATCATGTTCATCCACGCTACGCACCCGTGGTTCATCACTGATGTTTGCATTGATGGATGTCTATTCCCGAGTGGCTGTGTGCAAGGCATCTAGTTCAGTTCAGTCGTTGGGGTTTCCCAGCTTCTGCAATCTTTTCCTGGTTACTTTATTTGAACACTGTGTAAAGACACCTTTACCTTGGGAACACTTTACTGCATTTCTATTTAAACACTGTACATAGAAACCTTTACCTACAACCAATTCAAGGAGTACCATTAGCCTGTTTAAGCCAGTTAGTCTCTTAACGCATCACTGTGCCTTATTGGATATAATCTAATGAGCTCCAACTGCCGATAAAGACTTTTGGGCCTGCACCTTGGACTTTGCTGTTGTTACTTTTAATTTAAAGGGCCCTACACTATCCTTATTCTGTCTGATCTCTCATTAGGATTCAAAGGTTGAATAGGCCGGCCTGGGGTTCCCCTTTAGAGTGTAACCAACTGCATTAAATATTTAACCCTTTATTGTCCTACAAGTCATGCTTCAAGTGGTATCTCATTGTACATACGTGTGTATTGTATCTTTGTCTTACACATAATTATTTTAATTTCGATGATCAATACTATGTGCAAGTCAAAGGCACTGCCATGGGAGACAATTTTGTTCCTTCATACACCAATCTATCCATGGGCCGTTGGGAGCATCAATATATTTGGCAAAACAATCCATACTCTAAGCATCTCATTTATTACTGTAGGTACATAGATGACATCATAATCATCTGGAATGGCTCCATTAACGACATTCAGGATTTTGTCAATCATTTCAATACCAACCCCCATGGCCTCAGTTTCACATATGTTACAGACCCAAATAAATTAGCCTTTCTCGATCTTGAACTCTATCGTGCCAATGACGAAATACATACTAAAAACTATTGTAAATCGACAGCTAGAAACTCACTACTACACTACAAAAGCTGCCACTACCACAAGTGGAAAAATAATATACCAAAAGGACAATTCTGCTGTCTGAGGCATAATTTTACCAATATGATAGACTATACAGAACAAAGCGACTTACTCACTAACAAACTCAAGGATAAGGGCTATCCTGAATCATTGATCAAACAAGCTTACACGGTATTCACAAGACGTTCCCACTAAAATAGATAAAGGTACATTTGATCAATCTGTTCGTTTTCTCACTAGATTCCACTCTCACAAAAAAAATTTAAACAATTCTTAAAAAAACTTTGGCCGATATTGCTTGCTTGGATATACATCTCAAAACTAACCATAGGCGGTTAACAGTCTGTTGATATCTATATTATTTTAGCTCTGGGTATTTCATGTTGGAAAGTATGTCGTATGCTTTCCACTAGATGGCAGTGTTCCAAGGCATATATAAGGCTGTAATGAGCCAAAGTCTCACTAGCTTGACAAAGGAGCGCGCCCTGAGTCCCATCTACCAGTGCGCATGCTCCGAAACTCCGTTGCAACCCATCAGTGATGTCATCACGCCCGGCGCCGCATTCCAGCCCTCACCATTGGCCTGATCCAAGCCTCGGTTTCATCACTGTGGTCCCAGAGATCCTGCTTGCAAGGATTTCTCCCCCACAGACAGAAAAATCAGCTGTTCAGAACACCGCTTTGCAGTGAACGCCACGCCAGTGTGGATGGACTCTTGCCTTACTTCCATTACCTCAATATAAGTGGATAATTCACCTGTAACTCATTAAAATGTTTACAGTTCTAACCTAGTGGCGCCTGTGTTTCTCTTCTACCTTTTAAAGTGCACCTGCTGTAAATTTTCTGTAAAATGCAATTTAATTTGGCTACCTGGAGGTGTTCTGTACACAGAATATGTACAGAATTCCCCCCAGAAACATTATTTCCTGCTTGTGTGATTGGATCACTGATTTTCACAGAATTCTGCTCTCACATACAAGTCAGATATCAGGCATCCACCGCCACAAAAATGTATTTTTTTGTGAGATACTCCCTTTAGGAAATCACGTCTAAAGGGATGCAGACCCTGCAATTTACCTCATTAGAGCCCTGCAGGTGAAGCAGCTGATAATTAAGAAACCACTCCCATTGGATTACCTTACCACATGGATACAGACAAACACACAGGGATGTCTTCAGAATGACAAAAGGTCAGAATCTTCAACAAAGTTTGATAAAATCCTTGTAATGTACATCGATCACCCAGAGGGGAATGTTTTTTTTCTCAACAAAAGTGGAGTTACTCTTTAAGCTGGCCATACACTGCTTGAAATTGGGCTAGTTCAGCAGGGACCACCTGAATTTTGATCAGTGTTTGTCCTTGATTGACGGGGTGGGATAAAAATGTTAGCTCCATGGCTCCTAGATGCACAGACACTTGTCATGATTGTCATAGTGTGACAGAGTGCCCCTTTATCCACAGCCATGCGCAGGTCCCTTCAATTCAAACTCCCACAATCCTCTGGGCTCCCAGCATCTCCTGAGCTCTTTAACAAGCCCAGGGGATATAAATATCAGCTCCTCCCTGCTCTCTGTGCTGAGAGAGACACTGCCTAAAGGGACAGTCTGGTGTTTGGGCTACTTGCAGTGAACACAAGAGCAGCATCTATCTAAGCTCCAGTCACTGGAGAGGACTTTACTATAGTCTGTTTGGAGAAGCTGGCCATGCAGTGGGGTGGCCCTATCTTCAGCCATCAGAATCTCCTGACTGAAGACAGCAGCAGTGCCAATGTGAAGCCTGCGACAGCCGCAGATGCACCCAACCATTAGCTTTCCAGAACCTTCCTTCGTTAGGTGGACACGTGAGAGACATTGGTGGTTTTTACAAAAGGCAAATCCACTTTGCACTACAAGTGCACTTGGAAGTGCATTCGCTGTAAATCTGAGGGGGACATGCAAGGAAAATAAAAAAAACAGCATTTTAGCTTGCGCATGATTGGATGATAAAATCAGCAGCGCTTCCCCTCATTTCAGATCTACCCCTCACATTTACAGTGACTGCACTTCCAAGTGCACTTGCAGTGCAAAGTGTATTTGCCTTTCGTAAATAACCCCCATTATCTTTTTCTCTCCAATAAGCTGATCTGAGCTCAGGAACTCTACTGCCATCTAGTGCCCATTTGTAGAATTGTTCTAATTTTCTAATTTGTACCACTCCTGTTTTCCCTACTGTTAACATTAATGTTCAATACTGCACCACCCTGTTCATATGATATATCCTATGGAATGTTATGTTAATTTCCATTGTTTAGTAAAGCAGAAATTGCATATCACCACTGGTCTGACCTTTTGGCTGATACCATTACACAACACTTGGCATCACAAACAGGATCAGCCATGTCAGACAGTGGTGAGGGGAGCAGCACGACGGCAGAGTCAGCCGGCTGCAACGCTGAGGGAGTTAAACAGTCGGCCATTACTTCCCTATTGCTGGCGGGATTGCTATCACAACAGCTGCCTTAGTAGACAGGACCAGATCAGAGTTTAGATGACTGTATTAGGAATTTTGGGGCTTGATACGGTCATATGGGGTTCCACCCGCACAGAAGGCTGATCTGGCTATTAGCACCCTTAAAGAGGAAGCAAGGTAATGAATCCTGCACCTTCCAGCAGAGAACTAATGCCGTGTACACACGGTCGGACTTTTCATCTACTAAAGTCCGACAGCCTGTCCGACAGACTTTCGACTGACTTTTGGCGGACTTGCGGCGGACTTGCGGCAGACTTTCTTACGAACGGACTTGCCTACATACGATCACACAAAAGTCCGACGGATTCGTACGTGATGACGTACACCGGACTAAAATAAGGAAGTTGATAGCCAGTAGCCAATAGCTGCCCTAGCGTGGGTTTTTGTCCGTCGGTCTAGCACACAGACGTGCGGATTTCTGGGTCCGGCGTAGTTACGACGTAAAGATTTGAAGCATGTTTCAAATCTAAAGTCCGTCAGATTTGAGGCTGGAAAAGTCCGCTGAAAGTCCGGGGAAGCCCACACACGATCTGATTGTCAGCCAGCTTTAGTCCGTCGGCGTCCGTTGGACTTTTGTAGACGAAAAGTCTGACCGTGTGCACGCGGCATAAGATTCCCTAGAAAAGATAATCAGACCCTTGGAAGCACTGTACACTCAAACAGTTGCATTAGGGGACCTTAGGGCTTGCTTTATCAGTGGGAAGCAGAGAGAGGGAGAATCCATTCCACAGTACACTCTGCAATTGCAGGATATAGCAGCTGAGATCCGCCACAAGGAGAGGCGGCGACCAGAATGCACTGGGTGGGGTGACACAGACGGATGGCTGAAGGATCAGTTTGTTGATGGTCTTCAGTCTGACAAAGTCAGGGAAAAGTTGTAAGAAAATGACAGAAGTGACCCAAATTTAAAATTCCACAAATTATTAGAGGCAGCTATCCTGTGTCCAGAGCAGATGTCCTTGTGGCCTGCATAAGCGACAAACCATGCAAGTTGCCATAAACTGAACAAACCGCTTTGTGGGAGGCGGCCAATCATAAACTGACAGAAAGGATGGCCCACCCTTGGATGAAACTAGCTGCTCTGTGGCGCAAATGAGACAATCCAAGAGAGAGCACCCCTTTCTGGAGGTAGTGAACACCCCCTGGAGACAATCTAGATGAGAGAGTTCACTCTCCCTATGTTGGGGCTGTTAGAAAAAGGGGCTTTGCCTGAGCGATTGCCCTGATTTAATTCAGAGGGAGCCATTAAACCCAGAGTGCCTCGCCGCTAGGAGTCAAGCAGTTAGGAGGCCCAGTGAAATGAGTCCCCAGTCACACACAGCGGATGTGGTGGTTGATTGTCCTGTGGTGCATGGATACTTTGATGGCCAGGAGATTGAGTGCCTCTTTGACACAGAGTTGCACGTCACTCACTATTCTACCAGAACCTTTGTTCCAGCGGTACTTCCTGAAGAAGAACATGACTCAGGATACTCCATGAATCTCAATGACAGCTGCCAACAAACTTCCCATAGAAGTGGTCAGAATTACCTGGATGAAAGTAAAACTGTGGGGTCAGGACCTCGGCCAAAAAGGTGTGGTGGTCACCCGAGCTTCCGGAGAAGGACGCCAGCAGGTTATATAGGGTATAAATATCATCTAGGGCCTGAAGGCTTAGCCTTTGGAACATTGCCCTACACACCTGGGACCACTTAAGGAGGTTAGAAAGCTGCTTCATGCCTTGGAAGCACTAAAGGCCTCAAGTACAGCAAAAATCAAGGAAAAAGCTGCTGTTGTAAGGGTTCCCGTCAGGGCAGAAATCATAATTTCTCCCTGCCAAGAGACTGTAAGGCCCATGAATGTAGGATTGTCCCATTGGCTGTAAGGTGTCTCAGTCCTAGTGGAACTCTTACCCTCAGATATGGCACCGTTTGTTGCTAGAACCCTCACATAGTTCGATAAGGCACTGTGTTAGGATGCGTAACAGCAAAACTATTCCACTTTGCCTGCTCCAGGGACACCAGTGACAGAACTGGCCCTAAATACAGGTGTGTTCGCTCCTAAAGTGGACCACATGGAGCTCCAGAAATTCCATGGACGACGCTATGTAGCAAAAGTGAATGTTGCCAAATGGTTAGCAGGAACAGACCAAGCATGGGCAGTGAAACAGATACTCCCACTGCTACAGCTGTACACTGAGGAACTGTCACCCACTCAAGCGAATGCAGTAAGGCCATTGTTGGATAGGAGGTCAGAGGTGTAGCAATGGGATTAAACGTTTTGCAGAGTATCTCACAGGGGCTAAATTCGAAGTCTGGACAGATAACAACCCCTTAGTACATCTCCAGACAGCCAAACTCGGTGCTCTGAAACAAAAATGGGCAAAATTTGACTTCTCCCTGCAATACCACCCAGGAAAAGGCAGCCAGGTGGCTGATGCCTTATCACGGTACCCCTTGGTACAACCACAGCGAGATGCGGATGAGGAGGCTGAAGAAGAAGAGATTCCACCCTTGATGGGGACAAGACCTAAGGGTAGACTATGAGTGGACCTCGTCTACATATTGGAAGAGTACAACTGGGGAGAGAAGCAGAGGGATGACCCCGTGATTGTCCCAATAAAAGAGGCGGTGCAGCTACAGCAGTGGCCTAGTAGAAGAGAAAGGTCAAAACTACTACCAAAAACTGTTGAGTGAGTGAGCTCCCGTCTTGTCTTGGGAGATGGCGTATTGTATCGCAGGATAATGTTCCCCCATGACTCATCAGTAACCTGGCAGGTTGTATTGTAACGAGCCTGAGTTCAACCAGTGGCAGAAAGAATTCATGTTGAAGAAAGACATTGAGATGTCCACAAGACATTAGCCTGGTTCAAAAGGCAAGCCATGTGTGTGGGGCTCTTGCAGTTGATTGTTGATCCTTGGGTGGGTCCCCTCGGCCAGTCGCCTCTTTCTGTGGCGGATCCTATATTTTTATGTTGAACCCTGTTCCCCTAGGCATTGCACTTGGGGTTGCTTAGGATGCCTTTTGATACCTCTCAGGTATCTTGTGAATACCAGGACTGATCCCTCCATGTGCTCTCTCTCTCTTGCTAGATGAGTCATTTAACCCTTCATAGGTTGTCAAGTAAGAGCAATAAAGACAAATTATTTATGTATTACTTCTATACCCACATGGCTTGCACTCTCATTTTAGATGTTAAATCTGCACCTTGGTAAACTTTGCTCCCTAATTCTGTGGGCTGGCTGTCCTCTGATAGGAGACTGTTGTGTTTATATATACCCCTAGGAATTCAAGCAAGCTTTTTTATCACTATGCTTGATCCAATTACTTTCTTACATTAGTCTATTTAGATTTATTAATTATATGTATTTAGAAATAATATTTTTAATATTAGATTGGGCCTATCATGTATAGATACTAAGCACCTCTGGCAGGGACTCATACTCATCCCTCAGTGGCTGGGGAAGCAGGTATTCTGGTGCATCCCCCCTGTTGTTCCATCCGTGACACACAGCAGCAAAGGACAAGGGTTTTCTTTTAATTGTTAATGCAGATCTATGCCTAAACTCCTCTCACCTTAACGGGTTAGTGGTTATCTATATATTTTTAATCAATACTTACCGTGCATATGTACTATGGTTCTAATATTATCTTTTTTAGCATAGATAACTTTTGACATTTATGTGCCCCTAAAGAAGAATGAACTATAATTTAGAAATTCGAAAATGTGTTGGGCCATTATTGTCTTCATCTAAGTTGTATGTTGACTGTTTCAATAGCTATCTGTCATTTTAACCCTTTCATGACTAAGCCTATTTTTTTTTTTTTTTCAAATTATATTTTATTAAAGAACAGGAGAGGACATGGGTCCCACACAGTGATACAAGGTATGTACAAAACAATATATTGAGGGCGCAGCCTCCCATTATACATAATCGTCTCATATGGATACCGTAGATATTTTTTCTTTGTAAGAAAACCAGTGTGGGCTACTAATAAACCTTATATGTATGATTAATAAACAATATGTGGGTGGAACCGAACCTCTCCGTATCCATTTCCATTTACTTAAAAAGGAGAAAAGAAGAGGCCTAAATAATAAAAAGGAAAAAGATAAGAGATGAGAAATAAAGAGAAATAGGATAGTAGGGGGGGTTCGGGGGGAAGGGATGGGAGGGGATATGGGGTAACGAGGGGGACGGACGGACAAGGAGACGGCTACTACATGTGTCGTCTGATAGGCTTAGGAAGGATCAGCACTGTTTTTTATACCAGATAATAGCATATCAAGATGACTTCCACTAAACAGACTAGTTCCCTTCCAGAAGCACCTGGCCTTCAGCCGAGAAGATAAATGTGTTCCATCCGGACCAAGTCTTGGTGAAGACTTCGCTTTGGTTTCTAGCAGTCAGAATCAAATCTTCCATTCTCTTAATATCCTCTACCTTTCTGATCCACACACCAATTGATGGGGGTTGTGTAGATTTCCAAAGCAGGGGAATACATGCCTTGGCAGCATCCAGTAGATGCCGGATCAATGACTTTTTATACACTTTGCTGGCTGAGGTGGTGGCGTGGAGCAGAAAGAGGGCAGGATCATTTGATATTGTGCGTTCGGTAAACTTTTGTATAACGTTTCGGATGGTTTCCCAAAATCGGTCCAGCAATGGGCATGTCCAAAAAATGTGGAGGATGGTGCCACGGTCACTATGGCATCTCCAACACCTATCCGTTGTGAGAGGGAACATCTTATGTAATTTTACAGAAGTGTTGTACCATCTAGTGATCAATTTGTAATTAGTCTCCTGCGTTTTTGTGCAGATCGAAGATCTGTATGTGAAATGAATTATATTCTGCTTTTGACGCTTCGTAAATTTACATTGTAGGTCCTGTTCCCAGGATTCTAAACTTTGTAAGCTAAAGCTGTCTGGGGGTGTAATTAACAATTGGTATGTGGCTGACAAGGCATGTGGCATGGAGTCTTCTTCCATACAATATAGATCATATGTCATCAGGGGTTGGGTAAAGCTATCGGGGGGTGCTAATGTTTTGAAAAAATGATCAAGTTGGAGGGCCCTCAAAAAATCTAATTGAAACGGTCCTGCTGGGTTCCTAAGTTCTGCTATATTAGGCCATCTTCCATTCAGTAGGAAGTGAGAGGCTTGGAAGTAATTAGAATTTTTTAGAGATATAAACAGTGGATCTGTGCACCCTGGAGTGAACTCGGGTGTACCCAAGATCGGACGGATCGGGGATGTTGTTGATGTTAGATGGAACCTTACGAACAAGGTCGAGCATATGCGCGTAGTCACCCCTATGAGGGGATGTCTTTTCATGTGGCTTGGGAGTAAGTCATAACACCATGGCGCTCTGTTGAGGGGTATGTCACATTGTAATTGTTCCAGTCTGGTCCAGAGTTTAGTAGTGTGATGTCGATTCCAGTCTATAAGTCTGACCAAATGGGTTGCGTAATAATATTTACGAAGGTCTGGAACCGCCAAGCCCCCGTACAGTTTAGGTAAGGTAATTAGCTTCCTAGAAAGTCTGGGTTTTTTATTGGCCCATATGAAGTCAAAGATAAGTTTATTAGCCTGGGCAAAGTATGATGAGGGGATCTGGATCGGTAGGGCCTGTAGTAAATATAGGAATTTGGGGAGTATACTCATCTTCACAATATTGCATCTACCGAACCACGAGTGTAGACCTGACTGCCATTTGGACAATAGGGACCAAATTGTATTTAATAGTGGGGGGAAGTTTAGTGCAAATATCTGGGACATTTTGGAGGGGATATAAGTAAATAAATAATGTAGCGCTTTAGTCGTCCATTTGAAATTGAAGCTTCCTCTAAGAGACGTGAGTAGTCGAGAATGTATACCTATACCCATGGCTTCGGATTTGGTGATGTTAATTTTCAGGTTAGACATAGCACTATATTCCCTAAATTCCTGTAGGAGGTTGGGGAGGGATATGAATGGGTTGGTTTGTGAGAACATCATATCATCCGCATAGGCGGCTACTTTCTGTTGCGAGTTACCCACCTCAACCCCTTTTATGTTTTGGTTGGCTCTCATATTGCACAGGAAGGGCTCCAATGACAGGGCGAAGAGAAGAGGGGATAACGGACAGCCCTGATGGGTTCCATTTCTGATCGGAAACGAGTCAGACAAGATCCCATTAGCTCGAACCCGGGCTGTAGGATCTGAGTAGAGTGCGTTTATCCAGGTGAGCATTTTGTTGCCCAAACCTATATAGTCCAGGACGGAGGTCATGTAATGCCAGTTCACCCTGTCAAAGGCCTTCTCTGCGTCTATGCTTAGGAGTACACATGGGGTCTTATTTTTATTAACTATGTGGATGAGGTTCAACACTTTGATCGTGTTGTCCCTTGCTTCCCTGGTTGGGACGAATCCAACTTGATCCTGATGGATCAGATTCGGGAGGTGTTTCTGGATCCTGTTGGCTAGAATTTTAGTGAAGATTTTTAGATCCGTGTTAAGGAGGGAGATCGGTCTATAACTTCCACAGGCCGAAGGGTCTTTCCCTTCCTTAGGTATCACTACAATGTGAGCAGCTAGGGTGTCTCTTGGGATGGATGTGTCTGAGCCTATGGAATTATAGAATTTGAGCATTGGACCTTCCAGGGATTGAATCAGGGTTTTGTAATATTGCACCGTTAACCCATCAGGTCCCGGGGCTTTGCCTGATTTACTCACCCCTATTGCTGTTTTAAGTTCTTCCGTGGTAATCGGTTCCTCTAGTGTCTCCCTAGTTTCTATGGGAAGTGTGGGTAAATCTGATCTATGGAGGTATGCGTCAATTTGGTCCTGTGGGGAGGGAGGTCGTTGTAAATTGTATAGTGATGCGTAAAAATCCCTAAACTCCTTAGCGATATTTCGGGGTAGTGTAACTTTCTGGCCTGAGGGGGTCATGACGTGGGGAATATAATTCGCCAAAACCTGTTCTTTTAGGGAATTGGCTAGGAATTTACCGCACTTATTCCCCAACTCATAACTCTTGCGACGGCAAATCTGGATCGCCGCTTTGGCTCGGAATAACAGTAGATCCGTAATCTTATTACGCAAGAGTAGGATTTCAGCCTCATTAGAGGGTGTTTGGGCGTGTTTGTGTCTAGCTTCAGCTGCTTGTAATTCATCTAGGAGTGATTTTATTTGTGACGTGCGTTGTCTTTTGATCCTTGCTCCGTGTTTGATTAGGACGCCCCGGATTACCGCCTTGTGCGCTTCCCAAATTATTCCGGGGTTACTGTTCGGGGTAATGTTGGTCTTAAAATAAAACTCTAATTCCCGGATGACGTCCTTACAGATTCCCTCATCCTGAAGAAGACTCTCATTAAGTCTCCATGTCCGAGTTTTGGAGGTAAAATTATCTTTCAAGGCATATGTCAGCATTATTGGGGCGTGGTCTGACCATGTAATTGAATCAATCGAGGATTTGTGGACAGCGTGTAATTGTGCGTGAGGGATTAGGAAATAGTCTATTCGGGAGTATATTTTGTGTGGGGAAGAGTAGAAAGTGTAGTCTCTCTCCGTTGGATGAAGGAGTCTCCAAACATCAATCAATTGGGCTTTGTGCAGAGAGCGTGCAATGCGCTTCCTGGTAGCTGGTGTGACTGATGAGTGACCCGATGAGGTATCCTCCGTGGGGATCAACGGAACGTTGAAGTCCCCACCCAGGATTAGCTGACCCCTCTGAAACTTCATCAAAACATCTATTGTCTTGCTTATGAAGGAATCTTGTTGACTATTAGGTGCATACAAATTGGCTAGTGTTACTTCTATTCCACCCAAGTCTCCTCTGAGGAACAGATAGCGTCCCTCTGGGTCACTTTTTGCTTCCGCGCATGTCCATGGGACTGAACGGGAGACAAGGATGGAAACTCCTCTTGATTTAGCATCCGCAAAAGTGGAATGATATGCCCATGGGTATAAATTGTTTTTCAGGATCGGGAGGTTGTCCCTTTTAACCACTTGAGCCCCGGACCATTATGCTGCCTAAGGACCAGAGGTCTTTTTCCAATTTGGCACTGCGTCGCTTTAACTTTTAATTGCGCGGTCATGCAATGCTGTACCAAAACGAAATTTGCGTCCTTTTCTTCCCACAAATAGAGCTTTCTTTTGATGGTATTTGATCACCTCTGCAGTTTTTATTTTTTGCGCTATAAATGGAAAAAGACCGAAAATTTTGAAAAAAAATGATATTTTCTACTTTTTGTTATAAAAAAAATCCAATAAACTCAATTTTAGTCATACATTTAGGCCAAAATGTATTCGGCCACATGTCTTTGGTAAAAAAAATGTCAATAGGCGTATATTTATGGGTTTGCGCAAAAGTTATAGCGTCTACAAACTAGGGTACATTTTCTGGAATTTACACAGCTTTTAGTTTATGACTGCCTATGTCATTTCTTGAGGTGCTAAAATGGCAGGGCAGTACAAAACCCCCACAAATGACCCCATTTTGGAAAGTAGACACCCCAAGGAAATTGCTAAGAGGCATGTTGAACCCATTGAATATTTATTTTTTTTTGTCCCAAGTGATTGAATAATGACAAAAAAAAAAAAAAAAAAAATATTTACAAAAAGTTGTCACTAAATGATATATTGCTCACACAGGCCATGGGCCTATGTGGAATTGCACCCCAAAATACATTCAGCTGCTTCTCCTGAGTACGGGGATACCACATGTGTGGGACTTTTTGGGAGCCTAGCCGCGTACGGGACCCCGAAAACCAATCACCGCCTTCAGGATTTCTAAGGGTGTAAATTTTTGATTTCACTCTTCACTGCCTATCACAGTTTCGGAGGCCATAAAATGCCCAGGTGGCACAAACCCCCCCCAAATGACCCCATTTTGGAAAGTAGACACCCCAAGCTATTTGCTGAGAGGCATATTGAGTCCATGGAATATTTTATATTTTGACACAAGTTGCGGGAATGTGACACTTTTTTTTTTTTTTTTTTTTTTTTTTTTGCACAAAGTTGTCACTAAATGATATATTGCTCACACAGGCCATGGGCATATGTGGAATTGCACCCCAAAATACATTTAGCTGCTTCTCCTGAGTATGGGGATACCACATGTGTGGGACTTTTTGGGAGCCTAGCCGCGTACGGGGCCCCGAAATCCAATCACCGCCTTTAGCGTTTTTAAGGGCGTGAATTTTTGATTTTACTCTTCACTGCCTATCACTGTTTCGGAGGCCATGGAATGCCCAGGTGGCACAAAACCCCCCCAAATGACCCCATTTTGAAAAGTAGACACCCCAAGCTATTTGCTGAGAGGCATGGTGAGTATTTTGCAGCTCTCATTTGTTTTTGAAAATGAAGAAAGACAAGAAAAAACATTTTTTTTTTTCTTTTTTCAAATTTCAAAACTTTGTGACAAAAAGTGAGGTCTGCAAAATACTCACTATACCTCTCAGCAAATAGCTTGGGGTGTCTACTTTCCAAAATGGGGTCATTTGGGGGGGTTTTGTGCCACCTGGGCATTCCATGGCATCCGAAACTGTGATAGGCAGTGAAGAGTGAAATCAAAAATTCACGCCCTTAGAAAGCCTGAAGGCGGTGCTTGGTTTTCGGGGTCCCGTACGCGGCTAGGCTCCCAAAAAGTCTCACACATGTGGTATCTCCGTACTCAGGAGAAGCAGCAGAATGTATTTTGGGGTGTAATTTCACATATTCCCATGGCATGTTTGAGAAATATATCATTTAGTGACAACTTTGTGCAAAAAAAAAAAAAAAAAAAAAAAAATTTGTCTCTTTCCCGCAACTTGTGTCGCAATATAAAATATTCCATGGACTCGACATGCCTCTCAGCAAATAGCTTGGGGTGTCTACTTTCCAAAATGGGGTCATTTGGGGGGGTTTTGAACTGTCCTGGCATTTTATGCACAACATTTAGAAGCTTATGTCACACATCACCCACTCTTCTAACCACTTGAAGACAAAGCCCTTTCTGACACTTATTGTTTACATGAAAAAGTTGTTTTTTTTTGCAAGAAAATTACTTTGAACCCCCAAACATTATATATTTTTTTAAAGCAAATGCCCTACAGATTAAAATGGTGGGTGTTTCATTTTTTTTTTACACAGTATTTGCGCAGCGATTTTTCAAACGCATTTTTTGGGGAAAAAACACACTTTTTTAAATTTTAATGCACTAAAACACACTATAGTGCCCAAATGTTTGATGAAATAAAAAAGATGATCTTAGGCCGAGTACATGGATACCAAACATGACATGCTTTACAATTGCGCACAAACGTGCAGTGGCAACAAAATAAATACATTTTTAAAAGCCTTTAAAAGCCTTTACAGGTTACCACTTTAGATTTACAGAGGAGGTCTACTGCTAAAATTACTGCCCTCGATCTGACCTTCGCGTTGATACCTCACATGCATGGTGCAATTGCTGTTTACGTTTGACGACAGACCGCCGCTTGCGTTCGCCTTAGCGCAAGAGCAGGGGGCGACAGGGGTGCTTTTTTTTTTTTTTTTTTTCTTTATTATTTTTTTGCTTTCTTATCTTATTTTTAAACTGTTCCTTTCATTTTTTTTTTTTATCATTTTTATTGTTATCTCGGGGAATGTAAATATCCCCTATGATAGCAATAGGTAGTGACAGGTACTCTTTTTTGAAAAAATTGGGGTCTATTAGACCCTAGATCTCTCCTCTGCCCTCAAAGCATCTGACCACACCAAGATCGGTGTGATAAAATGCTTCCCCAATTTCCCAATGGCGCTATTTACATCTGGCGAAATCTAAGTCATAAAATGCTCGTAGCTTCCGGTTTCTTAGGCCATAGAGATGTTTGGAGCCACTCTGGTCTCTGATCAGCTCTATGGTCAGCTGGCTGAATCACCGGCTGCATTCTCAGGTTCCCTGTTGAGACAGGAGAGCCAGAGAAAAACACGGAAGACGGTGGGGGGGGCATTCCCTCCCACGGCTTGTAAAAGCAGTCTAGAGGCTAATTAGCCGCTAGGATTGCTTTTACATGAAAGCCGACCGCTGGCTGAAAAGAATGATACCAAGATGATACCTAAACCTGCAGGCATCATTCTGGTATAACCACTCAAAGTTGTGAATGGCGTACCTGAAGACAAAAAAATGGTTAACAATAAAGCACAGTAAACGGTAAAGTATAAATAATTACATACCTGAAAAACAAACATGATAAAACAAAATAACAATAACAATAACAATAAAACATTGCAGAATAGAATACAGTAAAAAAGAGCAGAACAATAGAGAGAGAGAATAGAGAGAGAGAACAATAAAACAACAACAATTTTTTTTTATTTTATATATATATTTTTTTTTTACACTTTTTTTGTAACTAACTTTTATAACGGTAACCGGTTCCAGGTTCGGGTCTCTCAAAATGCGATGGCATCTTGGGAGACTGTGAAAGTGTGCCCTAGTCTGTGGAATGCTGTACCCTACGCTAATACTCAACTAGTGCATGGTAGCGTTCAAAACATTCACCAATGCAAAGACCAGGATTGTCAGGACAGGAGGAACAATAATAGCGGGTGTCACGCCTATATCCGCGCTTGCTGCAGACACGACATCTTTTTTGGGGGGGTTTGTTGGGTAGGGGTACTCGGGAGGACATAAAGAAAATGCCTCTCATGCAGCCGACTGCATTTAGTTGGGGATGTGAATGGGGGAAGTACGGGCGCTGCAGAAGCGGTGGGTTCCCAATTAGGATTGGCGAATGCAGCAGGAAGGGCATTATGGGCACGACGGGCCTGTGTTTGTCTTTTTGGTGGCAGCGGGACACTACTTGTGCTTGCCACCTCACCAGCTTGAACTGCACTTATGGGACTCGCCACGTCACCAAGTGTTACTGCAGTGCTGGTTTGACTACGACCGGGGTGTACTAGGCCGCTGGTGCTTGCCAGTTCACCAAAACGCTACAAAAAAAACTGTTAGCGATCGCAGGGATCAGGCCTGACTCTGCGAACGCTGCAGTTATGCGTTTAGTCTTTTGTAAGTGACAGTGATCGATCGATACTGCACTTGGGTGGGCTGGGCTGGGCGGAGGGGCAAAATGCAGGTGCTAGCAGGTATCTGTGCTGATCCCACTAACACTGCGTTTTTGGGAACCCTAAACTGCTGGGGACGCTAGTATAGATCTGATCGGATCAGATATTGATCCGTACAGATACTAAACCACTAAGGGAGGTGTACGGTGCGTGCGTGGGTGTTAGTGGTACTGGCGCTAACCTGACGCTGCCTGGGGCTGTTGCTTGCCAGTTCACCAAAACGCTACCAAAAAAACTGTTAGCGATCGCAGGGATCAGGCCTGACTCTGCGAACGCTGCAGTTATGCGTTTAGTGTTTTGTAAGTGACAGTGATCGATCGATACTGCACTTGGGTGGGCTGGGCTGGGCCGGGCGGAGGGGCAAAACGCAGGTGCTAGCAGGTATCTGGGCTGATCCCGCTAACACTGCGTTTCTGGGAACCCTAAACTGCTGGGGACACTAGTATAGATCTGATCGGATCAGATATTGATGCGATCAGATACTATACCACTAAGGGAGGTGTACGGTGCGTGCGTGGGTGTTAGCGCTACTGGCGCTAACCTGACGCTGCCTGGGGCTGGTGCTTGCCAGTTCACCAAAATGCTACCAAAAAAACTGTTAGCGATCGCAGGGATCAGGCTTGACTATGCGAACGCTGCAGTTATGCGTTTAGTGTTTTGTAAGTGACAGTGATCGATCGATACTGCACTTGGGTGGGCTGGGCCGGGCGGAGGGGCAAAACGCAGGTGCTAGCGGGTATCTGGGCTGATCCCGCTAACACTGCGTTTTTGGGAACCCTAAACTGCTGGGGACGCTAGTATAGATCTGATCGGATCAGATATTGATCCGTACAGATACTATACCACTAAGGGAGGTGTATGCTGCGTGCGTGGGTGTTAGCGGTACTGGCGCTAATTTGACGCTGCCTGGGGCGACGCATATCACCGCCGGGCGATCAGGGGGCTAAACCTTTATTCGGTAATAAACGGCGGGTTCCCTGACACTATAAAAAATAAACGAACTAACCAGCGTCACCCGTAACGGTTATACAGTGATCAGTGGTGAAAGGGTTAACTAGGGGGCAATCAAGGGGTTAAAACATTTATTAGGTAGTATATGGGGGTCCCTGACGCTATAAAACGCTGACGGCGAACCTAAATATTTACCTTACTAACTAGCGTCACCAGCGACACTAATACAGCGATCAGAAAAATGATCGCTTAGCGACACTGGTGACAGGGGGTGATCAAGGGGTTAAAACTTTATTAGGGGGGGTTAGGGGGGTACCCTAGACCTAAAGGGGGGTAATACTCACTGTCCCAACACTGTAACTGTCACAAACTGACACTATGCAGTAATCAGAAAAAAAAAAAAAAAAAACTGCTGGTGTCAGTTTGTGACAGGGAGGGGGGGGGGTGATTGGGGGGGGATCGGGGGGCGATCGGGGGGGGGATCGGGGTGTTTTGTGGCATGTTCTACTGTGTTGTGTAGTGTTTGTGCACTCACAGTGATGTCTTCTCTCCTCGGCGCTGCAACGGAATACCGAGCCGAGGAGAGATAACATCATTTCCTTTGCTGCTGTTTAGCATACAGCAGCAAAGGAAGTGATCTGATTGGCCGGCGGCGATCGCGAGGGGGGGGCCACGAACGGATGGCCTCCCCCTCGTCTCCGATCGCCGGGGGACCAAAAGGGACCGCCTCGGGCGGCGGGGGGGGGTCCGATCGGACCCCCCACCCGCGGGAGGCAAATCACGTACATGTACGTGATTTTGCCTGCCCGTGCCGCCTTGCCGACGTACATCGGCGTGAGGCGGTCGTCAAGTGGTTAAAGTGGGTTTCCTGTAGGAACGCCACGTCGACTTTGTGTCAGCGAAGATCATTGATCAACATCCTCCTTTTCTCAGGCACATTGAGGCCCTTCACATTAAGTGAAAACACGTTCACCGTCTCCATGTCCCTTAGTAAAACTTATAGATCAAGATATAGAGAAATACGTGGGTTTGGGTAGTAGGGGGGGGGAAAGGGGGAGGAGGGGGAGAAAGGTAGAGAAAGAATGAAAAAGATCAGTAAGTGGAAAGGAGAGAAAAAATATCGAATCGAATTTGCACTATAGGGTGCAGCAATATCAATCTAAAGGAGGTAGCACACTAATGCTAATACGCTCACCAGGCAACTGCTGGTAAACGAGCGTAATCCTAATTGGAGGTGTGGGAAGCGATAGTCAGAATGGAACTCATCGACCTCCCCCTCCCAACTCAATTGAAAAAGGCTAACAGTATTGGTATGAAAACGACTAGTAATCCTTATTATGTAGTATTAAATGGTAGAATAGAACACTAAAACAGTTAGTCACAAACAGGTTAACGAACTATGTGTTGTGTTGTCATCCGGTATACCCTGGACATTCCTAACCACATCCCCTTCTATCTTCGGCTGAGCCCATAGAAATAGTGGACCTGTTTCCCACCCCTTAATATAGACATATATGTTTTATCTTAGCATGTAGTCTACTTCTGCTACCCCCAGACTATCACCCGAAAAAGATAGGACTTCTGGGACTGTGACCATTTACCTATTAACTTCGTTGTGGTAAAGCTGTATTGTTTCCCCATCATCTATCAACATGTGAGTCATTAAGATGCCGGTGTCGGAGATCCCTCCCCTCTATCATCTCCGGCAGCGGCATGTGTCTATCAGATATAATAACAATCCAGGAGCACAAAACCATGTTATTAACTTAAAACACATAGCGTGTACTCTTCTAATAATAGGGGGTCTGTACGAGCTGAAAATGGCATTGTTTACTGTTATCAGTGAGATATAGAGAGTTCAAGGGCTGTTGTCTCTGGCTGGTGCAAAGAGGGAGTATCCAGGATCAGCACATAGAGCCCAGTCCCTGACTCTCACTGATGTTATGGGTCTGAGTACTGAGTTCAGGTAGTCATTTCAGTGAGCAGGAAGATGAATGTACCCCAATCACATTCCAGCTGACAGATCCCCAGTACCGTATACACCTAGTGAGTGGGGTGGGTGACCGTAGATTGTGGGGTGAACAGGTTTGTTGTCATGCAGGGGGGGACATTGTGGTCTGGTCAAGATCGTGGGCTCGGGAAGGCCTATTAAGAGCGGTGGGAGGGGGGACGTCCCCTCCCGCTCCTCCGGTATAACAGCCGAACGTCTTTTAGCCACATTGGTTGTTATACTCGGAAAGCCGATCGACGGCTCTAAAAAACAGTACCGGGATGATGCCTGAAGCTGCGGGCATCATCCCGGTATAACCCTCGAAACCCGAGTACGCACATCTGCATACGCTCAGCGGGAAGGGGTTAAACTGCATCTGATTTTTAACTCTGTCTATGCAACTATTTTTTTACTTTTTAATAAAATATACTTTTTACTTAACATGGAAGTTGTGGATGCCCTAAAAAAGTCAATTTAGAGGGATTTTCAGTTTTGTGTATTATATTAGAAATGTGGGCCATCCATCTCTCCCCTTAGCAATAAACCTCCTATTTAGTCTTGCAGTTGTTTGAGCATGTATGTCAGCACTGTTCGGTATGTTCAGTGACAAAAGGTAGCTGAAGCCCTGGTGCCCCCATGACTTGGAGCACATCTGCCCCATTGAAAGTACTAACGGTTGACTTCCTCACTCTGGACATGTTGGGTGATGGATATCGCCATGTCCTTGTTATGGTGGACCACTTCACCAAGTTTGCAGTAGCCATGTCAACTCATGACCAGACTGTAAAGACTGCAGCTCAAACAGTATGGAAGCACTTCTGTCTCCCTTATGGCTGCCCTCAGAAGATACATTCGGATCAAGGTCCCTGCTTCCTTCCTTCCAGGAGTGGTGTCACTCCTTAGGTGTCAAGAAGACACATACTATACGACCCTATACCACCCACAGGATAATTGAGCATGTGAGAAATTTAATGGTACCCTCATACAAAGTTAAGAGGATTAGCCTTTGAGAAAAGAACCAGATGGACCCACTACTTGGCTGAAGTGGTCTGGAAGTATAACCATACAGTGCACTCAGCGACAGATCGCTCCCCTTACCATTAATGTGTGGTCGTACTCTTGGGGGCCCCACAGACCTATGGGGTGTTGTCCCCACTGAAGAACTAGAGTATACTCCAGCATCTTGGATTCTAGAGTAGAGGTCACGGCTGTCAGGAGTCCAACAGTTCATTAAGAATCGAACTTGGGTGGAACAAGAAGAGCCCTTAGACACGTCCAGGGGATATAAATTCCAGCTCCTCCCTGCTTCCTGTGTTCAGAGAGACCCTGCCTGATGGGACAGCAGTGACTGGGCAAGTGAACTGTCACCAGATGCTGGGTTCACCCCGTTAACTTTAGTGTGCAGGCCACCAGCAGTGAGCACAAGAGCCTGCAGTAGCTATCTAAGCCCAGGTCACTGGAGAGGACTTTGCTACAGTCCGTTTGGAGAAGCTGTCCATGCTGTGGGGTGGCCCCAGTGGCGTAGCGTGGGGGGTGCGGGGGGTGCCACCGCCTCGGGCGCAAAATTTAGAGGGGCGCTGTCCACACTCTAGCACGGGGATAAAAGCCCCTGTTAAACTTTTGACGAGTCCACGTTGTCCAGTTGTCTCTCTAAACCCAATGTCTCTCTCAGTGAATCCAAATCACCAGTGTTGCATAAACACACAATTGTGCAAATATATAAATAAACAACCTCATTTTATATAATTAACAATAAAATGTTAATTAATAGCCATGTTTTTGGATGCTTTTTATTGATTGTTATATGGAATTAGTTTGTTTATTTATTAATTTGAACAATTGTGTGTTCTTGCAGCACTGGTGATTTGGATTCACTACCCAGTAGGACTATCTTAGAATTATTGTATTTGATGAGCTGTTTTATGAAATTTTCTGTACTTTATTTAATTGCTTTATTTGCACAATGAAGTTGAGGTTTCTGGCAGCACCGGTGATTAAGACTCACTACCCAGTAGGGTTATTTTATAATATTTCAGTTAATGGAAGCTACATATCTCATATTCACGCTATAAAACTTGTTGCAGCACTGTGCAGTTGGGATCAATACCCATTAGGGATTTTTATTTAACCTTTTTGAATTTTTTTCTCTATATATATTGATTTATATATAGATATACTAAAATATATATAGAACATTTTCAAAAAGGTTAAATACAAAACCCTACTGGGTATTGATCCCAACTGCACAGTGCTGCAACAAGTATTATAGTGTGAATATGACATATGTAGCTTCCATTAACTGAAATATTATAAAATCCCCCCTCCTAATGCCTATGATGGCTAACCTATGTAGAAAAGATGAAACGCCTATTTTCAGGCTGTCTGGTCATGTTATTCCCTGTGTGAGCCAGTGGTGTATTCAGGGGAGAGGAGGGAGCACTAACAACAGATGGGACATAGGAACCTATAGGTAATGTCACCACTCCATGCTTTACCAGTCATTGTCAAGCATGCTCTCCTCTCCCCTGCAGCCACCGCTGGCTCACACAGGGGATCATGTAACCAGACTGGAGCTAGCTGAAAATAGGTAAGTTCGCGAGTCAGGGGGGAGAAAATTACCTGTCCCGCCCCGGGCGCTGACAACCCATGCTACGCCACTGGGTGGCCCTATCTTCAGCCATCAGAATCTCCTGACCGAAGACAACAGCAGCAGTGCCAGTGTGAAGCCTGTGCCAGCTGCTTATGCACCCAGCCATTAGCTTTCCAGAACCTCCCTTCATAAGGTAGACACATGAGAGACATTGGGGTTGATTTACTAAAACTGGGGAGTGCAAGGTCTGGTGCAGCTCTGCATTGAAACCAATCAGCTACCAGTTTTTCTTTGTAAAATCTTAATTGAACAAGCTGAAGTTAGAAGTTGATTGGCTACCATGCACAAGATTTTGCATTCTCCAGTTTTAGTAAACCAACCCCATTCTGTCTCTCCCATAAACTGAGCTAAGCTCAGGAACTTTACTGCCATCTAGTGGACATTTTTAGAATTGTTCTCATTTGTACCACTCCTGTTTTCCCTACTGTTAACATTAATGGTCTATACTGCTCCCCCTGTTCATATGATATCTCCTATGAAATGTTATGTTGATTTCCATTTTTTAGTAAAGCAGAAATTGCATATCACCACTGGTCTGATCATTTGGCTGATACCATTACACAACAATAGTAAAGTATGTTTTTCCAGTTTTTGGCTACTTTCATCTGAGCTGTGATTATTGTGTGGTGGGTTCATTTCTGATTGGGTTTAGTTAAAAACTATCCAAGGGTTTTTTTTTAAGTCTGTGGAACAGAGAATTGTATGCGCTCATTTTTTATAATAAAAATATCTGTTTGTTTGAAAGTATTACTCAGTACAACATTTCTTTAGAGTTTCAGTAAGCAGACCCCTTTTTCTGAGTACCTTTTATATGCTCAAACAGGTGATAGAGTCTGTTTAACCTCCCTGGCGGTATGATTATGTTGGATTTTAGGTGCTGAAAGCGGTACAATTATTTTGCATGGAAATTTGGCGCTTTATATTGTAGGCCTTTAATTCTTAGGAATAACTCACTTAAATCTATCCAAACCAGAGTCTAGTAGACATCACAGGTATGATAAAGTTTGAAACACAATCATAAATTATAATATAATAAATAACTATAAATAATAACAAATAATATATCATAATACATTTTATTCAATAAATTTTAGTCAATAACATAAAAAATCAAAAACACTGACTTTTTTGGGCCAAACAAGGGTGCAATATTAGTAGTCATATTGCTTCAGTAAACATCCCGGGTATGGTAAATTTTAAAACATGGGACTGCAAAGTCCAACGTCACGGTCAGGACAATAGAACCTGGTTTCTTTTCTGATTTTCCTTCCAGTGTCATCACGCTTTGAGCAGCAAACTACACATATCCTTGTGGGTGCTGCCTTTTTTTCAGTTGGTGGGATGTGGGCCATAAAATGACGACCAGTCAGGCATTCCGGGTTGACAACACCAGCAGCACGACGTCCACCTCTGTGTGCAGCCCTTGGTGTTTGGTGGTTCCCGAAAAATACGTTCTGCAGCTTTCCAAACAAAGTCAGCATGAACCACAGGCTTGTCACTTTTTTTTAGTAGAATGAAGGCATTCCATAGGCACTGTTCAAGAAGATGCCTGAAGATCTTCTGATATTTTTTTTTCTTTCTCATGGCTGGATAAAATGTCATTGTCTGGTCGGCTCTGTCAACACCTCCCATGGTGTTGTTGTAGTCTATAATCACTTGTGGTTTCATGATGTCTTTCCCACCTTTTGTGTGTACCATGACAGCAGAGGTGTTATAGATTGTACTCATTAGGCACACATCTTTTTTGTCCCGCCATCACAGTGGCATCATTTTGCCTTTCTGCCAGGCAACTATTTCTCCCGTCTTGAGTTTTTATTGCCAAAGGTTGGTGACATGTCACACCGGTTAGCCCTAACGGTTCCATAGGCATCTGTTTTGTTATGTAGAAGGAATTCATAGAGTTCAGGAGATGTGTAAAAATTGTCTGTGGTTACACAATAGCCCTGATTCAGCAATGGCTCAGTCAATGAAAGAACTGAAGAGGTTGTCATTCCATAATGACTGTATTTTTGGTTGAATTTGGTTCCTTTACTGGTGTATAGGACAGAGTTCCAAATATAACCAGTGCTCGATTCACATAGCATGAAAGATTTTACGCCAAATCGTGCCCTCTTTGACGCTATACAGTATATTGTATCCAGCTGAGCCTTCCCTTGTAGGCCATTAGACTTTCGTCAATGCTGATGTCTCTATCTGGGACATAGTTCTGTTGGAAATTTTTCAGAATCATCTGATATACCTCCCAAATCTTATTGAGTTTGGGGGCTGGATGAGTAGTTTCGTCAAATGCTTCATTATTTTCAAAGTGCAAATATTTCATTATCAGGGAAAATTTGTACTCCAACATTACCGTGCCAAAGAAAGGAGTGGCTAGTAATTTATTGCTTGTCCAATACCACTTCTGCAGGGGTTTCCCCACCACTCCCTGAAGAATTACGAGGCCCAGAAATTACCAGATGTCCTCTTTGGTCACTGGTTCCCACTTTTTGCTCCTTGAAAACCTCTGAGGTGTAGCAGCTTGTTGCTCCTGGTACCGGTTTGTCTCCGTAACTATTTTTTCAATGACCTCATGGGTCAAAAATAGTAGGAGGTATGCCAATGGGTTGTCATCTTCCACATCCACTTTGATACCAGGTGCTCCAGTAAATGGGATCGTGATCCGTACCGCAGTCGATAGAGCACCAAGTCCGCACATCACTGATGTCAGTCGCAGGATCGTCGCTAAAATCACTTTCCGTATCTGATGACGAACTTCCCCACGAATCGCTATCAATCAATTCTGCAAGTGATTCTGTATCGCTGTCGCTGTTTTCCAGCACGTCATAAACCGCTTTTGAGATAGAGGCGCGCTTTTTTCATGCCATGGTCGTTCTGCAGTTTCCCGGCAGAAAGTACAGTAAAACTGCAGGCAAGGGCACTGGACAAAGCACTGGGGGGCAAACTGAGGTCAATTTATTAGATACAGTAATGTAATCCAATAAGATTACAATGTATGGTGTGTGTTGTGACTTATACATTTTGAATCTGGCACCGGTTCCACCCCCCTGCGTCACGACGCTCGCAGAAAAGGGAAGCCGGAACACACAGAGGATTGAGCAGAGGATTCGGCCGCCGTACACAGCGGGAGTACATCGCGGGATCCCAGGGACAAGGTACATAATCTCTTCCAGGATCCAGCAATGCAATCCTGAGTGTGGCTCGGGGTTACCGCTAATGGTTCTGAAATCTCACCCCGAGCCACACTCGGGAATACCGCCAAGGTGGTTAAAAGAGCCAGCGAGTAGAATATGTGATCCGAAGCGTAGCATATGGCTGGACATATACAGTATCTGTCCAAAAAAGCATGTGAAAATAAAGGCAGCTATGTTGTATATATGTGGACAGCAATATAACTGAAAATCAAACGTGAAACCGAGCCTTAAGTAGGGGAAGGCACCCTTGGCACGTTTTTCAGGCGGATCCGAGCGGGCCATCCATTGACCCCTATGGGGAGATGGATGTCAGCGGAGATGTGTCCACCGACACCTGTCTGCCATCCTATCGACTAAAATCAGACTTATGGCGATACGTTCGCCATCCATCTTGGTGGATTGGATGAGATCTGATGAAAATGGACATGCTGTTCCTTTTTGTCCGACCTCTCGATAGGAATCAGTAGCGCTCTGACAGGCACCTCCCCGCTTAGTGAGTAGAGACAGACCTGTTATCCGCTGGCTCAGCGGAGATCAACGGAGCGATCTCCTGCTGAGCTGGAGGATTCCGCTAAATGGATCCGCCTTGTGTGAATGAGACCTTAGAACTGCTAATTACACAGTCCATGAACTGTTTACCATCAGTGTTATCATGCAGGATCTTGGCAATAATAAATTCCTGGACACCTCTTGAAAAATCAGTCTTGTTGCTGTCAGGCAAAGTTTGAGATGTTGTTTCAATGATGCTGCTATAAGATGATTCTCTGATATAGACTTGATTGCTCACAGGTATTTTCATCAGTTTTGAGAGATGAAGGGGATGTCTTGAGCTCTGTCAACACTGACACTTCAAAAGTGCTCACAATAATTTAATTCTGCATCTTACTGGAGAGAGGAGCACCAATAACGACCCAACCCAGTTCAGTCCTTTGGCCAAAGGATCATTATGAAGATCACTTGTGCATTGTTCTTGCATCTTGGGGACTCTTGGGGTATCTGATCTTAGCAGAAGCATCATTTTGGAAATATTTTCTAATGGTGGTATGTACCACCATTACAATTTTTCCTGAATAATGTATGAAAAGTTTGGTTAATATTGGGTTAATATTATGCATAGTGTCTAGGTAGCTAAGACCTGGAAAATGTAGGAGGTCTTTGGCAATTTCAAGCTTAAGAAAAAGATCACTTAGTTACTGGAACTTCAGGTTGCCTTTGTTATATGTAAAAAGTGTATACTGCACTATCCAAAAAACAACATAAATACAGTGACCTCGCAGCAGCAACTTATGCCGCGTACACACGGTCGGACTTTTCACCTGCAAAAGTCCGACGGACGCCGCCGGACAAAGTCCGGCGGAAAGTCCGACCGTGTGTGGTCTCCATCGGACTTCCGACGGACCGTTTCGGTCGGATTTTTGCGGAAATCCGACGTACTTTAGATTTGAAGCCTGCTTCAAATCTTTACGTCGTACCTCCGCCGGACTCAGTTCCTGACGGAAAGCCCGTTCGTCTGTATGCTAGTCCGAAGGACCAGATACGACGGAGGAGCAGGTTACTGCATCTCGCGCTCGCTGCAATAGGAAAAACAAATCTTCCTATTGCGGCGAGCGCGGGGCATACCAGGCCCTTAGGTCTGGTATGGATTATAAAGGGGAACCCCTACGCCGAAAAAACGGCGTGGGGTCCCCCTAAAATCCATACCAGACCCCGATCCGAGCACGCAGCCTGGCCGGTCAGGAAAGGGGGTGGGGACGAGCGAGCGCTCCCCCCCCCCTCCTGAACCGTACCAGGCCGCATGCCCTCAACATGGGGGGTGGGTGCTTTGGGGGAGGGGGGCGCCCTGCGCCCCCCCCAAAGCACCTTGTCCCCATGTTGATGAGGACAAGGGCCTCTTCCCGACAACCCTGGCCGTTGGTTGTCGGGGTCTGCGGGCGGGGGCTTATCGGAATCTGGGAGCCCCCTTTAATAAGGGGGCCCCCAGATCCCGGCCCCCCACCCTATGTAAATGAGTATGGGGTACATGGTACCCCTACCCATTTACCTAGGTAAAAAGTGTCAGTAATAAAACACAACACAGGTTTTTAAAATAATTTATTAAACAGCTCCGGGGGGGTCTTCTTCCGTCTTCGGGGGTCCCTCCGGTTCATCTTCTCCCGGCGTCCGGTTGGTTCTTCTCCGCTCTCCGGCCTCTTCTCCCGGTGTCCCAGGTCTTCGGCCGGCCCCTCCGCTATCTTCAGGTAGCTCTATTGCCAGCGGAGGTCCGGACTTCTGGGCTTCTTGGCTTCTTGGCTTCTTGTGTTCTCTTCTCTTCTCTTCCCCCAGATGTTGACACGACGCTCTCTCCGGCTGGACTGGTCTCTGAGGGCTGCGTTGTGACTTATATAGGCGGAGACCCCGCCCCCATATGATGTCACAGTCCCTGGGCATGCTGGGACTGTGACGTTTTAGGGGGCGTGGTCGACCACGCCCCCTAAAACGTCACAGTCCCAGCATGCCCAAGGACTGTGACATCATATGGGGGCGGGGTCTCCGCCTATATAAGTCACAACGCAGCCCTCAGAGACCAGTCCAGCCGGAGAGAGCGTCGTGTCAACATCTGGGGGAAGAGAAGAGAAGAGAACACAAGAAGCCAAGAAGCCAAGAAGCCCAGAAGTCCGGACCTCCGCTGGCAATAGAGCTACCTGAAGATAGCGGAGGGGCCGGCCGAAGACCTGGGACACCGGGAGAAGAGGCCGGAGAGCGGAGAAGAACCAACCGGACGCCGGGAGAAGATGAACCGGAGGGACCCCCGAAGACGGAAGAAGACCCCCCCGGAGCTGTTTAATAAATTATTTTAAAAACCTGTGTTGTGTTTTATTACTGACACTTTTTACCTAGGTAAATGGGTAGGGGTACCATGTACCCCATACTCATTTACATAGGGTGGGGGGCCGGGATCTGGGGGCCCCCTTATTAAAGGGGGCTCCCAGATTCCGATAAGCCCCCGCCCGCAGACCCCGACAACCAACGGCCAGGGTTGTCGGGAAGAGGCCCTTGTCCTCATCAACATGGGGACAAGGTGCTTTGGGGGGGGGCGCAGGGCGCCCCCCTCCCCCAAAGCACCCACCCCCCATGTTGAGGGCATGCGGCCTGGTACGGTTCAGGAGGGGGGGGGGCGCTCGCTCGTCCCCACCCCCTTTCCTGACCAGCCAGGCTGCGTGCTCGGATCGGGGTCTGGTATGGATTTTAGGGGGACCCCACGCCGTTTTTTCGGCATAGGGGTTCCCCTTTATAATCCATACCAGACCTAAGGGCCTGCGACGGGGCTCGCAAGGTTTCAATCTCGCCAAAAAAAGAGGCGAGATTGAATTCCTTTTCTAGTCCCGTCGTACCAAAGTCACGTTCAAAATGAACGGACTTGTCCGTGTGTGGGAAAGTCCGTTCGTTCTGAAAGTCAGGCGGAAGTCCGTCGGGAAGACCGGATTCCGGAAAGTCCGGCCGTGTGTAGGCAAGTCCGGCCGTTCAGAAAGTCCGGCGGGAGTCCGCCGGAAGTCTGGCGGCAAGTACGTCGGACCTAGCTTTCTAGAAAGTCCGACCGTGTGTACGCGGCATTATTCTGTGAGACACACACAGTTAAAGTCAATATTCCAAAAATAAAGTTGCGCTAAAATAGTGAAAAAATTATTTATAAAAGAACAGCAACGCTGCAAGCAAAGAGTCCACACAGTGATGAAAGAAACAATCCCACAATGCAATACTAATCACCACAATAGTGTGTAAATTCCAAAAGAAAAACCTCCACCTTTTAAATTGGCCACTTCCCAGCTCTTTGTTACCTCCTATTACAGAAGGTCTATCCCGCTTGTGGCTCTTATACCCAGCCAAGGCCTTTGTTCTTCCAGTGGAACCAAGTTGGAGAGCACCGTCACTCAGGGAAGGACCCAATCAGATAAGGTCCTCAAAAAAAGATAAGGCTTCCATAGTGCAAAATCTTCAATTTGAAGTTTTAATATAAAAAAATATTGCACTTACAAAGGTAAAAAACATGCATAGATAAGCCGGCCAGCTCAGATGTAGCAGCCCATCCTTCTGGGACCTGCACAAATCTGGTGATGTCAGCACGTTGCTTCTCCCTATGTGTTTTGTCAAATGATGACGTAGTTCTGGGCGTGGACGGTGTCAGTAGGGCATCTGACAGTGTCAGCGGAGCAGTGGATGGTATCAGTAGGGCAGTGGATGGTATCAGTAGGGCAGTGGACGGTGTCAGTAGGGCAGTGAACGGTGTCAGTAGGGAAGTTGACGGTATCAGTAGGGCAGTGGACAGTGTCAGTAGGGCAGTGGATAGTGTCAGTAGGGCAGAGATTGGTGTCAGTAGAGTCAGTGGATGGTGTCAGTAGAGCAGTGGACGGTGTCAGTAGAGGGGGACAGTAAAAATTAGAGGTTGATGCGGCCCATTCAAGTGAATGGGAGGGCTTTCTGCAGCCGTGTGTGCAAAGCATGCAGTTGTGGGGTGCTGCAGTGGGGTTTAAACAGGTGGTGAGGAAGCGATATAACACCTCCTCACTGCCTGGCGAATTCCCTCTGAAGAGCAATCTGACTGTGGATTGCTCTTCAGCGGGCATCGCATGTGTAAATGCTGCTCAGGCATTTCTGTATTTTCCGACAAATCAGCAGGAAACTGGGGGCAGGAACAGAACTATAATGCTTACTTTGGGTCACTGCTAACCTCCTGTCTGCAGCAATTGCAAAAATACTACTGCTCAGCCTGGGGCCGGTGGACGAAACTGGACTATTTAGCCCCTGGGCTCAAGCCCTTACCTCTTGTAATTTTCTTCACTATTAAGGGAACCAGCAGACTCCCTGTGCAGTGGTTAAGACAAGTCCTGACCTCCATTTCTATACCACTCCGCCATTGCTTTGAAATTGCTGGGAGCCGCAGCACAAGCCTTACTTTTCTTCTGCCTGAAAATCATCAAATAGTCCCAGCGGAATAATCTTTGTGCTGGGGCTCCCGGAAATTTCAAAGCCCCGGTGGAGTGGTATAGAAGAGGAGGCTGGGACTTTAGTTTAATGGCGGATTAAGGATTACTCCGCCGGGACTATTTGATGATTTTTGGGCAGAGGAGGAGTCATATTTGTGCTGTGGTCAGTGTCCTGGAGCCAAGGGTATCTCTCTCTGCAGAGGAGGAGGAGTGCAGTAGTAGCACCGGGACTAGCGTCAGGAGAGGTGAGAGGCTAAAGTTAACTGTGCCCTGCCGGGGCTATGCTGCACCGCCTGAGTGCCAGTATCTGCTAAACTGTATACAGGTGCGAGCAGGGCTGGCTGCCGGCGCTAGGATTAGGACTGACTAGGGAAATCCTGGATTTGGCGCCCCCCCCTCCTGGCGCCCTCGGGAGGCCGTCTTGGCTGCCTTATGCTGGCGCCGGATCTGGGTGTCAGAGTTAAGAATGGAGTAGCAGATGAGTTCAGTAGAGGTGAAGGCTTGACATCTGGAGGTCCTGTCGTGTGTTTCTTGAGAACAGAGTGACCAGTCTCTGGATGTTTTGAGATGATTTAAAGTGGAAGTAAACTCTCCTCCACAAATGTGTCTTATTTAAATCATTATTAAACACTGTACAAGTCGCTGTGTGCAGATGTCTCCTAACCTGTTCGGTTTGCTTACAATCTGTCCAGTTAATTTTAGTGACGTCAGCGGCTGTCGTGTACCTGGTGGAGATCGAGCTATAGAGGGGGTGTCAGGGATCAGCGGCTAAGGAGACCAGAAACATAGCTATACAAGGGAACTGAGACCAAACAAAGTATTTATCATTAAAGTGATATTTATTTACAGAGAAACACACAAATACACAGCAACCGGTGAACACAGCAAAAACAAACCCCAAAAGACAAAATAACAAATGACCCTAACTACTATCTATATGCAATATCTACAATAAAGGTAACAGGGATGCATGGACACCATCAGCAGGTGGCAGCATGGAGGAGGCATGGACACCATCAGCAGGCGGCATCAGCATGGAGGAGGCATGGGCACCATCAGCAAGCAACATAGAAAGGGGAAGAGTTGTAAGCGTGTTTATTTTTGGGCTTGGATACTGGAGTCCTGCACGTAGTTGCCTTGTGCTGACCAGAGTGTACTGCTGATGGAAAGGTAATAACAGTACTGGGGGAAATAGAGGGAAGAGTAGCAGAAGTACAGGAAGAGGCCTGAGATGTTGCTATGGACAGAGGTACTGCAGGGGGAGCTTCCAGTGGATTGCATACAGAGGAAGTGTAATTACTGTTGGTAGGATACTGATCTACAGGAGCTAAGGAACACTCAGTAGCAGCAGAGGTTGCAAAGGGTAACAGAGGAAGGGATTCTTGATCTTTAGCAGCAGATCTGATTGTATGTGCCTCATGTACTACTGGGGATATGATCTCTAACCAAGCTTGTAGCAGAGGGTGAACTAAAGTCAGTTTGTCTCTTCCTTGTTCACATTGCTCAATTAAACAGTGCACAGAAGCATTACAATCCAACAACAATCCAATCCAACAACACCTGTTGTGAATAGGCTGAATACTGCTGGAAAAAAGGACACAATGTTTCAGCAACCATCCCAAAAATCCAGTCTGGTGCATAGTAAATGGGGGAGTGAAAATATCATGGCCCTAAAAGGTAAACTGAAATAACACCTCAGAACAGACCTGAATCAAAGGTTGTACTTCACTAAGGGAAAATCTGCCCTCAACAGCTAAGGCATGTGCAGTCAGAATGCTTCCCAACAGCTCCTCCTCAGTGAGATCCTACCAAAGTGAATGACAAAAATCCTTATCTTCTACTGCTAGTTGCACAAGGCAAATAACCTTCACTTTAAGCATTCTGACAAAGGCAAAAAGCTCAAGTAACTGGCTCTCAGTTCCCAAGTGTAGCAGATCTGGTCGTAGTGGGCATCCTTATTATGTCAGGGATCAGCGGCTCAGGAGACCAGACACGTAGCTACACAAGGGAACTGAGATCAAACAAAGTATATATCATTAAAGTGATATTTATTTACAGTGAAATACACAAAGACACAGCAACCAGTGAACACAGCAAAAACAAACCCCAATAGACAAAATAACAAATGAACCTAACTACTATCTATATGCAATATCTACAATAAAGGTAACAGGGATGCAAAGAAGGGAAACGCGACTAGATACAAGCGCAGGAGCAAGGCAGAAGGGTGCAGGATGGCTCAGGATACAGGAGGCACAAGGATCTGGTAGCAAGGGGGCAATCAACAGGATAGTGACGCGCTGGGAGAAGGGAGGAACAGCCGTAAATATCCACCTGGCAGCTGGAACCAGGTGTGGCTGATCAGAACCTGCTGGCTTCTGGGAGACACCTGCTGGTGGACACTGGAACTGCAGCCATCGGCCCAGAGAACCACAGTGCCACCAACAGATGAACTCAGTCCTGACAGGGGGCTTCTCTTGCATCTTCTGTCCAACACCCCTGGTAGAGATGACAGGGAGTGTAGGACACAGAGTGGCACAAAGGCCAGTATAGCAGGTGGCACCAGCTGAGGCTTGACAGGTAACCGATGTCCGTAGATCACCAATCAGGCACCCAGAACTGGAACTCAGTGACGCTAGATCAGTAGGCAGGAAAGTAGCCGGAACATAAGCCAAGGGGTCATCAACAGCTGGGCAGTGCAGGTACAGGAACGTGAGACTAAAGCAGGAACGGGATACAAGCTGGAGTCGGTACACAGTCGGGCAGCAAGATACAAGAGCATGAGACAGGAGCAGTCAATCATAGGCCGAGGTCACAGGTAGGCAGGCAGAAGTCCAGAGGAGGGTTGAGGTCAAGCCGGGTCAAACACAGGTAGGCAGGAAATGGATCAGGGCACAGGCAAACAGGAACAAGCTGAAATACCACTCAGCAATGTATTCATATCATTGCTCAGTTTAAATAGGCCGTTTGGCACCAGTGCGTGCACGTGAGTGCATGCTCACGCTGGCGCATATTTATATTTCTTCTTGTGCACACACAAGTGTACCAGTGCATGCGTGCGAATGCAGGTTTGTTCACTGGACTTCTCTTACATTGCCCCCCCCCAACAGGCAACCACCGGATGCCCATTTGTAACATCTTTTCAGGGTGAGCCCAAAAGAATGCCTGTATCAGTCTTTTGGCGTGAAGATTGGTTTCTGGTTCCTATGAGTTTTCCTACAATTCACAATTGTATCAACCTCATATTCCTCATTGTCGTCAACTATCACAGGTGCTGGTGGACCCGACTCACAACCAAGAAATGGGTCTAGCCTTGCGGGCTTTAGCAAGGACACATGAAAGACAGGGTGGATTTTGTATGTCTCTGGGAGTGAAAGTTCATAAGCTGTTACCAGCTTATGGTAACAGCTAGGTACCAGGTACCAGTTTCTTGGATGGGCATGGCAATTTTAGATTGGTAGTAAATAATCAAACCTTGTCTCCTAGTTCGAGTTTTAGGTCTCCTCTCCTTTTTCTGTCAAAAGTTTTTTTTATTGTCTTGTTGTGCTTTGGAAATGGCATCTTGCAACACCTTGTTGTTTGACTGCAGAAATTTCACCCTCTCCTTGACTGCAGGAACCGAGAAATCAGATAGAACGTCGGGTAGAAAGACTGGAAAGTACCCATAATTTGCAAAAAATTGGGGCTTGCCCTGTGGCTGAGTGAACTGCATCATTATATGCAAATTCTGCCAGGGGTAGGATTGATGCCCAGTCATCTTGAGCAAAATACGAAAAGCATCGGAGGTATTGCTCCAGAGTCTGGTTCGTTCGTTCTGTTTGTCCATTTTTTGTGGATGATAGGGTGAAGAAAAACAAGTTTGGATTTTCAGTGTTCTGAAAAGATCCTTCCAGAACTTAGATGTAAATTGTACTCCTCGATCTGAGGTAATGCTGCTGGGTAACCCGTGGAGCACTTTGATGAAGGTACAAGCAAATTCCATTGCCCTCTCAAAGTCGGCTAATTGCCAGCTTCTATCTCTCCACAGTGACTCACCTGTTGATGATATCCTGCTAGTCAGTCCTGTCAACTTAAGTCATTCAGTCCAGATGATCTCTGCCTTCGCCTTGGTCACATCTCTAGAGACGCTCTCCTGTGTTCCTTGCTTGGCTGACATTCCTTCTGGCTTCAGATCCTGCTTGCTGTTCTACTACGCTCATCTCTGGCTCCCTGATGTTTTGGCTTGTCTGACTATCCATTCCGGTTCCATTCCGGTTCCTGAACTCTGGCTATGTTTTGACTACGTTTACGCTGTTTACCTTTTTATTATTAATCAATTTTATTATTATTAAACAAGTGTGATTTAACTGTACTTCTGTCTCAGTCTGATTCATGGTTTCTGACAGGGGGTCCCCAACATAGGGATGAAATTGGCCATCCTCATTAACCTGTTGACAATCACAAAGATTGTAGTGAATTTTTCAGATGGAGGGTGTTCAACAATGAAGTCCAGACTGATCATCTCCCAAGGTCTCTTGGGGATGGGTATAGGCCTTAGCAATCCCCAAGATTTGGTTTCGTCACTCTTATTTCAGATGCAGACTCCACAGGCACCAACATAATCTTTGCAACCAGGCCACCAAAAGCAGTGTTGCACAAGTTCCGTTGTTGCCCCGAAATGCCCTGCCAAGGGAGGATCATAACACAGGCTAAGGATTTTGGAACGCAGACTTGGGGATACAAACACCTTTTGATTTTGCAGAAATAGTCCCTCTTGTTCCTGGAAACGAACATCTGGCGGTAGATCATGCTTCTTGGATGCCTGTTTGAGCTGGGTAATCAGATCTGCTTGTGGTAGCAAAAAACTTTGGACCGTCAGGATTGTGTCTGCTTGGTGATGTTCTTCATACTCTGGATACATGCGAGATAGCGCATCAGGCTTGCCATTCTTGATACCAGGTCTATAAGTTATATGAAATGTAAAGCTGGAGAAAAATAGAGCCCACCTGGCTTGATGAGTACTCAATCATTTGGCCGTTCTGGGGTACTCGAGATTCTTATGATCAGTGGACATCAAAATAGGGTAAGCTGCCCCTTCTAACAAGTAATGCCATTCTTCTAGGGCTGTCTTTATAGCCAGTAGCTTCCAGTCTCCCACATCGTAATTCCTTTCTGCGGGGCTGAGTTTCCTTGAAAAGAAGGCAATGGGATGTAACAGAGACTTTATACCCTGGCGTTAGGACAGGATGGCACCCACGGCATTTTCTGAAGCATCCACCTCAAGGACATATGGTGATACAGGATCTGAATCTTGCAGGATAGGTGCTGTGGTAAATAGAGTTTTTAACTGGTCAAATGCAGCTTGTGCTGTGAGTGTCCACTGAAAATGGGTATTCTGCTTTGTTAGCTGGGTAACAGGAGAGATGATAGCAGAGAAATTTTTAATAAAGTTGTGGTAGAAGTTGGCAAATCCTACAAACCTTTGCATGCTCTTCCTTTCTGTTGGAGTGGGTCATTTGAGGATAAATTTGACCTTTTGAGTGTCCATGTAGATGCCTGAAGTAAAATAATAAGTCCTGAGAATTGGATTGTTTCTTTTTCGAATTTGCACTTTTCGGCCTTTGTGTACAGTCCGTGGTCTCTTAGTCAGCCGAGAACCATTTTAACATGTTCACATGTGTACTTAGATGGATGTTGAAAAAATAAGGATGTCATCAAGATATACAATCATAAAAAGATCAAGAAAGTTAGAAGAAGAAAGAAAGAAATGTTTTTTAGGAAATGCTTAAATGTTGCTGGAGCAATGCACAATCCAAAGGGCATGACAAGGTATTCAAAGTGTCCGAATCTAGTGCGAAATGCTGTCTTCCATTCGTCCCCTTCACAGATCCGTACCAAATTGTATACTCCTTTTACGTCAAGTTTTGTGAATACAGTGGCTGCCCTAAAACGTTGAAAAAGTTCAGGAACCAGGGCCAAAGGATATCTGTTCTTGACAATGATTTTGTTTAATTCCCGGTAATCAAAACAGGGGCACAAGGAGTGATCCTTCTTCTCTACAAAGAATATTCCAGTGCCCACGGGTGACATGGAAGGCGGATAAAGCCTTTATCCTGATTGTTAATGTAGTGGCGTAGTGCCTCAAGTTTCAGTTCAGAGAGAGGGAAGATGCTCCCAAAGGATATTTCTGCGCCTGGCAAAAGTTCCATTGGGCAATCATATGGGCGATGGGGTGGCATTTTGATCAAAAACCTTCAAGAATTCATGGTAAACTGAAGGCACGAGCTGTGACACAGGAGAATCGGGATGTATGCCTAGAAGGGGTGCAGGTTCCACAGGAATGGACTGGAGGCAGGACTGTTGGCAATAGGTGGATTGAAATGTAATTTCCCCTGATCCCCAGTTTATCTGGGGATTGGGTTCTTGTAACCAGGGAATGCCCAGAATAACGGGAAACAGAGGAGATGGAATGATGTCCAAACGTAAATATTCCCGATGGCCAGTATAGCCAGCAGTGAGCAAGTTTCTTGAAAAATGGGCCCAGATTTGAGATGGGATCCATCAGTCAGATGGATAGATTACTGGTGAGTCATTGCTTGCAGAGGAATCTTCTGATAATGCTGAGCAAATTCTTTATCCATGAAGCAGCTGCAAGCTCCGGAATCAATAATAGCTGGTACCAGGACCATCTTAATAGCATCATGTGCCCCTTGGCAAATTAATGCACTGGGGCCCCTACAAGCCTTCTCCAATTTACGCACCTACTCTCAAGAATAAAAATATAAATAGTTGATAGATTTGAATTTTTATTTTTAGCACTATAAATAAAAAAAGAGCAACAATTATTAAAAAAACCCCAATTTTTTTTTACTTTCTACTTTTCTGCAATTTAGGCCAATATGTATTTTGCTACATATTTTTGGTTAAAAAATCCTATTAAGCATATATTGATTGGATTGCGCAAACGTTTTAACATCTACAAACTATGAGGTACATTTATGGAATTTATTTTTTATTTTTTTACTGGTAATGGCGATAATCAACGACTTATAGGGAGACTGCAATATTGCAGTGGACAAATCAGATACTTAGGGACGCTTTTTGGAGACCAGTGACACGAATACAGTGATCGGTGCTGAAAACATGCACTGTCACTGTACTAATGACACTGGCAGGGAAGAAATTAACATTAGGGGTGATCAAAGGGTTAACTGTGTGCCCAGGCAGTGCTTGCTAACTGTGTGCCTAGCCTGTGCTTGGTTACTGTGTGGGAGGAGCTTTTACTAAGGGAAGACATTGATCCATGTTCCTGGTTTGCAGGAACACAAAATCAATACATTCCTTACTGACAGTACGGCAGTCTGTCTTGTTTACATAGGCAGACTGCTGTTCTGCTTGTGTTCTGAATGATCAGCGGGTACCGGCGGACATCGAGTCCGCCGGACCCGCTGATTGGCTCCTGCTGTGTCCAATCCAGTTCCCGCTGTGTCCAATTCCAGGTCTGGGGTGGAACTGCAGGAGAACTGCTCCACCATGGTATATATAGAGTATACGGTTGGCAAGCGGTTAAAAAAAGAAAGCACAGCATGTTGTAACACAGCAGCTGGAGTGAATTGCTGACAAGGCATCAGCTGGAGGTGTACACATGGTGAAGCCATGATGCTTTGCGACTGCAGCAAGAATTACTGTATATCACTAGTTGCATTTAGTGGGCGCTACCGCTCACCAAATGCAACCAAATCAAATAAAAGAGTCTGTGCTGCAACTTTCCCATAACCATGTGCAATGCACGTAGTTGTGGTGGGGGTGATGTAGCATTTAGGGGGTTAAAACAGGTGGTGAGGAGGTGACATATCACCTCCACACCGTCTGTCTAATACCTTTGAAAAGCAATCCATGTGCAACAGTTTTTTACATTTAGGGCCGGTTCACACTGCTGTGCTGTCCGACATCGGATGTGATTCGCACCACACTGCACTGCACAAATCACCAATTTTTTTGGTCTGCACCAGAATCGGATCACATGGTTGTTCACACCCATGCGATCCGATTCATGTCCGAATTGACAGTTTGCACTGCAATATGCAAACTGATTTGAGGGTGTCATTATCTTTCTATTGACACTCCCAGCAGTTCACCTAGTGCAGTGTGAACTGCCTGTGAGTTGTATGGGAGGTGGGAACCCGCACTGGATTCGCAAGGTTCCCGCATCGCTTCAGTGTGAATCGGCCCCAAGAGACTAAGTGCCGGTTCACACTTTTGCACTGTGAATTCCCAACAAATTTTGTGCCGATTCTGCATCTGATTACCACATCCAAATCACACCCTGTTCATGCGAACAGCTGCAGGTGTGTATGTTAAATTAAAGATAACCTGAAATGGGGTCGCTAAATGCAGCGTGATTTGCAGAATTGGATCACATGGGTGTGAACACCCATGGGATCTGATTCTGGTGCAGCCAAAAAAAGGGCCCTGTATCATTTTGGAATGGGTTTGGTGCGATTAGGAGCCATACAGATTGAATGGCTTAAATTGCACTGCTGAAGAATCGCATGTGATTTGAACAGGAATGTGGTGTGATTCCTGTTCAAACCCCCATGCGTTTCCCACACCGCATAGTGTGAACTGGCCCAGAGCAGCAGAGAAGGACATTTGTCAAGTTGAGGGGGGTGTCTGGAGAGTGGACTTACCGATTTTACAGTCTCTAGTCTCCTCCAAATTGCAGTTTTCACCTGCTGCAGCTACACACACACACACACACACCTATCTAGCACCATCAGGGGGTGGGGTTGCCAGCCCGGGCACAGCAGGGAATCAGGGATTGGTCAGTTTACAGGTGTCTTCAGCACACTGAGGTCCTGTGCTATTCACTCTGAATCCTCCTGTGACAATGTTGAGTGGCACAGGCAGCTACAAAGGCAGCACAGTTCACTGTGCACTCAACCTGCTACAGTGCAGGCGGAGCCGACGACATTCAGCGTTCACTCAGGGAAAAGTGAAGGAGAGGAGAAGTGACAGCCAGCCCCCCAGAAGTAAAACAGAAGCGGCCGCCGGACTCTCGAGACTGGTGCTGATGGTGTCACTTGTCCATGCAGAGACCCCTCTGCAGTCCATCCAGCTCTCCTCACCTCAGCTCTGCCGCATCCTGCACCTGCAAGGTCATTTATTGTGACAGAACTGGCCCTGATGGAGCCCCATGTGCACCTGGGGCCCTCAGGCAATGCCCAGGGGTGCCCACTCTGTAAGACGGCCCTGGCTGGTACTTGGATGTTCCTTCCGGGGAACTGAATTGAAAGAGACAGTGTGATGTGAGCAGATCTATTTCCCACAGAACAGTTGGCAAGGTAAGTAGGGGGAGCAGTCTGGGACTTAGTGTGCCTTACAGAGCAGTTTTGAAGCTAATGTTCCGCTTCTCCACAATACAGACACAAGTTATCTCGGCATCTTCGCAGCCTTTCTGTGAGTGGAGAGCACAAGAGCCCCAGTTGCTCTGGCTCCACCCCAGAGTCCGTGGGAGTAGTGGTGGATGAAAGAGGTGCAGGAGTTAATAGTACTCGAGGCAATGTTCAAGTAGGTCTGGTACTACTGGCTCTTTCCGTTCTCCTCTCCCTGAATCTGCGATCAAGCTGAATAGCAAGACCAATGAGGCTATTGAGGAAACTGGAACACCCACTCTAGCAAGTTCATCTTTGAAGCCTTCAGACAGGCCAAGGCGAAATTGATGCCATAGGGCTGCATCATTCCAGCCTGTATCAGAGGCCCACTGGCAGAATTCTGCGACATAGTCTTCAACAGGTTGGCATCCTTGCTGTAGTGTATGTAGGGTAGATTCAGCAGTGGCAGCTCAGTGGGGATCGTCATAGAGCTGAGCCATCGCTTCAAAGAATGATGTGATAGAGTCGAGGACCTTACTGTTCTGTTCTAGAAGATGATGACTGTGGTTCTCTGAGAAGAAGGGAGATGACAAAATCCACCTTGGTGATTTCAAGTGAGAAAGTACGTTGTTGCAGGGCAAAGTATAGTTCACATGAGTTCCCAAATGCCTAAAACTTGTGCCGATCACCCGAGAATCTCTCTGGGGCAGGTACCCTGGGTTCAGGTGGTGGTAAAACCACTGTAGGTGCAGATGAGGTTTATTCAAAAGTGTAGAGACTAGGAGCTGCAGCAGGTGCGGAGGTTACTGAGTAGGGATGAGCTTCGTGTTCGAGTCGAACCCATGTTTGACTCAAACATAGCCTGTTCGACCATTCGCCAAATTACGAACGATATGGGCTGTTCGCGCCAAATTCGAGTGGCGCGTCACGGCCCATAATTCACTGCGGCATCGCAGTGCATTGCTGGCTGATAATTGGCCAAGCATGCACTATGACCCGCATGCTTGGCCAATCACAGTCTGTACAGAGAGCTGTAATTGGCCAAAGCCAGGGTGGCTTTGGCCAATTATGGCTCAGGGGGTTTAGTACACACCCCACACTATATAAAGCCACCTGCACGTCGGCCCTGTGTAGTGTGTTCCGGCGTTGAGAGACAGGGACAGAGAGACAGTGTCATTTGATTTAAGTTAGATAGATTAGGCAGGACAGTCAGTCAGTTAGCTGCACTTACAGTGTATTGTGTATATATATGCATCCCAGGTGTTGTGTATATATATATATATATATATATATATATATATACACTGTATTCAGTTTAGTTAGATACGTTCCTGTTATTATCTTCCTACTGACAGGCAGGCAGGTGTTGTTACAGTATTTGAAGAAAATTGCTGGTGTTCTTCTGATCCTATTAGTCCTATTAGCTACAGTATTTACAGTTAGTGTAGTGCGACCTCTGCACAGTGTTCAGCTAAAGCTACCTGTAGAAGATTGGTGGTTTTTTCCTGACCCTATCACTACCGCAGGCAGCTACATTATTTACACACTAGTGTAGTGCGACTCTGCACAGTGTTCAGCTAAAGCTACAAGTTAGTGTAGTGCGACATCTGCACAATATTCAGCTAAAGCTACAAGTTAGTGTAGTGCGACCTCTGCACAGTGTTCAGCTAAAGCTACAAGTTAGTGTAGTGCAACCTCTGCACAGTGTTCAGCTAAAGCTACAAGTTAGTTTAGTGCAACCTCTGCACAGTGTTCAGCTAAAGCTACCAGTAGAATGTTGGTGGTGTTTTCCTGATCCTATCACTACCGCAGGCAGCTACATTATTTACACATTAGTGTAGTGCGACCTCTGCACAGTGTTCAGCTAAAGCTACCTGTAGAAGGTTGGTGGTGTTTTCCTCATCCTATCACTACCGCAGGCAGCTACATTATTTACACGTTAGTGTAGTGCAACCTCTGCACAGTGTTCAGCTAAAGCTACAAGTTAGTGTAGTGCGACCTCTGCACAGTGTTCAGCTAAAGCTACAAGTTAGTGTAGTGCGACCTCTGCACAGTGTTCAGCTAAAGCTACAAGTTAGTGTAGTGCGACCTCTGCACAGTGTTCAGCTAAAGCTACAAGTTAGTGTAGTGTGACCTCTGCACAGTGTTCAGCTAAAGCTACAAGTTAGTGTAGTGCGACCTCTGCACAGTGTACAGCTAAAGCTACAAGTTAGTGTAGTGCGATCTCTGCACAGTGTTCAGCTAAAGCTACCTGTAGAAGGTTGGTGGTGTTTTCCTGATCCTATCACTACCGCAGGCAGCTACATTATTTACACATTAGTGTAGTGCGACCTCTGCACAGTGTTCAGCTAAAGCTACCTGTAGAAGGTTGGTGGTGTTTTCCTCATCCTATCACTACCGCAGGCAGCTACATTATTTACACGTTAGTGTAGTGCGACCTCTGCAGAGTGTTCAGCTAAAGCTACAAGTTAGTGTAGTGCGACCTCTGCACAGTGTTCAGCTAAAGATACCTGTAGAAGATTGGTGGTGTTCTCATAATAATAATACTACAGGCAGGCAGTTGATTTTGCTAGCTGCAGTATCCGTATATATATATATATATTCCAGCTTAGTGCAGCTACATCTCACTGCAGGCCATTAGTATGTCTGGAAGGCCAACAAGGAGAGGCAGACAGTCACAAGCCAATAAAAGAGGGCAAGCAGGCTCTGTGTCCAAAGACAACAGTGCTGGTCGTGGACACGGTGCATGCTCATTAGCACGTGGCCGTGGGACACGCTTGGCCTTTTTTTCGGCAGCTTTTTCGGCAAAACTTGGTCGAGTGGATGACCAAGCCGTTCTCATCCTCCTCATCCTCTCTCACCCATGCTCAGGGTACTTTGTCTGGCAAAGCAGCTGCCAACACGGCCTCTTCCCTGGGCTCAATGGCATCAGTGACTCCTTCCCTAGCCCCACCATGTTCTCCTGAGGAGTCCCTCGAACTGTTTGACCACAGTGTTGGGTACATGCTCCAGAAGGATGCCCAGCGTTTAGAAGGCTCTGATGATGATACTGAGCTAGATGAAGCCAGTAACGTGAGCATGGACAGAGGGGGTGCCCAAGAAGGACAGCAATCTGGCAGTCATGTTCCCCCTGCTGCAGCATACTGCCAGGTTTGCTCCAGTGATGAGGAGGGAGGGGATGATGAGGTCACTAACACAATGTGGGTGCCTGATAGGAGAGAGGAGGAGGAGGCACATCACCAATGAGGCAGGATGCCCTCCAGGGGCCAGCCTAAGGGCAGCACACTGACTGCATCACACCTCAGAGCTCCGCATGTGCAGGGCACTGCTGTCTCTGCACGTTACTCCAAAAGTTCTTTGGTGTGGGCCTTTTTTGAGACGAGTGCATCAGATGGCACCTCTGCTATTTGCAACATATGTCTCAAGCGTGTCTCGCATGGCCAAAACATCTCCCGCTTGGGCACCACATGCTTGACCAGACATATGTTGACCTGCCATGCAGTTCGTTGGCAAGCGTGCCTAAAAGACCCACTCCAAAAAACAAAGAGGACCTCTCCTTACTCCTCATCAGCTGGGATCTCCAACCCCACTATACCTTCAGTCCTCTCTGAGACCTGCACTGAGAGGAATGAAGGTGTAGAATTAGGTGTGTCACAGCAAGGGACTTGCGGGCAATCTGCTATTGGTACACCAACGTCAGATTGTACCAGGCAAATTTTCCTGCCCCAGCTGCTGCACGGCAAAAAGAAGTTCACTCCCAGCCATCCACATGCCCAGCGGTTGAATTCTAGCTTGGCTAAATTTCTAGCACTTCAACTGCTACCTTTTCAGTTGGTAGACTCTGCCCCCTTCCATGAGTTTGTGGAATGTGCGGTTCCTCAGTGGCAGGTTCCCAAACGCCACTTTTTCTCACGGAAGGCGACTCCGGCTCTCTACCGGCATGTAGAAGGCAATGTCTCAGGCCTCACTGGACAGGGCGGTCAGCAGTAAGGTGCATATTACCGCTGACTCATGGTCCAGCAGGCATGGACAGGGATGTTACTTAAGTTTCACAGCGCATTGGGTGACTCTTCTGGCAGCTGGGAAGGATGCAGGACAAGGTGCAGTAGTGTTGGAGGTTGTTCCGCCACCACGCCTCCAAAATGCCACTACTAGTGATTCTGACACACCTCTCTCCTCCACCCCCTCCTCTTCTTCTTCCTCCATGGCCTCTTCCTGTGCTTTGTCCTCGGAACCAGCGGTGCTCCGTAGGCGTTCAAGGGGCTACGTAAGTACGCAGGCCAAAAGATGCCATGCGGTGCTTGAGCTGGTGTTCTTGGTGGACAGGAGCCACACTGGGACAGAGGTTCTGTCAGCTCTGCAGGGGCAGGTTCAGAGGTGGTTGACGCCACGCCAACTTAATGCAGGAATGGTGGTTTGCAACAATGGCACCAACCTCCTCTCTGCCCTCCGACAGGGACAAATGACCCATGTGCCCTGTTTGGCTCACATCCTTAACTTGGTGGTGCAGCGGTTCTTGGGCAGGTACCCGGGCTTACAGGATGTCCTGAGGCAGGCTAGGAAAGTCTGTGTGCATTTCCGCCGGTCATATAATGCCAGTGCTCGGCTGGCAGACCTCCAAAAGAAATTTAACCTGCCCAAGAACCGCCTAATCTGTGACATGGCCACCAGGTGGAACTCAACGTTGGCCATGCTGCAGCGCCTGCACATGCAGCAGAGGGCCATCAATGAGTACCTGTGCGACTATGGCACCAGGATAGGGTCAGGGGAGCTTGTTTTTTTTTCCCCACGCCAGTGGGCCATGATCAGGGATGCATGCACTGTCCTGTCACCATGTGGTCCTTAGTGACCCAGAGGACTCCGGACCGAATGCCTCCGCAAACCTACGCTGTATGGCCTCCCTGATCCTGCAAAGCCTGCAGAAGGATCCTCATATTCATGGTATCAAGGAGAAGGAACAATACTGTCTGGCAACCCTCCTTGATCCACGTTACAAGGGTAAGGTTGCGGACCTTATCTTGCCGTTGCAGAGGGAGCAGAGGATGAAACATCTTCAGAAGGCCTTGCAGAAAGGTCTGTGCAACGCGTTCCCAGAGACTGGGAGGTTACAAACTCCTGTTTCTGGACAACGTGTTGCTGAGGCTTCGGTCAGTCAAAGAAGGAGCGGTGGAGAGCAGTGGCCATCTGACCGATGCGTTCAGACAATTTTTTAGTCTGCAGCCCCAAGGTATGATCGGTTCCAGCAACCATCGCCAGCGTCTGTTTTACATGGTGCAGGAATACTTAGGGGCAAGATCTGACTTGGACACCTTTCCCACCGAAAATCCTCTGGGTTACTTGGTCTTGAGGATGGATCACTGGCCAGAGCTTGCACAGTATGCAATTGAGCTACTGGCCTTTCCTGCATCCAGCGTTCTTTCGGAACGTACATTCAGTGCTGTTGGAGGCTTTGTAACCGATCACAGGGTGCGTCTGTCCACCGACTTGGTCGATCGACTGACCTTCATAAAAATGAATCAGTCTTGGATCACCACCAGCTACCAAGAACCTGATGCTGATGTACCGAATAATTTTTTTTGAAATGTCAGATCGCTTCAAAGACTGCCTATGCTGATGCTGAGTGACTATCCTGTTATGCTGAGTAATTATCCTCTTCCTCCTCAATGATCATGCTGATAGCTTGTAAGAACATTTTTGGTTCTGGGTGCCGCCACCAGTGCCTAAGGCCCAATTTTTCAGCCCCTGTTTAACAGGGGCGTGTAATTACAATTTTTGATGCAATTCTTTGCAGCAGGGCTAGTTCTTGCGCTCCAACTAGAGTATCTGTGAGGGGTTGCAGTGTTGTGGCACCAGCACCAGTGCCTAAGGCCCACTTTTTCAGCCTCTGTTCAACAGGGACATGTAATTAGAATTCTTGATCTAATATTTCACAGCAGGGCCAGTTTCTACGCCCACCAAGAGTAACTGTGAGGACTTACAGTGTTGTGACACCAGCACCACCACCACCACCAAAGGCCCAATTTTTCTGCCCCTGTTCAACAGGGGCATGTAATTACAATTCTTGATCTAATATTTCACAGCAGGGCCCTGTGAGGGCTTACAGTGTTGTGGCCACAAATTTCTGCTGAGTATATAGGGCAGGCCCCTACTTTCAAATATCCAACCTACAAACGAATCCTACTTGCAAACAGAAGGAGACAACAGGAAGTGAGATTAAATCTACCCCTGGGAAGGGAAATTCTCTCCTGTAAGTGTTAATATGGGAAAAACTTTTCTCCTTTACACTGATGCTTTATCACCAATCCTTGTTTCACTAAAAAACCCACATTTTCAAAAAACATTTGTCATTGGGACAAAAAGTGAGGTGAAATCTTCTGAAGAGGAGCACAGACAGCAAAACAAATGTCACAGGGGTGATAACCCTTCCCTATGTTTTCTAAAAAGCTTAAAATAGATTTTTTGGCTGGAGCTAAACACGTTAAAAATGTACCAGTTCAAAATTACAAACAGATTCTACTTAACAACAAACCTACAGTCACTGTCTTGTTTGCACCGCCTGTATACTGCTGTACAGAGTATATAGGGCCTGGGGGCCCCACACCTTTCCTTTTTTAATTTGGGTGCGGGCTTCCCCTTAATATCCATACAAGACCCAAAGGGCCTGGTAATGGACTGGGGGTTACCCATGCCGTTTCACTGATTTTCATCCATATTGCCAGGACCCGACATTACATTAAAGCCGCAAGCAGTTTTAAATAACTTTTATTCCTTTAAAAATGTCATTTTGTGCAGGGACTGTTTTAAGCACAGGAAACATGCGCTATTTTACAGGCATACTATAGACACCCTCCCAGGTACGATATTTAAAGGAATATTTTATTTATTTATTTTTTTTTTTACTTTAAGCATCATTAAAATCACTGCTCCCTTTTTTTTGCATTGATACATGTCCCCTGGGGCAGGACCCGGGTCCCCAAACCCTTTTTAGGACAATACCATGCAAATTAGCCTTTAAAATGAGCACTTTTGATTTCGAACGTTCGAGTCCTATAGACGTCAATGGGGTTCTAACATTCGTGCAAATTTTCGGTCCGTTCGCAGATTCTGGTGCGAACCGAACTGGGGGTGCTCGGCTCATCCCTATTACTGAGGTGAAGACCATGAATTGGATGCTACCCTCTAGCTGGAAATAGCTTTCTTGCAGGGTGCTGATTGCCTGGGTAAGAGAGGCAAGTTGCTGGCACAGCTTCTCCAGAGGCAAAGCCCCTCTCTCGATCTCTGACATCTGGCTGAGTGGTACTGTCACATACCTGGTGAAGATCGAGCTGTGGAGGGGGCTTCTCTTGCACCTCCTATCTAACACCCCTGGTAGAGATGACAGGGAGTGTAGGACACAGACTGGCACGAGGGCTGGTATAGCAGATGGCACCAGCTGAGACTTGAGAGGTAACCAATGGAGGTAGATCACCAGACAGACACCCGGAACTGGAACTCCATGATGCTGGATCAGTAGGCAGGAGCTTAGTCGGAACATAAGCCAAGGGGTCATCAACAGCCGGGCAGTGCAGGTACAAAAACGTGAGAAGAAAGCAGGAACAGGATACAAGCTGGAGTCGGTACACAGTCGGGCAGCAAGATACAAGAGCATGAGACAAGAGCAGAGTCAATCACAGGCCGAGGTCACAGGTAGGCAGGCAGAAGTCAAGGTCAAGCCGGGTCAAACACAGGTAGGCAGGAAACGGATCAGGACACAAGCTGAAAGACCACTCAGCAATGTGTTCATGTCATTGCTCGGTTTAAATAGGCCGTTTGGCGCCATGGCATGCACGTGTGTGTGTGCGCATGCATGCACAAGCGTGCGCTTGCGCATGCACATTTCTTCTTGTGCACGCGCTTGTGTGCCCGTGCATGCGCGCCAATGCACACTTCTTGACTGGACTTCTCTTACAGCAATGCATGCGCATAATTCCCCTGATTCACGCCCTGCCCATTATGGCGTGAATTTATTTTTTACTATGCAGTGGTTCCGTCATTCCCTCTGTGCCGACTGCACAGAGATCCCATGAGATTTGTGGGACTTGCAATGTCACATAGCACGGCACATAGGAGCGGAGAGAACAGCTGTATCACACAGCAGACTGTGCATGCGTGAGATTACAGCAAGGAAACACAGAAAGGGCAGAAGTATGGGGCACTGTGGCCTCAGAAGCATTGCTTAGCCCTTCGCCGGCAAGAATTTTAAAACAGCTGAAAAATAATTAAGAAACTTCCGAAGGGGGTTATCAACAATGCAGAATGAGTTGGAATGTTTTATTACACTGGCATTATTAAGAAGCAGCATTTGAGGGACAGAGTTTACTTCTGCTTTAATGAACTTAGGAAGTATTATGCTTCCTAAACCGGGCAAAGACCCCAGCATTTGTGGCAGTTATAGGCCGATTTCCTTATTGAACTTAGATGCCAAATTATACGCCAAAGTCATTGCGAACAGGCTCTTACCCTTGATACCTCAATGGATCTCTAACAATCAGACAGGCTTTATCCCAGGAAGGGAAACCCATGATAACTCTTTACGAACCCTCTCCCTGATTTTCTATGTTCGTAGATCTTTGCAGCCCACCCATCTTCTATCCACAGATGCTGATGTTGTGGAAATTTTTATAAATGTATGTTGTCAAATATCTCCCAGTGTCGGTTTTGCTGTAATGCGCTCATGTGAGCGTATTCGCACATACAGATGTTGGCGGAAGACCATTGGCCGCGAAAACCTTCCTGTGGACATGGCAGATCTGTTGCTCTTTTAGGGATGTTTGTTTATGCCTCACCAAGAGACTGGCCACTTCTTGGCGACTGCATTAAATGACTCAGAGCAAACATGTCTGTGTACATTATAATAAAAAGTAGTATATATAATCAGCAATTGAACTGTAATAATACACTACAAACAGCACTATTGTTGAGCAAAAACACACAGGCAGGCGGCCAACTTCACACGAAAGTCCTTTAAGAGTAGTGAGGAGTTTAGAAAGTGGTTCAGAGAGTGTTCATAGGTGATCATAAAACAGAATCTCAGTGTGCACCTTCCACCGGTCAGCCCAATTCCACCATGTGAGAACACGCTCCCCTCAGGGGGTTAAACTCACCAGAGCTAAGAAATATATAAGCCTCCAAGGGAATAAACATCTAAGCCACAAGCTGTTACCAATACCACTCCGGGAGATTCACAGATGATCAGGGCTCCAAAACAATCAATAACAAAAGAAAAGTGCACATAGCGTTATCCCGTTTATTGAATGAATACCCATCACATCACACAAAAAAACCCCCTTCAATAAATATACGTACAAAACACTGCAATCAACCAAGCAAAGGAAGCGTATATACTGTGCACTTCACCGTAACGAAGATCAGCCGGCTCAATGTCCCAAGGAGTGAATACCACTTCCTTGTTGTGTATCCAGCTGCTGTGGAGCGCATACGTCACTATAACATAACTATATAAAAATTATGTCTTTTGTTGTCTACATGCTGTGTTGTTAAATTCTTATATGGTCATATCCTGTGATGTTACTTCCCATGTAAGAAGTGATTGGCTGCTGGAACCATCACTTCCTGTTTGTGAAAGCTTTTGTGTTAATAAAAGGGCATGATGGCTCGTGTGAGGCAGAGATGCTGAGGAACTGGGGACATAAGGAATGGTGCTGATGTCTGTTTACTTGGATGAGTGGGTTTTTAGGTAAGATGCATTTATATCATTAGATGAAAATGTTATTATTATTAGAGACAGGAGATTTGGCTGTGTGCTGACAGGGTGGATTGGAAATATCTTATGTCGACCTTATCTTTCCTGGGCATTGGCGCCTTAATGTTAACCTGGATCTCTGCACTTTATAATTTCCCCACAGTACGACTGAGAATTAATGGCACTTTAAGTGCGCCCTTTACTTTATACAATGATACTCGTCAGGGATGTCCCCTCTCCCCTATCTTGTCCGCTCTTTCCTTAGAACCCTTTCTCTGGAAGGTACGTAATAATTCAAACGTACATGGAATCAGAGTGGGAGTCATAGAACATAAATATGCGCCATACGCGGGCGACTTCTTATTCTATTGTTCAGCAGCCTACTGTTACCCTCCCTAACCTGATGTTGACCTTTGTGACTTTCGGATACATATCCAACTTTAAAATCAACCTCTCCAAATCAGAAATACTAAACATCTCGGTCCCACACAAAATGGTATCTCGTATAAAACCATCCTTTCCTTTCATTTGGCATCCCTATTCACTAAAATACCTAGGTATAGTTCTCACCCCAAATCCAGCATCCTTATTTCGTGTAAACAATATCCCCTTAAATTCGATCCACTCGGACCTCCATAAATGGACTCAACTAGCACACTCATGGTTGGGGAGAAAAAGGGTTGTGAAAATTAACATTTTGCCCAGGCTGCTGTTTATATTCCCTTACTAAGCTTAAACATGAAGGGGGTATAGCCCTACCTGACTTTAAGAGCTATTTCTTAGCAATTGTACTAAATAGAATTTCTGACTGGAAGTATCATAGAGAATCTAAGCTATGGGTGCAACTGGAATTCGACTTAAGTGGTGCGGATTTGATCCCTGAGTTATGTATCCCTAGGAAATTCCGTAAGCTATCCATGGACACCATACCACTAACATGGTCCACTATGTCAATTTGGGACTCACTTTGTAAATCGCACAATTGGCCATGCAACTCTCCTCTTATGCAATTACCGGGTCACTCTTTCTTGCCACCGGGGAACTTGGACCCACAGTTTCACACGTGGATCTCTTCAACACCTGTTCTCCTCCACCTTGTTATGCATATAGAAAAATGCAGCGCATGTATAAAGGAACATAGGTCTTTATAATGGTGAAACAGTAAAGAAATCACTAGTTAACCACAGGTGCCTTGAAACACAAACGTCCATAGATGGATGTGAATGTCCAACCGCACAGGAGGTGTAAGTACTCCAAGGGGTGGTGATGGTCTGATGGTTGTCAGAAAACACCTGGCATCATACAGCGACTTCCCAACCGAGAAACTGGGTCCCAATGGGTCATTCAGAGAAAGTGCAAAAAAGCCTCTTACCAGATCCTGTGGATTCCCATGTCAGCGACAGGGAATCGCATGCGCAGTTTGTCACAAATGACGTGGAATGGGAGCTCAGGAATCGCCAATCCCTTGGATTGTGGTCTGTATGGATCTCGACCGGCAACCGGATGGGTCCTCACAACGAACCGTCCTCACACCGAACCGTCCCAGCGACCAATCACAAGGGCTGAAAAACCGGGAGATTTGATTGGGTGAATACAATCACATGACTTGCTTGAATGTCTAAACATGAAAATCATACACAATTTCTGTATAAATAAATGAATAACATTAAGGTGAAGCCCAGGAGACTGTATAAAGGTCTACCAGCAGAAAAATATATAGCTCTATGATCTCTCTAACAAAAATAAAGCATTTAAAGATTTTAATGAAAACAGCACTCCTCTGCTGACAGTCCGGCAGAGTGTACCGCCCTGTCGGCCAGAGCAGCCAATCCTCAACAAGAAGACAAAAGGTGTTAAGTGGTGCTGACCAATAGGTGGCTTTGTATGAGCCGGCCTCTATCCCTGAACGCCCACATGACCAGTCTGTGTAGGAAATGATGTCACGTCCGTGGGCGTGTCCGACGTTTCCCTCTCACATGACTCACTGGGCCAATCAGAGAGCAAAAGTCCCACACATCTCTGCTGTACGTACAATCCGTACACCGCAGAGGGATGGGACTTAAATAAATAAACCTAGCGTCCCGGCAATGCAATCCAGCCAGCAACGGACGCTAAATGAGACAAAACGGCATCCCTATGGTGTATGTGTACAAAAATGTGCTATGCAGCAGACCGGGACCCGATGACCCGGAAGTGTGCATAGAACTCCTGTGAACCGGAAGTGTATGAGAAGTGGGGACACATATAGTGAAATATAATGTGTTAGGGAAATGACTGGCTGAAGTGAAATCACATAAGTGTGTAAAAAAAAATAAAAATAAAATAAAATTACTGGAGTGACATTGTAAATGTCTCTTAAAATCCATATGTGTTATGGTGGGACTGAAATAAAATAAAAAAAAAAAAAAAAAAAATATTAAAAAATTATGTGAACACAAATTCTCTGGAACGCACATTGTAAAATGTGTTAAAATGAATATATATGTGAAGGGAATGTGTGGATTTGTAAGGTGACCCAAATATCTGGCAGTTAACCTTATGATCCCTTGACTGTAAAAAGTCATCAGCATAGACCGAATGGGTCAATTTTGATTGGACCAATTTCCATTGGGTGAATAGATAACCCTCTGGGTACACCATATATAAGCTGTGTACCAACTTGTGAATATAGGTGAGAAAAAGGAGGAGGGGGGGGGAGGGGGAGAAAAAATGTTGAAATAATGAAGTAAAAATATAAAATATAAAGGGAGGGAGGGACATGCATAGAGAAGTGGAAGGAATTTAGGATTGGTTGATAAAGGAGTTGAGGTCCCACCCACATGTTTAAACCTAACGGGAAATAGGACCTCAACTCCCATATCCAATAAGTCTCGAGGCGTGACATTCCTCGGAGGCGGGACTCTCCTCTCCAATGTGGGACAAATTTGTCGATCACCTGGAATAAAGTCCCGGTAGGGTCTTTATTATGGTGTTCCAGATAATGACGAGGAACTGTATGTTTGTCCTTGCCTTTCTTGATACCTGCCACATGTTCATTAACTCGTATAGAGAAAGTTCTGATGGTACGCCCAACATACTGTTTGTGGCAGGGGCAAGTAATGAGGTAGACAATGTATTGTGATGTACAAGTTGTGAAGTGTTTCATCTGGTAAGTGAGGGAGGTGACTGTGGATTGGAAAGTGGTACTTTTTTGTCTGCCTCGAATGTTGTGGAGGCAGACATTGCATCTATAGCAGGGGTAATAACCCTGACATTCCTGAAAAAATGAAACTCTTTTGGGGGGGTCTATTATATTCGGAGCAATCTGTCCTTGAATGGACCGTGCTCCCCTGAATACAACAGCCGCCCGTTCAGGAAGAACTGACCCAAGTAGATTGTCATTTAAATGTACCTTCCAATGCTTTTTGAATATAGCTTTCACTTGTTTGGATTGAATGGAGTGAGTGGTGAAGAAAGCCCACTTGTGCATAGGTTCAGCTGTAGATTTGGGGCGTTCTATCAGAGTGGATTCTCTATCAGTGGATAGTGACCTATTGAGTTCCTCGTCTAGATGTCTGGGATCATAACCTTTTTCAATAAATCGATCTCTCAGAACTAGCGATTGTGACTGGAAATCAATAGCATTGGTACAGTTGCGTCGTAGTCTCAAAAATTGGCTACGGGGAACGGACTTGAGCCACTGCTCCTGATGGCAACTGTCAATAGGAATGAATCCGTTCCGGTCAGTGGCCTTGAAATACGTGCGGAACTCCAAATGTTTGTCCACCACAAATATTTCAAGGTCCAAAAAATGTACACTAGTAGAGCTGGCCTCATAGCTCAAAGATATTCCTCTATCATTAGAATTGAGACTGGTCATGAAACTGTCAAGTGATGTACGGTCACCATCCCATAGGAAGAGGATGTCGTCTATGTACCTGGCCCAGAGGATCAACTCGGATCTCTGGGCCGCATAGACGACATCCTCCTCCCACTGGGCCATGAAGAGGTTGGCGAGGCTGGGGGCGAACTTAGCCCCCATAGCCACGCCCCTCTTCTGTAGAAAAAATTGATTCTGGAACCAAAAATAATTGTGTTCCGTTGCAAATATGAGTAATTGCATAATAAAATTACGCTGAAGGGAAGGGAGCTTGTTGTCTCTAGATAGGTGTTTCTCCACTGCCTCAAAGCCCAAGTGATGTGGGATGCACGTATAAAGTGCCGCCACATTTGCTGTGACTAGAAGCATCCCTTCTGAAACCGAAACAGGTTCCAGTAATCTAATGGTGTCTCTAGTGTCCTTGAGATAGGACTGCGTGGAACGAACCAACGGCTGTAAATAAAAATCTACATATTTACCAATACGGGCTGTGACTGAGTCAATGGGTCTGCATGGGGGATTGACTGAGTCCTTATGGATTTTAGGAAGATAATAGATAGCTGGAATGCGTGGGACTTGTGGGACTAGAAAACTTGTAGTTCTTGATAAGGTCGATTACCTTAAAGAGATGTACAGAATTGTTAACGATTTGAACACTTACAGCCCTATTCCCACTGACCCCACTACACCTTTTAAAAAGGCTCTGGTCAAACTTATTGAGGAAGGTTATGCGCTAGGGATTTTAAATAAAAAGGAAAAAAGTTTTCTAGTCCCACAAGTCCCACGCATTCCAGCTATCTATTATCTTCCTAAAATCCATAAGGACTCAGTCAATCCCCCTGGCAGACCCATTGTCAGCGGGATTGACTCAGTCACAGCCCGTATTGGTAAATATGTAGATTTTTATTTACAGCCGTTGGTTCGTTCCACGCAGTCCTATCTCAAGGACACTAGAAACACCATTAGATTACTGGAACCTGTTTCAGTTTCAGAAGGGATGCTTCTAGTCACAGCAGATGTGGCGGCACTTTATACGTGCATCCCACATCACTTGGGCTTTGAGGCGGTGGAGAAACACCTATCTAGAGACAACAAGCTCCCTTCCCTTCAGCGTAATTTTATTATGCAATTACTCATATTTGCAACGGAACACAATTATTTTTGGTTCCAGAATCAATTTTTTCTACAGAAGAGGGGCGTGGCTATGGGGGCTAAGTTCGCCCCCAGCCTCGCCAACCTCTTCATGGCCCAGTGGGAGGAGGATGTCGTCTATGCGGCCCAGAGATCCGAGTTGATCCTCTGGGCCAGGTGCATAGACGACATCCTCTTCCTATGGGATGGTGACCGTACATCACTTGACAGTTTCATGACCAGTCTCAATTCTAATGATAGAGGAATATCTTTGAGCTATGAGGCCAGCTCTACTAGTGTACATTTTTTGGACCTTGAAATATTTGTGGTGGACAAACATTTGGAGTCCGCACGTATTTCAAGGCCACTGACCGGAACGGATTCATTCCTATTGACAGTTGCCATCAGGAGCAGTGGCTCAAGTCCGTTCCCCGTAGCCAATTTTTGAGACTACGACGCAACTGTACCAATGCTATTGTTTTCCAGTCACAATCGCTAGTTCTGAGAGATCGATTTATTGAAAAAGGTTATGATCCCAGACATCTAGACGAGGAACTCAATAGGGCACTATCCACTGATAGAGAATCCACTCTGATAGAACGCCCCAAATCTACAGCTGAACCTATGCACAAGTGGGCTTTCTTCACCACTCACTCCATTCAATCCAAACAAGTGAAAGCTATAATCAAAAAGCATTGGAAGGTACTTTTAAATGACAATCTACTTGGGTCAGTTCTTCCTGAACGGGCGGCTGTTGTATTCAGGGGAGCACGGTTCATTCAAGGTTTAAACGTGGAGTGGGACCTCAACTCCTTTATCAACCAATCCTAAATTCTTTCCACTTCTCTATGCATGTCCCTCCCTCCCTTTATATTTTATATTTTTTACTTCATTATTTCAACATTTTTTCTCCCCCTTCCCCCCCTCCTCCTTTTTCTCACCTATATTCACAGCTTATATATGGTGTACCCAGAGGGTTATCTATTCACCCAATGGAAATTGGTCCAATCAATCAAAATTGACCCATTCGGTCTATGCTGATGACTTTTTACAGTCAAGGGATCATAAGGTTAACTGCCAGATATTTGGGTCACCTTACAAATCCACACATTCCCTTCACATATATATTCATTTTAACACATTTTACAATGTGCGTTCCAGAGAATTTGTGTTCACATAATTTTTTTATATTTTTTTATTTTTTTTTATTTTTTTTTTTATTTCAGTCCCACCATAACACATATGGATTTTAAGAGACATTTACAATGTCACTCCAGTAATTTTATTTTATTTTTTATTTTTTTTACACACTTATGTGATTTCACTTCAGCCAGTCATTTCCCTAACACATTATATTTCACTATATGTGTCCCCACTTCCCATACACTTCCGGTTCACAGGAGTTCTATACACACTTCCGGGTCATCGGGTCCCGGTCTGCTGCATAGCACATTTTTGTACACATACACCATAGGGATGCCGTTTTGTCTCATTTAGCGTCCGTTGCTGGCTGGATTGCATTGCCGGGACGCTAGGTTTATTTATTTAAGTCCCATCCCTCTGCGGTGTACGGATTGTACGTACAGCAGTGATGTGTGGGACTTTTGCTCTCTGATTGGTCCAGTGAGTCATGTGAGAGGGGAACGTCGGACACGCCCACGGACGTGACATCATTTCCTACACAGACTGGTCATGTGGGCGTTCAGGGATAGAGGCCGGCTCATACATAGCCACCTATTGGTCAGCACCACTTAACACCTTTTGTCTTCTTGTTGAGGATTGGCTGCTCTGGCCGACAGGGCGGTACACTCTGCCGGACTGTCAGCAGAGGAGTGCTGTTTTCATTAAAATCTTTAAATGCTTTATTTTTGTTAGAGAGATCATAGAGCTATATATTTTTCTGCTGGTAGACCTTTATACAGTCTCCTGGGCTTCACCTTAATGTTATTCATTTATTTATATAGAAATTGTGTATGATTTTCATGTTGAAGACCCCTAGGTCGAAACGCGTCGGGTACATACACCACTCTCTTTGTTGCCCATTTGCTTTTATCCACCGTGATCACGCTTTTATTTGTGTATGGTCGTTTTTGTCAATAAAAACACCCTTTTTTATCTGCACCATGTGGAGGCACATTCTTTTTGTTTCCACATTTACCACATGAGATCCAGTCCCTCCAACTGCTCCTTTCGGGGGACCGTTTGTGAAACTTCTGATGCACGCTGGGACGGTTCGGTGTGAGGACGGTTCGTTGTGAGGACCCATCCGGTTGCCGGCCGAGATCCATACAGACCACAATCCAAGGGATTGGCGATTCCTGAGCTCCCATTCCACGTCATTTGTGACAAACTGCGCATGCGATTCCCTGTCGCTGACATGGGAATCCACAGGATCTGGTAAGAGGCTTTTTTGCACTTTCTCTGAATGACCCATTGGGACCCAGTTTCTCGGTTGGGAAGTCGCTGTATGATGCCAGGTGTTTTCTGACAACCATCAGACCATCACCACCCCTTGGAGTACTTACACCTCCTGTGCGGTTGGACATTCACATCCATCTATGGACGTTTGTGTTTCAAGGCACCTGTGGTTAACTAGTGATTTCTTTACTGTTTCACCATTATAAAGACCTATGTTCCTTTGTACATGCGCTGCATTTTTCTATATGCCTATTTTGTTGTTTTTGTCAAACTGTATGCAGCAGCTTTTTATTTTTTTATTTTTTTATTTATTTCACTGGTTAGCGCGGTGTTTTCTATTTACCTCCACCTTGTTATGACCAACAGTGGTATTCTACCTATTTCTACGCTATTACCATCCACCACGGTGTCCTTCATGAACCAATGGAAATACCAACAGCTTTCCTTGTTTGTCAAATCCCTACCAAAACCACTATGTTTGATATCAGATCTAACTCGAGTGGAAGGTGTCCTTGCCAGCGACCAACATTCATTGAAACCTATCTCCTTATTCGTACCAAGCACTGTTATCACTAACTCCAAAAGGGTGGCCTACCTTCTTATCTAGGTGGGAAAAAGATCTACAAAAACCCTTATCGGATACCCAACGGTCAACTGTTCTACAACTAGCTCACACCTCTTCAATACCCTCAAACTGCGGAGGTAAACTACAAATTGTTGACCAGATGGCATTATACCCCTGCTGTGCTCCACAAAGTTTTTCCAACTATATCTGCAGTTTGTTGGTGGGGATGTGGCGAGCCGGCATCCCATACCCATATCTGGTGGCAATGCCTGCTCATTTGTCTATATTGGTCGACAGTGCTACACTGGATCAAAGAGATTCAAGGTTCAGAATTCCCTTATTATCTGTGGGCTGTATTGTTTAACTGTACAGGCAAATCCGTGGGACCCTATAAAAAATCTATAACACCACACCTTCTAAATGTGGCAAAGTCGCTCATAGCCAGATTCTGGAAACCATCTAACATACCAACTCTACGTCAGTGGTTGCAAAAAGTAGACCATATATATCATATCGAAGAATTTACCTACTCTCTTAGAAATAAATCTGAGTTGTCCAATAAAATATGGTTCTGCTGGTTTACCTTTACATTCTCCTCCGCTCATGCGGAAATTATGTCCCACCCAATATAATGTAGTAAACAGCTTTGTATTTTACCCACCAGTTCTGCGCTGAGGCAGGATAACTCCCCCCCTTCCTTCTTCTTTCTCTCTTTATACTCCTTTCTCCTATCTTCTACAGTTTCTATTATTGTAATCACCCTGCCATAGTTCTAAGCCTAGATGCCCAAAAAGCTTTCAACCGTCTGGATTGGTCATTCATGCTTGCCACTTTATCCCATTATGGTTTCTATGGTCCTTTTCTCCACACCCTGCGAGCATTATATTCCATACCCACCTCCCAGGTCCAACTTGCCTCCCATTTGTCGCAGCCATTCCCCTTACAAAATGGCACCAGGCCGCTGCTATTCGTTCCCAACCTGATATAAGAGAGTGCGGCTGCGACAGGAGGAATATAAGCTCTCTCTTTTTGCCGACAACATATTGTTAACGTTAACCCACCCACTTACCTCCCTCCCCTCATTACATAAAACCTTGAACTCCTTTGGCACTTTGTCGGGCTTTAAGATAAACCCCACCAAAACTAAGGCCTTCCCCATAAACATTCCCCAGCCTCTCCTAAACACCCTCCAGCAGAATTTCAAGTATCACTGGTGCTCCCATACACTTAAATATTTGGGAATTTCCATAACCCCTTCTTACTCCACCCTTTACCAGGCTAATTTCCCTCCCCTATTTGCTGAAATGAATCGCCTACTGAAACATTGGAACACCCTTCCTCTCTCCCTCTTTGGGAGAATTAATGTGCTAAAGATGTCCATACTTCCTAAATTGCTGTATATGTTTGAGACACTCCCAGTACCGCTCCCAATATCCCAATTGAAAATGCTTCAAAGATCCTTTCTCAACTTTATATGGCACAATACCTTCCATAGGCTAGCAGGGTCGGGGGTCCAGTCTTTAAGATCTAGAGGAGGGTTGAGTGCCCCAGACCTATTGAAATATAACTACGCCACTCACTTATGGGCTGTCATTTCTTGGACATCTCGCTATGCCCCATACAGATGGTCCGAGATTGAAATAGGAATCATGTCCTCTGTACACCCATGTTTTATGTTATGGGCACCTATGCTCTTTACATTGTCCATTTGGAAAAGACGCTCTTGGAAATACTCCCTTTCCTCTCCATGCCCTCCACTATTGAATGTGCTATTTAATCCGGATATTCTTGACAGCCTATCCTACACCCGTATGTTCCCCTGGAATCAGGCTGGAGTTTTTCAATTGCTCCATTTGGTACACCCCGTTACCCGTGTACTTCTGTCTTTTACAGATTTACAGTCTAAGCTCCAGGTTCCAAAATCCCTCTTCTACTCATATTTACAAATCAAACATTTCTTATCTGTTAAATCCCCTGGCCTCTTGTCAGATAAACCCACTAGCTTTGAACTCCTATGCACTCAAGGCCCTTACGAACCCCACTTAATATCGGCTATATACAAAATCCTTCAAGAGGCTGCCACTTTGATGAATCTAGTCACTCTTATGCCCCGTACACACGGTCGGACATTCCGACAACAAAATCCTAGGATTTTTTCCGACGGATGTTGGCTCAAACTTGTTTTGCCTACACACGGTCGCACAAAGTTGTCGGAATTTCTGATCGACAACCACGCGGTCACGTACACCACGTACAACGAGACTAGAAAAGGCCGGTTCAGAACCAAGCGCGGCACCCTTTGGGCTCCTTTTGCTAATCTCGTGTTAGTAAAAGTTTGGTGAGAGACGATTCGCGCTTTTTCAGACTCGTGGCTTTCAGATCGTTTTCTGCCGTTCAGTTTGTGCTTGTGGGTTTGTATTTGCTCTTCAGTGCGTGCAGTCAGTTCGTATCGGAGTTTTCTGTGTGATCTTGTCCGCTCGTTGCTGTTTTTCAGGTCGCTCTTCACAGGCCTTGCTGTTCTTCAGTGCGTTCTGTTACTTCGTTCTGAGCAGCCGACCGTTTTCTAGCCATGTTTCGTATGCGTACTCCTCGTACAGTCCATGAACAGGGCGAGGAGGAGTTCATGGACCAAGAATTGGTTGCTTCAGCGTGACCAGTTCTGTCATATGCCTTTGCTCCGTGAGATCCGTGAGAATAATCCTGGTGATTTCAGGAATTTTCTCAGGATGACGGACCCCGTATTTCACCGTTTGTTGGCTTCGCTGACCCCCTATATTAGCAGGCAGGATACCTGCATGAGGCAAGCCATCACTCCGGAGCAGAGGTTGGTCGCTACCTTGCGGTATTTGGCCACAGGGAGAAGCCTGCAGGACCTCAAGTTCTCGACAGGCATCTCCCCCCAGGCTCTTCTTTGTGGACATTTACTGTTTGTGTTTGTTTTAGCTGACCCTGACAGAAATGTGTGGAGTGCAGAAAATGTCGTGATTGTGTAACCTTATACAAAGCACTGTTGGCTGTTATTTACTAAATGCAAAGACACTTTTCACTACAAGTGCACTTGCAACTGCACTGAAACTGCACTTGTAGTGCAAAGTGGATTTGCCCTTAGGAAATAACCCCCATTTTCTCATCAAACAACAATTACATCACCCCAAAAGTGTTGTAGCGTTGAGACAATAATCCACACATTCTTGATGAACAATCTTTTTAATACCAGCACAATCACATGTGCATTTACCAAAGGTTTTTCTGACAAACCAACAGGTTTGTTGTATAACATATTTTGTGGTGTCATTATCCAAAATCAAAATGTGCATTTTATAGAAAACAGGCCTGTGTAAAACACACAAGAAAGACACAAATCTTGATCTTACAAAGTTCACATTTGGTAGAACTTGAAGGCAATATCAGACATCAGTATTTAGGAACTGTGTTTGATATTGCGTTCAGATGGGGGGAAATCACCCCTGGAAAATTTGGAAGATGCACACAAATTTCCCAATGTCAACATGTGCTATCTGCCATCATGGGGGATCAAGGGATGTGTTTTGGGGGAGAAAGCCCTTCCTCACCGCTACTTTATTATTGAGGAAGGGGTTGCACCCCCAAAACGCGTCCATTGATCTCCTGTGATGGCAGATAGCACATGTTGGCACACTGTGTGCATCCTCCAAATTTGGCTTTGGGAAAAATCACAAAAACATTTCGCACATTGTAGCAGACAAAAGAAGAAAGTGATTTTGAGGGGCTTTAAACTCGCCCCAAAACATCAATGATGTTTTTATATTTTGGAATAACATCATTGATGTTTTGCTTGATGTTTTCCAATTGTAAATTACACCCCATGATCTCCCCGATCAGGATCTGGGCACTTTCGGATGTGAAAGGATCTTCATCCACAACCTCACGATCACCTAAAAAGAAAGGAAACCCAAAATAAATTAGGTCTAAAAAAAATGCCGCCATCCATCTCTTATCTGAGCCTGTGGTCGCAGACACTCACCTGTTGTGGTGACTAGTTCCACCACGTCTTCTTCCTCCTGCTCATCTTGTGTTGGGGGGATTTTCCCTTCTTCCAGAGGGGGGGGGGGGGCTCTGGTCTCCTCGGATGAGGGGTGTCCTCCGAGTCTTTTCTCCCCTATGTAAAACAAAAATGGTATAATTAGCACACAGATATTTGATGGCAGAACTCTAAAGATGAAACATTGCTTGGAAGTGGGGTACAATTGTCTATTTTAGCAGAGTTCCAAGATGTAGCTTTTTTAGTGCCCTTTGTCAAGCTGCAATACTTTACCTGTTTTGTACAAGCTCCACAGATGGAGACCCCCCTATAGTATACACTGGAGCACCTGTGTGGCCCCCCTAATAAAAAGGGTGTTCTGGGGTCCCACACTAGTGCTCCAGTGTCCAGATGTGAAAACAGCTGCTCAGTGTCCTCTCCTTACACACAATCTAGTTTGCATTTCATTCTAGTAACAAAGCCATCTACACAACCCAATTCTTTGAAGACAAGTATAGGGCCTCAAAATGGTGGCCAAATGCATATGGGCTAAACAATGGTATTTTATAGTCCGAAAAAAAAATGTGTGATCCGAACGAATAATGTGCCCATGAACATGAAAGTTGCCATTTTAAACTGTACAACAGTTCCTAAAAGCACATGGAGCAGCACGAACGTAATAAACACAAGAACAATAGGAACACAGCACAACTACTTACTTTTTTGCAGCACTCTCCGGATCTTTCTGTACTGCTCATGTTCTCGTAATTTCAGGTCCGACCACCGCTTCCTGAGCTGATCTTTCGATCGTCGTACCCCGAATTTCCGGTGCAGACTCCTGACCACTTTCGCCATGATCTTGGCCTTTCGGACATTGTGGTTGGGGTAAGGCCCATACTTTCCATCATAGTCGGCCTTCTTCAGGATGTCCACCATTTCCAACATCTCCCCAAAGGACATATTTGAGTCCTTTAATCTCCTTCTGGATCGGGACGTTTCAGGCTCCGGCCTTTCCTCCTCCTCCTCCTCCTCGTTGCTGTAATTAGCACGATCCTGCTGTCTATCCGCCATGTGCTCTTCCTCCACTGCACCGAACAAAAAGGGGCGGGGAATAGAATAGAAAGAACGTCAGGGGCGGGCGGAGTTATACGCATGCGCAGTGTGTATAAATCATAATGCGCGCGTCTTACGTACGATCTGTGAGCGGAGGAAGGAGCATCGGAGACGCCGATCGTGCTAACGAAGGTAGGATCTAAACTTGGGCCTATACTGCTTCGAAATTGAAGCCTATATTGTAACAAGATTAGGGGAGTTTGGCCTGACATTAGGGTTTGTCTTGTGTTGTGTTTTGCAGAGAAAATGGATGGGTTCAACGACCACAATTTCCTGCCCCTGTTTATTGACAAGTACAGAGAGCTGCCCTGTCTGTGGCAGGTGAGACACCCCCACTATAACCATAAACAGAAGAGGCAGGCAGCGCTGGAGAAACTGCTGGAGTTGGTGAAGCCGGTGGTCCCCACAGCAACCATCCCTTATTTAAAAGCTAAAATTGGTGACCTGAGGAGCACTTATCTTAGGGAGCGCAAGAAGGTCACAGATTCCCAGAGGTCCGGAGCTGCAGCAGATGACGTTTATGTCCCCAGGCTCTGGTACTATGAGAGACTGCGATTTCTGTCAGACCACACTGAAGCCAGGGAATCCCTCTCCACTCTTCCTTCCACCCTTCCTTCCATCCCAGCTGAGGCTTCCGATGTCCAACCTGGGCCTTCCAGCCAGGAAGAAGTGGAGGAGCCCAGCTGGAGTCAGGTATAGCATTCTTCTACAGATTTCTGGGCAATAAAGAAATGATGTTTACTAGATGTTATTATTGATCACTAATTGCTGATTAAAAAAAGTGTTTTACATATCAATAGACAGTAGTGGGCACCCAAAATTGGGACAAGAATGCAAAATGCTGGGCTCAGAAGGATAGTCTGTTATATTTGTTAACATTGAATTTGCAGCAGTCAGGAGGTGAAAATTGTGTGTGATTTATGAAAACAATACTAAAACTATGTCCCTTTTTCATACACAGGAAGACCTCAGCCAGGAGGTGGCTGTGGAATGTGGCAGTCAGGAGGAGGCGGGGATTAGTGGCAGCCAGGAGGAGGCGGGGCTAAGTGTCAGCCAAGAGAAGCCAGGGACAAGTCGCAGCCTGACTGAGTCTCAGGTCCCTCCCCTCCGCCTGCCATATAAAAGGGCCAGGAAGGCCACTCCCAGTCCTGTGCAGGATTCAGCGTACAAGCTGATCCAGGAGGCTTCGGCGTCCCTCAGAGCCTTCCTCAGTCCTGAAGAGGCCTTTGCCTGCATGGCTGCCACCAAATTGCAGGGCATGCAGGAGGGCCAACGCAAGATTTCTGAGGACCTGATTTATAAAGTCCTTCGTAAGGGGGAGAGTGGGGAACTGACACCCAAGACGGATGTCATTGAGATGGACCATCCTCCTCCTCCTCCTCCTCCTCCTCCTGCTGCCACAACTCCACCACCACAGCCAAAGCCTGGAAGAAAGCGTAGAAGGAAGACCTGAGAGTGATTGCCCTGGGTTCAGACTGGTCTGACAGAAGATGCAGTCTCTCGTATGACCACAGCCTGGGGACACAGATGTCATCTGCTGCTTTCCGGATCTCTGGGACTTCTGGACCAGACTGCCCTCCCTTAGATATGGACTCCTCAGGCCACCAATTTTGCTTTTAAATAATTGATGTCTGCCCTGGGAGTCCAAGGCTTCGCCCACTTCTGCAGTTTCTCCAGCGTTGCCTCCCTCTTTGTTTTTTTATAGTTGTGACCCCTTAATAAAATATTTTTAGGTAAATTCTACTCTCCTGTGTGTGTTTTCATCCAAAAAGGACAGTTTGTTGGTGAGTATTCAGGTACATTTCTAAAGTACAATGTGAAATTAACAAGGGACAACAACACCAAACAATCTCCTCCTACAGATTAAATAGAACAACATATCAATGGTGTTGTGGGAACTTGTCACAAAAAACACACAAACATTTTCGGGAGTACAAATCAAAATCACCCAAAAAAATAAAAATAAAAAGAGAAACACAAAAAAAGATTCTACATTAAAGTAAAAAAAAAAAAATAAAAAAAATATGTTGTCAGATGTGAGAAATCAAAATATATTGAGGGAATCCCGATAAATAGTAACGAAAAAAGTTTGTGAGAAGTGTGTGTGAATATGAGCATCAAAACGACTTAATTCTTGTCACATTATAAAGAAGAAGAGAGTGCGCTGTATTAAACCATTTTGAACATTGCAGCGTGACGAAAGTGCTTTATCCATTACGAACGCTAAGTTTACCAGAACGAGCTGTCCCGTGTCGGAATTTCTTCTGAGCATGCGTGGCACTTTGTGCGTCGGAACAAGCCACACACGGTCGGAATTGACGCGATCGGATTTAGTTGTCGGAAAATTTTATCTCCTGCTGTCCAACTTTGTGTGTCGGAAAATCCGATGGAAAATGTCCGATGGCGCCCACACACGGTCGGAATTTCCGACAACACGCTCCGATCGGACATTGTCCATCGGAAAATCCGACCGTGTGTACGGGGCATTACAGTCATCACCACCGCCGGGCACGCGCATCAGCTCCGGAGTCGCGTTGTGGGCGTGTGCGCCCCCTAGTGGTCAAAAGGCGAACCGACATACAATTACGTCGGTTTGCCCAGGGGAGCCAACCTGCCGCAGTATAACTGCAGCGGCTGGTCAGAACTGGATAACCAATCCTTTAATTCTTGCACATTTCCAACACTGTATGGCATGACACATTTGGTTTCTGATAAGTAATAAAAGGATACGTTCACCTTTTAACTGCAGGTAAAAAAATATGCATTTACTATTTCTTGTTTTAGCAGCCTGGAAAACGTTGCACCAGCGATCAGCAGATCGTTGATGCCATGCAGGTCTTCTGAAGACTGTCAGTGTAAGCTGTTTACCTCATACATCGTATGGACAGGCAGTTTCACACAGACAGGAAGAATCAATGAACTACCACAGCGCTCAACAGCGAATGTGAATGTGAATTAATGATGCAGCTGGGTGGACAGAGCCCTGCACGACTGCGTTTTCTTTAGATTGTGGCAGCGAGTGGGGGGGAGAAGATCCCCTGCTCGTTGCCAAAATGGGGGTTTGGGGGCCTGTGCATTTTTACCATGTTACATGTTGCATCCTGAATATGGGAGTAACATGTAACTGGTTACAAAAACTGAACGTATCTTTTAAGTTTAGTAGTTTAGAAATTTTACTAGCTATTTCATTGTTTTGTCTCCAGCCTTATGGATACTCAATCACCATTATCACCTTTTTCTAAATTATCTGAGAACTGATCCAGAAAGGTGATTGGGGAAGCAGTAAATCCAGTAGCTGATCCGTGAAGCAGTAATTCTAAACCATGAAGTAACAGAATAAACGGACTGACTTACAGATTTGTTAATATCATAAGAATAAAATACCAAAATTATAAATTCTTTGGCGGGTAAAAAGTAGACTTAACAGCATGTACACTCAGCAAGCAATTTATTAGAAATGCCTGTACACCTTTAAAATTCATGCAATTATTGAATCAATACATTTTGTGACAGCAGTGCAATGCATAAAATCATGCAGATACAGGAGGTTTGGGTAATATTCACATTAAACACTAGACGGGGACAAAAATTGTGATCTTACTTGTGGCATTATTATTTGGGCCAGACCATCTTCTTTGAGCATTTCTGTATCTGGTGAACCCCTGGGAGAGGCAGTTCTGTGGAAGGAAAGGCCTTGGTTATAAGAGAGGTCAGAGGAGAGTGACCAGACTGGCTCAAACTGGAAGGAAGGCTAAAGCCCCATATACACTATCAGATTTTCTGCTGATGTTTGCCTTCAGATTTACCAAAACCATGCAGTGCAAGGGCCTGCCTGATTGCATACAAATTGAAACCCCTAAGGTTGGGACCTCATATTATATGGTTTTGGTAAATCTGAAGGAAAAGATCAGCAGAAAATCTGATGTGTACGGGGCTTAAGTTGACTCAGATAACCAATCTTTTCTGTGGTGAGCAAAAAACTATCTAAGAATGCACAATGAAGACTACATCTGATTCTATTCCTGTCAAGCAAGAACAGAATGCTGAGGCTGCAGTGAGCACAGACTGGACAGTTGCAAAGACATAACATTTGTCAAACTAGTTTTATGAACTTTACAACGAGTCCAGAGTTCTTCTATTTCTTTCCAATCACTAAATCTTAATTACAATAGAAAACCTTTAGATGTGGTAGAATGGGAGATTCACAGCATGAATGTTGACACATCGGCAGAAATTGTGTGATGCAGTCATACTAACATGATCCAGAATCAAAAAGGAATGTTTATGAATTGTGGAGCCCATACCATGAAGAATTGAGGTGGTTTTGAGAGTAAAAGCAGGCCCTAGCTAGAATTAGTATAGTGTTTCTAATAAATTACAAAGATAAGCTAATATTTTGACAATATATTTATCTGTTTGCTTGGAGTACCACTTTAGGTCCAAAAAACAGGTGCTCATCAGTACTACAACCTCTCTGGCTACAGGTTTCTTTATCAGATATAAGCTGTACTCATTCTGCGTAAAGCAGACCTGAAAGAAAAGTACCACTGGGGGGGGACGGCAAAACACCCCTGCTCACATAGCGCCCCCTCTAAAAAAAATAGGCTTAGCTAAACTAAAGTAAAATACAATATTGTGCATGCACAACGTTATTGTTTTTTTTTCTTGCACTAATTGTACCTCATGCTGAGAGAGACAATATGAAATATTTATTTTACCTTATATCACTAACTAAAAGTTGGCAACTGCGCCAGACGAATGGCAGTGAAGGGTAATAATCCAAATTTCTGTAAGAATATGTTCTTTCTGGACTTATCCAGAATTGGTTCAAAGGAATTTTATTAAACTCGTTTGCCTGGTTCATGTGTAATAAAATTGCAGATGGGTTGGCAAAAATAAAGTCTTCAGCAGCATCAAACAAAAGTTTATATGAGTAGTCTCAGGTTAAAAAAAGTCATATACTAAGGTTCGCCAAAACTACGCTAAGATCCATTCATAAAGGTCAGTCAAATTAAAGTGCTTTTCATTTCCTAAGTATTTGCCCTATTATGTTTCTAAATGTATCCTGTTCTTGCTCAGCTTTTTAAAGTTTGACATAAAAAAATGTAATGATAAAAGAAACGTGGCAATAAAAAATCCAACAATTATACCAACAATTGTACCACAGTGAGGAAATGTGTTTCTCCAACTTTTCTCCAATAAATGTGATGACTTGAAAAATGTGAGTATATTAAAAAATCTAGGCAAAAACAATTTCCTTTAAACTGACCAAAATACTTCTAATTGAAGATATGCCCAGGAGTGGGATGTTCTGTATTTTATGGAGTGGGCCATGTTGGAGGGCTTGCATTGTACTAAAATTGGTGGTAAATTTTGGGGGAGTGAAAACTCACCCATTATATACATTCAACAGTGCTAAATAGGTATTTTTGGCAGCACCTCCTCCCTATCCTCAAGTCTATCTGGCCATGCTGATTTCCGGTAAAGGCTCAGACCTAACAATGCCTTTGGTTCAACTGTGGCAATGAAGGAGCTGTAGCTTGTAAATCAAAGCCCTGCTCTCGTGCTGTTCTCCTACTGAAATAGAGAAATGGATTTACCTGTCTACTGGAAAATGTAAAGCATATCTATTGCCAGATTGTTAGTTTTAGGAAGAGTAAGGAAGAGTTAGGGCTGTGTTTACATCTGCCTGCCTCTTTCTAGCTGTGCAGTGTTAGTGCCTCACTTTGAATCTTCTCTATTGAGAAGTTAGAGAGCTCTTTCACAATGAGGTTCAATGTGAATGTTTGGAAACTTGAGTCTGTGATACGCAATCTATCAAGTTTTATTTTGTAAGTACAATTGTTTGTTTTTCACCTATTAAACAAGACAATACTTTGTTCAGTCCAGTACGATCTGTTGCAAGGATGAGCAGACTGCTGACAGTCCCTAACAGTAAGCATTATCTTTTAATTGTTTAAAGTGGTTGTAAACCTCTAACAAAAAAAAATGAAAAAAGAATATCCTTCCATAGTGTGTACTTGTCTCAATCCAAAGCACAAAGTGTAATTTCTCGATTTTCTTCTCTCAGTTACTGATTATAATCTAAGCTGACTCCACAGTCTCCCAGGTGACCACCACCCGCCAACACAAAGGATCTGATTGACAGCCTCAACGGCGTATGTTTCCTTATCACTAAGCTCTGTGCTTGAGCTGTGCAGTATGTGTGACATCATATCCCTGCCCCCTGCTTTTTACTGCTGAGAAATAATCTTTGATCTGTGTGTTTTAGAAGGCTGTAGAGGAGAGAGAGAAAGCAGGAAAAAGAGGAAGAAGCGCCAGGGCAGTATTTGTGCATCATAAATGAATTTAATTAAAAAACAAGATTTGTAGCAAAAAGTTATGCACTCACATAGTGCTCAGTAGGTGGGGGACTTACCCCATCCAGCACGGGAGGCGGAACCACCACTGTGTCCTAATGATGTGAAGCCATGATCGCCTGGTGTCAGCGCAGGGCTGAAGCCTCGTGGGATCTCGTAAGCATGCCAGCTGGGTTGTTCGGCGTGTGGTAGCCAATCAGAATGTGTTTGGGAGGGCTGACGAAGGAGGCATGCTATAGCCTCCGAAACGCGTTCTGATTGGCTACCACTGGTGGGCGGCTCCCCTGTGTGACAGCTCCGAACATCTCCATGCCCAACAACCCAGCTGGCATCCTTCCGAGATCCCCCAAGGCATTTGCTCCCCGCAGACACCAGGTGACCGTGGCTTCACATCATTAGAACACAGCGCCCGTTCCGCCTCCCATGCTGGACGGGGTAAGCCCCCCACCTACTGAGCACCATGTGAGTGCATAACATTTTGCTACAAATCTTGTTTTAGAATTAAATTCTTTTATGCTGCACAAATACTGCCCTGGCGCTTCTTCCTCTTTTTCCTTTTTTCCTGCTTTCTATATCTCACAGTGTCCGGGTTCCCAGCTTGCACCTGAACCAGCCTCGCAACCACCTGCAGCCCGCACTTTAAAGACTTTCACACAGGGGTTAACCCCCTAGAACTTCTTATGAAGATTGACTTTCTTACAGTTTTTTCACACAATCATACCCAAGAGTGTGTTGGTCCCTCACCACTCTCGCAACCACTAGGAGGATTTTTTAAATCTCTGTGTACCAGGCTAGTCACTTCACTGGGTATATGTATGAGTTTACTATCTCATTAAGGTATCTTTAAAATGCTTGTTGTATTGCATGTTGTTAATACAATTAGCTTTTGGAGAATATAAAGGAAAAAAAAACTTAGAGTGTCATACTTTACAACTAAAAAGAAGTGTGAGGAGGAGCTGATTTTTTCATAATTGACAGGTTGATTAACAAAGGTCAATGACAGAGGAGTTTATTAGAAATTTCAAGCGGATTCCTGATTATCTACTAAAAGGTCCAAATGAGAGTCCTTCCATAAAAGGTCAGGAAAAAGCACAAAAATGCCAAATCATGGTCATGTACAGAACTAGGCTGGAATTAAAAATTAGTTGTGACAGATAAGCATTAGTATACCTTTGCGCATTACCAGATTATTCTAAGGCCAATAGAGCAATAGTGATTTGTTTTATTTGGTTATTCCCCCATTTACTAGGGTCAATGGCTATACATTGCCCTTAACTGCATACAGTGCTTTGGGAGACTGCAATTTTGTTCACAAGTGAATGCGACTTATATAAGAATTCTTCCTTTTAGACAATATGGAACATGAGGTTAACACAGGATTGGCCTGAACTGCGTTAGCGACGTGTTAGCTGAAACCATGTTCTTTTTCTATTAAGGATTTTACTGTTTTTTTTATAGTGTTATAGAGTAATAATTAGTCTAAAAGACTTGTCTGTAAACTCAGTTATATATTAAATAAATAACATTATCACACTCATGCCAAAAAATACACCTCATACAAATGACTTACAAGAAATATCACCTTTACATTACTCAGAACTTCGAAGTAAAAATGTCACAGAGGTGGGCTTTTATAGTGTAAACACTTTAAAAGTGTGGAAAATGAGGCTTAGCACTGCAACCTGATACTGAGACTTGGTATTCGCAGCTAATAAAATAAAAAAAAGTAAATTATAAAACTATTTAAAGCAACCAAAAGTGGTGTGATCACCTCATCTATGTTTAACCACTTGAAAACGGACAGTTCTCAAGTCCAGGTCCAGGATCTGGTCTAATACAGGTTACTTAATTATACTTAAGTTCTTTAATCTCCAAAATCTTTCAGCATTTTAATTCTTTTTCTATTCTATTAAATGTGAAGCAGATCATTTAAATCTGGTTTTGGAAATATGATCCATCTGTGCAATATCTAAACATTTTTGTTTATAGACAGAAATATTAAGAACAATTGGAAATCTTGGATACATCTAATCCCTTAACATTTGAAGAGGATAAAACTTAAAAAATATTCAAAGAATTTGCATGCACTATAGGAGTGCCAAAAATAAGATACTATATAAATAGTTTGTGGGAAACTGCATTTAGGGCAAACGTTTTAGGTCAATAAAAGTACATTTCAAGACTAGGTGTGTTATGGAGGGTCAGCCTACCCAAAAATAATTTTGGTACAGTTGGTGCATGTTGGGCTGCATTAGCCCTTGTTCCTTATATGCCTTGGATATTCCAACACCAAGATTCCTCTGATATTATTTCTGATTGTGTCCTTGCCTACCTGCAAATTTGGGTGTTCCTACCTACCTTTCATTTTTTTACATCTCCTGCATTTTATATAATATATATATATTTTTTTTAAGGGGAGTAGGGCCTCATCATAAAGATCACACAGGTGTGCTGACCCAGCAATTCAAGAATAAATAGCTATCATTATAATCAACTAAATATAGACGCTCCAGGTATTTGATCTGTACTGCATCTATCGAAAAAAAAAACATTTTTGGTTACAGTTACCTTTTTATGTTGCGTCAATCAAGTTTTCCTCAAATAAAAAAAGGATAGTCCATATTTGTGATTCACTTGCCACATTTAAGTTACTCCGTCACTAAGATCAATCTTAGAAACGTAGGCTTCCCTGCAAAGAAGGCATGGAATATTCCCCTCTGCTTCTGCATATGCTATCAATCTCTGCAATTGTAAAGAGAAACCACTTCCAGAGTGACAGATTCCTGGTCTCCTTATCCACTTAGTGGTTCAATCTGCCAGCCCCTATGGTATTACTATAGCCTGTAGTGACATAGGGGCAAGCGGGACCAACCACAGCTCATGACAGGAAATCAACATCCCAAAAACTGTCAGATAGTGGCATGGGAGTACTCCATGTCTTCTTTGAGCAAGTCCTTTGTTTTGCGGATTAATTATAGGGAATTAGTTACTTTAAAATGCACACAGTTTCAGATATGCTTTGTTTTTAAAGGATTCTTTTTATGTTACTTAAATGGTTCAATGCAGGTCAGTACACCATTAATTCAGTACGCAAAAGGTCTAAAGGAGTTCCAAGTCCCCAAAACTTTACAAAGCCAGTTATGGCACAACCATTAGTCCCTCCACACATGCCATGGTGTGGGGTGTAATCCTAGACTCTAACCTCTCCTCTGGCCCCCCACATGCAATCACTGGCTAAATCTTGCCTCCTTAACCTCCGTAACATTTCCAGAATTCGCCCCTTCTTGACTAACGACACCACAAAACAACGTATTTACTCCCTGGTTATTTCCCACCTTGACTACTGCAACTCCTTCCTCACTGGCCTACCTGTACACAGGCTACTACCCTTTAGTCTATCATGAAGTCTATCATGAATGCTGCTGCTAATCTGACAATCTCTTTACTGGCTTCCACTAGCCCAGCATATAAAATTCAAAATACTAACCACAACATAAAAGCCATCCACAACATTGCCTCCAGCTGTATCACCAACCTCATCTGAAGATATTGCCCAAATCATCCTCTCTGCTCCTCCCAAGACATCTTGCTCTCTAGCTTCCCTGTTACCTCCTCCAAGAGTTGCCTCCAGGACTTCGCCAGAACTTCTCCCATCCTCTGGTATTAAACTGTATTGTAATTGTACTTTCCCACTTTATATTGTAAAGCACTGCGTAAACTGTTGGTGCTATATACATTCTGAACAAGCCTTGCAGATTACATATGTCTGAGATGCCACACTAAAAGTAATATCTTAATTTCATTACACAACCTCATTTTCTTGTAATAAAATGTATCCCCTCCACCTTCACCATTCCTTTTTGTTAACTGCAAAATGTGATTACATTGCATTTAGTGATATCATTGCTTACTAGGATTTAAAAAGATAGCTATTTTGATGCTTCATGCCTAAAAAGCATATTTTTGGAAGCCTATAATTTTGATCCAACAACCTCATGCTCTGTGTGTGCATCCACACTGCACATATGAACTTTATAGTTTGCACATTTAAATCCAAAATCATCCACAAATCACACAGCGGTCAGAACTCTTTCTGGGAACTGTCAGTTTACCTTTAGACCTTCTCCCTTTTTATTTTCCAAACCACTTGCCACTAATAAAAAATATTTAAAGCTGAGAATGTTAATTATATGTGTTCAGAAGGGTAAGGAATTCAGTCTGCAAAGCTCAGAGTAAGAATGGATTTCTTAGTTTTGCTACAAGTGTAGCACACCTTGTATTTTGCACATGTTCTCATAGCTGACTGTGTTCCTTTGGTTGGGAATTTTCCTTACCAGAGGCCACGTAACTTAAAATACTAGGTTTCTTGACAGATTTTGCAATATCTCATGCTGTACATGTATATACAGTATCTCACAAAATTGAGTACACCCCTCACATTTTTGTAAATATTTTATTATATCTGTTCATGTGACAAGACTGAAGAAATTATACTTTGCTACAATGGGGGTCATTTACTATAGCGCCGCGGCGCTAATTAGCGCTAATTGCCGCAAATTAGCACTAATTTGCAGCAATTTAGCGCTAATTAGCACTAATTAGCACTAATTAGCTCTAAAATGGTATACACTGTAGCGCTGGTGAGAAAATACTCCCAAAATCGAATTTACTATAGTTCCCTGAAACCAAATAGCGCCCAAACCCTTACTCTGCTAAAACCTGGAGAATTGCACATGGAAATAATGTTTAGAGCATGATAAAATTGCCTAAATGGTACTGAAATATATGGTATATTATTTAAAGATAATCTGCTTTTAAACTGTGTGAAAAAGTGATTTCTACACTGAAATATCTTTAAGTCTGAGAAATGAAAAATTCCCCGTTTTGGACAACTAGGTGCCAACACAACTGAGCATGCTCAGACCTGAAAATAGCTCTCATTTTAGCTCCAGTGTCTTTTTTTACCCGGTGCTATAGTAAATACCAAAATGAGAGCTAATTAGAGAGCATTTTTTAGAAGTGAAAATCTGCTCTATTATAGTTCAATACAAGTTTTAGCCATTGATTCTAATGGAACAATTGTAACTTTCACAAAAAAAAACTTTTAATGTTGAGATGAAATGTATCTTTCTCTGAAATAAATTTTGTTGTTTCTACGTAAAATATTTTGTTTTTAAGAATACTAGAATGTGGAATGTTTTGATGTTTTGGTAAAATATAATTTTCTCTGTCACTTTTACTTGCTATTCTCCATCTCACAACAATCTTTACCCAAACTCACACAGGTGTCTTTACAAAGCACAAACATTACCATTGCTGATGCAAATTTAAAATTAATCACATTTTTTGTGCTTTTTATTATTTCCAAATATTCATAATTTAAGCCCAAAAAATGTGATATGTGTACCAACGTAAGAAATCAAAATGTAGTTCCCAAAAAATTGAGGGTAATATTCTACTCTCACCCACAAAAAGAAAGGTTAGAACTTCTGCTTAGTATCCCTGAGCGTCTGGGTTCAAATCCCAAACATGCTGCTTCATGTAGGGAAGTTGTCTCATCTCCCAGGTCCTATAACTATGTCTGAATGTAGTATTAATGTGTAGGAGGGTTCCACCACCATTGTAAATCTTTTCCAGATACACTATTTAGCCAAAAGTATTGCGACACCTGCCTTTACACACACATGAACTTTAATGGCAGCCCATTCTTAGTCCGTAGGGTTAAAATTTGATTTGGCCCACCCTTTGCAGCTAGAACAGCTTCTGGGAAGGCTGTCCACAAGGTATAGTGTTTCTATGGGAATGTTTGATCATTCTTCCAGAAGTGCATTTGTGAGGCCAGGCACTGATGTTGGATGAGAAGGCCTGGCTCGCATTCTCTGCTCTAATTCAGCCAAAAGATGTTCTTTCGGGTTGAGGTCAGGACTCTGTGCAGGCCAGTCAAGTTTCTCCACCCCAAACTTGCTCATCCATGTCTTTATGGACCTTGCTTTGTGCACTGGTGTACAGTCATGTTGGAACAGGAAGGGGCTTTCCCCAAACTGTTCCTACAAAGTTGGTAGCATGAAATTGTCCAAAATGTCTTGGTATGCTGACGCCTTAAGAGTTCCCTTCACTGGAACTAAGAGGCCAAGCCCAAACCCCGAAAAACAACCCCACATCATAATCCCCCTCCACCACCTCCACCAGTGCACAAAGCAAGGTCCATAAAGACATGGATGAGTGATTTTAGGGTGGAGGAACTTGACTGGCCTGGACAGAGTCCTGACCTCAACACAACAGAACACCTTCGGGATGAATTAGAGCAGAGACTGTAGGTCAGGCCTTCTCGTCTAACATCAGTGCCTGACCTCACAAATGCACTTGGAAGAATGGTCAAACATTCCCATAGACACACTCCTAAACCTCGTGGACAGCCTTCCCAGAAGAGTTGAAGCTGTTATAGCTGCAAAGGGTGGGCCAACTCAATATTGAACCCTATGGACTAATACTGGGATGCCATTAAAGTTCATGTGTGTATAAAGGCAGGTGTCCCAATACTTAGGCCAATATATTGTATATTGCTTGTGACACTGAGCATGGCTATGGACTTAGGGCTGGTTCACACCACAGAGATGCAGAGAACATGTGTGAGGCTGCCTGGTGGCTAAGTAGGTAGCAGTTCTGTCTAGCAGCACTTGGGATGTTGGTTCAATTCCCCAACATGCTAATGCTTGTGTTGAATTTTGAATGTTCTCTCTGTGTGGGCTTCTCACCACAATCCAAAGACATGCTGGCACACTATTTGTCTCCTGTCGAAATAGGTTCTAATGTAAGAAAGTAACTTTTGGACTTTAGATTGGAAGCTCATTGCAGCTAGGGACTGATGTTAATGTTTGTTAGCACTAATCATGCCCAGGGGCATTTAAAATTGTAGGGTTTACACTGCACAGTTACATATGCTTAGTAAACTGTTGCTTCGTTTATGTGGATGCAAATGGACTTCGATCTTTGGCCTGTAGTTGGAGATTTGATGCACAGAGCCAAGGGCTAACACAGTAGCGAATAGTATTATGTGTTCCTGCTCATCAGGTGCAATCACTTTAGACACTGTACAATGTACTTCTATTGGGCGTCAACCTCTCTTATATAAAGGCCTACAGAAGGGGGGGTTCGCTTGGCCTGAGAAGGTCAGGTTTTTTGCTGTGATTTGTGGGGGGAGAAGGAATGATATTGTGCCTATTGACAATGCCCAACTAGGGATATTTGCTGAAATTCTTGTGCATTTCTTCAATCAAAAGTGCGTTTATGTGGCCATGCTGTCAATGCTGTGTGTGTATTGTTCCTGTCTGATCATGCAAACATTGTTTGGAAGCATCTGCTGACCTTCTACTCTTTCTGATCTCATTGCTTAATCGTGTACACCGAAATGCAGCTTCCAGCAGAACATGGTCACCAATGTATGTATGTGTGGATTGTGGGCTGGTGGTGGGTGTTTTGAATAACTCTTTTTTAATATTATGTTGGAATGCTTTGTAAGAATAATGACTGTTAAGTATGTTTCTATAATCTTGCAGATAAAAATGTGATGCGTTGCCCATTATACACTGAAGGTAAAGCTGTGTCCACTCTAAGGTTTTGTCAAATTTTAGATTGTAAGCTCCTGTGAGCAGGGCCCTTAAAACCCTATTGCTAAATGTAGCACCATATATCCTGTCCAAATTTTTTTGAAGCTAGTAAATAAATGTACATAATTTTTTTTCTGCTGGTAAAATAAAAGTACATTATTGAGCTTTGTTGTGGTGTGTTTTTTTTTCTTTCTCTTTAGTTTTTGGTGGTGGTTTTGGGAAAGTGCAATATCTCTTATATCTTATTTCAATATGTATTTGTGCACCAAAAAACTAATCTCTTCTCCCTGGTTCACATTGATGCTACTTTCAAAGTAGCAAGGTCAGCGCGATTTCAGGTGCTACTTGATAGACATCTGTGTGGCTTCATACACAGATGTCTATTGAAGTCGCACCTTAAATCGTCAAAAATAGTACAGGAACTACTTTAGCAAATTGGTGCAGCGCCACAAAATCGGTGTCGCATTGATTGGAACAGTGCCATTGCTGTCAATAGTCATGTGATTTGATCTCTCAAATCTCTCTAATGTAAACCTAGGCTTCTGCACACCTGCAAGTACATGATAAAGGTGGAATCTTTATATATAACAGCTGTAGAGAATTGCAGGTAATGAATTCAGCTGGTGGATAGGCAGTGTTGTATGTGTCAACTTTAATTCACATTGGTGCGATCTGACATGTCAAATTGGTGGCAATTGCACTGTTTTTAATTGGTGCGACTTTGGGGTGCAATTTGTATTGATATCAGTGCAGAAACCTGCACAGATGTCTCTGAAAATCCCCCTGCAGTCGGGACTGACATGTGGGAATGAAATTGTGTGATTTCAGCTGAACGATTTCCTCCCTCTGTCAGTGTGAACCAGGGCTCAAACTGGGCCTTTTGTTTTTGTCATTCACCTGCTGCTATCCCAGGGACACCATTTCTTATCGAACGCCTTTAAATAACATAAGTAGAAATACAAATTTGCATATCTGCAAATAAAAATAATAAAAATCTAATCGTGGTTGCGATCAAATATTTGCAGCAGCGATCAAAAGAGCGTGGTTTCGCCTTCTGACCCAGAAATAAGTCATTGTTATCACCTGGAGGTTCCTGTGCTGGTCAGGATCTCCATCTAGGTGGACATTGCTAGGTCTTTAGCAAAGAGGAGGTGCTTCTCATTTTCCGGATAAGGGTATGATATGTACTTGTGCTTAATCAATGTGGGGGTGGGGTTCATTGATTTGTTTGGCATCCCCACACATTTGCTTCTGGCCCATGTGCACACATCACTTCCTGCATTTGTTCTGCTGATGTAAATGCAAGTATAAATGAGAGCTCCTTTCTATTAAAATATATATGACTTGTTTCACAGTTGGGCAACTTTGGACCTCCGAGTTGCTTGACAAGTTGTGCCCCATGATTCTCAATGATAACTAGGGATGGGCCAAACACCCCCCTGTTCGGTTCGCTGCAAAACATGCGAACAGGCAAAAAATTTGTTAAAATACGCGAACACTGTTAAAGTCTATGGGACACGAACATGAAAAATCAAAAGTGCTAATTTTAAAGGCTAATATACAAGTTATTGTCATAAAAAGTGTTTGGGGACCTGGGTCCTGCCTCAGGGGACATGTATCAATGCAAAAAAGGTTTTAAAAACGTTAGTTTTTTCGGGAGCAGTGATTTTAATAATGCTTAAAGTGAAACAATAAAAGTGTAATATTCCTTTAAATTTTGTACCTGGGGAGTGTCTATAGTATGCCTGTTTCCCATGTTTAGAACAGTCTGACAGCAAAATGACATTTCTAAAGGAAGAAAAAAGTGCTAGCGCTAGTGCCGTTATTAATGAATTGTCGGTCCCGACAATACACATAAAAGTTCATTGATAAAAACGGCCTGAGATCCCCCACAGTCCATTACCAGGCCCTTTGGGTCTGGTATGAATATTAAGGGGCACCCCACGCCAAGATTTTTAAAAAAATGGCGTGGGGGTCCCCCTCAAAATCCATACCAGACCCTTCAGGTCTGGTATGGATTTTAAGGGGAACTCCGTGCCAAAATTTAAAAAAAAATGGTGTGGGGCTCCCCCTAAGAATCCATACCAGACCCTTATCCGAGCACGCAACCTGGCAGGCCGCAGGAAAAGAGGGGGGGACAAGAGAGTGCCCCCCCTCCTGAACGTACCAGGCCACATGCCCTCAACATGGGAAGGATGTCCCCATGTTGATGGGGACAAGGGCCTCATCCCCACAACCCTTGCTCAATGTTGGAACCCCATACTAAACCCCCCATGGAGGACATGGGGGATTGTGAACAGATTCTGGTTAAATAAATGGTAACTATAAGTATGTAACTGTTAAAAAGTAGAGAGGTGCTCACCCGGGTGGATGGAAGGAAAAACTAGGCTGGGAAGGTGAGGTAGTAGGAGAAAGATGGGAGGAAAAGGAAAAAAAAAAAAAGGAAAGACGAAAGGTAACCGTGGAGTAAGAGTGGAAGGAGAAAGGGGGGGAGGAGGGGCACAAGGGAAGGAAAGGGGGGGGAGAAAAAAAGGGGGGAGGAAGTAGGGGGGAGAAGGAGAATAAGGGGAAAGGGACAGAGGGGATAGGGAAGGGGGGGGGAGGGGGAAAGGTAGTGAGAGAGCAAGACGAATTATCCCAACCTCACCGTAGACATACAGTGATCAAAAACAAAAAACAATATAACAATTACACAGAGTAATAGACACTCACCAGGGGTGGCTAATCAAAAATGATGCGTGGGCTGCCTATATCAGATATCATATATGGTAAGTAGTTGAGAGCCGTCCCAAAGTTTGAAAGGTAATCAAACGAATTTCAGGGATGCAGTAAAGCAGGACCAGGTACAATAAATGGAACCCTCAGTTGACAGCCAGATCTGTAAAATGCAAGGGGTATAGGATCAAAGCCTCAAAAGGTCGGCGGCCAAGAGGGGTGGATGGAAGAAGGATAGGAAGGAACAATAGGGGAGAAAAGTATGAAAAAGGGGAAAGACAGGTCACCAAAAGCTGGAAAGATTCTGAAAACACCAGAGAAAAAAGCAGCATGTGGGTATATAGGAACCATTAGCGCACACGGAGAGACAGACAAGCAACACACCATTGACAACCAACAGTAAGCATACAGAGTAGGAGATGAAGGAGATGGAAGCAGGCAAGAGTGGATAGAATCCCGAACCTCAGACATACCGACCTTAGGAGAAAGGATGATCCAGAAGGGCAGCCCAGCCACAAAGTCCATTCAGGCTCAGAAAGCGGTCCCGAATGGGGCCGCTAAATGAGCTCCCCAACCCGGAAGTAAGACCCGCGCCATCGTGGTGGCGTCTGACGTGACCAGGTCTGTTTACCCGCACTGCGCAGGTGCACGGGAACCGTGCTACTTCGCAAGCGCGCGCTGCCGTCAGAAGGATCGATATAATCCAAGACTGTGCAGTGCAACCAGGTGTAACCTGCCAGGGTAAACACATGTCTGCCAGGGGAAGAGAAGACAGGGATACCTGTCTTTATGTGTATTGTCGGGACCGACAATTCATTAATAGCTGACACTAGCACTGGCGCATTTAAATGACTTTTTTCCCATTTTCGAAATGTCATTTTGCTGTCAGACTGTTCTAAACATGGGAAACATGCGCCACTTTACAGGCATACTATAGACACCCCACAGGTACGAATTTTAAAGGAATATTACACTTTTATTGTTTCACATTAAGCATTATTAAAATCACTGCACCCGAAAAAATTTTTAAAACTTTTTTTTTGCATTGATACATGTCCCCTGGGGCAGGACCCGGGTCTCCAAACACTTTTTATGGCAAAGAACTTGCATATAAGCCTTCAGTGAGAACTTTTGATTTTGCAGGTTCGAGCCCCATTGACTTCCACTATTCCAGCATATGTGATCTGACAGGCAATATTGCCGGCAATAGCGCTGCTTTCCATTTGCATTAGCGCTCAGTTTCTGAGAGTTAAAGTCTTTCTGGCCTTTTTTGAGTGCTATTTTTTAACAACTGCAGGATAATTTTTTGGCTCTATAGTAAATGACCCCCAATGTAAAGTAGTGAGTGTACAGCTTGTATAACACTGTCCACTCAAAATAACTCAACAGTGAAAATGTCCAAATTGGCCCAATTAGCCATTTTCCTTCTTCGGTGTCATGTGAATCATTAGTGTTACAAGGTCTCAGGTGTGAATGGGGAGCATGTGTGTTAAATTTGGTGTTATCACTCTCACTTTCTCATACTGGTCACATGAAGTTCAACATGGCACCTCATGGCAAAGAACACTCTGAGGATCTGAAAAAAATAATTGTTGCTCTATATAAAGATGGCATAGAAGATTGCCAAAACCCTGAAACTGAACTGCAGCATGGTGGCCAAGACCATACAGCAATTTAACAGGACAGGTTCCACTCAGAACAGGCCTCGCCATGGTCGACCAAAGAAGTTGAGAGCATGTGCTCAGCCTCATATCCAGAGGTTGTCTTTGGGAAATAGACATATGAGTGCTGCCAGCATTTCTGCAGAGGTTGAAGGGGTGGTGGGTCAGCCTGTTATTGCTTAGACCATATGCCTCAAACTGCATCAAATTGGTCTGCATGGCTGTCATCCCAGAAGGAAGCCTCTTCTAAAGATGATGCACAAGAAAGCCCGCAAACAGTTTGCTGAAGACAAGCAAACTAAGGACATGGATTACTGGAACCATGTCCTGCGGTCTGATGAGACCAAGATAAACTTATTTGGTTCAGATGGTGTTAAGCGTGTGTGGCGGCAACCAGGTGAGGAGTACAAAGACAAGTGTGTCTTGCCTAGAGTCAAGAATGGTGGTGGGAGTGTCATGGTCTGGGGCTGCATGAGTGCACTGAGGGAACCATGAATGCCAACATGTACTGTGACATACTGAAGCAGAGCAAGATCCCTTCCCTTTGGAGACTAGGCCGCAGGGCAGTATTCCAACATGATAATGACCCCAAACACACCTCCAAGACGACCACTGCTTTGCTAAAGAAGCTGAGTGTAAAGATGATGGACTGGCCAAGCATGTGTAGCGCTACCCCAGAAGGAGCCGCTAATGAATGTTTGATTCTGCACCCTGCCTCTCAACCCCAAGAACGGTCATAACCCCTCTGGCACATTTGCTTGGTAATATTAGTATGGAACCCAGCAATAGAGAGAAACACAGTAGTGCTAAACCATAAAGTATTTTTACCATATTTTTACCATAGCCCTGGATCCCGTCACTTCACCAGCTGTAGTAGTAAATAGAGAATCACACAGAATATCAATTAATCACTCAGAAAGTTTACTAAAGTGGATATTTATATCCTCCGGATGGCTGGGATGCAGGAAACTTCCAGATTTCCTGGCACTACACACCGATCCGCTTGCTAAGCTGGTAGGGCTGTACTCTGAAGTCCCTCAGAGGCTGGTGATCCGCTCTCCGCTGTAGGCTGCAGTGTCTCTGCCTTGGTCACACACACACACAGACCTCCTGCTGGCTGTTGAATAGCGTCTGGAGAGATTCCGAAAGATGGCCACGCTTGTCCTTTTATCTGTTTACCCAGCAGGCTGTTCTGTGACTTGGCATTGTGGGTTTGTGACTTAGCATTGTGGGTCCAGTTGTTCCCAAACTGAGTTAACAACATGAGTCACTTCCTCATCAAACTACATATCCCACAATGCATAACTGTTTTCCTCTTAAATGAAGGAAAGTTCCTGATAAAGTTTCAGTGGTCACTAGAGGGAGCCAAACCCTTACTTAAGAAACAATACATTACTTAACATGATAACTTTGGTAGCAAAGCCCTGAGCTACACATGTCTCCAGACCTAAACCCTATTGACCATCTGTGGGGCATCCTCAAATGGAAGTTGGAGGAGAGCAAGGTCTCTGGCATCCACCAGCTCCGTGATGTTGTCATGGAGGAGGGGAAGAAGACTCCAGTGGCAACCTATGAAGCTCTCGTAAACTCAATGCCCAACAGGGTTAAGGCAGTGCCAGAAAATAATGGTGGCCATAATAATGGTAACACTTTGGGCCCAATTTGGACATTTTCACTTACGAATGTACTCAATTTTGTTGCCAGCGGTTTAGACATTGATGGCTGTGTGTTGAGTTATTATGAGGGGACAGCAAATTTACACTGTTATACAAGCTATGCACTCACTACATTACATTGTAGAAAAGTGTAATTTATTTTATGAGATACTGTACATAACTGCAAATGGTGTTTTTATGTAAACCTGAAAGTCTGCTTTGAAGTATATTTCTAGATTTCGTTTTTGGGTAGTGCAGCTGTTGATGTGATTGAAAAACAGGATTTTTAAATACAGCTTACCTGTAAAATCCTTTTCTTGGGAATACATCATGGGACACAGAGGCTTGGTAATTACTTAGTGGGTTAGATAGTACCTTCAGGTGATTGGACACTGGTAACCCTAATTACAAAGTGAGTTCCTCCCCTATATAACCCCTCCCATATGGAGAGTACCTCCGTTTTGTAGCAAAGCAATAGGTATCCCCACATATAATCCCAAAGAGGGGCGGGAGCTCTGTGTCCCATGATGTATTCCCAAGAAAAGGATTTTACAGGTAAGCTGTATTTAAAAATCCTATTTTCTTGTTCATATATCATGGGACACAGAGGCTTGGTAATTACTTGGTGGGATAATAATAACTTGCCAAATCCATCTGGAAATAAGGGATTTCGACGCTGCCTGGCCCTTTCTAGGGCCTTCTGGCAGAATAAACAATCAGTCTTTCATTTCTGAGCGGTTGGCTGCAGATAGATACTGACTTCTCTTACATCATCTACAGAGTGTAATAACTCCTCTTCTGCGGACTGCGGATCTGGAAAAAAGGACGGTAGTACCACATCTTGATACAGATGGAATCCTGATACCTCCTTAGGTAAAAAAGTCTGGTGAGGACGCAACACCACCCTGTCTTTGTGAATAATCAAATATGGCTCTTTACAAGAAAGAGCTGCTAATTCTGATACCCTTCTAGCCGAGGAAATGGCTACCAAAAAGACCAGTTTCTTTGTCAGAAGAACTAAAGAAGCATGGTGCAATGGTTCAAAGGGTTGTTCTTGCAAAACAGACAAAACCAAATTCAGATCCCATAGGCACACAGGAGGTTTGACTGGCGGATTCAAGCACAGTGCCCCCTGAACAAAGGCCCGGACTAGGGAATGTGAGGCAAGTGGCCTTTGAAAGAATACTGATAAGGCTGAGATCTGGACCTTCATAGTGCTCAAAGCCAGCCTCATTTCATTGCCTAACTGAAGAAAGGCAAGAATCCTGCTAATGGCATACTTTCTAGGATGTCATCCCCTGAGTTCACACCAGGAAACATATGCCTTCCTGATTCTGTAGTAGATGAGCCTAGTGGCTGGCTTCCTATCATTAATCAGAGTGAAAAGGACTGATTCCGAGAGCCCACAGCTTTTCAGAATGTGGGTCTCAGCAGCCAAACCATTAAATTCAGACTTTGTAAAGCAGGATGGAATATTGGACCTTGTGAGAGTAGATCTGGATGCAGTAGAAGAACGCAAGGTCTTCCCACTGCCATCTTTACGACCTCTGCATACCAAGGTCGTCTGGGTCAAATCGGGGCCACCAGAATGACCGACTTTTCTTCCCTTTTACCCTCCGAAGGAACCACGGAAGAAGCGGAATTGGAGGAAAGGCATATATCAGAGAGTATCAATCCCATGGAGTCTCATACATACTGGGATAGAGGGATTTCTCTTTGCAGAGACTACCCGGACCAAATATTTTATGGTCGTGGCTTTTGACCTGGGTAAGAACACTCTGCTTTGGACTGTGTTTATGACCATGCCCAAATACTCCAGCCTCCTTAGGGGCTGCAAGGAGGATTTCTCTAGATTGAGGACTTAACCTAGGTACTCTAAGTACTTTACCGTGCAGAGCACATTGTGGCTTAGGCGTGTTATGGACTGTTCTATGAGCAGCAAATCGTCCAGATAAGCTGTCACAGTTATGCATTGAACTCTTAGATTTGCCAGGGGCAGGGCTAGAACTATTGTGAACACTCGAGGAGTGGTAGCAAGACCAAAAGGAAGGGCCACAAATTGAAAGTGGCGCTGATCCACCGCAAACCTTAGGAATCTTTGGTGAGTGGGAAATATTGGCACAAACGGAGATGTCAGACCTATCCAGAATAGGTCTGACATCTCTGTTTGGTTTTGGAACTGTAAAGAGGTTTGAGTAGAACCCTGAGCCTTGCTCTTCCGGGGCCACCTCTAAAATTACCCCTTGGGATAACAGACGTTCTAAGGCCAGAAGTAAGGACCTTCTTTTTCTGGATCCCTGGGGACTCTTGACCTTAGGAAACGAGATGGCGGAACTCCCGGAACTCTAGCTTGTAGCCCAGAGACACAATGGAGGCTTCCCATCTGTCCTGAATCTCTTCCCACCAGGCGCCTGCAAACTGCAGCAGCCTTCCCCCCACTCGGCCGAGCGGGGGCGCCCCTTCATAGGGAGGCTTTGGGGTTCTGTTTACCAGATCTTAGACCCAAGGTTTCTTTTGCCCTTGGTCTTGACTTTGGACTTTTCCCCTAGTATTTGATTGGGGAGGCCGTCGCCACTGTCTGGAGGATGAGGCTCCAGGGGCTCGGGACAGAGAACGTCTAAATGAAGGACGTTTACTCTTCCTTTTGACCGGTAACAACGTGGTTTTACCCCCGGTAATCTTCTGGCAGGCATTCTCCACGAAATGGGAACCCAAATTTCAGCTTCAGCTGCCCAATGCTCAAGCCAAAGGGACCTGCACATGTGTATCTGCAGAAGAGTGAGGCAAGATGCTTGCTGAGCAGAATCCATAATGGAATCAATCATGAAACACAAGGCTTTAGGAAGTTCTGCATAAACTTCGGCCTCCTCAGTGGAAAGGAGGCTAAGCACTTGCTTCATTTGTTCCTTGAGGAACTGGCACATGCCAGTTGCTGCAACCGTAAGCTGGACCACAGCGCCCGCCAAAGAGAAAGAGGCTTTAAATAAAGTTTCCAGCTTTTTATCAGTTGGATCCTTAAACCCCTGAGCATTGTCCACAGGATAGGTCAGGCTCTTATTCACACAAGAAACAGCTGCATCTATGGCTGGGACTCCCCATTTCTTGGTGAAACTTTCCTCCACTGGATAAAGCATAGAAAACCTTATAGAATGGGGAAAATAGTTTATCTGGGTGACCCCAGTCCTCATACAACAATTCATCCAGTAAAGGATGAGTTGGGAAGGCATACGCAGCCTGTGGGGATTTCCGGGACCCCAGGGAGGAAACAGGGGAAATGGCAGCCTCAGCAGAGGGCAATCTGTATGTGGAACGCACCAATTCAGTATAGTATTGCACCTGCGCTTTGAGGGCCTGGGAGGTAGAAGAGAGCTTCTCCTCTTCCCCCGATTCGTCCGACTGCACCTGATCCCTATCCTCAGATAGGGATCTTTCCTCATTATCAGAATGCTCATCCGATAGGGAACCCAAAGCAGAGGGAGGGGATCTACCCCCTTTGATGCTATTTTTAAGGACATTGTGACAAAGGTAATAATCCTTCATTCTAAACTATCCAATGCAGCCTTTAAAGCATCTTCTGTGACATAAACAGGGACTTAAACATTTGGAGAGGCTGCAAAACCTGACGGGTACAGACTCATCCTGTGAGGCTGCCTCCAGTCTTGCAGAGGGGGATGGTATCCTGCAGGCATGTCCAGAACCCCTAGATGTAGGCGGTGATTTTCTGGTGCCTCTTTTATCTCCCCCCGAAGCCCTCTTATGAGGAGACATGGTCCTAAGCTGCAAAGCAGAGGTACTAGTGTAAATTGCAAATCACTGTTGTGCTATAGTCTTATAATATAAACATTAGCTACAAACTGCACAACCTGATGCCGAGTAGGTGTATTAGGTTTGCCAGGATCCGATCTACAGGGATGCTTACTAAGCCCACAGCTCTGTGTCCCACCACTTACATGAGCCCTGGCGCTTTGGGATTTTTAAAAAAGGCCGCTTTGCGCCTGGCGCGCTGCAACCACGCCCCCCTTCCCGCCGACCCTGCTGTAAAAGTGCGCTAGTAAGGCCATCATGGCAGCGGCCGGGGCGAGGGGGGAGAAGGAGATTATCAGAGGACTGCGTGGGACCCCCGAACTGCGTGGGATCCCCCCTTTCTTGTTTATGTGGCAGAGCCTGCAGCGGAGGAGGTGAGCGTCATTCTCAGACCAGCTTCACTGAGCGTGTATCCTGGAAGGCATGTAAGTATACACCAGGTATGTCTCTTACTCCCTCTAGTAAGACATACAACTACTCACAGAAGATAATCCATAATGTGTAAACTTTAGGATTGTCTTCACTTACCTTATGCCCGTCGCAGGAACTGCTGAGAACGGACAGATTCCAGCCTTCACCCATCACGGCGGGTAGCGTTGTGCCAACCTTCAGGGTTCTGGGATCCTACTCACAGCATCCTCTTCCCTGGACCTGTAAAAGACTCTGCCAGAAACTTTTTGTGCCACTGTTATGTTGGTACACCAAAGCCTGGATCCCAGAGCCCACACCTCCAAGGAGAGACATTACAGGTGTAGCACTAACTCTCGGTGGAGCTGCTGGTTTAAGCGGGTCTGTTACCTTCACTTTGCTTCCCTCTGTTTCACCAGCACTGGGTCTAGGGTTCCGTTGAGTTTATTTCTGGACGACACACGCACCAACACTGGAGTACGTTTTCAATGCTTTATTAAACAGACGAACTTTAGGAAGTAGCAGGAAAGAGGCGGAAAAGGAAACTTTCAGGAGAAACTCAAATGTTTTCTTGTAGAATCTTGACAAATGTCCTGGTGGAATTCAGATAATTATGTGGGGTGCGCTCCCCTTGTGGGACACACTCCTTGCTCGTCTGGATAGGCCTCTCTCACCGGTCTAGCAGCCAGTACGCAGCACGAATTAAAAGTCTCTGCCACAGACTTGTTTGGGGGGTAAATCCGTACGATCCTCTGCCGCAGGATGTATCAGATTTCTCTGCAGTGAAAGTCAGTCACAGTGCCTGAACCTTTAAGCCGAACCGACAACACTATGCTGTATAGTTACTTCTTTTGGGTACTTCCTCCAGCTGAGTCACCAGGCCCCTCTATAGACCAGCACGCTGCGTGATCTCTCCAAGATGGGTCCTCCCCTGGGATCTCCTCGGCTGTCCAGCTTCGTCACACAGGACCGACAGCTCAGGACCATTCCTCGGCCGCGGTGGTAGGCCCCAGACAAGCCTCTGGACCCACCCCTGCGCCGCTGTAAACAGTGGCCTCCCGATCGGAGGACCACGAGGTAGCTCCTTAAGGCATACCTGTCGGCCAGGAGGGCCAGCAAGTGGCTGTAAAAACGAACCCTAGAACATGGCGTCTGTCCCATAAATACCCTCTTCCCAGAATGCAACTCGGAGGACCACCTCCACCGAGCTTGTCTCCGGAACAGAGGAGCATCCATATGTTTCAAAACATTGCCTTTCCAACCCTGACCAGTGGTAACAGCGACACCCACCGGTCAGCACGGACACATACACAACATCAGCCAAGCTGGAATAGAGGCAAACTTTACCTTCCTAACGCACAAATGACTAAATTTACCTAACATGCGGTAGATTGTAAATCTACCAGCGCTACACAGGCAAAACCTTGTTTCTTCTTATCACGAGGCCCGGGTACCATCCATCTTAGGCATTTTATTATTGGCCCGAGGTATGCATCTGGTTGTATAGCTCCTAGGTCCTCGTAGACCATCAAATAGAGCTTTCTTCTTAGCACATCTTCAATGTGACCAACCACCTTAAACACTGGCGAAAAAACTGAGGTACTCTCCATATGGGAGGGGTTATATAGGGGAGGAACTCACTTTGTAATTAGGGTTACCAGTGTCCAATCACCTGAAGGTACTGCCTAACCCACTAAGTAATTACCAAGCCTCTGTGTCCTGTGATGTATGAACAAGAAAGTAACACTATGATGTATTTTCTATGTTTCTATAAACAGATGCTAATTCTCAGTTTTTAGAAATATTTTACCCCTAGCATCCCCTTGATGTATGCAGTTGTTGCATGTATTAAAGCGACCCTGTCATTCAAAATAGTTTACCTGTAAATTGAAAATTACATGTGTATTGAAAAGCCACCTCTTCTCCACTCCCCAGTCGATGCAAGTATTCTAAACTTCTGGGTGCATAGAATACTATGTGCTCCCCCACCAGCCATTGTGGTTCTCCCCTCTAGCTTGTATGTCACTACAGGACATATGGACAAGCAGTGTCGCCAACTGTCCATAAACTCATGGACAGTTTGTAAAAATCTGTGATTTTTTTCACCTATCAGTGAATGGCTGTGAAGGGCATTTTATGTCCATAAAAATCAGGGCTTTTTTCAGGTGGAGTACTGGCACCTGCACCAATAGAGACTGGGAGTGAGTCGGGGGTATTTTTCCATAGAATCAGTGCAAGCGCTAGCCACCACATTTGCCAATACTGCTCTTCTAGCTGGCAGATAGATATCAACTGGTCTCTGCTCCCCCTCTCTGTATCCCTAGGAACCCAGCGCTAGTATGGCAGCACCACTTCTTGAATCCTTTGCCCACCTTGCAGCCTGCACACTTCTGAGTGCTGGGGTAAGCTGCAAATGCTCTTCTGCAGCAGCAGTATTTATCTGTTAATGTCAAAGAGGGAGATTTGAGGGTGCAGGGAGAACACTGTACTGGGGGAGGGGGCCAATTGGGAGAAAAGGGGGGTGTAATTTGTGGGGTTGTAAAGTGGCCAGTGACCCCTGGAACTGTGTGCTCTGTACATACTGCACCTCTGAATTGTGCACACTGTACATATCACACCCCTGAACTCTGCGTTCTGTAAATACAGCACCTCTGGCACCTCTGAACTCTGCCCTCTGTACATACCACACCCCTGAACTCTGTGCTCTGTACATACCGCACCGCTGAATTCTGTGCTCTATACAATACCGCTCCAAAGAATTCTGCGCTCTGTACATACCAAAACTTTGAACTATGCATGTCCATACCACACTAGTGAGCTATATGCTCTGTTAGCACTGCACCCCTTACCTCTGCTATCTGTACATACCGCACCCCTGTACTCTGCACTCTGTAAATAGCACACTCCTGAACCCTGCACTTTGTACATAATGCACTGTTAGTTCAGGAGGTGATACTCCTGCCTCCTGAATGTGTGTCTGTTTTTTTTTCAGGGGAATGGGAATTTTTCAATGGGCAAGTTTGACAGGCAGGGCCACCTGTAAAATTGTCACACCATGAAGCTAATAATTGAGGTCACAGCAATGAATACTCACCCAATCAGCTGCTATGTTCATTTGGAGCAGTGGTTCTCAACTCCTGTCCTCAGGACCCGCTAACAGTTCAGGTTTGCAAGATAACTGAAATACATCACAGGTGATATAATTTGCTGCTCAGTGATTGCAGTATTCTAGTCTGCATCTCCCCAGGGTAATACTTAAAATCTGGCCTGTTGGTGGGTCCCGAGAACAGGGGTTGAGAACCACAGATTTTTTAATTTCTTATTTTGCAGTCTGGAAAATGAACATAGGGCAGTGAATATAACAGGAATAAACCTTAGCAAAAAATATAACAGTACATCATATCTAAGCTAGTATAGCAACGGTTGCTAGGTCAGCTGTCTGAAGGATTATCGGCAACCGCTTACATTAAAGCCTGGTGTAGGATGTTACTCTGAATCGCCCCACATATTTCCAAAACATTTTTATATTTTCACAATAGGAAGATAGTAAGGAGTAGGATTGCAGTTTTCAGGACCGTACCAGAAAAATTAAAATACCAAAGAAGAATGAAAAGATCAGATAAAGGAAAAGGAGAAGGCGAGGAAAAAAAAAAGTGGGGGGAGGTGGAGAGGAGGAGCAATGAGACCAGCCCACTGCCCCTAATTCCGCTCCAGTGCTCCACTGGGCTGTGAGGCTAAAGGTGTCTGATCCCTATAGAAGGAATAGGGAGTCCAGATCTTCCAGTACCTTTCCTCCTGTTCTTTCAAGGTCATGGTAAGATTTTCCATCATCTGAATATCTGCTATTCTGGTATGCCAATGGGCAATTGAGGAGTGTCGTTCAGCAGAAAAGTGGCCAAATTTTTATTAAGTGAGACCTCATTCAGCGTTTCAATTGTAGATTCTACCTCAGACCAGAAGCTGTTTAATGAGAACCACTGATTTAAACGTAGGTGGTCAGGGGGTGGTTCTGTTTAATTTCTGCCTTTTAAACCACCCCCACAGTAGAAACAATCTGGTCACACCCATTGCTTTTCATGACATGCATACCAAAACATGTTTTTTAATTGTATTTGCAACTGTATTTGTAAACCAGGCAGATTACTTGTTATGGATGTTTCCAGTGTTTTCATATTGTATATATACTGTTTAAATATTGATGGTCTTTCTTTTTAATAGGAGTTCTGTCATCTTTCAGGTTTTCAGTAACTTTTCCATGTTTTGTCAGTAAAAAAAGTTGCAAGAGGATGGCAAACCTGTGGACAAACAGGATAAATCACAGTAGCCAGGGAAATGGAGCAAGTATTAATCTCATCCAATGGCTGAATACTTTCAGCTGCTGGGGAGCCACAATGTGGCAGCATTTCAATACACAGTTTTCTAGAAACTTAGGTTTTTAAGTGCTTCTTTTCAGGTGCCATTCATAAAAGTTCTTGCATTTTTCTCAATTAATGCAAAGCATTCTATGAATGGAACCTGTGCTAATTATGTAGGAGGACAGCCACTTGGCGCAGGAGCTAAAAGATAATGAGGATCACTGTAGTAGTAGTGGTGATTCTCTGCTTCCACAGGGATCAGTCAGATATGGAACATGCATATTTACATTGGTCCAATGTGGACCGCTGCAGCTATGCATAAAAAAAAAAAATCCATACCTGGATCCATACCTTTTATTGTCAGTGTAGAATATCAGTTTAGTGTGAATCTAGTGATAGTTCAGTGTGAGTGTAGTGCAACCATTCATTTTTACTTTAGTGTCAGTTTTTGTGAGTGTAGTGTGACCATTCATTTTTACTTTAGTGTCAGTATAATTTGTCAGGGCAGGTTTTCTGCAGTATATATCAGTGCGTTACTGCACGTTTAATGTAGTATATATCAGTGCATTATTGCACATTTAACATAGTATTTATCAGTGCGTTACTGTACGTTTTAAGCAGTATGTATCAGTTTGTTACTGCATGTTTAACGCAGTATAAATCAGTACATTACTGTATGTTTAATGTGGTATATATATTAGTGCGTTACTGTACCTTTAACACAGTGGGAGTTATTTACTAAAGGCAAATCCACTGTGCACTACAAAAGCACTTGCAGTTGGAAGTACATTTGCTGTAGATCTGAGAGGGACATGCAAGGACAATAAAAAACAGCGTTTTTGCTTGCACATGATTGGATTATAGAACTCAGTAGGGCTTTCCCTCATTTCAGATCTTCCCCTCAGATTTACAGTGACTGCACTTCCAAGTGCACTTGCAGTGCACTTCCAAGTACACTTGTAGTGCACAGTAGATTTGCCTTTAGTAAATCAACCCCAGTATACAGTTGTGCTCAAAAGTTTGCATACCCTGGCAGAAATTTTAGACATTTTAATATTGAAAATAGGGAGTTGCAGCATGTAGCTTTTTATTCCAAAAATCCACATTTAATGGCATACATGTCACAGAAAAAAAGGATGATCCTATATCTAAATATATAATGATAAGATGACCTGAGGAAGGGGCCCAATACATCCTCCTCATTCTCTGTTACCCAAGTAGAGACTAGTGCGCAGTCCACTGCAGCTTCCAGAGTGGCTTATTCTGCCTCTTTGTTCACAGATACCCCTGCTATAGCCCCAGCATCAGCCATCAAGGAGTCAGCTGAGTTATTTACTGTAAACACAGCTTCAGCCACTTGCTCCTTGACGATGCACAGTCATTACTTGATTCAGATCTTGATTCTGAGGTTGAGGAAGGTAGGAACATGAGCCTACGGAGAGGGGAGAACACTGGTAAACAACAAATTGGCAGTCATGTTCTCCCAGCCTCAGGATATTGCCAAGTTGTTTCCAATGATAATGAGGATGGAGGGGATAATGATGATAAGGTCACTGACGCGACTTGTGTGCCGGATAGAGCAGAGGAGGAAAGTGAGGGTGCGGCACAACCCCAAAGAGGCAGCCATCATTGAAGAGTAGAGAGCAGCCACCCTATTCCACCAGATTGTGGAGCTGTTATCTCCCGGCCCACTTCCCACAGCTCAGCTGTTTGGGCCTTTTTTAGCACATGTGGAGCCAATCACACTGTTGCAATTTGCAAACTTTGCCTTAAGCACATCAAGCGTGGCAAAAACACCAGCCATTTGGGTACCACATGCTTGACAAGGCATTTAACCTCCCACCACAAGAGCACCTGAAATCCACACAAAAGAGACGCAATTCTGCTCCTCCTCACTCCTCATCTTTCCAGTCTACCCCACTATATCTCATGACCTCTCAGCAGCCTCCACTGACAGGGATGATGGTATAGCACAGGATGTCCGAGGTCCTTGCAGCACGTCTGCCAATAGCACACCACCTGCTGTAGACTACAGCAGGCAAATTTCTTTGCCCCATCTGCTGCAGCAAAAAAAATGCAGTCACCGCCACCCACTTGCCCAGCGTCTAAATTCAAGCTTGACAAAGCTGCTGGCTTTACAATGCCTGCCTTTCTGTCTGGTGGATTCTGTCCCCTTCCATGAATTTGCAGAATGTGCTGTACCACAATGGCAGGTTCCCAGTTGCTATTTCTTTTCTCGTAAGGCTATTCCAGCTCTCTACCATCATGTGTAAGGCAATGTTGTGGCATCATTGGGCAAGGCACTCAGCTGCAAGGTCCACGTTACTGCTGACATGTGGTCCAGCAAGCATTGTCATGGATGATATATTTAATTCACAGCACACTGGGTAACTCTGCTTGCAACTCGCAAGTTGCCTGGCACATGTCCTCAATTTGATGACGCAGCATTTTTTAAATAGCTACCCAGGCCAGAAGAGTCTGTAGCCATTTCAGGCAGCCATACACAGCCAGTGCTCAGTTGGCTGACATTCAGCAGGAATTCCACCTGCCCATAAATCGTCTAATTTGTGACATGCCCACTAGCTGGAACTCGACTCTGGCAATGCTGCAGTGGCTGCACATGCAGCAGAGGGCCATCAACGAGTACCTGTGTGAGTATAGCACAACGACAGGCTTAGGCCGGTTCTGCTTTTTTTTCCCCATGTCATTGGCTGCTGATAAAGGATGTATGGACTGTACTGTCACCATTTGAAGAGGCCACAAGGATGGTGAGCCATGACAATGCATGCATCAGTAACAGAATCCCTGTTGTATTCCTGCTGGAGCAGACTCTGCGTCGCATTATGGACAGGGAACTTGAGGCAGAGCAGCGGGAGGATGAGGAGGACTTCCTTTCCTCTCAAGGTCCACTTTATGCAGACACCATTCTTCCTACACCAAAGAACACACTAGAGGAGAGGGAGGAAGAGGATTCTGGCAGTTTTGGAGGCACTGAAGCAGAAGAAAACATACGTCAAACATTAAGAGATGGTTTTCCATCCCCAGAACCCTTGGGAGTAATACGTGGCTGGGAAGAGGCAGCTCCATATACTGTAATCATCAGTGACCCCGAGGAGTCTGCTTCTCATGCGTCTGCAAACTTGCGGTGCATGGGCTCCGTCATTCTTTAAAGCCTGCAAAAGGATCAGAGAATACTTGGCATAAAGGAGAAGGATCACTATTGGTTGGCAACCCTCTTTGACCTCTGTTACAAGGGGAAAGTCTCTGAACTCATCCTGTTCCCACAGAGGGAGCAGAAGTTTAAATCTCTTGAGGACAACTTAAATAGGAGTTTATGTAATGCCTCTCCTGACTCTGGTAGGTTACAGTATGGTGGAAAATGTTGTTTTGAGGCTTCTGTTAGTCAAGAGGGGAGCGGTGGAGAAGGGCCTGCCTCAGTGATGCCTTTAAAATGTTTTTAGGTCCTCAGGCGCCCAGGGCTGTCAGCTTTCACATCCCATTGGCAGCGTCTTCGTCATATGATGAGAGATTATCTAGGGCTAAAACACATATGGAGAGCTTTCCAGTTGATGATCCACTGGGTTACTGGGTCATGATAATAGACCACTGGCCAGAACTTGCCCAGTATGCAATAGAGCTGCTGGGCTGCCCTGCATCCAGCGTGCTTTCCGAATGGGCATTCAATGCTGCAAGAGGTTTTGTGACAGATAAGATGTTTTTGGTGTAGGTTTCATGGGCACAGTTAACACCCAAGGACCAATTTTGCCACACCTGTTTGCCAGGTGCATATCATTGCAATTTTTGACAGCAAGGCCAATTCTTGCTTTCATCAAGAGTACCTGTATAGGGTTACGGTGTGAAGGCACCACTGACACCCAAAGACCAATTATTCCACACCTGTCTGACAAGTGCATATCATTTACATTTTTGACAGCAAGGCTAATTCTTGCTTTCATTAGGAGTACCGGTATAAGGTTACAATGTGAAGGCACCACTGACACCCAAAGACCAATTTTTCTGCATCTGTTTCTTTTATCCAAAGTCTGCGAAAGAGACACAAGAATTTATCCAAAAAATCCTGTTCTGAGTGCACTAAATTGTGACCTCATCATACAGACTGGCTCCCCAAGCCGTTGTTTAACCACTTCCAGCCCAAGGACATCATATAACGTGATTGAATTTCAGTGGGGATATCTGAATGATGCCTGCAGCTGCAGGCATCATTCAGATATCATGCTTTTCTGGCAGCGATTCTGTGCACCACAAGAACAATCATAGTGGCAGTTCAGTCGCTTGATCGCTCTTACAGATGACGGGAGGGGACATCTTCCCCTCCCGCCACCCTCAGGTGGAAAAAATCCTCCGCCGCTGATTGAAGAGCATAGAGATTTCCGGTGACCAGATGATCATCAGTCATCTCTATGACTGTCAGAGGCCCGGGAGCGAAGTTATGACATCATGTCTGGGCCACAGATGTCAACAAAGCGGCAATCTCGGCTGGAAATCATCAGATCTGTAATCCTTTTTTTTGATCTGATGCTTTCCAGCCTGGCGGAGAGATGAGAGGTCCTATAGACCCCACATCTCTCCATAAAGAAGACACACCATTCCTATTACAAGGGATGTTTACATTCCTTGTAATGGGAATAAAAGTGATAAAAAATGTTTTTTAAAAATAAAGTGTAAAAATAAAAAACTTACAATAAAATAAACAATAAAAAAAAATTAAATTGCCCCTGTCCCTCACAGAAGTGAATGCACACGTAAGTCCCGCCCACATATGTAAACGCCGTTCAAACCACATATGTGAGTTATCACTGCGTGCATTAGAGCTAGAGCAACAATTCTAGCACTAGACCTCCTCTGTAACGCTAAACATGTAACCTGTAAAAATTTGCGTTACATATTGAGATTTTTAAGTACCGAAGTTTGGCGCCATTCCACGAGTGTGCGCAATTTTAATGCGTGACATGTTGGGTATCTATTTACTCGGCGTAACATCATCTTTCATATTATACAAAAAATTGGGCTAACTTTACTGTTTTGTTATTTTTTTACCACTTCAGCCCTGGAAGGATTTACCCCCTTCCTGACCAGAGCACTTTTTACAATTTGGCACTGCGTTGCTTAAACTGCTAATTGCACAGTAATGCAATGCTGTACCCAAACAAAATTTGCGTCCTTTTTTTCCCACAAATAGAGCTTTCTTTTGATGGTGTTTTATCACCTCTGTGGTTTTTATTTTTTGCGCTATAAACGGAAAAAGACCGAAAATTTTGAAAAAAAATGATTTTTCTACTTTTTGTTATAAAGAAAATCCAATAAACTCAATTTTAGTCATACATTTAGGCCAAAATGTATTCGGCCACATGTCTTTGGTAAAAAAAATATCAATAAGCGTATATTTATTGGTTGGCGCAAAGGTTATAGCGTCTACAAATTAGGGTACATTTTCTGGAATTTACACAGCTTTTAGTTTATGACTGCTCTTATTTCTTGAGGTGCTAAAATGGCAGGGCAGTACAAAACCTCCCTAAATGACCCCATTTTGGAAAGTAGACACCCCAAGGACTTTACTGAGAGACTGGTTGAGCCCATTGAATATTACATTTTTTTGTCCCAAGTGATTGAATATGATTAAAAAAAAAAAATTTACAAAAAGTTGTCACTAAATGATATATTGCTCACACATGCCATGGTTATATGTGGAATTGCGCCCCAAAATACATTTAGCTGCCTCTCCTGGGTATAGGGATACCACTTTTTGGGAGCCTAGCCGCGTACGGGGCCCCGAAAACCAAGCACCGCCTTCAGGATTTCTAAGGAATATTTTATATTTTGGCACAAGTTGGGGGAAAAATACAAACTTTTTTTTTTTTTTGCACAAAGTTGTCACTAAATGATATATTGCTCACACAGGCCATGGGCATATGTGGAATTGCACCCCAAAAAACATTTTGCTGATTCTCCTGAATACGGAGATACCACATGTGTGGGACTTTTTGGGAGCCTAGCCGCGTACGGGGCCCCGAAACCCAAGCATCGCCTTCAGGATTTCTAAGGGCGTAAATTTTTGATTTCACTCTTCACTACCTATCACAGTTTTGAAGGCCATAAAATGCCCAGATGGCACAAAACCCCCCCAAATGACCCAATTTTGGAAAGAAAACCCCAAGCTATTTGCTGAGAGGCATGTTAAGTCCATGGAATATTTTATATTTTGCCACAAGTTGCAGGAAAGTGACAAACTTTTTTTTTTTTTTTTTTTTGCACAAAGTTGTCACTAAATTATATAAAAATAACAATTTGGGTGGGTGACAGCAACAAGGACAAGAAAATGCACACCAACATCCCTGTAGATAAATGTGGAAAGGGAGATTATTTAGCGGGACTTTATGGGTGCCAAGGAAGAAAAAACAAAGAAGTTTTTTGAAAAAAACATACTGGGTATAACAATTGGAAGTTTATTATTATTATGTACAGAACACAATAAAAGGTTTGGTATAAATGTGCACAAATACAGTGTTACATCAAAAATTCAAAGTAGATGACAAGTAAAATCACTCTGAGGTGACATTGGAGTGAAGATCCCAACATGTTTTGCCCCTCCGGGCTCATCAGGGGATAATTTAGAAACAATTTCATGTAACACTGCAAAAACCAAACCAAAGTTAGAACCGTTGCATGGACAGGAAATACAATAAAAAAATTAGAATAATGATAGAAATAATGTATTGAAATGGACTGTTGACTGACATGCTCATCAACAAAAGCTCACCCAAATGAGGATCTTATAATTGCGACTCAGGGTTAAGTAACGAAAAACCGTCAATGGGTAGTGGACATGGAAGAACGCCAGGTGAAATTTGAGGGAAGTTGAAGGCTGAAATCTAGCCTGCAATATGGTGCACAAAATAAACAGGAGTGGAATTAAAGCAACTGAAAATACAAAGGGAGTGTAGTGGTAAAGGTGAATACGTATATAGTGAAAATTCATTCCAGGGAGGAGAGATAATTAGCATACATGAATAATGCAATGATTGGAAAAAAAGAACAAAAGTGCCTAAACTGGAATTGGAGGTCTGTTAAAAAGGTTATTAACATGAGTAACTTGCAAAAAATAAAGTGAATGATGTTAAATTTGATATAGATATAAAAATAAAAATAATGAGAAAGAAGGGGACATAGTTCATGTTAGTACTACTACTTAGTATAAAAAGAAAATAGGTCATCCTATATATAAGGATGACCAAATACCTGCTGCAGATCACCTGCCCCCTCAAGTGGGGAGGTTAAGTCTCCAAACACAGGCGGCAGCGGGTAAAATAATTAAAAAGGTGAACTATGGTCTAAAATGTCTATGGTGTAGCTCACTGGTCTTCAAATACACATTCACCTTCATACACATCTCACCACCCTCTCTCACCATTCCTCAGTTTAATATTTGTTTGTGTATTGTTTAGCCTGTCACCCTATCCCCTCGCATGCTGCTTCTGACCCTGTGTACGGAGGGGAGAGTAGATGCAAGCCCACTAATTGGGACATTTCAGCTCCCCCCGCGTCCTCCCCCTTCCTGACCGCGGGCCGCTATGCAGCATGGGAAGTGTAGTTTTTTCACTTTCCCGGACGTTTCGCGCATGCCCCGTGCGGTCTTCGCACCGGTGGCCCATGCATGATTTCAGACACCAATCATTTAACTTTGGTTCCCCTATATATATCGTCCCTTTACCACGTCAGATTGCTAGATCTTTTCAAGGGTAGCCTAACTGTGATACCGCTAGTGCTAAGGTAATACTGCACATAGAACTTGCTTTCTGTGCCCTTTGGTGTAATATTAGTTTCTTTTTCATGATTTAGACCATAGTTCCCCTTTTTAATTATTTTACCCACTGCCGCCTGTGTTTAGAGACTTAACCTCCCCACTTGAGGGGGGCAGGTGATCTGCAGCAGGTATTTGGTCATCCTTATATATAGGATGACCTATTTTCTTTTTATACTAAGTACTAACATGAACTATGTCCCCTTCTTTCTCATTATTTTTATTTTTATATCTATATCAAATTTAACATCATTCACTTTATTTTTTGCAAGTTGCTTATGTTAATAACCTTTTTAACAGACCTCCAATTCCAGTTTAGGCACTTTTGTTCTTGTTTCCAATCATTGCATTATTCATATAAGCTAATTATCTTTCCTCCCTGGAATGAATTTTTACTATATACGTATTCACTTTTACCACTACACTCCCTTTGTATTTTCATGTTCCTTTAATTCCACTCCTGTTTATTTTGTGCACGATATTGCAGGCTAGATTTCAGCCTTTAACTTCCCTTAAATTTCACCTGGCGTTCTTCCATGTGCACTACCCATTGACGGTTTTTCGTGACTTGACTCTGAGTCGCAATTATAGGATCCTCATTTGGGTGAACTTTTGTTGATGAGCATGTCAGTCAACAGTCCATTTCAATACATTATTTCTATCATTATTCTAATTTTTTTATTGTTGTATTTCCAGTCCATGCAACGGTTCTAACTTTGGTTTGGTTTTTGCAGTGTTACATGTAATTGTTTCTAAATTATCCCCTGATGAGCCCGGAGGGGCAAAACATGTTGGGATCATCACTCCAATGTCATCTCAGAGTGATTTTACTTGTCATCTACTTTAATATTTTAATGTAACCCTGTATTTGTGCAGATAATTTATACCAAACCTTTTATTGTGTTCTGTACATAATAATAATAAACTTCCAATTTTTATACCCAGTATGGTTTTAAAAAAAAAACTTCTTTGTTTTTTCTTCCTTGGCACCTATAAAGTCCTGCTAAATAATCTCCCTTTCCACACTTAATGATATATTGCTCAAACATGCCATAGGCATATGTGGAATTACAACCCAAAATACATTCTGCTGCTTCTCCTGAGTACGGGGATACCACATGTGTGGGACTTTTTGGGAGCCTAGCTGCATACGGGGCCCCAAAACCAATCACCGCCTCCAGGATTTCTAAGGTTGTAATTTTTGATTTCACTCACTTTCCAAAATGGGGTCATTTGGGGGGGGGAGCACAACCCCTCCCCCCAAATGACCCCATTTTGGAAAGTAGACACCCCAAAGCTATTTGCTGAGAGACATGGTGAGTATTTTGCAGCTTTCATTTGTTTTTGAAAATGAAGAAAGACAAGAAAAATGTATTTTTTTTTCTTTTTTCAATTTTCAGAACTTTGTGACAAAAAGTGAGGTCTGCAAAATACTCACCATACCTCTCAGCAAATAGCTTGGGCTGTCTAGTTTCCAAAATGGGGTCATTTGGGGGGGTTTGTGCTATCTGGGCATTCCATGGCCTCTGAAACTGTGATAGGCAGTGAAGAGTGAAATAAAAAATTGACACTCTTAGAAAGCCTGAAGGTGGTGCTTGGTTTTCGGGGTTCCGTACACGGCTAGGCTCCCAAAAAGTCTCACACATGTGGTATCCCCGTACTCAGGAGAAGCAACAGAATGTATTTTGCAAAAAAGTCTTGTGCAAAAAAAAAAAATGCCTCTCAGCAAATAGCTTGGGGTGTCTACTTTCCAAAATGGGGTCATTTTAGGGGGTTTTGAACTGTCCTGGCATTTTATGCACAACATTTAGAAACTTATGTCACACATCACCCACTCTTCTAACCACTTGAAGACAAAGCCCTTTCTGACACTTTTTGTTTACATGAAAAAATAATTTTTTTTACAAGAAAATTACTTTGAACCCCCAAACATTATATATTTTTTTAAAGCAAAGGCCCTACAGATTAAAATGGTGGTTGTTTCATTTTTTTTTTCACACAGTATTTACGCAGCGATTTTTCAAACGCATTTTTTTTGGAAAAAACACACTTTTTAAAATTTTTATGCACTAAAACACACTATATTGCCCAAATGTATCATGAGATAAAAAAGATGATCTTAGGCCGAGTACATGAATACCAAACACGACATGCTTTAAAATTGCGCACAAACGTGCAGTGGCGACAAACTAAATACATTTTTAAAAGCTTTTAAAAGCCTTTACAGGTTACCACTTTAGATTTACAGAGGAGGTCTACTGCTAAAATTACTGCCCTCGATCTGACCTTTGCGGTGATACCTCATATGCATGGTGCAATTGCTGTTTACATTTGATGCCAGACCGAAGCTTGCGTTCGCCTTTGCGCGAGAGCAGGTGGGGACAGGGGTGTTTTTTTTTTTTCTTTATTAATTGTTTGCTTTTTTTTATCTTATTTTTAAACTGTTCCTTTTATTTATTTATTTTTTTTAATCATTTTTATTGTTATCTCAGGGAATGTAAATATCCTCTATGATAGCAATAGGTAGTGACAGGTACTCTTTTTTGTAAAAATTGGGGTCCTCTGCCCTCAAAGCATCTGACCACACCAAGATCGGTGTGATGAAATGCTTTCCTAAATTTCCAATGGCGCTGTTTACATACGGCGAAATCTAAGTCATAAACTGCTTGTGACTTCCGGTTTCTTAGACCATAGAGATGATTGGAGCCATTCTGGTCTCTGATCAGCTCTATGGTCAGCTGGTCAGCTGGCCGAATCACCGGCTGCATTCTCAGTTTCCCTGTTGGGACAGGAGAGCCAGAGAAAAACATGGAAGACGGTGGGGTGGGTTCATTCCCTCCCACTGCTTGTAAAAGCAGTCTAGAGGCTAATTAGCCACTAGGATTGCTTTTACATGTAAGCCGACCGCTGGCTGAAAAGAATGATACCAAGATGATACCTAAACCTGCAGGCATCATTCTGGTATATCCAGTCAAAGTCCAGCAACATACCAGTATGTTGCTGGTCCTTGTTGGGTATATATTGTAAACTTTTTTTCATGCAGCCTGTGGGCTGAATGAAAAAAAGAGATTGATCGGTGGGTATGCCCAACATTAGAATACCTCCTTTCATCCACCCACTTCTAATGATGGGCATACATGCACCGTTTATATATGCCGAAGCATCGGGGCATCCACCCCAAAAGGTAGGAGCAAATCGCTCCTCCACCCCTGCTGCCCCATGCTTCGGCATATATGCTCTTTTTTTTAACTGTGTTGGTGAAATCACCTCCTACAGTGCTGGAGTTACGGCTTTATGTATCGTGGGAGCAAATGCTGTTGCTGTCAAGATAAATAAATCCATGCTGCAACTGAATGGCGTACCTGCTAAGCAAATGATGGTTAACAATAAAACAAAGTAACATTACAGTATAACAGTTATGCCCCGTACACACGGTCGGATTTTCCGATGGAAAATGTCCGATCGGAGCGTGTTGTCGGAAATCCCGACCGTGTGTGGGTGCCATCGGACATTTTCCATCGGATTTTCCGACACACAAAGTTGGACAGCAGGAGATAAAATTTTCCGACAACAAAATCCGATCGTGTCAATTCCGACCGTGTGTGGCCTGTTCCGACGCACAAAGTGCCACGCATGCTCAGAAGAGATTCCGAGACGGGACAGCTCGTTCTGGTAAACTTAGCGTTCGCAATGGATACAGCACTTTCATCACGCTGCAATGTTCAAAATGGTTTAATACAGCGCACTCTCTTCTTCTTTATAATGTGACAAGAATTAAGTAGTTTTGCTGTTCATATTCACACACACTTCTCACAAAGTTTTATTTGTGTTTTTTTAGTGGGATTCCCTGAATATATTGTTATTAGTTGTCACATCTGACAGTTTTATATATATTTTATTTTTTTTTTGTGGATTTTCAGCCTTTTTTTTCTTTAATGTTTGGATTTTTTCCAAGGCTGATCTTTGTTCAATGTTGTTTTTATTTTTACTCCAGAATATTTTTGTGTGTGTTTTGTGTGTCAAGTTACCCCAACACCATTTATATCTTATATTATTTAATCTCCAGGAGATTGTTTGTTGTTGGTGTCCCTTGTTCATTTCACATTGTATATTTGAAATGTACCTGAATCCTCACAAAAAAACTGTCCTTTTTGAAGTAAAACACATAGGAGAGTATAATTCAAAACAAAAATCCTTTATTAAGGGATCAGAACCAAACAAAGAGGAAGGCAACACTGGATCAACATGAGAAATTAGCGAAGCCTGGGACCCCCACGGCAGACATCAATTCTTCAACATCAAAATTGGTGGCCTGAGGAGTCCATATGTAAGGGAGGGCAGTCTGGTCCAGAATTCGCAGAGATCCGGATAGCAGCAGATGACATGTATGTCCCCAGGCTGTGGTACCACAAGAGGCTGCATTTTTTGGCCGACCAGACTGAACCCAGGGCAATCACTGTCTGGTCTTCCTTTCACGCTTCCTTCCCGGCTGTGGCTGTGCAGTTGGAGATGTGGCAGGAGGAGGAGTAGGACCTGGAGGAGGATGAGGACCTGCAGGAGGAGGAGGACTGGGAGGACCTGGAGGAGGACTGGGAGGACCTGGAGGAGAGGGAGGAGGAGGACCTGCAGGAGGAGGAGGAGGACCATCGCGAAGGTGTGTCCGAGGTGTAATTTGGCCCCTCATACCTTTTTCCAGAGCCTCCGATATGAGGGCCTCGCACATTACTTTTTGGCCCTTCTCCATCCTCTGCATTTTATATGCAATGAAGGCAGCAATGTTCTCCTCCATGGTGTGGGGTGCTCCCAGGACCTCTGTAGCCCTTCAAAAGAATCCTATAGCAGCCTCCTCTAGGGCACTCCTCCTACTGCCACTTTCTGTTTTCAGTGGGGGTGGAGGGACCTGCAGATCAGCCAGCCGGCTCGGCCCGGCCACCTCCTGGCTGAGACTTCCCTGTGTATGAAAAAAGGACATGGTTTTAGTTGTTGCTTCATCAATCACAATCCTAAATTAGTACTCCCAACTAACATCTAGTTAACATCATTGATTGGACAAGCAGAAATATTTAGAGGAATGCTATACCTGGCTCAATCTGGGCTCCTCCACATGTGGCCTGGAAGGCCCAGGTTGGCGGTCAGAAGCCTCAGCCGGGGCGGAAGTAAGCGTGGAAGGAAGACTTGAGAGGGATGGCCTGGGTTCAGTCTGGCCTGCCAGAAAGTGCAGCCTGTCGTAGTACAACATCCTGGGGACATAGATGTCATCTGCTGCTCCGGATCTCTGTGAATCCAGGACTTTCTTGCGCTCCCTCAGATATGTGCTCCTCAGGCAACCAATTAATATCTTTAAATAAGTGATGTCTGCCGTGGGGATCACCTGCTTCACAATTTCACACAATTGCTCCAGTGCTGCCTTCCTCTTTGCTTGGTTCTTGAAATGGGGGTGGTTAATCTCCCACAGATTCGCAGCTCCCTTAGCATCTCTATGAATACTGACATGAAGTCATTATCTTTGAGTACCATATCCATGTTCACTGAAAGACACAACACAAGACAAAGCCTAATGTCAGACAAAACTCTCCTAATCTTGTTACAATATAGGCCTCAATCTAGAAGCAGTATAGGCACAAGTTTGTCTCTTACCTTCGTTCTTACGATCGGCGCGTCCAATGCTCCTTCCTCCGCTCACAGATCGTACCTAATACGCACGTGTGTTACGCTTTATACACACTGCGCATGCGTGTAACTCCGCCCACCCCTGACGTTCTTTCTAGTCTATTCCCTGCCCCTTTTCGTTTGGCGCAGTGGGTGAAGAGCATGATGGCTAATTATAGCAACGAGGAGGAGGAGGAGGAAAGCCCGGATCCAGGCACGTCCCGATCCAGAAGGAGACGTTTTAAGGCCACAAATATGTCCTTTGGGGAGATGTTGGAGATGGTCGACATCATGAGGAAGTCCGACTATGACGAAAAATATGGGCCTTACCCCCACCCCAACATCCGAAAGGCCAAAATCATTGCTAAAGTGGTCAAAAGCCTTCACAGGAATTTCGGGGTACGAAGATCTAAAGATCAGCTCAGGAAGCGGTGGTCGGACCTGAAGTTGAGAGAGCCAGAGCAGTACCGAAAGATCCGGAGAGTGCTGCAAAAAAGTAAGTAGTTGTGCTGTGTTCCTATTCTTTCTGTCTTTATTCCGTTCGTTCTGCTCCATATGCTTGTATTAATTGTAACGTTTAAAAGGGCAACTTTAAGGGGGCGTGGCCTGAAGCTTCATGGAGTGAGGTGTGTGGTGTGAGAGCTCCGGCTACCCATATCCTGGAAAACCATCCTGCGGGGCTACATCACCCCTAAAACTTGGCACTAGACACCACAAACCATTCGGCAACCCTCCGTGACTATGTCGCCTCCTAAACGCAATACCGGGACTCTCGGGAAGCTCGACAAGTACCGCCACGAGGAGCGGGAGCCGGCGGCCGAAGATGGCGCCCAGTCGGACTTAGGGGAGAAGGCCCAGACATCCGAAGATACTGCTCGGATCCTAGAGGCGGTGTCGAACTGCCAAACAGCCCTTACCTCCAAGATCGAAGAGGTCAAAGTGGACATCTCGCTCATCCGGCAAGATATCCACAAGCTCAGGGAGAGAGTGTCTGAGACTGAGCGCAGAATCGGCCAGGCAGAAGACGAAATCCCGCCACTACAGGTCAATGTCGAGAGACTACAATATCAGTTAAACACAGTCCTTAGCAAACAGGACGAAATGGAGAACAGACTGCGCCGATGTAACCTCCGCTTTGTGGGACTTCCAGAAAAAGCGGAGGGCTCAAACCCCCCAACATTCCTGGAGAATCTCCTGATAACCAATTTCGGCAGAGAGGCCTTCTCCTCCACCTTTGTTGTGGAGCGCGCGCACCGGCTGGCGGCGCGACCGCCTGCTCCTGGAGCCCCCCCGAGAACCTTCATAGCGAAATTATTGAACTTTCGCGACAGAGACATCACCCTGCGTCTAACCCGGGAGAAGGGGAATATCCCATTTGGAGATACACATGTGGCGGTATATCCTGATTTCTCCGCCGAGGTGCAGAGGAAGAGAGCACAATTCTCTGAGGCCAAGCGCCAGCTGCGCAACCGCCACCTAGTCTACGCCATGCTGTTTCCAGCGCGCCTCCGTGTGATCCGAGACGGAAAGGCTCACTTCTTCGAGGATCCCTCGGCGGTGATTTCCTGGCTGGAGGGCTGAGCAGTGACCGCTGACGACACTTCGATCCGAGAGCTGAACCGCTGATTCCCCACCCGATGGTATACAAGAGCCCCTCACCTCGGAGCAACCTACCACGTAAACAGTGAGTCACCCCATCCCCCACATCGAGGGCTACCCCTGCCATATGACCATATACATCTTCATTCACCCCATGTCTCCGTTTTACAGCCACTCAACTTAACTAATACTTTCTAGCCCTTGCTAAAATGCTTGCCCAGCCGGGCTCCGGCACTCTGAAACACCCCCCTCAGACGTTCGGATGCTGGTTTGTTCAGCATCGCCATGTCCTTCGGATAACTTTTGTTCGCCCTCAGCGACTTGCGGGATGGCTTTTGCCCCAACCACAATCTTGCACTTAAATATCCTCCTCGGATCACCTCCTGACTGGGGTGCTACCCTGCAACCGCATCAAGTAATGTTTCCCTGGCCAGCAACAGCCCCCACGGACGCGGAGGGCTGCCACAAGTTTAATAAGCCAAGCTGGTCCAGAGCTGGCACAGTTCCAATTTTCGTTTACGTTTTTGTTATTTTACTGGTTAAAGGTATTGATCCTCTTTTTAATGAGCAATGTCATACATTACATGTTGTGCAATTCATGGCTGGTGTGTACATGTCTGTATGTGTCGCCTTGGTCGCACGCAGGGTTGCCCGCAGGTCGGTGGGGCCCACTGTTCGGGTCTGCCCGGCCGCTGTATGGGACCGCCCTGGTGAGACCTACGCGACTGCAAATGACTCTTGTCTTGATGGAGCGCCCCGCACGGGGCCAATTTTGTCGGATGGGGCGGGTGGTTATCTCCTGCTGGTCCGACTAGCCACATTTCACCCACATAACTGATGGCTTCCTTAAAGATTGTGACGTGGAATGTGAGGGGGCTACGTGATAGGTCCAAACGTCTTGCCGTACTATCCCATCTTAAGCGCATGCATGCGGATGTACTTGTATTAGTGGAGACCCACATAACAGGGCAACTTCAAATGGCTCTTAAAAAGCCCTGGGTGGGCTGGACATATCAGGCTCCATTTACTAACAACTCCAGAGGCATAGCTGTCCTCATAGCCAAAAAGGTTAACTTTCAATTGCACAATTTAAAATCGGACCAGCAGGGGAGATTCTTATTCCTGCATGTAACAGTGGGGGGGCTTGAGCTTCTCTTGTTAGCTTTCTATATACCCCCACCCTTTCAATTTGCTGCCCTCAAGGAAGGTCTGGTTTTCATGTCTGAGCATCCCACAACACCAGCAATCTGGCTGGGGGATTTCAATACAGTGATTAACCCCATACTTGACAGGCTCCACCCATCAGACGCACCACAGAACAGGCAGGCTCTCACAAGATTTGGCAGATTCCTATCGGAATTTGCCCTATCCGATAGTTGGAGACTCAAATACCCCGACACACAGGCCTATTCCTGCTTCACGCCCGCGCAAAATGCAATGTCTCGCTTAGACATGATTCTACTCTCTCCCACCCTCATCCCGAATCTCCTTGCAGCGGGGTTCGGCCTGAGGGTTCTCTCAGACCACTCCCCTTATTGGATAACCCTGAGGATACCGTCCTCCACGCCATCTCGCCTCTGGAGGCTAAATCCATTTTGGCTAACAATCCTCAATGACACTGAGATCATACAGCGAGAGTGGTCCTATTATTTTCAGACTAACCAGGGGTCGTCCTCGCCTGGAATGGTGTGGGAGGCCTTCAAGATACATGCCCGTCTGATCCTATCCACACACATCAATAGACACAAGGCCTCTTCAAACAATATTCTGCTACAGGCTGAGGAATATTTAGGCTCCCTCGAACAGGCTTTCCTCTCCGACCCCACACCCTCCAATTCAGCCCAACTGCGAATGCAATCTAGACTCACAGACAGCTTACACTTTGAGAAAGCCAAAAAAGGAATCTTCTTTAAAAAACAAAGGGTCTTTGAGCATGGGGAGCGGGCAGGGAAACTTTTGGCCTACATGGCCCACCTAGACCATACGCCTCCGGTGGTGGTCCAGCTCCGCTTACAAGATGGCACCATGCTCACGGACCCTGAACAAGTAGCCCAAGAATTCAAAAGATTTTATGCTGATCTATACACCTCTAGGGCTAATCAATCCATGGACGAACTGCGCCTACTCTTAGACAGTGTAGACTTCCCCTCCCTCTCAGAGACCCAGATTGAATCACTAGAGGCCCCTATAACAGAAGAATGCATTAAAATGGCAATGGCGAACCTCCCCTCATCTAAGGCTCCGGGCTCGGATGGCCTCCCTCTGGAGTTTTACTCCCAGTTCCAAGAGGTCCTCATTCCCAGATTAGAGGCCCTATACACACACATACATAAGTCCGGGACACTCCCACGCACTATGAGTGAGGCATTGATTGTCCTCATTCCCAAACCAGGCAAGGACCCCTTCCAGCCCGAATCTTATCGCCCGATCTCTCTCCTCCAGCTGGATGTGAAAATCCTCGCCAAAATTCTCGCCATGAGACTCAACAAGGTCATCCTCAGCCTCATCCACCCCGACCAAACAGGCTTTATGCCCAACAAAAACACAGCGTTTAACCTAAGAAGGCTATTTTCAAACTTACAAGCCACGCACGATGAGCCTGGGTCCAGAGTGGTAGTCAGCCTGGACGCCGCCAAGGCATTCGATTCGGTGGAGTGGGGCTACCTTTGGGAGTGCCTCCGCAGATTCGGCTTTGGCCCCAGGTTCATCAGGTGGCTCCAACTCCTCTATCAGGACCCTACTGCTAGAATCCAGGTTAATGGCAACCTATCCACCCCATTCTCACTGTCCAGGGGAACGCGTCAGGGGTGCCCAATATCCCCCATGTTGTATGCGTTGGCGGTTGAGCCATTGGCCATAGCTATTAGAGCACACCCCGGCATCAGGGGCCTTCGTCGGGGGCAACTGACTGAGGTGCTCAGCTTATATGCGGACGATATGCTACTATACTTGTCGGACGCGGGCCCTTCGCTTGCCTCGGCTCTGCGGCTTATTCAGCAACATGGGACCTTTTCTGGGCTACAAATTAACTGGTCCAAGTCCCAAATACTCCCCATTGATGTTTCTGTCCCTACACATACTCAGGTATCCCTCCCATTAATACGGACTAACCAACTCAAATACCTGGGCATTCAGTGCTCGCGTTCCTTAACTGACTATATACTTCTGAACATTGAACCAATGTTTGCGTACTTAAAAAACAAGACACAAGTTTGGTCCAGGCTCCCGCTGGGGGTGATGGGTCGTAACAGCTTGGTGAAGATGATTCTTCTTCCCAAGCTGCTATACCTATTCTGGCACGCCCCACTGTATGTCCCAGCTCATATTTTTAGATCCCTCGAGTCTATACTCAACACGTTCATATGGGGCACCTCCAGACATAAGCTCTCATGGCAGACCCTTAAATGCCCTACTCACTTAGGGGGCACCGCCACCCCAGATCTCACATTCTACTATCTGGCCTCACAGCTATCCCACTTCTACTACTTCAACAGACATGACAAACTCCGCTATTCAACTCTGGTATGCACACACGCCTCTGATGTCGTGGCGCACCCCTTCCAGATACTCTTCTGCAAACATAGGGGCAACTCAGGTCCTGGGGGATGCAACAGACTAATGCAACATCACAGCAGAATATGGCAACGCACACTTCAAATCATAGGAGCCCCTCCCATACATGCTCATACCCCAATATGGGATAATCCTCAGCTCCCTGAACTACTGAATATCCCTGACTACAAACTATGGATCTTATTCAAAGTCATATACCTCTACCAGGTAGTGGCGGGAGGGGAGGTCAGACCATTCCAGGCTCTAAAGGATGAATTTGCCCTCCCTAACCACATGCTTTTCAGATATCTCCAGATTCGTCATGCCCTCCAATCCCAATTCAGCAATAACATCCCCGCTCTAGAAGTAGTGACTGTCACTGACCTTCTCTTAGGCGACGACCCGAAAAGGATGATCTCTACCCTATACAATACTCTCCTGACACCCGTAGCCACTAACCATACGCAAAACCTAAGGGCTCAGTGGGAGACCGACATTGGGACCCTGGATGACGACCAGTGGGGAGACGTGCTAGGGACCAGTGCAAGAGTATCCCCGAAATTATCAGATCGCCTCACCCACTTATATATTCTCCACAGATCCTATCTCATCCCTGCACGTATCCGCAAGTACAGGCCAGACGCCAACTCGGCCTGCCCTCGCTGCGGTGACACCTCTAGTACCTTCTATCACCTGATCTGGTCTTGCCCACTAATGCAAAATTACTGGCTGCAAATAGTCAAATTTCTCCACGATCAAATGGGCTCTCCTCTGACGCTGTGCCCTCGCCAATGCCTGCTTGGCCTGCTCACAGTATCGGAGGAGGAGAAATACCTATCAATATTCATGCAGGAGACCCTCTTCACGGCCAGATTGCAGATTGCGCAACAGTGGCTTCGGCCTAACCCCCCAACAGTGCAACAGTGGAAGAGGGCGGTGAATAACGTTCTACCCTATAAAAAAGCTCTGTACTCCCATCGTGGATGCCCTGCCAAATACCATAAAATATGGGACAGATGGATAAAAGAGGTATCTACATGCTCAGACTAGCATTTCACAGCACAAACATGTACGGAGGCACAATGTCTCTTGCCTCCACATGTATTCAAACTTTTAACACCCCAATGTAAGATGTGTACCCTACTATTGGCTTGTACCGACATGTCGCAAATATAAATGTATAAACCTGTACCTTTGATTTCAACATCCAACTTGTACTGTTAACCATTACCTTTAAGATGTACTGACTCTAATGCTCAATAAACTTTATCTCTGATTAAAAAAAAAAAGGGCAACTTTAATGTTCATGGGCCCATTATTCGTTCGTATCAAACATTTTTCTTTCGGCCTCCAGAACACCATTATTTAGGCCATATGCATTTTCACACTTTTTTTTGGGCCTACTTGGATGCCAAATATTTGTTTGTGTAGATGGGTTTGTTACTAGAATGAAATGCCAACTAGATTGTGTGTAAGGAGAGGACACTGAGCAGCTGTTTTCACATCTGGACACTGGAGCACTAGTGTGGGACACAAGAACCCCATTTTTATTAGGGGGCCACACAGGTGCTCCAGTGTATACTATAGGGGGGTCTCTATCTGTGAAGCTTGTACTAAACAGGTAAAGTATTGCAGCTTGACAAAGGCCAATAAAAAATATACATCTTGGAACTCTGCTAAAATAGACAATTTTACCCCACTTCCAAGCAATGTTTCCTATTTCTAGTTCTACCATCAAATATCTGTGTGCTAATTATACCATTTTTGTTTTACATAGGGGAGAAAAGACTCGGAGGACACCCCTCATCCGAGGAAACCACAGACCCCCCACCTATGGAAGAAGGTGAAATACCCCCAAACGAAGCTGAGCAGGAGGAAGAAGAAGATGTGGTGGAGATTGGCACCACAGCAGGTGAGTGTCTGCGACCACAGACTCAGGTAAAAGAGATGGATGGTGGCAGATTTTTGAGACCTATTTTTTTTTATTTATCTCTTTTTAGGTGATCGTGAGGTTGTGGATCCCCAACGCTTTACTTCTGAAAATGCCCAGATCCTGATCGGGGAGATCATGGGGTGTAATGCCGAACTGCAAAACATCCAGCAAAAAATCCATGATGTTATTAAAAAAAATAATAACATCATTGATGTTTTGGGGCGAATTTAAATCCCACAAAATCACTTTTTGTATTGTGGTTCAATCTTTTACATTTTTTTGCAATGTTTAGAAAAGCCAAATTTGGAGGATGCACTCAGTGTGCCAACATGTGCTATCTGCCATCACGGGAGATCAATGGACGCGTTTTGGGGGTGCAACCCCTTCCTCAATTATAAAGTAGCATTGAGGAAGGGCTTGCTCCCCCAAAACACGTCCCTTGATCCCCCCTGATGGCAGATAGCACATGTTGACATTCGTAAATTGGTGTGCATCTTCCAAATTTGGCTTTTCCAGGGGTGATTTCCCCCCATCTGAACGCTATATCAAACCCAGTTCCTAAATACTGATGTCTGATATAGCCTTCAGGTTTTACCATATGTGAACTTTGTAAGTTCTATTTTTTTGGCTTTCTTGTTGGTTTTACACAGGCCTGTTTTATCTGAAATGGATATTTCGATTTTTGATAATGCTACTGCAAAAATTGTTATACAACAAACATGCTGGTTTGTTTTAAAAACCTTTGGTAAATGCACATGTGATTGTGCAGGTATAAAAAAGTGGCTTACTCAAGAATGTGTGGATTATTGTCTCAACACTACAACACTTTTGGGGTGATGTAATAGCTGTTTTATGCAAAAGTGGGGGTTATTTCCTAAGGGCAAATCCACTTTGCACTACAAGTGCAGGTTCAGTGCAGTTGCAAGTGCACTTGTAGTGAAATGTGTTTTTGCATTTAGGAAATACCAGTTAACAGTGCTTTGTATAAGGTTACCCAATCACGACATTTTCTGCACTCAAAACATTTCTGTCAGGGTCAGCTAAAACAAACACAAGCAGTAAATGTCCACAAAGAATTTCTTTTTTTTATTTGAAAAAGGCTTCACATATTGTCTGGCATATTGATAGCCCCCCTACCCGCAAAGAACTCCAGGTATCGTAACCGGACATCACGGGCACTCAGGGAGGGCAAGCCAGGACGGCCGCTTTCAAGCGCCGTCAGTGTTGTCGGATGTAGGATTCCGGCCTCAGGCCCAACTGAGCCAGCATAGTTGGCAGAATGTTTTCTTAAAAAATTATGGAGAACACAGCACGCCAGTATTATATGGTTCAGTTTATACTCCGCCATATGGATGGGTGTCAGAAATAGTCGGAACCGGCTGGCCAGGATTCCAAATGTGTTCTCCACCACTCTTCGGGCTCTGGCCAGCCGGTAATTAAAAACCCTCTGTTCCGGGGTGAGGGTCCTCATCGGGAATGGCCGCATCAGGTGGTCCCCCAGCGCAAACGCTTCATCAGCAATGAACACAAATGGGAGACCTTCCACATTGTCCTCTGGAGCTGGCAAGTCCAAGCTGCCATTCTGGAGACGCCTGTAGAACTCCGTCTGGGCGATGACTCCACCATCGGACATCCGGCCATTCTTCCCCACGTCCACATACAAGAAGTCGTAATTAGCCGACACCACCGCCAACATCACTATACTATTAAACCCCTTGTAATTATAATAGTACGACCCGAGTTAGGTGGTGGGACGAGATGGACGTGTTTCCCATCAATTGCCCCTCCGCAGTTAGGAAAGTCCCACCGCTGGGCAAAGTGGGAGGCCACAGTCTGCCATTCCTGTGGCGTGGAAGGAAACTGTTGAGGAAAAAACAATAAACATTACTATTTTTTCACAGAAACATGGCAAGCAGATTAGACACAAACATTCTGGGGCAACCTCCAGATAGCATTTATTAAGGGGAATTTAACAAGGCCAAAGTATAAGGCACACCTATCATATTCCCCCTCCCCCCCTCTCATGGGCCATTTCTAACATTATAGGGGGGGGGAACTCTTGGACAGGTAACCCTCTTCACTTCATTGAGAGATGAATGCCTAAATAATGGGTATTACTTGGAACAGCCCCTCCTTAGTTACACTATTGGCAGACCACTGGACAGGTAAGAAGTGTCATAATACAAAGATATAAATACACATTGTACACATTTGGACATTCTGCTATTACCTATCAAGATAATAATAGGATACAAAAACTTTAAACAGTACCATTGGAAAGTATACAGGCAGGCCCTTGCACTACATGCTTTGGGGAATTCATCCATAAATCAGAGCACAAAAGAGATGGGTATAGTGTGTATGGGTTTGGCAAAGTCAGCAGATAGATGATTGAGGATAGAGAATTGGGATCAGCTGACTTAGCAGTTTGGGGAGGGAGGGTTACTAAAAATTATTTGGAGACACCACAAAAAAAAGCCTCTGCCACTCTGCCTGAATTTAAATCAAAAATAACATTTCCAAACATTTTAGGGGGTGTTTGGGGTAAAGCACTACTATGGAGCTGATAAATTACATTGTTAAGTGACTACATGAGGTGAATATAGGGCAGGAGACACCATGCTGGGGAGGTTATTGAGGGCAAATATGTATGAAGGACCTAAAATAATAATTACATAACAATCCAGCATGCATGAGGACAAAGGGGACATTCACAGCATATTACAATCATGGTAATTAGGGAATGAGGAAAGAAATACAATATATTAGCAAACATTCAATACAATAAAATGTGATATTAAAGGATAAAAATCTTACCTTCATATACTCCTTCTGCAGGACCTGTATGATGGCAGAACAGGTCTCTGGGATAATGATCCCCAGAGCCTGGGGGGAGATGCCTGTCGAGAACTTCAAGTCCTGCAGACTTCTCCCTGTGGCCAAATACCGCAAGGTAGCGACCAACCTCTGCTCCGGAGTGATGGCTTGCCTCATGCAGGTATCCTGGGGGTCAGCGAAGCCAACAAACGGTGAAACACGGGGTCCGTCATCCTGAGAAAGTTCCTGAAATCATCAGGATTATTCTCACGGATCTCACGGAGCAAAGGCATATGAGAGAACTGGTCACGCTGAAGCAACCAAATCTTGGTCCATGAACTCCACCCCACCCTGTTCATGGACTGGACTTGTGTCAAGGTCAGGACCCCAACACCAAGCCCCCGCACAGCATGAACACTATGAGGAGTACGCATACGAAACATGGCTAGAAAACGGTCGGCTGCTCAGAACGAAGTAACAGAACGCACTGAAGAACAGCAAGGCCTGTGAAGAGCGACCTGAAAAACAGCAACGAGCAGGCAAGATCACACAGGAAACACTAAAACGAACTGACTGCACGCACTGAAGAGCAGATACAAACCCACAAGCACAAACTGAACGGCAGAAAACGATCTGAAAGCCACGAGTCTGAAAAAGCGTGAATCGTCTCTCACCAAACTTTTACTAACACGAGATTAGCAAAAGGAGCCCAAAGGGTGCCGCGCTTGGTTCTGAACCGGCCTTTTCTAGTCTCGTCGTACGTGGTGTACGTGACCGCGTGGTTGGCGATCGGAAATTCCGACAACTTTTTGCGACCGTGTGTAGGCAAAACAAGTTTGAGCCAACATCCGTTGGAAAAAATCCTAGGATTTTGTTGTCGGAATGTCTGAACAAAGTCCGACCGTGTGTACGCCCTATAAGACTTACCATACCTGCAAAGCAAATACAAAAAAAACATAATAAACAATAAAACATTTTTTAACGCAACCTGTGCCTAAAATATATATATGCCGAAGCATGGTGGCATCCACCTGGAGAAGGTAGGAGCAAATCGCTCCCCGCCCCTGCTGCCCCCATGTTTCGGCATATATGCTCTTTTTTTTAACTGTGGTGGTGAAATCACCTCCGATAGCGCTGGAGTCACGGGTTTATGTATCGTGGGAGAAAACGTTGTTGCCGTCAAGATAAATAAATCCGCTCTGCAGCTGAATGACGTACCTGAAAATAAAAAAATGGTTAACAATAAAACACAGTAAACAGTAAAGTATAAAAAATTGCATACCTGAGCAAACATGATAAAACATAATAACAATAAAACATTGCAGAATAGAATACAGTAAAAAAGAGCAGAACAATAGAGAGAGAATAGAGAGAACAATAAAACAACAACTATTGTTGTTTTTTTATTTTATATTTTTTTGTGTTTTTATTTTTTTACTTTTTTTTTGTTTGTTTTTACACTTTTTTTTGTAACTGTAACTTTTGTAACTGTAACCGGTTCCAGGTTCGGGTCTCTCAAAATGCGATGGCATCTTGGCAGACCCTGTGAAAGTGCGCCTAGTCTGTGCAGTGCTGTACCCTACGCTAATACTCAACTAGTGTATGGTAGCGTTCAAAACATTCACCAATGCAAAGACCAGGATTGTCAGGATAGGAGGGACAATAATAGTGGGTGTCACGCCTATATCCGCGCTTACTGCAGACACAATATCTTTTTTGGGGGGTTCGTTGGGTAGGGGTTTTTGGGAGGACATAAAGAAAATGCCTCTCATGCAGCCGGCTTACTGCATTTGGTTGGGGAAGGTGAGGTTGAGCACCGTCTTTAAACAGAAGGGCTCTGACAATCTCTTCCTGGAATTTAAGGAAGGATCCAGTCCGTTCTGAAGCTCTGTATAGCACATGAGCATTCAGCAAAGCCAATTGAAATAAATAAACAGACACTTTCTTGTACCAGTGTCTGGCTTTACAGGCAACTAGGTACGGCGCCAACAACTGGTCGTTGAGGTCCACCCCTCCCATATTTTGGTTATATTCGTGGACACGGAGGGGTTTCTCCACAACACCAGTCGACGTAGTAATTTGGACAGTCATGTCTGCATGAAGGGAGGTAACAACGAAAACATTCTTATTATCCCTCCACTTCATAGCAAGTTATTACACTTGAAGCGGGCTCTCTCCCCCAGCCTAAGACTGGAATCTACAAGCCACTGGGAAAAGCCCTGGCGATTAGGTCGCATGGCACCACATGCTCCAATCTGCTGATCAAACAAGTGACTAAAAAGTTGCACGCTTGTGTAATAATTGTCCACATATAAGGGATACCCCAGAGCTTATACATCTTGACCCCGTATCTGGCACGCTTGCTGGGAAGGTACTGTTTGAATGACAAGCAGCCAGAAAACGTAATAAGGGACTCATCAACGCAGACAACTTGATGGGGAGTAAACAAGTCTGCAAAATGTTGGTTGAAGTGGTTTACGAGGGGCTGAATTTTGTAGAGCCGATCGTATCCAGGGTCTCCACGAGGACGAAAGAGTTCATTGTCATTGAAGTGCATGAACCGCAAGATCTGCTCATATCGTGCCCTGGCCATGGAGCCAGAGAACAAGGGCTTATGGTGAATTGGGGTCAGTGGACCAATATGACCGCAATTCTCGCAATATCACTCTTTTTAGTTATGCCCATGTTGAGGGAAAGGCCCAGAAAGAGCTTAAATTCGGAAACCGTAATTGGTCTCCAATCTCTGGCAAGAGAGGACTGGGTAATAGTGGTGATGTGTTGACCAGCGTACAAATTGCTTTGATCTATAGAGATCTTCGGTGAAAAATAGCAAATAAAAATCTAATGACCTAAAATCAACTGTTTCCACCTGAATGCCGGGTTGGCCAGTGAATGGGGGAAGTACGGGTGCTGCAGAAGTGGTGAGTTCCTAATTAGGATTGGTGAATGCAACAGGAAGGGCACGACGGGCCTGTGTTCGTCTTTTTGGTGGCAGCGGGACACTACTTGTGCTTGCCACCTCACCAGCTTGAACTGCACTTATGGGACTCGCCACGTCACCACGTGATACTGCAGTGCTGGATTGACTACGACCAGGGTGTACTAGGCCGCTGGTGCTTGCCAGTTCACCAGAAGGAATAGCGGCGCTAGTGCTGCTCTGCTCCATACGAGGGACCTGTGGTTCTTGCACATCAATGACAGAAGAAGAAGATTGGGGTCTGGTACTCCTGACCTTGGCAGGGACCACAACTCCGTCGTCAGAGCTATCTGTCATGTAGCCCCTGTCCTCTACAGGATCGTATTCTGAGCCTGAATCTGACAGATGAGTGACTTCCCCTTCACTATCTGTCATGCTCATAAACGTGTAGGCCTCTTCACTAGTGTACCTTCAATTTGCCATTTTGGGCTCTTAATTTAGTGGTACACTAGTGAGACTCACAGGTAAAAAAGCTCCTGACTGTTAGCGACTGTATCAAAACGCTATAAAAAAAACTGTTAGCCTGACTCTGCAAATGCTGCAGTTATGTGTGTTTAGTGTTTTGTAAGTGACAGTGATCGATCGATACTGCACTTGGGTGGGCTGGGCTGGGCGGAGGGGCAAAACGCAGGTGCTAGCAGGTATCTGGGCTGATCCTGCTAACACTGCATTTTTGGGAACCCTAAACTGCTGGGGACGCTAGTATAGATCTGATCAGATCAGATATTGATCCGTTCAGATACTATACCACTAAGGGAGGTGTATGCTGCTTGCGTGGGTGTTAGCGTAACTGGCACTAACCTGACGCTGCCTGGGGCAACGCAGACCCTATCTGTCCCTAAAACCTAACTTGTATCACCCGCCGGGTGATCAGGAGGTTAAACCTTTATTAGGTAATAAACGGCGGGTGACACTATAAAAAATGAACTAACTAACCAGCGTCATCCGTAACAGTTATACGGTGATCACTGGTAAAAGGGTTAACTAGGGGGCAATCAGGGGGTTAAATCCTTCACTAGGAAATATATGGGGGTCCCTGACGCTATAAAACGCTGACGGCGAACCTAAATACTTACCTCCCTAACTAGCATCACCTGTGACACTAATACAGCAATCAGAAAAACGATCGCTTAGTGACACTGGCGACGGGGGGTGATCAGGGGGTTAAACCTTTATTAGGGGGGTTAGGGGGGTACCCTAGACCTATAGGGGCCTACCACTAACTGCCCTGCCACTTATAACGGTCACAAATGACACCAATGCAGTAATCAGTGAAAAAAAAAAAAAAGAAATGCTATTGGTGTCACTGTGACAGGGGGCGCAGGGGGGGTGATCGGGGGGTGATTGGAGGGTGAAAAGTGTGCCTAGAGTGTTCTGCTGTTAGTGTAGTGTTGGTGCACTTACTTGGATGTCTTCTCTCCTCAGCGCCGGAACGAAAAGACAGACACGAGGAGAGATGACATCACTTCCGCTGTTTACATTACAGCAGCAGAGGAAGATTGTCATTCGTTGGGAGCGATCATGAGGGGGTGGCCACGAATGAGTGGCCTTCCCCTCAGCTCGGATCGCTCCCCTAATGATGCCGACCGCCTCGGGTGCCGGGGGGGTGCGACCCCGCCCGTGGGAGGCAAATCACGTATCAGATATGTGATTTTTCCTGCCCGTGCCATTCTGTATATCTGCGTTAGGCGGTCGACAAGTCGTTTATTAATGAAATATTTTTTTTTTTTAAGAAAACGCGTTTGAAAAATTGTTGCGCAAATATTGAGTGACATAAAAAAGTTGCAACGACCGCCATTTACTTCTTTAGGGTGTTTGCTAAAAAAATATATAATATTTGGGGGCTCTGAGTAATTTTCTAGCAAAAAATGATCATTTTTACATGTAGGAGAGGTGTGCCATAATAGGCCCGGTATTAAAGTGGTTAATAAAAAAAAAAAAGCCTACATGGAAAATGTCACTTTTTTGGCTTTATAAATGTCATTATTGCTGCAGCAGGCTCTATACATGATACAGATGTGCCACGTTACAGGCAGACTAAGGGGAACCCCCCTCCCCCAGTCACTATATTTAAAGGAATTTTTCATTTTTGGTGTTATTTCTACTTTTGGTGGTTTCACTTTAAGCATCAGTAAAATCACTGCTCATTTAAAAATGATGTTTTTTACTAACTTTTTTTTCATACACTAATAAAATTATGGCAACCTAGGATATCTTGCACTGATAAAGGTGTGTAACACTGGTCTTCTATCTGCAAATATGTCACAAAAAAAGGAGAATGGCGTAGGAAACAATAATTACACTGGATGGCAAAATTTCTAAAGTCCTTAAGAGAAGTCCATGGTTATAAAATCAATAAAATCTATATATGGAGGTACACCATGCAAGCGGCAGCTCCCTATAGAGTGAAGCAAATCTCTGCAGTAACAAAAGGGAACAAACAGGCGTCCTTGTTTGTTCCCTTTTGTATCTGCAAATATGTGCCAGTTTCAAAATAGACCATTTTTTAGACTGTGTTAGAACAGATAGCAGTCCTACTGTCATAACATTTTCTATATTTATAATTCAGACTGTCTCAATAAATCATTGTGTGTTCGTGGTTTCTGCCAGTAACTGTAGTAGGTTGTAAAATCTTTTATTACTTTTGATCTATTTGAGAGGAGATTGAGTTATCTGTTATGACATGAACCTTTCTACTTCCAAAACAAAACACAAAATATTGTTTACTCTAAATGCTTGCAGATAAAATATTCTTTTAATCCAAGTTACACAATGTTTTATGTGTCAATGTACTACATTTATCGGACTAATGATTTTGGTAAAATCATAACATGTACAAAATGTTTTGTTTTTTTACCATGTAATAGCCCTGTTTATTTTAATGGAGATGAACTGATTGAATACATTGAGCCACTGCAAAACCATTGTGGTAGCTTATCTACAAATCTCTATATTTAAAACAGTAACAAACCATGGAGTAGCAAGATTATAAAAATGTAAAAGTAGCTAAAAATAATACAGCAGCATTAAACCCAAAAAAGTATTATATTGCATTTTATTAATTCACAGATGTGGTGGCTGCATTTGTTTTCTTTTGTTGGCTTTTATTACTTTATTTTCATCTGGTGATCCTGCCATTAAGTCTGTATTTTATTTTAACGTCCTTTTAACAGACCAAGCTGTTCAGCAAAAGTGGGAATTGGAGGGTGTTGTGTATTTGTTCAGTTCTGTGTTTTGCCATTTTAGGAAAATGTGGAATTGTTGTAGGAGAAGCTGAGGGAGGATGATTGTGGGATTAAAAAAAAGATGGTGATCTGTTAATAGTCTCTCTGCACTGCTGATGCACTTCTTTTGGGACAAGCAAACTAGAATCCTGTGTGCAGCCTCTACGGCATCCTGGCAGACCTTCAGTACCCTGCTTTCTCCGGTATGAACAATTTTCAATTTATTTAATAGCATCTGACTAAATGGGGCCTCAACTGAGAGACAGAGGGCTATGCTGCTTAGCTCTTTAGGTTCAGAAAGATTTTCCCATGTCTGGGAGCAGATTCCTCATACACAGCTAGAGTACATAGCCTGGAACCATGGCCGGATCTAGGGGGGTGCTGGGGAGGTGCTTTCAGTTGTGTTCCCACAAAGCCCCCCACCACCCGTGACCCTGTGCCATCCGTCTCCTATGCCTGCACAGTGCACAGCCTAAGCACAGGCACTAAGATCTCCTCTTCCCCACACAGCACACACTGTAACTGAAACCCAACTTCTTTACAAATAACCACAATCGGCACAGCTTGTACCTGGCTACTGCAGCTGAGGTGCTGTTCTGACCATGGTCAGAACTGCAACATAGTAACCTGCTACACACTGTGCAGATCGTGGCTGCATGTAAGGCAATTGAATCTCAGCTACAATGTATGCTGTGTATGAAAGAGGAGATATTAGACCCTGTGCTCAGGCTGTGTATCGTGCAGGGAGAGGAGAAAGAGCTCTGCCCAGTGCTCTGCCAGCAGTGACCGTTGTCCTCCCTCCTGCCAGCAATGACCCCTGTCCTCCCTCCTGCCAGTGGTGACTCCTGTCCTCTGTCCTGCTGACCCCTGTCCTTGGCTCAGATGACCCCTATCAACTCTGCTGGCCCCTGCACAATTCTCTGCTGGCCCCTATACACTGCCCTGCTGACCCCTATACTCTGCCCTACTGACCCCCAGTATACTGCCTTACTGATTCCTATAAACTCCCCTGCTGACCTCCCATCCTCCTCCCCGCTGACCCACTGTCCTCTGCCCTGCTAACACCCAGTACACTGCCCTACAAACTGATGACCTTATCCTCTACCATGCTAACCTCCCATTCTCTGCCCCCTGACACTTTTTACTGCAATCCCCACATCAGACAGTCTAGATCTGGCCCTGCCTGCAGTAGTATTTTAAACCAGCTACAAATGCATCAGTGAGTTTGTCTTCACAGATGCTGTTGGGGTGAAGGAGAATCTATTCACCACTATGTTGTAGAGCTGAGACAGTTAGCCTCAACCTGCAGATTTGGACCCTTACATGATGAAATAATTAGAGACCAGCTTTTTGAAAAGACCACAAACCCAAAACTGATGGTAAGGCTGCTTATGGAGCCAGATACACCTACTTTGCTAAGAGCTGTGGATTTGGAGTGCCAGATAGAAATCGCTGTCCAGGAAACTCACAATATGCTGTGCCGAGTGGATGGCAAAAAAGGTCCTGTTCAAATACAAAACAGACTGACAGCAAACCAAACACACATTGTTTTAACTGTGGAGGTAACTGACATACAGTGCCTTGAAAAAGTATTTATACCCCTTGACATTTTGTCGTGTTACAATCAAAAATGTAAATGTATTTTATTGGGATTTTATGTGATAGACCAACACAAAGTGGCACATAATTGTGAAGTGGAAGGGAAATGATAAATGGTTTTCAACATTTTTTACAAATAAATATATGAAAAGTGTGACATGCATTTGTATTCAGCCCCCTTTACTCTGATACCCCTAACTAATATCTACTGGAACCAATTGCCTTCAGAAGTCACCTAATTAGTAAATAGAGTCCACCTATGTGTAATCTAATCTCAGTATAAATACAACTGTTCTGTGAAGCCCTCAGAGGTTTGTTAGAGAACCTTAGTGAACAAACAGCATCATGAAGGCCAAGAAACACACCAGACAGGTCAGGAATAAAGTTGTGGAGAAGTTTAAAGCAGGGTTAGGTAATAAAAAAAATATACCATACTTTCAACATCTTGCGGAGCACTGTTCAATCCATCATTTGAAAATATGAGTATGGCACAACTGCAAATCTACCAAGACATGGCCATCCACCTAAACTGACAGGCCAGGCAAGTAACTCTGAAGGTGCTACAGAGATCCACAGCTCAGGTGGGAGAATCTGTCCACAGGACAACTATTAGTCATGCACTCTACAAATTTTGCCTTTGGAAGTGTGACAAGAAGAAAGCCATTGTTGAAAGAAAGCAAGAAGAAGTCCTGTTTGCAGTTTGCGAGAAGCCATGTGGGGACACAACATAGTTACATAGTTACTTAGTAGGTGAGGTTGAAAAAAGACACAAGTCCATCAAGTCCAACCTATGTGTGTGATTATGTGTCAGTATTACATTGTATATCCCTGTATGTTGCGGTCATTCAGGTGATTATCTAATAGTTTCTTGAAACTATCAATGCTCCCCGCTGAGACCACCGCCTGTGGAAGGGAATTCCACATCCTTGCCGCTCTTACAGTAAAGAACCCTCTACGTAGTTTAAGGTTAAACCTCTTTTCTTCTAATTGTAATGAGTGTAATGAGTGGCCATGAGTCTTATTAAACTCTCTTCTGCGAAAAAGTTTTATCCCTATTGTGGGGACAACAAACATGTGGAAGAAGGTGCTCTGGTCAGATGAGACCAAAATTGAACTTTTTGACCTAAAAGCAAAACGTTATGTGTGGTGGAAAACTAACACTGCACATCATCCTGAACACACCATCCCCACCTTGAAACATGGTGGTGGCAGCATCATGTTGTGGGGATGCTTTTCTTCAGCAGGGACAGGGAAGCTGGTCAGAGTTGATGGGAAGATGGATGGAGCCAAATACAGGGCAATCTTAGAAGAAAACCTGTTAGAGTCTGCAAAAGACCTGAGACTGGGGCAGAGTTTCACCTTCCAGCAGGACAACAACTCTAAACATAAAGCCAGAGCTACAATTGAATGTTTTAGATCAAAGCATATTCATGTGTTAGCATAGCCCAGTCAAAGTCCAGACCTAAATCCAATTGAGAATTAGGGATGGGCAAATGGTTCGACCCAAGCATAAGTTCGGGCCGAACATTCGCTGTTCAGACGTTCCGCGAATAGCTGAACTGTCAGGGAATTTAGTAGACCAGACTGTGTGGACTGCACAGAGGAAACCAGAAACACATGTAAGTGAAAAAATAAGGGTGTTTATTATTAAATGGGTGACAAATAAGTAAAATATATACATATAGGGATCGGATCAGGTCAGGATAGATGCAGGCTCAAGGTCACGATACGGGCAGCAAGATCAGGGCACAGGGAGAGCGATACCAAGCCAAGCATGTGAGGGCTTGCCGGGTATTTGTAAGGCTGCAGTAATTGACCTCATGTTACACCTGAGCGCAGAGGGTGCTGTCTGCTCCACACTGCCGGAGTACACCCGCTGGTGGACACCGGTACTACGGCCCAAGGATGCAACAGTGCCACCAGCAGGTGAATCCTCTTACTACAGGTCCCAGGTGTTGGAAGACACCCACTGGTGGACACTGGTACTGCGATCCAAGAGACCGATAGCGCCACCAACGGGTAAACCTTCTCATGACAGTACCCCCACTCAAAGGAGCGGCCTCCGGACACTCCAACAAGATGAAATTGTCCAAAGTTCATGGCCTCAAACCGAACAGATGAGGGCACATCAGGCTGGGCATCGGGTACATTAAACTGGACAGCGGGCACATCCGAGCAGACAGTGGGCACATCCGAGCAGACAACGGGCACATCCGAGAAGGCAGCGGGCACATCCGAGAAGGCAGCGGGCTCCGGGTCGTCGAGCTGGGCAGCAAGCTCCGGGTCATCAGGCCAAACAGCGAGCACCATAAGGGCAGGTTGGATCACAGGCACCGGCTCAACAAAATGGGTAATGGGCCCCGGTCCAGTGGGCTCGGTAAAGGGTCACGGTTCAACGAGCTGGACACCGCGCACTGGTCCGGCAAGCCGAATAACGGGCACTGACTTAACGGACTCCGGTTCAGCAGACTGGGTCAAGGGCACCGGTTCAGCAGACTGGGTCAATGGCACCGGTTCAGCAGACTGAGTCAAGGGCACAGAAACTCCAGACTGACACACGGGCACCGAAACTCCAGACTGACACACGGGCACCGAAACGCCAGGCTGACACACGAACATCCGAAACTCCAGGCTGACACACGGACATCTGAAACTCCAGGCTGACACATGGACATCCGAAAATCCAGGCTGACACACGGACATCCGAAACTCCAGGCTGACACACGGACATCCGAAACTCCAGGCTGACACACGAACATCCAAAACTCCAGGCTGACACACGGACATCCGAAACTCCAGGCTGACACATGGACACCGAAACTCCAGGCTGAGACACCAATATCAAGACATCTGGCTGGAAGGCAGGCAACGAGACACCAGGCTGGAAGGCAGGTACCAAGACATCAGACTGAGAAGTGGGCACATCAGACGGGGAAGTGGAGACATCAAGCTGGAAGGCAGGCACCGAGACATCAGGCTGGAAGGTGGGCACATCAGGCAGGAAGGTGGACACATCAGGCAGGGAAGCGGGCACATCAGGCTGGAAGGCATGCACCAAGACTTCGGGCTGGAAGACAGGCATCAGGACATCAGACTGGGAAGCGGGCACATCAGACTGGGAAGCGGGCACATCAGGCTGGAAGGCATGCACCAAGACTTTGGGCTGGAAGACAGGCATCAGAACATCAGACGGGCACATCAGACTGGGAAGCATGCACCAAGACTTCGGGCTGGAAGACAGGCATCAGGACATCAGACTGGAAAGCGGGCACATCAGACTGGGAGGCGGGCACATAAAACTCGGAAGAGGGCACATCAGACTGGAAGGCATGCACCAAGACTTTGGGCTGGAAGACAGGCATCAGGACATCAGGCTGAGAAGCGGGCACATCAGACGGGGAAGTGGAGACATCAAGCTGGAAGGCAGGCACCGAGACATCAGGCTGGAAGGTGGGCACATCAGGCAGGAAGGTGGGCACATCAGGCAGGAAGGTGGGCACATCAGGCTGGGAAGCGGGCACATCAGGCTGGAAGGCATGCACTAAGACTTTGGGCTGGAAGACAGGCATCAGGACATCAGACTGGGAAGCGGGCACATCAGACTGGGAAGCGGGCACATCAGACTGGGAAGTGGAGACATCAAGCTGGAAGGCAGGCACAGAGACATCAGGCTGGAAGGCAGGCACTGAGACAGGCTGGAAGGCAGGCACTGAGACATCAGGCTGGAAGGCAGGCACTGAGACATCAGGCTGGAAGGCAGGCACCGAGACATCAGGCTGGAAGGCAGGCACTGAGACACTAGGCTGGAAGACAGGCACATCTGACTGGAAAGCGGGCACCAACTGGAAAGCGGGCACATCAGACTGAAAGGCAGTCATCGAGACATCAGGCTGGAAAGCGGGCACATCAGACTGGAAGGTAGATACATCAGGCTGGAAGGCAGGCACCGAGACTTCAGGCTGGAAGGCAGGCATCAAGACATCAGACTGGAAAGCGGACACATCTGACTGGAAGGCAGCCACATCAGGCTGGAAGGCAGGCACATCAGGCTGGAAGGCAGGCACATCAGGCTGGAAGGCAGGCACCGAGACTTCAGACTGGAAAGCGGGTACATCAGACTGGAAAGTGGACACATCAGACTGGAAGGTAGGCACATCAGACTGGAAGGCAGACACCGAGACTTTGGGCTGGAAGGCAGGCATCAAGACATCAGACTGGAAGGTAGACACACCAGGCTGGAAGGCAGGCACATCAGGCTGGAAGCCAGGCACCGAGACTTTGGGCTGGAAGGCAGGCATTGGGACATCAGACTGGAAAGCGGGTACATCAGACTGGAAAGTGGACACATCAGACTGGAAGGCAGGCACCGAGACTTTGGGCTGGAAGGCAGGCTTCAAGACATCAGACTGGGAAGCGGGCACATCAGACTGGAAGGTAGGCACTCCAGGCTGGAAGGCAGGCCCATCAGACTGGAAGGCAGGCACATTAGACTGGATAACAGGCACTGGGTTGTCAGGTTTAGGTGGGGCATCAAGTTCAACTGGCATGAAAGCAGGCTGGAACAGGTTGGTTGGTGTGGAGGCAAGTTGGGTTACTGGCAGGATGGTATGGGTCGGAAAGAATTTTTGTTTCTTTTTTGGTTTAGCCACTGCAGCTTTGTATGTAGGTGCAGGGCTGTAAGAAAAGAAAGTAGCTGGGCAGAAGGAAGACCAAGGAACTGTGGCTGGAGGAGGGTTTTGTGGGATTGTTACAGGTGGAGGAGAAGAGACAGGTGGATTGAAGGCAGGATAGGTGCTACACTTGGAGACTGGGTAATAGTATTTGGTAGGGGGCTGAGTAAACTGGGCTGTAGCTGAGGTTGTCATAGGCAACGGGGTTCCTGGGAAGGCATGTGATTAATGGCAGGGCTGGAATATTGTGGCTTAGCTAAATACAGGAGATCTGACCATGCCTGCAGCACAGGTTGAACAAACGCTGATTAACACACAGCCTGACTAACCAAGTATTGTACAGACTGGATGCAATTAGGCAACACCTGTTGTGAACAAGAGGAATAACGTTCCATGAAATAGGCTGGATCATCCTCTAATAACCACACAAGGGATTCAACTTGGCCATAATTGAAGGGGGGAGAAAAATCGTCACTTCCTTCGGGAATACATGACAGGGCTGGTTTTGCACATAACTGGATCAGGGGCTGAACATCTTCAAATGACATATACCCCTGATCCACTAGGGAATGAGCTGATCGGATAGTTTCCATCAGCTGTTCACTAGTCCACCCTTTTAAAATCTGGCGACAATATTCACCATCCTCTTCTGCTAGCAGAGAATAATAAATTATTTAATTGAAATCCATATTAGCAGACCTAACAAACCAGGATGGTTCCTCAATGCAGCCACATCTGGTCAGGGATGGCCTTGGTATACTGTCAGGGAATTTAGTAGACCAGACTGCATGGACTGCACAGAGGAAACCAGAAACACATGTAAGTGAAAAAATAAGGGTGTTTATTATTAAATGGGTGACAAATAAGTGAACTATATACAGTGCAAACAACCACAGACCCACAAACAAAAGGTATATACAAATGGATGGGAAATACCGTAATCGTAACAAGGTCATACACAAGGAGGTCAGTCAGAAGGGAAAGGACGGGGAACCAACAGGACAGGGAGAGGATGGATGGATAGGCTGCAGGGCAGGGATCCAGGGAAACCAGGAAACCGGAGGGACAAGTACAGGATGGGCTCAGGATAGGGATCGGATCAGGTCAGGTCAGGATAGGATAGGATAGGATAGGATAGATGCAGGCTCAAGGTCACAATACAGGCAGCAAGATGAGGGCACAGGGAGAGAGATACAAAGTCAAGCATGCAAGGGCTTGTCGGGTATTTATAAGGCTGCGGTAATTGACCTCATGTTACACCTGAGCGTAGAGGGTGCTGTCTGCTCCACACTGCCGGAGTACACCCACTGGTGGACACCGGTACTGCAGCCCAAAGATGCAACAGTGCCACCAGCAGGTGAGTCCTCTTACTACAGGTCCCAGGTGTTGGACACTGGTACTGCGATCCAAGAGAGCGATAGCGACACCAACGGGTAAACCTTCTCATGACATGAACTAACGGTCGAAGACCCCCTGAACCAAACACAATGCATTGCGGCACTGAACAGTGCATTGCAAGCCCTGATTGGCTCAAGCAGTGAAAGCTTGAGCCAATCAGGGCACAGAGCACTGTCAGAGTCATGATTGGACACTGTCATCATAACTTTATTGAATCATGGCTCATTTCTGCCCCACAGTATAAAAGCATTCTTTCAATGGCAGCCATTTTCAGTGTGATTTTGGAGTGGAGAGAGATAGAACAGGGCTCTGTTCAGTGCTATTAGTTAGTTGGTGTGCTATACTGTGCTATTTTGCTTCAATTTTCAGTGTAGAATATTAGTTTAGTGTCAGTCTAGGGATAGTGTAAGTGTAGTGAGGAGGACCATCATTCAGCTTTGCATAGTGTACAGCTACAGTAGGGACAGCCCAGATAGTTTCACTGTAGTATAGTGAGACCGTGTCCTTCATACATACATTGGTGTAGAGTAGGGACAGCGCAGATAGTTTCAGTGTAGTGTAGTGAGACTGTGTCAGTAATCTTTACATTAATGTATAGTTGGAGTAGGGACAGTTCACATAGTGTCAGTGTAGTGATGGTTGAACACCGTCTATTTGATTGTGTTACTGCCAGTTTAACCGTCTATTTGATTGCGTTTAACGCCATATAGTTCTGCGTGCGTTACTGCCAGTTTAACGCCATATAGTTTTGTATGCGTTACTGCCAGTTGACTGCCATATTATTCTATGTGCGTTACTGCCAGTTTAACGCCATATAGTTTTGTGTGCGTTACTGCCAGTTTAACACCATATAGTCCTGTGTGCGTTACTGCCAGTTTAACACCATATATAATTTTGTACGCGTTACTGCCAGTTTACCGCCATATAGTTCTATGTGCATTACTGCCAGTTTAATGCCATATAGATTTGTGTGCGTTACTGCCAGTTTAATGCCATATAGTTCTGTGTGCGTTACTTCCAGTTTAACACCATATAGTTCTGTGTGCTTTACTGCCAGTTTAACACCATATAGTTTTGTGCGTTACTGCCAGTTTACCTCCATATAGTTCTATGTGCGTTACTTCCAGTTTAAGGCCATATAGTTCTGTGTGCGTTACTGCCAGTTTAACGCCATATCATTTTGTGTGCGTTACTGCCAGTTTAATGCCATATAGTTTTGTGTGCGTTACTGCCAGTTTAACGTCATATAGTTCTGTGTGCGTTACTTCCAGTTTAACACCATATAGTTCTTTGTGCTTTACTGCCAGTTTGACACCATATAGTTTTGTGCGTTACTGCCAGTTTACCGCCATATAGTTCTGTGTGCGTTACTGCCAGTTTAACACCATATAGTTTTGCGCGCTACTGCCAGTTTAACGCCATTTACTTCTGTGTGCGTTACTGCCAATTTAACACCATATAGTTTTGCGTGTGCTACTGCCAGTTTAACGCCATATAGTTCTGTGTGCGTTACTGCCAGTTTAACACCATATCATTTTGTGTGCGTTACTGCTAGTTTAACGCCATATCGTTTTGTGTGTTACTGCCAGTTTAACGCCATTTACTTCTGTGTGCATTACTGCCAGTTTAACGCCATATAGTTTTGTGTGCGTTACTGCCAGTTTAACACCAAATAGTTTTGTGCGCTACTGCCAGTTTAACGCCATTTACTTCTGTGTGCATTACTGCCAATTTAACGCCATATAGTTTTGTGTGTGCTACTGCCAGTTTAACGCCATATAGTTCTGTGTGCATTACTGCCAGTTTAATGCCATATCATTTTGTGTGCGTTACTGCCAGTTTAACGCCATATGGTTTTGTGTGCGTTACTGCCAGTTTAACGCCATATCATTTTGGGTGCGTTACTGCCAGTTTAACGCCATAACGTTTTGTGTGTTACTGCCAGTATAACGCCATTTACTTCTGTGTGCGTTACTGCCAGTTTAACGCCATATAGTATTGTGTGCATTACTACCAGTTGAATGCCATATTTTTCCTTTGTGCGTTACTGCCAGTTTAATGCCATATAGTTTTTTGTGCTTTACTGACATTTTTTACGCCATATAGTTTTGCATGCGTTACTGCCTGTTTAACGCCATATAGTTCTGTGTGCATTACTGCCAGTTTAATGCCATATCGGTCCATGTGTATTACTGCCAGTTTAACACCATATAGTTTTGTGTGCGTTACTGCCAGTTTAATGCCATATAGTATAGTGTCTGTTACTGTCAGATTAATGCTATATAGTTCTATGTGCATTACTGGCAATTTATTGCCATATAGTTTTGTGTGCGTTACTGCCAGTTTAACGCCATATAGTTCTGTGTGCGTTACTTCCAGTTTAACACCATATAGTTTTTTGTGCTTTACTGCCAGTTTAATGCAATATAGTTTTGTGTGCGTTACTGCCAGTTTAACACCATATATTTTTGTGTACATTACTGCCAGTTTAACACCATATAGTTTTGTGTGCGTTTCTGTAAGTTTAAGGCCATATAGTTCTGTGTGCTTTACTGCCAGTTTAACTCTATATAGTTTTGTGCATTTTGTACAGATTTCAACTTCTTCTTTACATTTGCTTATAAGCACAGCCCCCTCCCTCCCAATAATATCTGGGAGGACAACAAGGAGAGGCAGACATTCCTTTGGCACTGTAAGGGGGCCAGTAACAAATCTGTCCACAGGCAAATGTGGACGTGGTGGTCAGTCCTCAGGATGGGCATCATTTCCTCTGTTTAGTGAGTTTGCCCATGCAATCCAGCCACAACATGCAGAGGAGGTGGTGGACTGGCTTACTAAACCTTCCTCATCCTCCTCATCCTCTGTCATGCAAACAGAGACAAGTGTGCAGTCCCCTGCAGTTGCCAGAGTGGATAAACCTGCCTCCTTGTCCACATCTATTCCTGCCATAGCCCCAACATGAGCCATTGAGGAGTCAGCTGAGTTACTTGGCCACAGTGTCAGCCACTTGCTGCTTGATGATGCCCAGCCATTGCTGGATTCAGATGTTGGTTCTGAGGTTGAGGATGACAGGAACATGAGCCTAGAGAGAGGGATGGACATTGGTAGACAAATTGGCATTCATGTTCCCCAAGCCGCAGTGTATTGCCAAGTTGCCTGATGCGACTTGGGTGCCAGATAGAGCAGAGGAGGAAACTGAAGGTGAGGCGGCACAACCCCAAGGAGGCCAACATCAAGAAAGAGTAGAGAGCATAGCACATCAAACGTGGCAAAACACCAACCATTTGGGTACCACGTGCTTAACAAGGCATTTAATGTCCAACCACTCAGCCCGTTGGCGAGAGCACCTAAAAGCCACACAAAAGGGGCACAAATCTTTCACTCCTCCTCCTCCTCCTTACCCACTTCAGTCTGCCCCTGCTATACCAAGTCATTACCTCTTAGCAGCCCCCACTGACAGTGATAATGGTATAGCACAGGGTGTCCCGGGTCTTAGCAGCACATCTGCCAGAAGCACACCACCAGCTGTAGACTGTAGCTGGCAAATTTCTCTGCCCCATCTGCTGCAGCAGAAAAAAAATACAGTCCCTGCCACCCACATGCCCAGCATCTAAATGCAAGCTTGTCAAAGCTGTTGGCTCTCCAACTTCTGCCTTTCAGCCTGGTGGATTCTGCCCCCTTCCATGAATTCACACAATGTGCTGTACCACAATGGCAGGTTCCCAGTTGCTACTACTTTTCCTTCTCTCTACCATCACGTGGAGGGGAATGTTCTGGCATCGTTGGGCAAGGTAGTCAGCTGTAAAATCCACCTTACTGCTGACACATGGTCCAGCAAGCATGAGCCATGGACGGGGATGATATATTTTGTTCACAGCACACTGGGTAACGCTGCTTGCAACTCAAAAGGATGCAGGACAGAGCTCAGTGCTGCAGCTTGTTGTGCCCCCACACCTCTATACAGCTGGTGGTGATGATGCCAGAACTGTGAGCTCTACTCCCTCCTCCTCCTCCACCTCCATGCCCTCCTCTGCAGAATTGTCCCATGAACAAGTGTTCAAAGGGCTATTACAAGAGTCAGGCTAAAAGGTGCCATGCAGTGCTTCAGCTGGTGTGTTTCGGGGACAGGTACCACACCAGAGCAGAGATTCTTGCAGCTCTGCAGGGACAGGCCCAAAGGTGGTTCACATCACACCAGCTGGAGCCAGCAATGGTTGTGTGCGATAATGGCTCAAACCTCCTATCCGCGCTTAGACAGGGAAAGTTGAAACATGTGCCATGTCTGGCACATGTCCTCAATTTGGTGGTGCAGTGTTTCCTAAATATATACCCAGGGTTGCAAGATGTGCTAAAGCTGGCCAGAAGAGTCTTTAGCCATTTCAGGCAGTCATACACAGCCAGTGCTCGGTTGGCTGACATTCAGCGGGAAATCCACCTGCCCCATAAACCGCCTGATTTGGGACATGCCCACCAGGTGGAACTCGACTTTGTCAATGCTGCAGCGGCTATACATGCAGCAGAGGGCTGTCAATGAGTACCTGTGCGAATATGGTATGATGATGGGCTCAGGCCGCCTCGGCATTTTTCCCCACGCCAATGGATGATCATTAAGGATTCATGCACTGTATTGACACCATTTGATGAGGCCGCAAGGATGCTGAGCCGTGACAGTGCATGCATCAGTGACACAATCCCTGTTGTGTTCCTGCTGGAGCAGACTTTGCGTGGCATTATGGATAGGGCACTGGAGGCAGAGCAGCAGGAGGAAGAGGAGGACTTCCTTTCCTCTCAAGGCCCACTTTATCCAGACATAATCATTCCTATGTCACAGAACACACCGGAGGAGAGAGGGGAGGAGGATGAGGATTCTGGCACTTTCATAGGCTTCAAAGAAGAGGAAGACATGCGTCAATCTGTAGGCAATGTCTTTCCAACCCCAGGACCCTTATAAGTAGTGTGTGACTGGGAGGAGGAAGTTCCAGATGCTGTCATCCTGAGTGACCCCAAGGAGTCTGCTTCTCAAGCCTTGGCAAATTTAAGGTGCATGGGCAACCTCATGCTTCAAAGCCTGCGAAAGGCCCAAGAATACGTGGCGTAAAGGAGAAGGATGATTACTGGTTGGCAACCCTCCTTGACCACCGTTATAAGGGGAAGGTCTCAGAACTCATCCCATCCCCACAGAGAGTGCAGAAGATAAAATCTCCTGAGGACACGTTAAAGAGGATTTTATTGAACGTTTTTCCTGACTCCAGTAGGTTACAGTGTGGTGGAAAACATCATTTTGAGTCTTCCGTTGGTCAAGAGAGGAGTGTTAGAGAAGGCGTCCGCCTAAGTGAGGCATTTTGGAATTTTTTTAGTCCTCACCGCCCAGAGCTGTCAGCTTCCACATCCCATCAGCAGCGTCTGCATCACATGATGGACGATTACCTCGGGGCCAAAACAGAGATGGAGAGCTTTCCAGCTGACGATTCACTGACTTACTGGGTCATGAGAATAGACCATTGGTCAGAACTTGCCCAGTATGCTATTGAGTTGTTGGGCTTCCCTGCATCCAGCGTGCTTTCAGAATGGGCATTCAGTGCTGCAGGAGGTTTCATTACTGATCATGGAACGTGTCTGTCCACAGACTCCGTGGACCGTTTGACTTTTATAAAAATGAATCAATCCTGGATTACCAGTTATAAAGCCCCTGATGCCGATGTCACTGATTAAGTCTTTTTGTGATGTGGAATCTCCGCAGGACTTCGAGGCTGTCTAGCTTTGAGGGCGTTCAATCATTTCATCTAGAAGAATGTTTTTGGTATAGGTTTCATGGGCACAATTAACACCCAAAGACCAATTTCTCAGCACCTGTTTAACAGGCACCTCTATAGGGTTGCGATGGGAAGGCACCCCCGACACCCAAAGAGTAATTTTTCTGAACCTGTTTGACAGGTGCATATCAGTGCAATTTTTTATAGCAAGGCCAATTCTTTCTTTCATCAAGAGTACCTCTATAGGGTTATGGTGGGAAGGCACCACCGACACCCAAAGACCAATTTTTCTGTACCTGTTTGACAGGTGCATATCATTGCAATTTTTACAGCAAGGCCAATTCTTGCTTTCAACAAGATTACCTCTATAGGGTTACGGTGGGAAGGCACCACCGACACCCAAAGACGAATTACGCATCCGCTACTTCTATGCAAAGTCAAAGTGGCACCAGAATGTGTCTAAAAAATCTCTAATCTTCTTCCCAGTGCACTACATTGTGGCCTCATCATACACACTGGCTTCCCAGCTGCTGCTGAGCAAAATAAAGGCAGCTTGCAGGGAAAATGTCATTTTTTTTGGCTTTATAAATGCAAATATTGCTGCAGCAGATTCTAGATATGGTACAGATCTGCCACTTTACAGGTAGACTAAGGGGACCCCCCGGGCACTATATTGGAAGGAATTTTTCATTTTTAGGCTTTTACTTTAAAAATCAAACAAAACACTGCTCATTTAAAAATGACGTTTTTCACAAACTTTTTTTTTTATTGATACATGTCCCCCAGGGCAGGACCCAGACCCCTATAACCATTGTATGCCTAATTACTTGCATATAAGCCTTCAAAATGGGCACTTTTGATTTTTGACGTTCAGGTCCCATTGACTTTAATGGGGTTCGTTATTCAGGTCCAAACTTTTGCAGTGTTCGGAAACAGCGGTCCGTTCAGCCAATCCCTGTTGAGAATCTGTTGCAAGACTTGCAAATTGCTGTTCACAGATGCTCTCCATCCAATCTGACAGAGCTTGAGCTATTTTGCAAAGAAGAATGGGTAAAAATGTCACCCTCTAGATGTGCAAAGCGCATAGAGACATCCCCAAAAACGACTTGCAGCTATAATTGCAGAGAAAGCTCAAGGGGGCTGAATACAGATGCACGCCACACTTTTCACATATTTAATTGTAAAAAAAAATATTGAAAACCATTTATCATTTTCCTTCCACTTCACAATTATATGCCACTTTGTGTTGGTCTATCACATAAAATCCAAATAAAATAAATTTACATTTTTGGTTGTAACATACAAGGGCTATAAATACTTTTTCAAGGCACTGTAAGGGAACCATGAAGCTTTGCTCTGCATAAGGCAACACTGCAGGCGCTGAAACAAACTGAACCACTTTGCTTATTATTGTCGTTTTACCCCAAGTACATTTGTTCATTACCTAAAGCAGGTGTGGGCCATGAGCCTGATGTCATGCAGATATATTCAAAGGATCAGATTCATTTAAAACGTTATCACTGTGTAATTCCTAATGTATAAATTCTGCTACTGTTAGACACAGGTTTAAAGGTTTCCACTTTGAATGTAGGAGCTCGCAATGCCCATTTTCATCATTACCCACTCCAGGAGACACTGACTACCCTACAGTAATACCCAAAATTCCAGTTGTGGGTAAGGTAATATTACCTGTCACACACCAAAATACAAATCTGGGCAGTTCCGCATTTTATGTCACTGAGAGTGGAGTAAACCTATTATTGCTAGGCATCAGTGGTTGAGGGTAATACCACATCCCCATAAACTGTACCAAAAGATCTAAAAATGACAGGAAATAGGACTTTTAGGGCATTGTCTCTCATAAAATACTCATGAAGTACACTTTTAAATGAATACATTTTTTTCCAAGCAAAAGAAGAATAAAAGCACAAGTATAAAAACTGTAAGTAGTAGTAAACATCTTTAAATGATTATGATATTACCACCTCCTGCTGAACTGACTGAGGCTCAAACTGTCTATGGCCGTCTTTACTTTACATTATTTCTTCACACCCGCCTAGAACTTTTGCATAGTACCGTACATAGAGACAGCAAAGTGTTGAAGTCAGATATCAATATTTCTGGTAAATGAATAATTTTAGCACCACTTGTGTCCAGATCAACATACTGTATATTTTTTTCTGTTTCAATCCCTTTTTTAAAGGTTTAGGCTGGTCTTAAATGGTGTGATTTTCTTTTCTGCAAACATAGGCAAAGACGGTCATTGTTGATGGGGAAATCCTTCCCACTAAGCTATTGTGTTCTCCCGCTGGGGAGGCGCAGGGGGCCATCCCTACTGGGAGAACTTACAGTGATTATTGCTAGCAGCTATAGTGCCTGGCAATAATTACATGAAAAATCCAACATACTGGATGGATCGGCTTGGGTAAAATCATCCAGCCAATAGATGGTTGTAATCTCGGCCAGTCCATGCTGAATCGGCCAAGATTCAAACAATCTATGTACGGCTGTACTGTAAGTACAAACCGAGAATAGTACAGCCATAGAACTTTTATGCCAAATGTAGGTAGAACTTGCAAAAAACACAAGCAGGACGCAGTTTGAGAATAACAAACAACAGTGGCATATGTACATAGTAGGTACAGCAAGCTCTTAAGGATCAAACTAAACCATGAAAACCAACCAGGAATGGTAAAAAAAATATATATATAATAATGGGTGCACTAATTCCTAGAGTGCTGGTCAAAAAGGGTAGAACCTATTTTCTGCTCCATACAGCTCCATAGGATGACAGAAACAAAAAGACCAACATGTTGCTGCACAACTCTTATCACAATTAATAAAAAGATATATTTTAACATAACATATTTGTATACATTATTATTTTTATTGCCTATGCTATTTACTTCATGGTTACGAATGGCTGCATGTTCTTCTGGGTTGTAATTTTTTTTGCGATTATGCACACTATTTCTCATGGGATGTTTTACTGTACAAAATCAGTACACATTACACGAAATTCATAAGTTCTGTTCAGTAACAAGAAAAATTCAGCAGTTTGCGCCTTCAGTAATTTTCTTTTGAAAGGTCTGAATTGGCTCTTGAAATTTGTATACACACTATATGAAAATCTTCATATAGAATATATGAATATATCGAATAGACATGTGCACACTTAAATATTTTGTTTCGGAATTTTGTTTTCGTCCGAAAAATAAATTTATTTAGTTACTCCCGAAATTCGTTTTCATGTATTTCGTTTTTTGGTCCGAAAATCCAAATTAATTAAGGTCGAATCTGTCATTGAAGGCTTATGGTGTCTGTTGAATGTTCAAAGAAGATTTGACAGAGCAGCTAAACTGTATGACACCGTATAGTTTAGCTGCTCCGTCGAATCTTCTTAGAACTTTCGACAGACACCATAAGCCAAAGATTCAACGTTTGTATGTTTTTCGCTGCTTTGTCGAATCTTCGTCGTTCATGTTGAATGTATATAGTTCAAACAGAAAATGGACTGGTGATAGTGATCACTGATCAGACAGATAACAAGATAAGGTATATAGAATCTATATAGAATCTCAATCTATAATATAGAATCTATAATAATATCCCCCCCCCCCCCTCTGAGGCTATCACAACACTAACAACACTAGTATCACTATCAAGTTCACAACACTAACACAATAGCAGCAGATTTTTATGAAAAAGTTAAGTTGAACTGTAGCTTGCTTCACTATTGTTCTGCTGCTGTGCTTATGCTTAATTGCTAAATAATTCAGGTTCTTTAAAAAACGGACCAGCTAAGATTGACTGTCTTCTGAAATGATTCAGTGTGTGTGTGTCTCTCTCTGCTAGCAATCGTAAGTGAAAGTAAGTTGGCTGTACGTGTGTACTTAGTTCTAGTTATTTTACTGCTCCTCCTCTTTGGTTGCAATCAGCCAATAACATTCATCATTATCATTATTTTTATTTTACTTCCCCCACCCAATTCCAGCAGCAATCTTTTCTCTCTATGTCAAATCTTTTCTCTCTATGTGGAATCTTTTCTCTCTGTGTCAAATCTTTTCTCTCTATGTAGAATAATCTTGGACTAATAGAGCTAAGGTTAGGCACATTCGACCACAGGTTCGATGGACACAGATTGTTATTTTCAGTGTCATGTCGAATATCCTATCTATATCGAACTGTTGTAGCAACGAAAATAATGCAATTTGTTTATGTCAGGTCTTTCGTTTTTCGGATTCTGCACCTTCGTTATCATTTGTTAAAACGATAAGGAAAATACCTGAAATTCGGACGAAAATGCATTCGGACGAAAACAAATGCACATGTCTAATATCGAATGATCGTTCCGAATACAAAATTTTCCTTCCGATTATCATGTAATGTGTAGGCCCCATTACTGATTGCCAAATCTGTTACAGGGTAGCCATTCCATAGATGTGGTTATACACATGTAAGGACCACATTTTGCCATTTTGGGACATTTTCAATTGCTTAAAAACAACTTCTTTTGAACTCAGGGGAAGGGACAATGTTACCTACAGAGTTTGCTCAGCTTTTGTAAAATCATCAAAAAACATTCTGCTTTTGGGAGCGTATCTGCATATGGCAAGAACCAATTATGATATACTGTATACATTAAAGTTATTCTTATTCATATTAATCAACTTGAAATAACCTTCCACTAATCTATCCCTACTGAAAAATGAATGTAATGATTTGGCATAGGTTCGGGTTATTATTACTCTACTTTGTATGCTCATCTTAGCTCTTGCACTAACTTAACTAATAAAACTGCCACCTTTATTTTCATAGATTGCATTACTTGATGATGAGAAGGTGAGCTGTCTTTAAATGTAGTGGAATGGATTGACTGTGCATAAATTGTACAAAATATAAAATAGGAATCTATTGTACAGAACATATCCAATCCATTACCAGTATTTAAAGTGGTTCTAAAAGCAGAAGGTGTTTTGAATTCTATGCATTATGATAGATCTTCTGTGTGCAGCACACCCCCTCACAGCCCCCCCTTATACTTACCTGTGCATCATCTGGATCCAGCAACGTGCATGAGAGCATTGGCTCTACTGCATCTTTTTTCCCTCATTGGCTCACACAGCACCAGGAGCCACTGGCTCCTGCTTATGTCAATCACATCCAGCGAGCCAATAAGAGGAGACCAGGGGAGTGGCCGAGCTTTGCCCTGTGTGTGAATGGACAATGCCCATTCACATGTGCGTGGCTTGGGAGCAAGCCTGCTCGAGTGCCCCCATACCAAAAGGTTTGCTACTGGGGGCACTTGACAGGGGGGAGGAGCCAGGACCTAAAGAAGAGGATTGGTAATTACATTTGTGACGCATAAAGCTGTCGTTATGGTTTCCAATAGAAGAATTTTGTGGTATTTCATGAATAGCATGAAGATGTTTTGGGTCCAGCACATCTTCCACCTTTAATTGAAACTGGGATCTGCTTGCTAATTCTGTGTATGTGTCAGCTCAACCACATCTTCCACCTAGATTTGAAACTGGGATCTGCTTGCTAATTCTGTGTATGTGTCAGCTCAACCACATCTTCCACCTTTAATTGAAACTGGGATCTGCTTGCTAATTTTGTGCATGTGCTTTTGGTGTTCTATGCTGCCTTCAAATTCTTTACCTCTGTCCATATCACTGTGATGTTTATTTTGCTTTCTTATTGTCTATACCTAAATTTTAACCTTTTTCTTTATGACTATGACCCCTCTGCTCTCTTGCTTGTAGTCAGCCTTTGGTGTGAGAAGTTCATTCTGTTAGCCATGTGTTCCTCCTATGCAATCCTGACTAATTAATTGGCAATACCCCCCCCCCAAACTCAGTATAAATTTAGGCCTCCTCTAGGGAATGCATAGATAGGAGTTTGCACAGGCAGGGATTGCATTGGCAACTATCATCTTGGATAAAGTATTCATATTGGATGAAGTATTACAATTCGGCTCAGCGCCTCAGCGAATGCACAAAGCGAAAATCCACAACAGACTTCTGACGAACACTAAACAGACTACAGGGGACCTGATTCTCCATCATCAAACTTTTTCATCTCTCATTCAGGCTTCCTCTCAATCTCACCACTCTGTATCTGTATCATGCAAGCCCTACTTTTCCTTCTCACGGTTGCATCCTCTCTCCTTAAATTCTCTCTCCTTCACCCATCCTCTCCACCCCACGGCTTATATATATCACCCACACTCCTGTCTTTATCTTATTACTGCATGTATCAGTGCCTGCTAATTCTGAATCCATATACCAATAAAACCTGCAGGACACTGGGACATGTCCCCTCACATAAGTCACACTCCCATATTACCTCTCTCACCCTTCTGCTTCTCCTAACTTCTGGCCTCTCTGTTTGTAACAAACTCACCACCATCCATGACCTATTTTTTTTTTCCAAAATTAACGTTTATTGTTCATACAAGTTGAAATACATGTTGAAATACACAATCTCGATACATAAGAAGGGTGTTGAGGGATTAGATCAACATGTTAATACAGAGTATGAGGTACAGCTGTCAAGTATGAACGAAAAGCAGTGCATAGTTGTATGAAGCAAGTTTAAAAAAAGAAGAAACCGTGAATATATAATCAATAACCAAAACTCAACAGGGGCATTGAGCCCTTTATTTAACTAAGTGGATGAATCATCGCACAGATTCCTCGTTTGGTATGTGTATTGTCTGTATCGCAAAACCTTGACATGTTCTAAGGAGCCTATTAGACTCTTTGTGCGATTCTAAACCTGTGGGGCGGTTTCGCCTTATGCATGTATTTGGGGATCGTAGGCCCATAGAAAGTATGGTGGCGGTAGCTTGAGTGTGTGGACTCAGTGCTAGAGATGTAAAGATGGGTGATATTTATTTGGGGTTGTTGTATGATTGTATGAGGGTGGCAACGGTCAATTGCCTATATTTACTTGATGTCTCAAAAGCCATCTGGTTTGCGGTCTATGGACCACTAGCAAACCATGCGAGAGGTTTATCTGACTGGCAAAAACTCTGAAGTAGGTGGAGACATGGAGATTGTGATTTTGTGATTAAGAGGAGATGGGGAAAGGGTTTGGAGTGGGTGGAGGTATTGTGGTTTCAGGGGGTGTATAACAACCCTCTCTATCATATGGTGATGTTTAAGCCGGATGGTCGGGGGATGGGGGAGTATAGAGTGAAGGTTGTGAAAGGTGGATTGTGCCACCTTCTCCTTTTTATTGGCCTCTTGGGCCATAGCCTATCTTTGTGAGAGTAGATGTGCGTATTCGTCTGTTGTCTGATAGTGTTGCCAACAAGACCAGATTTTCCTGAAATTAGTGGTTGTGTCTTTTGATTGGTGTATTAATTCCTCAATTTCTGCTATTTTTGCTATACGTTTGAGCCAAGCAGTGGTGGTAGGAGGCTTGGAGGATTTCCAGAGGGTTGGGATGCACATCTTTGCAGCGTTCAATAAATGTAGCGCCAGGGAACGCTGATAGTGTCGTTTTGGGATAGAGGAGTGGTGTAAAAGCATTTGTGCTGGGGTAAATTCTATCCGGTAGGTGGTGATGTTGGTGGTGATGCGTTGGACTTCCTTCCAGAAAGGTTGGATAGATGGGCATGACCACCATATATGTAATAGAGAACCTTCTCCATCAGAGCATCTCCAACAGTTAGAAGGTATGGCGGGGGAGATTTTGTGTAGTCTTGCCAGGGTTTTGTACCACTTAGAGAGGGTTTTAAAGCCATTTTCTTGTGCGGACACATTAATTGATCCCTTATGAATATAGGTGTAGATATTTTCCCAATCTTCCTCCGACAGGTCAATCGACAACTCTCTTTCCCAACTGCGGGTTGCTATATTAGATTTAGGGTTGTGGTCAGAAAATAGGAGAAAGTATATTTCTGAGATCACGTGTCTTTGTGGTTCTGTTTTGGTACACAGTTGTTCAAAAGGTGTGAGTTGTCTGGCGTATTCAGAGCGTTTATGGGGATGGTTGAGAAAGTGTCTGATTTGGAGATATGTCCACTGCTGGAAGGGTCGGTCAATCGTTTGTGTAGGTAAATTGGGGAGAGATAGAAAGGTGTCTCCAGAGAAGAAGTGTTCTGCGCGTATGTCGATATGAGGCCAAAAATCTTTAAGGAATGTGTCGGACAGGCCAGTTGGGAATTCCAGGTTGTTTCGGATGGGCGTCATCAGACCTTGTATGGAGGAGATGTGGTGAGTTCGGCACGCCTTCTGAAAGGTTTGGAGAGTGCAACCTATTAAGGGGTGTTGTGTGCAGGCCGGAGGGATATTGTTTGGAGTGATCCAGGGTAACTGTCGAACTGGGATCTGGGAAAATTTGTTTTCAATTGTAACCCAGGCTTTCGTATGGGAGTGGACACACCAGTCCACTATTCTCGTCAGTTGACAAGCCCAGTGATATTTAGCAATATCTGGTAGACCAATGCCTCCTTTTAGTTTGGGTAGGGTCATTCGATCAAAGCTGAGCCTAGGACAGTCTTTGCCCCATAGGAAGTCACTACAGGCTCTATGATACGAAGTATAAAAGGCTTGTGGTAATTTTATGGGGATGGTTTGTAAAATGTATAGTATTCTCGGGAGAATATTCATTTTAAGTATGGATGCCCTACCAAACCAAGAGAAGATTCCCGTCGACCATGCCTTTAGGTCCTTCTGAATGTTTTGGAGGATAGGGAGGTAGTTTTTAGAATATAGGTAAGAAAGGTGGGATGGTAGATTGATCCCAAGATAAGTGATGGCGTTCTGATTCCAACTAAATGGGAAATTAGTTTGGCACAGTGTAAGAGTCTCTTTATGTAGAGATATGTATAGGGCTTCTGATTTTGCAAAATTGATTTGTAGGTTTGAAAGGGTGTTGAATGTGGCAAAATCTTTAAGTAGGTTAGGTAAAGTGACGTGTGGGTCTGTTAGGAATAAGAGGATGTCGTCTGCGAAGGCAAAGAGCTTGTATGTAGTATTTGAAATTGACACTCCTTTGATGTCCGGGTTGGACCTTAGGCAATCCATGACCTATTATCAGAGAAGTACTTACCGAGGCCGAAATGCCGAGAGCGGTTCACCCTTGTGACTAAGCGCAGTCCGCCCCCTGGAGGTGAGACAGGGGAGTGGATGCACAAAGAGGCACAGGCTACCTCAGACAGCAGGTGGTTGAAGACGTGAAGTCCTGGGTAGAGGGAGGCAGCTGTGCAGCAACTGGCAGATGGATGATCTGATGGAACGGGTACAAGATAAAGTCCAGAACCAGGCTAAGGGTCAAACACACACAGGTTAAGTGCAATCACAGCAGACTGAGGTATGCGGCAGTAAGGCACAAGGATAGTCCAGGTTACAGGCAGAGGTTCAAGGGCAAGGAGAAGTAGGCAAATCCGGGTCACAGGCAGAGGGTCAAACACTGGAGAAAAGCAGAACTCAGAGTAACAAGCCGAGGGTCAGGTTCAGGAGACAAGCAGAGTAGTCGAGGTCAATCCGGGTCAAAAACGGGTAATCAGGTCACAATAACAGGAAGCAGAGATATCACAGGAAGCTGAAGACAAACCAGCAATTGATTTGTGTGCCAGAGTCCCTTTTATAGGCCAGCCCAAGGATCACATGGGGCGTGCGCTATTGCGCATGCGCCGGATTGCCGGTCCGCGAATGTGCATGCGCCGGAGTGCCGTTCCGCCGCGCATGCGCGCAGGGATACGATCTTGACGGCTGAGAGCCCTATTCTCCTGACAGTGCCCCCCCCCCGAGGGGTGGCCTCTGGACACCCAAACTGGACATTAATTCAGGATGTTCCTGATGGAAAGTTTGAACCAAAGGTGGGGCATGCACATTTTTAGCAGGTTTCCATGAATTATTTTCAGGAGAATACCCCTTCCATTGCACTAAGTACTGGAGCTGTCTTCCCCTTTTTCTGCAGCTCAGAATATTTTCCACCTCAAATTCATCCTCGCCGTCCACTAGGACCGGTGGAGGAGGTAGTTCTTCTCTGCCCGGAAAAGGAATAGGGATCCTGGGTTTCAGAAGATATGCATGAAATACAGGATGGATTTTATATGAGTTGGGTAAAGCCAGTTCAAAAGCCACAGGATTGATCATCCTCTTGATCTTGAAAGGCCCTATGAATTTTGGTCCCAATTTCCGTGCTGGGATTGGTAATCTAAGGTTAGCCGTAGACAGCCACACTTCTTCACCCACCTCAAAAGCTGGATTCTCCTTCCTTCCTTTGTTGTAATGCCTGCTGTAGTCATCTTGGGCCTTCTGCATAGCTTCCTGACTCCTCTGGAAATTCCGCTGGATGGAGCTTACACGGTCTGCACCGCAGGGACGGGTATTTCTGGAAGAACATCTGGGAGAAAAGAAGGGTGAAAAACAAAATTTGACCAGAAAGGTGTTTGGTTAGTGGCAGAGTGAACAGAGTTATTATATGCAAACTCGGCAAATGGTAGGAGAGAGGACCAGTCATCTTGGGAGTCAGCAGAAAAGCAGCGGAGATACTGCTCCAGAGTTTGGTTTGTCCTCTCCGTCTGGCCGTTGCTCTGTTGATGATATGCAGAGGAGAGGCAGATCTTTATTTCCAGAATTTTGCAAAGTTCCTTTCAGAACTTGGATGTAAACGGGGCCCCTCTGTCCGAAGTGATACTGAGAGAAACACCATGAAGTCTCACTATTTCTTTGAAAAAGACATCCGCTGTAGCCGAGGCAGGAGTGCCCACCATGGGCAGGAAATGTGCCATCTTGGAGAGACGATCAATGAAAACCAGAATAGAGGTGAACCCTCCTGAGGGTGGTAAATCCACAATGAAATCCATGGAGATGTCTGCCCATGGACGTTCAGGAATGGGTAATGGTTTAAGCAAGCCGCAAGACTTCATGTTTGACCCTTTACTGCGTTGACAACGAATACAGGAAGCCACATAGTCCTTACATTCTTGTCTCCAGCCCGGCCACCAAAAAGAACAGGATAGTAGTTCAATAGTCTTTAGCATTCCAAAATGTCCTGCCAGTTTATGGTCATGACATGTCTGTAGAACGAGAGATCTAGTTTCTGGTGGGACCAAGATCTTCCCTTGAGCCAACACGAGGTCATCTTGTTTCTGCAAAAAAGGCATTTCAGGATCAGAAAAGTGACTGGATGCAGTTTTAATGGAGGTTAACCAATCAGTCTGTGTGATCATACAGAAATTTTGAGGAGATAGAATGGTGCTGGTTTCTGTTTCTTGGGTGGTCTCGTGAAACATTCGGGAAAGTGCGTCTGCTTTACCGTTCTTTGAGCCGGGCCCGTACGCAATGTGAAAATTAAACCTAAAGAAAAAGAGAGCCCACCGAGCCTGTCTGGGTCTCAAACGTTTGGCCATCCTGAGGTACTCCAGATTTTTATGGTCTGTAAAAACGATGACAGGATGGGATGCCCCCTCTAGCAGATACCTCCATTCTCCCAAAGCAAACTTGATGGCCAGTAATTCTCTATCACCCACATCATAATTCTTTTCTGGTGCACTTAACTTCCGGGAAGCAAACGCTACAGGATGCAGAAGAGCTTTGGACCCTTGTCTTTGGGAGAGAATGGCTCCAGTGGCTGTTTCAACTTCTAATACAAAATGCAGCAGAGGGTCAGGGTGCCGTAAGACTGGTGTGGAAGAAAATAGGGCCTTTAGTTTAGTGAAAGCTTCCTGGGCTTCTGGGGACCACAAAAAATGGCTATTTTGGAGTGTGAGCTGAGTAATGGGTGCCACAATTGTCGAGAAGCCAGCGATAAATCTTCGGTAGAAGTTAGAAAATCCTATAAAGCGCTGGACTCCTTTTTTATCTACGGGGCCAGCCACTCCTGGATAGCCTTGACCTTTTGAGGGTCCATTGCAACCCCACTGGTAGAGATGAAGAATCCCAAGAACTGAACTGTAGTCTTCTCAAATTCACATTTTTCTGCCTTGAGGTACAATTTGTGTTTCCTGAGGATTGCTAGAACCAGTTTAACATGGACTTGGTGTAATTCGACAGTAGCAGAAAAAATGAGAATGTCGTCTAAGTAAACGACTAAAAAGTCATCAAGGTATTCTCAGAAGATATCATTAACTAAGTGTTGGAAGGTAGCTGGGGCGTTGCAAAGCCCAAATGGCATAACCAAGTACTCATAGTGCCCGAACCTGGATCTGAAGGCAGTCTTCCACTCATCGCCAGCCCGGATTCGAATGAGATTATAGGCCCCGCGGAGATCCAATTTAGAAAAAACCTTGGCGGATCGGAAGCGCTGAACTAACTCTGGGATAAGAGGGAGCGGGTACCGGTTTTTAACGATAATTTTATTTAATTCTCTTTAGTCAATGCAGGGTCTTGAGAGAGCCATCTTTTTTTTCTACAAAGAAGATGCCGGCTTCGGCCGGTGATGAGGAATGACGAATAAACCCTTTTTTTAAGTTTTCATCTATGTAGGCTTTGAGAGCCTTTAATTCATTTTCATATAGCGGGAAGATGCGTCCAAAAGAAACCTCAGAGCCAGGTAGAAGATCGATGGGGCAGTCGTAGGACCGATGAGGAGGTAGATGGTCGGCCTGCTGTTTATCAAAGACGTCTTTGTATTCCAGGTAAGTCGCAGGCACATGCTGGAGGCTGCCAGGTACTGGTACAACAGCGGAACAAGAAGCTGGTGCTGAAGAGAAACAGTGCTGGAAGCAATATTTGGAGGAAACGGAGACCTCCTTCTTTCTCCAACTGATTTGGGGTTCATGTGCTTGGAGCCAAGGAAGTCCCAATATGATAGGGAACATAGGTGATGGAATGATATCAAAGTGTAGAAGCTACTGATGACCAGAGTCCGTGGTGATCAAGATGGGACTTGTTTCCTGGGTTATAAGTCCGGAACGGGGAAGAGACCCATCAGCCAAGTGTACCCGGAAACCTTGTCTCTTCGTTACTAGGGAGATGTGCAGGTTAGCAGCTAATACAGCATCCAGGAAGCAACTGCATGCTCCGGAGTCAATTATGGCCGGTGTTTTTTCCGTTAGCTGTAGAGAAACAAAGAGGTTTACGTAAGTCTGTGAAAAAACAGAATTTTAAAAGTTCATAACTGGTGAGTAGGACTTACTAGGTCTTACAGGGCAGGAACGGAGGAAATGGCCGGAACCTCCATAGTAGAGACACAGGTTGGCCTGATCCTGCGTAGTCTTTCTTCCGGGGTGAGAGGAGCCCAGACCAATCCCAATTGCATGGGCTCGAATTCCGAGCTGGTGGAAGCTGGGAAGGCAGTACAAGGTGGATGATTGGGAGAGGGCTTTGGGAGCATCCAGGGACGAGGGGCTTGAAAGCGTTCCGAGCGTCGCTCTCGCATACGTCTGTCCAGCTTGGTGGCAGTTTGGATCAAGTCCTCTAAAGTAGCAGGGGTTTCCATCCTGGCCAGTTCATCTTTTAGAATTTCAGATAATCCCTGGCGAAATTTATATTTAAGGGCCGGCTCGTTCCAACCGGTGTCAGCTGACCATTTCCAAAATTCCACGGTATAATCTTCTACAGGCCTGCGTCCCTGGAATAAATTGTGTAACATGGCCTTGGCCGTAACCATACGTTGGGGATCGTCGTAAAGTTGTCCCATACTTTCAAAGAAAGAGTCAATTGTATTTAATATCGGGCTCCGCTGTTCCATTAGGCTGTGGACCCACGCTTGAGGTTCATCGGTTAACAGTGAAATAACAAAGCCTACTTTTACTACCTCAGAAGAGAAAGTCCTAGGCTGTAAGGCCAAGTACAAGGAGCAAGCATTTTTGAAGGCCCAGAATTTTTTGCGATTGCCTGCAAATCGCTCAGGTATAGGAACCCTGGCTTCTGGGGTAGCCATGATCACAGTAGGATTAGATGCCCCTTGGGAAGAGGATCCACTGGCGGTCATAGGAGCAGAGATGGGAGCTCTGGAAGGACCCGCCAACTGTTGGAGACGACCATCAATCTGAGTATAACTGTCTTGCAATTTTTGGACTGCATCCGTAAGTGCTGACACTTGCTGGCAAAGGATCTCAAGGGGTAAACGCGCTCTGTCGGCCTCAGGCATGGCTGGTTTGTACTATCAGAGAAGTACTTACCGAGGCCGAAATGCCGAGAGCGGTTCACCCTTGCGACTAAGCGCAGTCCGCCCCCTGGAGGTGAGACAGGGGAGTGGATGCACAAAGAGGCACAGGCTACCTCAGACAGCAGGAGGTTGAAGACATGAAGTCCTGGGTAGAGGGTGGCAGCTGTGCAGCAACTGGCAGATGGATGATCTGATGGAACGAGTACAAGATAAAGTCCAGAACCAGGCTGAGGGTCAAACACACACAGGTTAAGTGTAATCACAGCAGACTGAGGTATGCGGCAGTAAGGCACAAAGATAGTCCAGGATACAGGCAGAGGTTCAAGGGCAAGGAGAAGTAGGCAAATCCGGGTCACAGGCAGAGGGTCAAACACTGGAGAAAAGCAGAAGTCCGAGTAACAAGCCGAGAGTCAGGTTCAGGAGACAAGCAGAGTAGTCGAGGTCAATCAGGGTCAAAAACGGGTAATCACTACCTTGACCTCCCTGGCGGTATGATTATTTTGGATCTTAGGTGCTAAAAGCGGTACAATTATTTTGCATGGAAATTTGGCGTTTTATATTGTAGGTCTGTAATTCTTAACAATAACACACTTATATCTGTCCACCAAGAGTCTAGTAGATATCCCAGGTATGATAAATTTTAAAACACAAAAATATAAATTATAATATAATAAATATAAATAATTAAAAAAAAAATATATATATATATATATAATAATAATAAAATACATTTCCCCACGATTCACTATCGCTCAATTCTGCAAGTGTTCTAATTTACTATCGCTGTTTTCTAGCTGGTCTAAGGCCACTTTTGACGTAAAGGGACACTTTTTGATTGCTATGGACAATCTCAAGTTTCCAGGCAGAAAGAACAGTATATATAATATAAAACTGCATGCAGGGCATTGGACAAAGCACTGGTGACAAAAGGGATGTGAAATAATTTCATACAGTACTGTAATCTGTAAGATTACAGTACTGTATTGCCCCGTACACACGGTCGGATTTTCAGACGGAAAATGTGTGATAGGACCTTGTTGTCGGAAATTCCGACCATGTGTAGGCTCCATCACACATTTTCCATCGGATTTTCCGACACACAAAGTTTGAGAGCAGGATATAAAATTTTCCGACAACAAAATCTGTTGTCGGAAATTCCGATCGTGTGTACACAAATCCGACAGACAAAGTGCCACGCTTGCTCAGAATAAATAAAGAGATGAAAGCTATTGGCCACTGCCCCATTTATAGTCCCGACGTACGTGTTTTACGTCACCGCGTTTAGAATGATCGGATTTTCCGACAACTTTGTGTGACCGTGTGTATGCAAGACAAGTTTGAGCCAACATCCGTAGGAAAAAATCCTAGGATTTTGTTGTCGGAATGTCCGAACAAAGTCCGACCGTGTGTACGGGGCATATGTGTTATGATTTTTACTTTTTTTGAATTTGCCACCAGGCTCTGCCCCTGTGCGTCGCGACGCTCGCAGGGAACGGAGCCCGGCACAGAGAGGCTTTGGGCAGAGGACAGAGCCTGCAGACACAGTGGGGGACATCGCAGGATCCTGGGGACAAGGTAAGTAACACAGGTCACTCATAACAATGCCTCCCTCAAAAACAGCACATATGCCCAAAAAATGAAATATACTGTACCTATGAAAAATATTCAATGAATACGGTGAACTGATGCGTAGATGTATATAAGACAGCATAAACTGAACAGTTTCAACCTTATAGGCTCACACAAGCACAAAATGACAGTAACAAGGTGAAAAAATCTCTATAATTAGATATAGCATAGTAAATCACAGGGTCCAGTAGCCAAAATGAACTTGCTTGCACAATTGATGTCCAACAAAAATGTGTTTTGTTGCTAAGGACTCCAAAAAAATGGAATGCCTGATGTGCTTTTCTGGAATATTATCTGGGACATATTTGTACCAGGTGTGGACAGTTGTTTCTCCATCCCTCACTTGGATGCTAACCCTGGGAATTCTAAGTTTATCATTTTATTGACACATGCTTAACTACTCGACATTGTAACCTTTGCACAGGAGTTGATGGTGGACTCTATGGGGTTGATTTACTAAAACTAGAGAGTACAAAATCTAGTGTTGATGTGCATTGTAGCCAACTTCAGTTTGTTCAACTAAAGGCTAAGTTCACCTTTTACAAAAAATAATGTATATCTTTTTGCATGTAAAAAAAAATTACATTTATTTATTTTTTTTACACTGCAGCCTGTAAGGCATTGCACCCGCAAACAGCAGATCACTTGTGCAATGCAAACTTTTAGTACACTGTCTGCTTGTACCTCTGATATGGGCAGACAGTTACTGAATGGTAGCAGGAAACAATGGACTATGCACCACCATCACCAGCACCCTTGCAGTTTGTTGAGCCATTGGCCATAAAAGCCAATAGTACATGTAGTTCATTCATTCACAGAACTTTGTGAATAAATAATGTGGCCGTGTGGGCGAAGCCCTGCACGGCGGTGCTGTTTTTGAACTCTGACAGCGGGTGTGAGGAAAAGATCCCCTGTCTGCTGTCACAGGGGGGAATCAGTCAGGAGAGGAGGCAGGAGCCAGAACTTGTTACATGTAACATGTTCCAAAGGTGAACTTCATTTAGGCTTTCACAAAAAAAACTGAAAACTGATTGGTCTGCAGAGCTGCAACAGATTTTGCACTCTCCAGTTTTAGTAAATCAACCCATATGTTTACACTAGGACATATTTTGCAATTGGACACTTCATTTTTTTAAACAAAAATATGTCTTGGATACATGTGTTATATCATTAAAATTTTGATACTTGTGGATTATGGTTCATGGTTTTCTAAAAATGTTTGGGATATGTTCAGTATTTAACAATGTAATAGGGTGGTTGAGTCCATATTTCAGGTTTTTTTAAAATACAATATTTAAGCACCTGCTGCTGCCTGGAGACTTGGCTTACAATCACTTCTGGAATGCTGCTGCAGCTTTTACCTCTCTGAAATAGGATATGCAGCACGTAAAAGATAAGTCCATGCAGTACATCAAGAGCTTTATTTAAAATCAAGGAACTTCATATGCTCTACATGGACTTGTTTCTTAGAGATTGGATAACGCAATATTATTATGATTTACAGAATTTATATAGCTCCAACAGTTTGCACAGTGCTTTACAATACAATAGAGACTTTGCAGTTAAAATACAATTGAAAACAAGAGGGTTAGAAGGGCCCTGCTCATGAGAGTTTACAATCTAATAGGGAGGAGCAAGTAGTACAAAAGGTGTGGAGATGAGTTGATGAAGAAAGAAAGTTTAGTTGTTAGGCAGAGATGCACTAGGCTTCCCTGAAGAACTGAGTTTTCAGGGATTACCCAAAGGTGAACAAAGTAAGGGATAGCTGTAAAGATTGAGGTAGAGAGTTCCAGAAAATGGGAGAAGTTCTGGAGAAGTCCTGGACAGAGAGAGCTAGAGGGGAGGAGGTCTTGGGAATTGGGAGGAGTGAAGAGGATGGTTTGGGTGATATTCTGAGACAAGATTGGTGATCTAGATTGGGCGCGGCTGTAAATGGTTTTGTATGTTGTTGTTTTGTTTTGAATTTTGTTTGGCAATCAGAAGCCAATTGAATGATTGGCAGAGAGGAGTAATGAATACTGAATGGTTGTTAAGATGGATCAGCCTGGCAGCAGCATTCATGGTAGACAGAGGGGGAAAACCTGTAAAGGGGAAAGCTAATGAGTTGTAAGTTGTAATAGTCAAGGCAGAAGATAAGCGGTGAATGAGTAGCTTGGTGGTTTCATTGGTTAAGAAGGGGCATATTTAGAAATGTTATGGAGGTGAAGCCTGCAAGATTTGGACAGTGATTGGATTTTGGGTTGAAAGGACAGGTACGAGTCCAGGATTACACCTAGAATGCTTACACTCTGGCACAAGAGGAGGGACTGATAGCTATATTATTGATCTTGATGGAAAAGTTTGAGGTGATGACATGGTGGGGACACTGTTTGCAACATATATTAAAAGTGCCAACTGTCATTCTCCACTATAAAGGCATTGGACAGTAAATTACCCAAAAAGCTTTGTGTAACAATTTTTTTTAACAATCTTAACTGGTTCCCGCCTGGCCTATGGCAAGATGATGCCGACGGGAACCTCTTGTCGATCCGGGTGGACATCATATGATGTCTTCCCGGATTACTCCCCTTGCTCGGTCGTAGAGCCACGCAGCTAAGTGATCTGTCACTGGACACAGCTGATGACTGATCACTATATTGGCCCGTTGCCAGTACCATGTGACCGCTGTAAACAATTACAGTGGTCACATGACCGTTGTAAACACTGGATGGCTTCCTTTCAAGCCATACTTTGTATACAATTGTGTTGCTAGCTGTGATTGGTCAGTGTGATCATATGGTACAGACTGGGCCAATCAGAGCCCACCTGTACCATTTGATTAGCTCTGGCCACCCACAGCTAATCACAACAATACAAACAGAATAAATTGATTTCATTCAGTAAAATGCTTGCATATAACAATGAAATGAATTGCTATATGCAAACATAATATGATAAGAAAATAAAATACTGATCACTTTCCCCGAGTAGTGCAATGTTACTATGGTAACATTATACAGCTCTGGTCAAAGTGTGGTAAAAAAAAATCATAAAAAAAGAAAAAAATATATATAATAAAATTAAAAAAGAAATATTATTATTTTTTCCTTACTGTCACCAGTCAGTGTCCCTGATCACTGCCACGCCCATTATATGATAACGCTGTACTGCACTGGTGACAGTATGTAATTTCTTAATTTTCCAAAAACTTATGACAAAAATGACAAATTAAAAAAACTTGCCACGCCTCTTACTAAATACATTGGACTGTCTACTTTCCAAAAATGGGTCATTTGGGGGATATCTGTACTGTCGTGACATTTTTGGGCCTCAAAAAATGAGATAGGCCATCAGTACATCAGGACTGATCAATTTTCATATATATATACTATAGTTTGTGGACTACAGACTAAATAATATAAACTGATTTGGGTTATTTTCACTAAAGAAATGTAGTAGAATACATTTTGGCCTAAATTTATAATAAAAGATTATTTATTTACAAAATTTTATAACAGAAACAAAGAAAAGCGTTTTTTTATTTTTCAAAATGTTCAGTCTTTTTTATGTATTTAGCAAAAAATAAAAAAAACCCAGTAGTGATTAAATACCACCAAAAGAAAGCTCTATTTGTATGAACGAAGTTATAAAAATGTACTTTGGGTTGCATGATTGTGCAGTTGTCATTCAAAATGTGACAGCTCTGAAAGCTGAAAATTGGCCTGAGCAGGAAGGGGGTAAAAGTTGCCCGATATTGAAGTGGTCAATGAAGGTCTTTCCCATCATGTTTTGGTGCTTTCAGCATGGTCCTCTGTCACAGTTTCTTTAATCGTGGCTCATGAACTTTTATCCCTTTGTTCTAAACAATTACTGCACCATGTTCTTCATACTTTAGACATAAGTTTGGAAGAAGATTCCTGCTTGTGTAATGATGTGATAAATGCACAGTGTTTGCATTGCGTTAAGATGGCAAATCTTCCAATTTTATGGGGCTATTTTCTTTTTTTTCCTGTTTTTTTTAAGTGAAAATAATATTCAAAACACATGTGATTTCTGAGAAAGTCACTCCAAAGTGTGATTTGTTTTTCTGTACTCTTCATCCAAGAACTGTTGGCCCCTTATCCTGGATCTTGCTCTTCCATCTCATAGTGTCTTCTTAACTGTCTTTCAATTCATAACCTAATCATTATAACAGGGAGTTTCTTGCAATATTAAGTTGGATGAAAGGACTTTTTTGGTCTCAACAGAACATACTAAAAATGGGAGGAGTGCATATTTTCCTAATGGAGTTAAGGATCTACCAAAGATATGCTGTAGGACATTCAAGCCGTTTATTGCATTTTTCCTCCATCACAGAAGTGTATTGGCTAACGAGCTGGCATTTTTCAGTGGTGTCAGGAACCCAGCCTTAAATCAATTTTTCGCTTGGTAATGCTATGGGTAAATCTTGTATTGTTTGAGTGGTAGACAATATATCATGTGCTGCAAATTCAAGGTGTGCGTTCCATCCTGCTGTCAAGATGCTGTTATGATAACCGTACAGCTAGAAACATATTCTCTAACTTGGGGCATCGAATTGCTTTTCATGAAGAGTGGAGTGTAATCATCCAGACTCATGCAATTCATAAACTCTGAATTGTAAGTAGAAAAGCACTGAGTAAATTAAGAAGTCATTTGAAGTTCCACTGAAGCATGGAGTTGATTTTCCAAGGACTTTCATAAAAGTTATACCATGGCAAGAGAATGGAAGTTTGCGCATGAAAAAAAAAACAGGCAATTTTGTTCCTTAGATTAGAAAAGCGTTGCAGTTTCCGAACACCAATGTCTGTCTCTACAGTGCATTTAATGAGGCGTAGATTTCTCTAATGACAGCGCTGACAGACTGTCTCTTCAACATATATAGGGCTTAGTTGTTATCATTGTGTAGGGAAAGATTGCACTTAAAGTTACTTAGTCATAGCAACAGATCAGCTTTCAACAGTTTAGTAAAGTTAGATTGATGAAATTTAAGCTGTTTAAGGTTACAATGGTTTAATGTATATTGTTTGTGCAATGATATTAAAGAGCATGTCAACACAAACCTCAACCATTTTGGGTGGACATCTGTGAATTCAGTAAATAACTTAATTTTAGGGTTCAGAGAGGGGATATTTTCCACTTAGAAACTGATTTTTGTTTCCATACTGGTGGCCCCATGAGACCAGGGTCCGCACAAAGAACCTGGCAGTTCTAATGCCTCCCTGTTCTATCCAAAATGAAAAATGTTTAGTGTAGACTACTTTTTCTCATATCCCCCTCTGGTAGATGATAAAGCCAGAATATGTCAATCAAAAACTCAGAAATCATTCTTGGGTATCCTTTCCTATCATATAAACTGAAGGTTTAACATATGTTTTTTCCACTATGCACTCTTGTAGATATGTGATTCTGGATTTGATTCACATCTGGAACACCATCTACATGCAGTTTGTAAGATCTGTCTATGTTTTTCATTTATCATTTACATCAAAATCACAGGGCTTACTTGCTCATTAGTTTATCCCTTTTTTAATTGTAATTTGCCAGCTGCAATTGGATTTATTTACCTAAAGTAGAACTAAAGGTTTTTTTTTCGTTTTTAATAGTTTTTTTTTTTCAGTATATGCCTCATTGGGAAGTGAGAGGAAACCCCTCCAAAGTAAGGGAATCTCTGATTGTCACCAAGGTTACCAGGACTGGTGTCCCCTTTGGAAGATTTCCCCCCATTTACTGTTCTGTTGGCAACCCAAAATTTGGGATTTTCATTCTCTTTCAGTGATAATGGTAAACAGGACAAATAGAGATGATGAATCTCTCTAACGGGGGTACAGACGGCAATGAGAACCTAACAGTTGTAAGCCCTCCCCACTCTAGCCAACACTAAAATATGTTGGAAAAGAACAACAGCATGTAACTGACTATATATATATATATATATATATATATATATATATATATATATATATACATATATATATATACATATATATATATACATATGCATTATACCTATCTATGCCAGTATAGTTCATGTATTCTATGATATGAGAGGAAGTACCCACTGTATCTAAGTGTGTACTTGTTTGTTATTCATTTCCTGTCTCCATGATGATAAAAGGCATTTGATATATTTCTCCTTAAAAGTACAGCCATTTGCTGTATCCAAGAAGCTTTCAAAACATGATTTCAATACTCAGCTAATAGATTATGGGCCCAGCGCACCCAGCAAACCCAGAGCACTCAACGCACCCAGCAGGCACTGGAGAGGATACTGCTGATACGGTAAATGGAATAACTATTTATTTATCAAACATTTAGTTATGATTATCAAAACATGTATTCTGATTAAGCAGAGGTACTTTTTACAAATGTTTAGTTACAGGATGTATAACGGCTGTTTTTGGTTGTGGGCAAATGCCATTCACACCTTCAGCTTGAAAAGGTTTATCTTATCAGCCTCAGTCAGAACAATCATTTTGAATTTCACCATGTACTTACTGTATTGTTCTCCCTGCCTGTAGCTAAAACTATAGGCTTGAATAGGGATGAGCTTCGAGTTCGAGTCGAACTCATGTTCTACTCGAACATTGGCTGTTCGCAAGTTCGCCGAACAGCGAACAATTTGGGGTGTTCGCGGCAAATTCGAATGCCGCGGAACACCCTTTAAAAGTCTATGGGAGAAATCAAAAGTGCTAATTTTAAAGGCTTATATGCAAGTTATTGTCATAAAAAGTGTTTGGGGACCCGGGTCCTGCCCCAGGGGACATGGATCAATGCAAAAAAAAGTTTTAAAAACGGACGTTTTTTCAGGAGCAGTGATTTTATTAATGCTTAAAGTCAAACAATAAAAGTGTAATATCCCTTTAAATTTCGTACCTGGGGGGTGTCTATAGTATGCCTGTAAAGGGGCGCATGTTTCCTGTGTTTAGAACAGTCTGACAGCAAAATGACATTTGGAAGGAAAAAACTCATTTAAAACTACCCGCGGCTATTGCATTGCCGACAATACACATAGAAGTTCATTGATAAAAACGGCATGGGAATTCCCCACAGGGGAACCCTGAACCAAAATTAAAAAAAAAAAATGATGTGGGGGTCCCCCTAAATTCCATACAAGGCCCTTCAGGTCTGGTATGGATATTAAGGGGAACCCCAGCCAAAATTTAAAAAAAAAATTGACGTGGGGTTCCCCCTAAATTCCATACCAGACCCTTCAGGTCTGGTATGGATTTTAAGGGGAACCCCGCGCCCAAAAAAAAAAAAAAAACGGCGTGGGGTCCCCCTAAAAATCCATACCAGACCCTTATCCGAGCACGCAACCTGGCAGGCCGCAGGAAAAGAGGGGGGGACGAGAGTGCGCCCCCCCCCCTCCTGAACCGTACCAGGCCACATGCCCTCAACATTGGGAGGGTGCTTTGGGGTAGCCCCCCAAAACACCTTGTCCCCATGTTGATGAGGACAAGGGCCTCATCCTCACAACCGTGGCCGGTGGTTGTGGGGGTCTGCGGGCGGGGGGCTTATCGGAATCTGGAAGCCCCCTTTAACAAGGGGACCCCCAGATCCCGGCCCCCCCCCTGTGTGAAATGGTAAGGGGGTACTTACCCCTACCATTTCACTAAAAAACTGTCAAAAATGTTAAAAATGACAAGAGACAGTTTTTGACAATTCCTTTATTTAAATGCTTCTTCTTTCTTCCTTCATCTTCTTCTTCTTCTGGTTCTTCTGGCTCTTCTGGTTCTTCCTCCGGCGTTCTCGTCCAGCATCTTCTCCGCGGCGTCTTCTATCTTCTTCTCCTCGGGCCGCTCCGCACCCATGGCATGAGGGGAGGCTCCCGCTCTTCTCTTCATCTTCTTCTCTTCTTCATCTTCTTCTTCTTCTTCTTCTTCTTCCTTCTTCTCTTCTTCTCTTCTTCCTGTCTTCTCCGGGCCGCTCCGCAGCCATGCTGTGGCATGGAGGGAGGCTCCCGCTGTGTGACGGCGTCTCTTCGTCTGACGGTTCTTAAATAACGGGGGGCGGGGCCACCCGGTGACCCCGCCCCCCTCTGACGCACGGTGACATGACGGGACTTCCCTGTGACGTCACGGGGAATGCCACAGGGAAGTCCCGTCATGTCACCGTGCATCAGAGGGGGGCGGGGTCACCGGGTGGCCCCGCCCCCCGTTATTTAAGAACCGTCAGACGAAGAGACGCCGTCACACAGCGGGAGCCTCCCACCATGCCAGCATGGCTGCGGAGCGGCCCGGAGAAGACATGAAGAAGAGAAGAAGGAAGAAAAGATGAAGAAGAAGAAGAAGATGAAGAAGAAGATGAAGAAGAGAAGAAGATGAAGAGAAGAGCGGGAGCCTCCCCCCTCATGCCATGGGTGCGGAGCGGCCCGAGGAGAAGAAGATAGAAGACGCCGCGGAGAAGATGCTGGACGAGAACGCCGGAGGAAGAACCAGAAGAGCCAGAAGAACCAGAAGAAGAAGAAGATGAAGGAAGAAAGAAGAAGCATTTAAATAAAGGAATTGTCAAAAACTGTCTCTTGTCATTTTTAACATTTTTGACAGTTTTTTAGTGAAATGGTAGGGGTAAGTACCCCCTTACCATTTCACACAGGGGGGGGCCGGGATCTGGGGGTCCCCTTGTTAAAGGGGGCTTCCAGATTCCGATAAGCCCCCTGCCCGCAGACCCCCACAACCACCGGCCACGGTTGTGAGGATGAGGCCCTTGTCCTCATCAACATGGGGACAAGGTGTTTTGGGGGGCTACCCCAAAGCACCCTCCCAATGTTGAGGGCATGTGGCCTGGTACGGTTCAGGAGGGGGGGGGGCCGCACTCTCGTCCCCCCCTCTTTTCCTGCGGCCTGCCAGGTTGCGTGCTCTGATAAGGGTCTGGTATGGATTTTTAGGGGGACCCCACGCCGTTTTTTTTTTTTTTTTTGGCGCGGGGTTCCCCTTAAAATCCATACCAGACCTGAAGGGTCTGGTATGGAATTTAGGGGGAACCCCACGTCAATTTTTTTTTTAATTTTGGCTGGGGTTCCCCTTAATATCCATACCAGACCTGAAGGGCCTTGTATGGAATTTAGGGGGACTCCCACATCATTTTTTTTTTTAATTTTGGTTCGGGGTTGCCCTGTGGGGAATTCCCATGCCGTTTTTATCAATGAACTTCTATGTGTATTGTCGGCAATGCAATAGCCGCGGTAGTTTTAAATGTGTTTTTTCCTTCAAAATGTCATTTTGCTGTCAGACTGTTCTAAACACAGGAAACATGCGCCCCTTTACAGGCATACTATAGACACCCCCCAGGTACGAAATTTAAAGGGATATTACACTTTTTTTGTTTGACTTTAAGCATTATTAAAATCACTGCTCCTGAAAAAACGGCTGTTTTTAAAACTTTTTTTTGCATTGATTCATGTCCCCTGGGGCAGGACCCAGGTCCCCAAACACTTTTATTGACAATAACTTGCATATTAGCCTTTAAAATTAGCACTTTTGATTATTCATGTTCGTGTCCCATAGACTTTAACGGTGTTCGCATGTTCGAACGAATTTTTTTCCTGTTCGCATGTTCTGGTGCGAACCGAACAGGGGGGTGTTCGGCTCATCCCTAGGCTTGAATATTAAATACATCTTTTTGACTGTGGTTCAGCAGTCAAAATGTTATTAGAAACCTCTAAGTTCTGGGATTTCCCTATCAATTGGTCCTTCGCAGCCGGAAATGATAACTCTACAGACATCGCAAAGAAATGGAACACAAGTTGGGAATTCACTTCTGCTGGTGAAGGTAAGCTAACTTTTTGCTTACTGTGATTTCCCCTTGTGCTGTGCCTATTTCTGTAAGTTGGTGTCATGTAGAAGTACTCTTTCCAAGAACCTTGGCTGTTGAATTTTGTTATTTTTACGTTTCTTTTTACTTTCCATACTATCTGTATTTATTACTGTCCTTGCAAGTGTGTGTTCTGTGTGAATGGCTTGTCATATTTCAGGTGCAATGTGTGCTTAAATAGGATTTTTGCAGTTCCTGAAGTCTGGGGTGACCAGCCAGGTCAAAAATTGGGTCTTTGGACTCAAGGGATCATTCATAGGCTGTGGCTGATAAGGTACTATGTGTGGTAATCCTTAGTACCAGTTTTGAATGAAATTCTGTTTTCCTTTTCTCGTCTGCATAGTTCTCCATAAAACTACAAAATGAGCAGAAGTACTATCTCTCCTATTCTGCACAGTGCCTATAAACTGATGTGGAAGACTTTAGGGAAGCAGAACTGTCAGATTCTATACTCTAGAATTTTCTCCTATTGAGATTTCTTTGGTTACTGTACTGCACAATTTGTTGGAATATGTGATGCTGTGTGTGTGTCCTGCATGAGTGGCTTGTCTAAGGGAGTGCTTTTTACATTCTTGAACTGTTTTAATCTGTCTGTGTGACCCATTCAGTTTGTTTAACTGAACCACTATTCAGTTGTGTGCTGAGATTGGGGACCAGATATACAGTTCCTGCTATTACTTAGGTTCACTGTGTCTGTGTGTGGGGACCTAGAAATAGATGAATCCTTGAGGAAGTCTCACCACCGTGTGAGAAGGGGAATTGTACCACCGAGTACACCCCAGAATGGGATCTGTGTGATCCCACCAGGAGCTCCTTTGGGCTATCTGTGTGACCTCATTCAGTTTGTGTAACTGAACCCCTATTAACAGGAGTGGCCAAGTCCCTCAAGTAATAGAACCAAAGCACACAGGGGTTTTGTACCACTAGAAGGCTAAAACAAATGACAAAAATGTTGAAAAAAGGAAATGAAAGAAACTTATTGTCTTGTATATGAATTTGAACCTAATAATAACATTGCTAAAATAACCGCAAGCACATTATACCCTACCACCCAGAGCACTTATAATGACCTAAGTAGACATATGGATTAGAGCCCATTATAGATGAGTGAACTTATAAAAAAAAAAAAAAAAGAGAAGGGAAAGTGCAGTTTTATTAGAGAAATATTTTTGTCTACAGGGTGAGAGTTGAGTTATGTTTGTTGTATATATGTGTGTGAGATCCATGGATTGTTATGTCATGTTAGTTGTATTAATATGCCCAAAGTGCTGTATCAGCAAAACAGTTGATCCAAACCACGACTTTACCTACATGGAGTTTGCCTGTTCTCCCTGTGCCTGCATGGGTTTCCTCCGGGTAATCCTACACTCTGGAGAAATGCTGGTAGGTTAATTGCATCCTGTATAAATTGTCCCTAGTGTATGTATGAATGTGAGTTAGGGACCTTAGGATTGTAAGCTCCTTGAGAGTAGGGACTGATGAATGTGAAATAATAGTAACATAGTATGAATATGGATGGCATGATGATTTGTTTTGTGTTTGTTATCTATGTTTTAAAGTGATGGGACATTGCCACATGGACAATTACAGGTAACAAGTCAGTGGAATGTTGGTCATTGCAACTTTTAGAAGCAAGAAAAATATTTTGTCTGTAAAGTGTGACCTTAAAAAGACTAAAAATTGTATTTCTGACTGAAAAGAACAATTTGATCTATATAATTTGGGTATAAAAAAAAATTGACTTAAAATTGTAAAATCGTGTGCAATGTGTAGTCATTTTGCACTGTGGTCAATTTAATATGAAAAAGAAAACATAAAATATTATATTTGCTTATTCTAAAAGAAACGATAATCTAAAAACTGTGAGCTGAAAATCGTTAAATTAAATACTTGCTGGGGTGGCTAATCATGTGGTCATTGGAGCCACACCCAATACATTTAATAAAATTGATAAAAATAATTAAAGTGAGATGTTAAAAGATTAGTAACGTAAAAAAACCTTTTTCACTAATGATTAAAGTTTAAAAATAAGGAATGGTGTTTTATAGTTTAAAGGAGCAACGAGCCCCCCCTTTTTCTTTGACACTGGTTAAATTGCATGGCTTGTGTGTGAACAGCTGTATTATCATGCAAATTGAGTGAGCTGAGTGAACTGTAAAGTAAAAAAAAAAGAAAAAAAAAGAAAGTAAAATACCTCCTAATAGTGTATATTTATATGTGTGTGTGTATTAACGGTAATCTTTGTTTCTATAGAAGAAACAGTTTTTGAAGAATGTGCTCAGCATGGTGAAGTATAACTGTCTTGCAAGACAAAGGGGAACTTATAAAAAAATATTTTTTTGAGCTGCTCATTTTTAACCATGGTGAATAATAGTTTTTTATAGTAATGGTATACCATACATAAAATCCACGTGGTAACATTTAGTTTGACGTCAAACAATTTTTTGGTATTAGAAAAAGTGCACTGGTAAAACATCTAAGAAAGAAATGTTCAAAATGCTTACTGTATGCTAAATATCTCTAACCTTTGGTTTATTTTTAGGAGGAAAATATAATGTGTTGTTACTAAAATTTGATGCTTATTCCTCAGATTAGTTCTATGCCCTGAGTGGATTTATTTAAGGTCTTCCAAACAGAAGGAGACCACAGCCTTCAAAGACAATTCACCAATGGAAGTATTGTGCTAAAGTGTTTCTATTTTCATATGTGAACATTTATGGGTTTCACTCCCCCCACTAGCTAAATATTGATGCAGTCATCTGAGTCTGTACTGCCCAGTTTCTTGTTCCTATTTACAATATAAGGTGCTACATTTTATGTTGTGTTATGATCTGACATGTATGAGCTTTGAAATTTAACGAGTTTCAATTCCCTAGATCACAGGTGTCAAACACAAGGCCCATTGTCAAATCCAGCCCTCTGGGCCATTTCATGTGGCCCTCACACCTCTCCTGCAGCTGCAGGAGAGCTCCAGCCGTCCTCTGGTCCTCCTCCAGACCTCTACTTTCTGCTTTCAAGCAATGCATCCAGCTTCTTCCCAGCAGCAGCATAAGGAAAGGGGGTGCACTGTGATGTAAGGGAGAGTAGGGGACTCAACTTCTGATGGTGGGGTGGCTTTTGACATCTAATGTAAGGGGAGGGGATGCGCTGGACATCTAGTCTTACAGATACAGCCAGCCCTTTTGAGGACAATCATGGTGCTGATGCGGCCCACGATGAAGTTGAGTTTGACAACCCTGCCCTAGATAATTAAGCGTTTCTTGTCTTAGACTACGTTTCCACTATAATGACTACCAAAGTCATGTGATTCAGAGACTCTGGAGTGTGACTTTGATCCATCTTCACAGTCTCTAGATCAGGGTTGCATTGAATGTCGCATCAAGGTAGAGCAAGAACCTTTTCAAAGTCGCTGCAACTTTAAGTCGCAAAAGTGGGAACTGAGTTTTTGTGTATTATTTTAAGATGAAAAAGTTATTAACATTGAATTGAATAATTGCTGCTCTAGTTTAAACACCTATGATGACAAAAATAAAGTAATGCATGTATTACTAGATGTATGTCAGTGTTACTACATTGAGTGTTAAGAATTACTTGGGTATTATTAAGATTTTAAATTAGACCTGTCACAGATCGTCAGCGTTTTCACAGATCTGTCTCCTCTATTCTCAAAGATCAGCAGGTAGGCTGGTATTACATAGTAGGTGAGATTGAAAAAAAAAAAAAGACACAAGTCCATCAAGTCCAACTTATGTGTGTGATTAATGTACTGGTATTGGCATTTAGTTCCAATGCTTTAATTTATAAGGTCTGCGGTTGTATCTTGTCCCACAAAACTTGTTTTTAAGACTAGATTAAACCTCCTGTTGTTAATTGAATTAGCTACATGCCCAGCCAGTACTGCCTTTTCAAGCTGAAGCAGATTGCCTTAGGCTTTGAAAAATAATGTCCCAAGCAAGTCTGCCTTTGTGTCTCCAAGTGTATTTGTAAGCTAGTTTCCTGGTCAGTGACATCATGCAACTTCACTACTCTTATAGATTCCTGTGTGACTGTCTGCATGGCTACTCATTTCTAGCTGTTTATGTGTCTTTGTGTATCTGTCCAATATCTGTGTGTGTCCAGGCACACACCTGTCAGCTTGAATTTTGCTCCCTACTGTTTAGTGATCCCAGCACCTCAGCGCTGCAAGGGATTCTCATTTGTCCATTGGCCCTTAGTTCTAGGTATCTGCCAACTTGGGTGAGTAAGAGGGCCGCAACGGGGGAACTGTCTGCAGCACAAAACCATCTCTACCATCAAGAGCTCTGGAGAAGACAAGGCAGTTCCTTAGACTCTGCGCCTCAGCCCTTTCAACGGCCCTCACCATTGTTGCATGTTGTGGACATGCTGCATTCTCCCCAGATAGTACCATTAGGTATCCTTCCTGCCTTAGAATCCTTGTACACATCAACTGTATCTCCTGTGAACCTTGAACCCCAGTACTGCACTATACTCCTGTCATTCTTGTAAATCCTTGTCTATGTTCCTGTAGGATCAATGATCCAGGCCAGTGTTTCTTAACTCCAGTCCTCAAGGCGCCCCAACGGATCATGTTTTCAGGCTTCTCCTTATTTTGCACAGGTGATTTGATCAGTTTCACTGCCTTAGTAATTACCACAGCCATTTCATCTGAGGGAAATCCTGAAAACATGACCTGTTGGGGCGCCTTGAGGACTGGAGATGAGAAACACTGATCCAGGCCATACGTGATAGCCCCCCCCCCCCCTTCTGAGAAGCCTATTGTTCATGATAAATGTTTATGTTTAGACAGTTCAGTTTAAATGACAGTTGAATAACATTTTCTACTAAATGAGAATGGTTTCTCCTTGTATTAAGACATTTTTTTCTTTTCTCCTAGGTCCTACCTCTAGAACATAGATTTACTTCAGCAGTAAAAAAACTCGACTTTATGGGCATTTTTGTTAATGATCAAATGTTGGACTAACAATCAGAGTGACGCCATCCTCAAAAATATCTCCCTCATTCCTTGGCTTTATGACATCAGCCACAAACCGCATTGATGGAAAAGCGTGCTTTCAAAAGCTTTTTAGATGTCTGAAGAACTTTGATACTTATCGTGTCAGCTGTCTAAAAAATCACAGCTCACTTTGATATAATTGCAAAAAGATCTGCACACCTACTGGAAGTTTCTTGTCATGTGGACTGCGATAGTCCTGAAGAAAAGAAGATTATGTATGAAAACTGTATGCCTTCTTAAGGTGTTGCAATGGAGTCTTATGGAGGACGAACTGTCAAAGTTACAGCGGAGGAATCAACTAAAGACTTGGTGTTCATACATTGTTAGACCAACGTGTAATTTTTATTTTTAGACATTTTTGTATTTTTATTTTTGTTTGTTTAGCCTTGACAAAGCAAAATGAGATTTTTCTGCAGAAGTAAATTGGGTACATAAATTAGGAGGAATATGAACTAGAAAAATAAATATTTAAACTAAGATTAGGCAGTGGGAGGGAGATGTTGGAATTTAGAAGCGATTTGTAGGAATTGTAATTTTATCTGCCTTTCGTTTGTAGGTTGTGCATATGTTATATGAGACATAGTTTGTTCCATTTTCCCAATATCATTGCCTGTAATATTCACATCTAGTTAGGCCCCACACAGCTTTAATTGTCACCAAAAGAATCTCTACACTGAATAGTCAAGAACCCAACTGTCCACAACCAGTGTATGAATTGTTTTGTTATAGTGCTGTTATGTTATGTTTTGTTAGTTATGTGGTCAATTTTTAATTTGACCAAGAGATGGGATTGATAGGGTAAATGGAATAACTATTTATTTATCAAACATTTAGTTATGATTATCAAAACATGTATTCTGATTAAGCAGAGGTACTTTTTACAAATGTTTAGTTACAGGATGTATAACAGCTGTTTTTGGTTGTGGTCAAATGCCATTCACACCTTCAGCTTGAAAAGGTTTATCTCTGATTTCCCACAGAGATTGGGAAGTGACATGTATTTGTTAATTGACCATCTGTTTAGCAATGTAAATGACCAACAATTTAATCAAGACTTCAAAGAGACTTACAAGGTAGCCCACACCTTTGTATAGAGTATAAAATGAAGTTAGGCTCCCAGCCTCAGTCAGAACAATCATATTGAATGTCACCATGTACTTACTGTATTGTTCTCCCTGCCTATAGCTAAAACTATAGGCTTGAATATTAAATATATCTTTTTGAATGTGGTTCAGCAGTCAAAATGTTATTGGAAACCCCTAAGTTCTGGGATTTCCCTGTCAATGCAAATCAGTGAGTACCGTATACAAGCTACGGAAAGATGGCAAGTGGTTCAGATGTGAAGTTTGCTATTGCAAAGCTGAACAATTCCAATTACCAGCTGTGGAAGTTTAAACTAGAAATGTTTCTGAACAAAGATGACTTGTGGCAAGTGCTGAATACAGACAGACCCACAAACAGAGAGACAGAGGCATGGGACCAGAAAGATAGACAGGCAAAAACAATTATAAGCTTACTAGTGGAAAATGACCAGCTTATCCACATAGGAACAGAGAAACCGGCTAAAGGCTCATGCAAAAACTGCATGAGCGTTCAAGTCTAAACAGCAAACTGTTTTTGCTACAAAAACTATATAAGATGAGTCTAGAAGAAGGCCAGCAAATGTGTGACCGCATGAAGGCTATGTTATAAATCATAGAGCAGCTGCATGCCATCAGAGAGGACATCAAAGATAACCATATTGTTGCCCTGCTCCTCTGCAGCCTTCCAGAGACATAAAATATGTGAAAAAAGTTGCGCTACTGGTGACACAAGAAAAAATTAATACAAAACAGCAGCTAGCATCAACAACGTGACAAATTATGTATGAAAATAAAAAATAAAAAATGCAGCGCTTTAAGGAATACAAGCACCCCCAGGGTCACCTTAGGGGTAAACATTCAACTGGTGACATAAGTGGTAAAAAAAAGATATAAATGTGCAAAAATACACTGAAAGTGACAAGTACATGAATGATAGTAAATGAGCTCATGTAAACATGCCACAAATAAATACTTTGGAGTGCATATAAACGTATGGCTAAAGCTAATCACGATGACAATGAGTCTGTAATAAACAAAAACACATCCATGAACTCCTCTGGAAATATGGAAATATATATAGTCTGTTGGATAAGGCAGTAGAAGATGTTTCTTCTGATGATGAAAGATATGGGAAACCAAAAAAAGGGGGACACAAGGGGAAGGAACGGGATGAGGTACCAGTTCCACCCAAGGAAAAAGAATTCTTCAACAAGGAACTAGCCAATTAGCAAAATTATCAATGAATTTATTTTAGAAAAATAGTACCACATATACACCAAACAAAAAGTCAAATACTATGACAATAAATGAACCAAAAACCACCACTGAAAAAAATATTAAAATAGACAACGTTGTCTAAAAACAGGACAACACACAGATGGCCACCACTAAGCACACACATACGCCAGGCTGAATCAATAAATGGAAGAAAACATGACATTACAGTCTAATAAGTGTATGTCTAGAAATTACTAGTAGGAGGCAGGGGGTAAGTGTGTGCAGCCGTTGATAAAGTGAGTCCGCCTTGCAGGGTGCCAGTAACAGACCTAGTTAAACCAAGTATTACGGATCATAGGGATAGCTGATAATAGCAATTGCAACTGGGTATCCCACAGTAGCTGGTGGTGTGGGTTATATGCTGTGTAGAGACTGTGCGTAGAAGAAGATAGGAATGTGCCTGCATCGGTAGTAATCACAGCGTGATTGCTAAGCTGTGAAGGGGAGACACCTGTGTTGCTGTAGTGACAACGGTCACATATTAAAGAGATAAGCAGATACAGTCTCACCGATCCATAGACACCGAAGTACGGCAGGCATACAGGGCATTCCAGTCCTACTCAGACCATCTTAGGCAGTGCGGAGCAGCTTAATCCTTCTCAGACTGACTTGATGTGGCTCATGGGTCTGTGTGGATAGATACCAGCAAGGATTATGGGGAGTGGAGGCGTGTTGAGGCGTACCGCCTGTGTGCGGTGTGGGTCAACATCCACTTCCTGGTTCCATGCAGCGGGGCTTCACAGGAGGGCGGACGGGATACCCAGGGCTTGTGGGTGGGTCCGTGTGTATGCTAAGTTGAGCGCGATGGCGTCATGCTGACGCGTTTCATCCATCACAGGGATTTCTTCAGAGCAGGCGGTACGCCTCAACACGCCTCCACTCCCCATAATCCTTGCTGGTATCTATCCACACAGACCCATGAGCCACATTAAGTCGGTCTGAGAAGGATTAAGCTGCTCCGCACTGCCTAAGATGGTCTGAGTAGGACTGGAATGCCATGTATGCCTGCCGTACTTCGGTGTCTACGGATCGGTGAGATTGTATCTGCTTATCTCTTTAATATGTGACCGTTGTCACTACAGCCACACCGGTGTCTCCCCTTCACAGCTTAGCAATCACGCTGTGATTACTACCGATGCAGGCACATTCCTATCTTCATCTACGCACAGTCTCTACACAGCATATAACCCACACCATAAGCTACTGTGGGATACCCAGTTGCAATTGCTATTATCAGCTATCCCTATGATCCATAATACTTGGTTTACCTAGGTCTGTTACTGGCACCCTGCAAGGCGGACTCACTTTATCAACGGCTGCACACACTTACCCCCTGCCTCCTACTAGTAATTTCTTTTTTTTTTTTTTTTTTCCATAAAAGTTTTTATTGTGAACACAAGATGTTACACAGTTTTTACAATCAATAGGTTGGTAGACAACATGTATCTTATTAACATGACATATGTTACTACAATATAGTGAGTTATTTATGTATTCAACTGTAAGTCAAACAGACGTATAACAAAATAAGAAGGCCTCGAACTCGAGGTTTACCATATCATCTGAGATCAGGAACCATATTAGGTAGGAGTCTCACCTAGAGCAAGGTGTCAGAAGTATGGGGTTAATTGGGGAAGTGTCTGAGTGTAGTCACCTATGGGTCCGCGAGTTTGTCCCTGAACACGTGAGGATGTATCGGGTTTGTTACGTAGGGTTCGTCTGTGAGGTAGGTTAATCTCGTCGGTTCTGGTAATGTGAAGAGTAGATGAGGAATTAGGCATCAAGGTTAGGGTAGTCATGGAAGTAGGTAGATGTTGTCTTTGTCAGTTCAGTTGGGGTAGGGATAAAAAGAGGGAGAAGGGCAAAGACATGAGGGGAAAAGGGGATGAGGTGAAAGATAGGGATAGGTGGGGGAGGTAGGGGACTGGGGTACCTCCTCCCCGGTCTCCACCCGGCCTCAAGGGTAAAAATATTATCGTGTGCGGATCCCTGTCAAAAGGGGGACTCCCCCCGGGATCCGCATTGAAGCAGGAGCGAGCCAAAACAGCGAGAATTGATGGGCAGGTGTATGTCCCGAGAGGGTTTTCGGCTTCTGCAATCAGTCGCTGTGGGAGGATTCGGGACAGTTTGGCTTCATAATGGAGGAATATCTCTCTGTGGTGCAGAAGTGGGTCCAGCAAGCCCACGTTCGGGAGTATTTTGAAGGCGTATCTTTTGCAATGTGGATTAATTCCTCCATTTCAGCAATTTTGTTTACACGGGAAAACCATTCAGAAAGGGTTGGGCTACAGGAGGATTTCCATTTGGCTGAGATACATAATTTGGCTGCGTTGATCATGTGTATTCCCAGAGACTTTTTGTACGTGTGTGCTGAAGTGGAGGAGTGATGGAGAATGAGTCTGGTAGGAGTAAAGTCCATGGGGTATGTGGTTACCTGGGAAGTGATGTCATGAACCTGTTTCCAGAAAGTCTGGAGAAGAGGGCAGGACCACCAGATGTGTAAAAATGTGCCTGTATCTTTGGCGCACCTCCAACATTTGTTTGACGTATCAGGATTAAATTTGTTAAGTAGTTCAGGAGTACGGTACCATCGGGACAGGGTTTTGTAATTGTTCTCTTGTATTGTGACATTGAGGGAGCCCTTGTGTGCTATTGTGAAAATTCGCTCCCAGTTCTCTTCTGTTAGGTCTATTTGAAGTTCCCTTTCCCAGGCCTGGCAAGCTTTGGTATCTTTGGGGGAGATCAGGGCAAAGAGCATGGAGTGAGTATTTGCAATCAAGTGCTGTTGCGGTGTAGTTTGGGAGCATAGGTTTTCAAATGGGGTTAAGTTTCTAGATACAGACGCGTTTCGGTGTGTTGTTGCAAGAAAATGGCGAATCTGGAGGTAAGTCCATAGCGGGAATGGTTCACCCCCTGTATTTATGGGGAGTGTATCGCGGTTTGTGAGATTACCATCTCTATAGAAGTGTTGGGCTAGTATGTCTTTGTGTGGCCAGGTATCTTTAAGGAAGTTATCGGACATCCCCGGGAGAAATGCTGGGTTAAGGCGGATAGGTGTAAGGGGTCCTGGGTTAGAGGAGATTTGACATTTTTTAGATACTTCCCAAAAGCTCCTGAGGGTAGCCTCTATAAGGGGGTGTTCTTTTAGGGTTTTGGGAATGTGGCATTGGAGAATCCATGGGGTGCTTTTAATGGGCAAGTGGGAGAATGAGCCTTCTAGTCTCACCCAGTCTTTAACCTCGTCGTGTACTGCCCAGTCTACAATTCTTCCCAGATGGCAAGCTCTGTAATAATTCTGCAAATCTGGTAGCCCAATACCCCCTTTGCTTTTGGGTTTCGAGAGTTGGGAGTAGCTTATCCTAGGGCGCTTGTGTTTCCAAAGAAATTTCAGAAATTGTTGTTTGATCGTGTGAAAGAAGGCTACAGGGAGTTTGATGGGCATTGTTTGTAGCAGATAGAGGATACGTGGGAGCACATTCATCTTTAGGATGGCCGCGCGGCCGAACCAAGAGAAATGGGGTTTGTCCCATCTACGTAGGTCCTTGGAGATAGTGTGGATCAGCGGGGTAAAATTTTTAGTGTACAAGTCCGACAGGTGTGTGGTCAATTGGATTCCCAGGTAAGTAATGGCGTTTTGTTTCCAGACAAAGGGAAAGTTGTCTTGGCATTGGGAGACTAGATCTTTCGGGAGGGAAATGTTGAGGGCATGGGATTTTGAGAAGTTAATCTTTAGGTTAGATATTTGCCGAAATAGGTCAAAGTCTCTGAGGAGGTTTGGGATTGAGGTAAGTGGGTCACTTAGAAATAGCAGAATATCATCGGCAAAAGCCGCTATTTTATACGTGCGTCCTGCAATGGGGATACCCTTGATATTTTCGTTTGATCGTAGGCAGCGTAGAAGGGGTTCTAGTGTTAAAATAAAAAGGATAGGGGACAATGGGCATCCCTGTCTCGTTCCATTCCGGATGGAGAAGGCGTTCGACAGGTGGCCGTTGACTTTGACTTTTGCTGTTGGTGTGGTGTATAGGGACATAATTAGATTGAGCATTCGGTTGTGTAGACCTAGGTGGCGTAAAACCGCCCCCAGGTAGTCCCAGGCCAGCCTGTCAAACGCCTTCTCAGCATCCAGGGATAGAAAGAAGCCTCTTTGTTTTTGGGAAGTTAGCCAATGGTTTATGTTAATAGCCTTGATGGTGTTGTCCCTGGCCTCTCTGCCAGGAACAAAACCAACCTGGTCTTTCCCTATTATTGTAGGAAGGAGGGGAAGGAGTCGGTTTGCTAGGATTTTTGCGAATAATTTAATGTCTACGTTGAGTAGGGATATTGGTCTGTAACTAGTGACTGAGGTGGCGTCCTTCCCCTCCTTCGGGATGACCGTGATATGCGCTTCAAGCAGTCTGTGAAAAGGTAGCTTTGAGGAGGTTAAGAAGTTGAAAGTCTTTAGGAACGGAGCTGAAAGAATGTCAATAAAGGTCTTATAATATGGTGCTGAAAAACCGTCGGGGCCTGGGCTTTTGCCTGTTTTAAGTTGTTTAATCGCTCTTTTAAGTTCCTCTTCGGATATGGGGTTGTCTAAATCACGAGCCTCTTCTCGGGGTATGGGTTTGGGGCTGAATTTTTTGAGGAAGTTTGTGATCATGGCTTTTCTGGAAGTTTGGCCTGCAGTCATTTCGGGTTGTTGTGGTAAGTTATAAAGTTCTGTGTAGTAGCGTTCGAAGTGAGATGCTATGTCTGCGGAGCTTGAGCTTGAGTTGCCTAGCGGGTCTTTAATAGTGTGGATGTTGGTGCTAGCTTTTTTGGATTGTATCGCTCTGGCTAAAAGCTTCCCACACTTGTTCCCCTGTTCATAAAATAGCTTTTGGTTTAATATGAATTTGCGTCGGGTTTTACGGTTAAGGACTTCCAACAGAAGTTTCCTGGTTTGAGTGAGTTCTAGGTATGTGTCTTGCGATTGGGATTGTTTGTGGAGTATTTCCAGTCTTTTTATTTTGTTAGTGAGTTCCTGAAGGGTTATCTGTTGTGTTTTTTTCCGGTTGGCCTGGAGTGTAAGAAATTCCCCTCGGATGACGCATTTATGTGCCTCCCAGAGGGACAGGGGCGTTGTATCGGAGTTATCATTTTCCCTGAAGTAGTTGTTTAAGCTGGTGCGGATGTGTTTGGTGTCAATTTCTGAAGTGAGGAGAGATGGATCAAGACGCCATATCTTTGTGATCAAGTTTCTTTCCGGGAAGGAAAGGGAGAGGGTGATCGGGTGGTGGTCTGAAATGAGTAGGGGTTCAATGGTGGCAGATTTCAGAAAGGGGAGGTCTTTTTGGGAAAGGAAGAGGTAATCCAGCCTAGAGTATCTATTGTGAGGTGCGGAGAAAAAGGAGTAATCTTTCCCGTTCGGGTGTAGGGTGCGCCATGTGTCGTGTAAAAGGAGTTCCTGTATTTGCATCTTAACTTGTCTCAGTGCTCTATAGGGAAGGGTGGAAGACCCCGAAGAGGAATCTAAGATGGGCTGAAGTGTCACATTGAAATCGCCTCCAAGAATTGTAGTCCCCGCTTGGAAACCTGCGAGGATGGCAGCGATAGAACGGAAGAAGCTGACCTGGGCGGTATTGGGGCTGTATATGTTTGCTAATGTAACCATCCGGTTATGGATGGTTCCCTTCAAGAACACATAGCGGCCCTCCGGGTCTATCAGGGAATCTATCAGTTGCCAAGGAAGATTTTTAGAGAGCAAGATTGAAACTCCTTTTGTTTTGGCTAGAGGGTTTGTAGCATGGAAGGATGTAGGGTACCTGTGGCTTGCTAGTTTAGGTGTATTGTCCGTTCGAAAGTGGGTTTCTTGCAAAAATATCACATCTGCTTTTAATTTACTCATCATGTTGAGGATTTGACTACGCTTCTCTGGGATATTTAGTCCTTTGACATTTTGAGAGACTACTTTGAGCGTGTTGTGTTGCACAGTGGAATGTATGGGGTCCATGATCGTTGGGTAGAGTCTAATTGGTGTAGTAGAAATGAGGAGGGGGAGCAATTTGCAGATGTAGCCGATGTGGGTGAGTGTAATCTGTGGAGAGTCGTAGGCTCTTCAAAGGTATTTGAGTGATATAGTGGGAGATGCCCCGGTGGAGACCAGGGAGGGGGGGAGGCCCAGATATATAAAGGGGGGAGGGGAAGGAGAGAGAGAGAGAGAACGTATAGAAAAAGGGGGGGGAGAGAGATAGAGGGGGGAGGAGGGGGGTGGTAGGTCAGGAGGGGATTAGTAACGGGAAGTAAGATGTACTTACCGGAGGTAAATGTAGTCCAGCTACCTTACCCTGTTATAGGTTGAAACGTCCGGTGTGGGTCAACTAGGATAGTCACTGTCCTGTTGTGTGGAGGAGTGGAAGGAGCTCGAGGAGAGGTTCGAGAGACGTTCTGTCCGTGGGAGGTCAACTTGGGTCTATTCGACTTGTATGAAGGGAGCCTGCTTACGTATCAAGGGGAGAATATGTGGTTAAAGATCTCAGATTGATGATGTGAAGGCAGAAACAATCAACAATATAGATAATTGAAACATTGAACATTAACCTATGGTTCAAGAAATAAACTAGCTACGATAAGGAACATGTGGAGGTCGTCACCTAGAAAGTAGGTATAGAGGCCCAGGAAAGGTGGCGTTACTAATCCAACTATACATTGAACTTAGAAATAATACTGATACAGGTAGCAGCAATCATCATAAGGTTAGGCCGGGTTTAGTGCAAATTATGGGCTTGTTGTTGGTGTTGAGGCTAAGCGGGGGCGTAGGGTAGCGTAGCCTCTAAGAGGTTAGCTCGCTATAAGTTGGGGGGGAGTTTGACTATGGGGGGGAAATCAATAAGGATCCATTGATGCTTACGTGTGAGGGTTAGTTTGGGTGTGGTCTCGACATTGGGTTAGGATTAGAGCTGTACCTCGAGTAGTTATTCAATCCCAGAGCTGTCTATGGTAGATCCTAACAAAGTTAAGCATTAAATTAGATATGAAGTGGTCTTTAGTGGGTACCTGACTGACCGTGCAGTACTCGGCAGCTGTGGTCCTAGGTTGGTTGGTTTAATACAACCTGCCCATCATTAGGAAGCTCATCCCCCATGGACGCCCCTGGCAGATATAAAGCAAATAGGAGTGTGCCAGGGAGGAAAGTGCCCTTATCCATGCGGGATGAGCCAATCTTTTTCTCTATAAGCAAATCAAGACAATCAGGATAAGCATGTTCAAAAGCAGTAAAGAAAGGAAAAGGAGAGAAAAAAAAAAAAAAAAAAAAAAAGAAAAAAAAAATGAGTGAACTCTAAGTGTATCTCGGAGCACGGTAGAATACCGTATGTTCAGCCTCAAACTTATTTTGGTTTCTCAGGTCCAGTTCATTTCTTCAATGCGTCGTCTGCAGTCTGGAGGAGGTACCTGAAAGGAAGAGGGGGGGGGTTGGGATGGGTAGGGGAGAGGGGGGGAGGGGGATAGGGGGAATGGCGGGGGGGTACCCCATTGTCGTTGTGAGCTGTGGTGGATGATGCCATCTTGAAGGGTAGGGGTCCCTCATTCATGAATTCAGTGGAGGCTAGCAGTTGGGTGAAGATGTTGGCAGCTTGTGTGGTGTCCTGTTGTTCAACCAGGCAAAAATCCACTGGTGATGTATGCGGCTTGAGTTCAGTTACTTAGTGGAGTCGGTTGGGTTCCGCTGGGATCTGTGGATGACTGGTGTTTTCCCTGAGAGAATGTTCTGGAAGTGAGTTGATGTGGAGGCGTGTGGCGTGGGGTCTCCATGGGTTTCTCAGCTTGTGGGAGTGTAGTGTTGTCTGGCTGTACCTGGTGCATCCAGTATAGGCCAGGTTTGAGGTAGGCCTCTGTCAAGCGAATTGCAGGCGTCGAATGGATTGCTGTTCCGTCATGGTTCTATGGTCCTGGAACTTGGGATGGGGTGGCGACCTAAGGGTAACTGCAACTCTGAACATGAGTTGTAATGTTTTCTTTTTCAAGCATTTGGACATGGTTGATCAAGGCTGATCCGGCCGGGCCCGCCTGTGGGCTGGGGACGCTGTTGGGCTTTGTCGGTCTCTATCCAGCTGATCCCTCTGAGGAGGTGGCCTTGGAGAGGATGATCTGCGTCTTCTGATGTGGAATTCATCTCTTACCGGGATGGCCTCCATGGAGTTGGTTCTTTGGAGCTGGGTGGAGCGAAAATCTCTATACCAGTCTGGGAGTTCGATGAATGGTAACTGCAGAGTATTGCAGAACCCCCTGAGGTCTTCCGGGACTTTCAGATTGGCAGTGCGTCCAGCTTTTGTTGCAGACAGGCAGAAGGGAAATTTCCAACGGTATTGGATCTCTTTTTGGCGCATTAGATCAAGCAGCGGGCGTAGGTCTCTTCTGTGTTGTAGGGTTATAGGGGACAGATCTTGAAAAATCTTGATCTCTGCTCCTTGATACGTTAAGGTGCGGCGCTCTCTGGCTCTTCTTAATATGTCTTCCTTCAATCTGAAGTTCACCAGGCAGCATATCACATCTCTGGGAGGGTCTGAGTCTCTGCCTCTGGGTTTGAGAGCTCTGTGTAGACGCTCGTAATCAATGGGGGTCTCGGGGGGTCTCCCTAATAGGTCATTGAAAATCTGGATTGTGGCCTGTATTATGTGGTTCTGTTCGACGGACTCAGGTATGCCTCTTACCCTCACATTATGGCGGCGTCCGCGATTATCCAGATCTTCCATATGCCTGTGTAGGTCTCTGAGCTGGCTGTTGTAACTCTGAGATGAGCGCTGTAGCTGTTGTAGGGCGGCATCATGGCGGGTAGCGGTTGTTTCTATGTCATCGATCCTCATGTGCATCGATTGAATCTCCCTTCTGAGGTCTGTGAAAGCAGCAGCAAAGGAGTCTTTGATATCTGTGGCCACTGACCTGAGATCATCCATGTTAAGTGGTCGGGCAGTGGATGGGCTTTCCGCACGCTGTGAGTGTCTCCTGGCAGGGCTGAGGCTTGAGGCGCGCGTTCCGGAGTAGGCCGGAGATGAAGCCGGGGCCTCGCGTGATCGCGGCCGGAAGATTTCCGGGATGTTGTGTCCGGAGAGCGGATCCATGCTCCTGGGGGATCGGGACCGGGACTGGGACGGTTTATCCTTCGGTTTCCCCATGATATCGGCAGGTAAGGGCTCCTTTAGGTTGTTTGCAGGACCTCCGTGGGACAGAGCTAAGAGATCAGGCAGCCATTCTCGTTCGGCTCCAAGCCACGCCCCCAGTAATTTCTAGACATACACTTATTAGACTGTATTGTCATGTTTTCTTCCATTTATTGATTCAGCCGGGCGTATGTGTGTGCTTAGTGGTGGCCATCTGTGTGTTGTCCTGTTTTTAGACAACGTTGTCTATTTTAATATTTTTTTCAGTGGTGGTTTTTGGTTCATTTATTGTCATAGTATTTGACTTTTTGTTTGGTGTATATGTGGTACTATTTTTCTAAAATAAATTAATTGATATTTTTGCTAATTGGCTAGTTCCTTGTTGAAGAATTCTTTTTCCTTGGGTGGAACTGGTACCTCATCCCGTTCCTTCCCCTTGTGTCCCCCTTTTTTTGATATGCTTCCTAATTCAGAGGAACACACCCTTCTGTGATTGACAGATCCTCTGGGTGTCTGCAATTAGCTTTATGTTTATACAGATGTTATAAGGGTACTTCCCTCACCTGTTATTACTCATATTGAATTGAGCAAGGCTTTTTTGGTTCATAGGTTCTCCTTTTTTTGTTTAAAAGATATGGGAAACGACTTTCCCACACAACAATCAGAGATGTGCATCAAAAAACAACAGAGGGAATGGATACTCTTACCCCAAAGCGTGGACACACACACCAGACGGCAGTGGGTCGATCAAGCATAAGACAATCATTTCCAAAAGCTCTCCAACCGGGACCTCTGCAGTTAGATGGTGTATACCTGCGTCTATATCCAAGGGGATCGATGGTAGATTTTCATAGCGAGGGCTCCAGCTTAAAGTATAGCTTCATTAAAGCCAGCAACTCCAGGCTATGATATATACCATTCCCTCTTGTAAGCTTTCAACAGTTACCTAGATATGGTGGGATGCCGATTTAACAGCTGCATTGTGGGAATTTTCCGAGGCTCTCTCAGAGAAAAGTGGCGATATCCAGGTCGGAGGCTGTATGGCAGAAATGCCACCCTAGTTGTTTGCCTGTATGGTACATGTGAAGGACACATGTGTACATGGTACATGTGAAGGAGCCGTGTCCTTCACATGTACCATACAGGCAAACGACTAGGGTGGCGCTTCCTTTCTGCCATACAGCCTCCGACCTGGATATCGCCTCTGTTCTCTGAGAACTCTACTTTAAGCTGGAGCCCTCGCTGTGAACATCTTCCATCGATCCCCTTGGATATAGACGCAGGTATACACCATCTAACTGCAGAGGTCCCGGTTTTAGAGCTTGTTGGAAATGATTGTCTTATGCTTGATCGACCCACTGCCGTCTGGTGTGTGTGTCCATGCTTTGGGGTAAGAGTATCCATTTCCTCTGTTGTTTTTTGATGCACACCTCTGATTGCTGTGTGGGAAAGTCGTTTCCTATATCTGTCATCATCACAAGAAACATCTTCTACTGCCTTCTCCAACAGATTATATACATTTCCATATAGAGGAGTTTGTGGATGTGTTTTTGTTTATTACAGACTCATTGTCATCGTGATTAGCTTATGCCATACATTTATATGCACTCCAAAGTATTTATTTGTGCCATGTTTACATGAGTTCATTTACTATCATTCATGCACTTGTCACTTTCAGTGTATTTTTACACATTTATATCTTTTTTTTTACCACTTATGTCACCAGTTGAATTCATCTTCCAATATGGGGAAGGAACCAAAAGTTGGTTTAGACGAAAGCAAGTAACTGTTGCTCTATCTTCAACTAAAGCAGAGTACATTGCAGCAGTACACGCATATCAAGAAGCAACATGGATATGTCAACTTTTTGTGGACATTGGGATAGACATGTCAAAAAATAATTCCCATTTTTGAAGACAACCAGGGTTGTATAAAGCTTACGCAATCAGAAAGGGTCAATCCTAGGATCAAACACATTGATGTCAAGTATCACCTACTGAGGGACAATCAAGAACAAGGTGTTATTGACAGTACTGCCCGTCAGAGGAGATGACTGCTGATGCACTCACCAAGCCTTTGTTGAAGGAACGTCATAGTTATTTCCAGAAGAAGCTGAATATAATTTGACAAACACATGCTGTTAAGAAGGGATGTTGGAAAAGAACAACAGCATGTAATGCAATATATATATATATATATATATATATATATATATATATATATATATGCATTATACCTATCTATGCCAGCAGGCTGTGGTATTACAGTGTATAGTTCATGTATTCTATGATATGAGAGGAAGTACCCTCTGTATCTAAGTGTGTACTTTTTGTTATTCACTTCCTGTCTGTCTCCATAATGATAAAGGGCATGTCATAAATTTCTCCATAAAAGTAAAGCCGTTTTGCTGTATCCAAGAAGCTTCCAAATCATGATTTCAATACTCAGCTAATAGAATAAAGAGCGTGTTCCCTGAAGTAGTTTACTTATTAGGGTGAAGCTGACTTCAATGTCTGTCAAACTCTCCCATGTAGTTCACCTACATGGGAGAGTTTGACAGACATTGAAGTCAGCTTCACCCTAATAAGGGCTGCTTCACAACTGCGAGCCAAACACTTGGCTTGCAGTTGCAGTCAGTGTTAATTTTGACATGAAATTTCAATTCAGTTTTAGTTATAGTCTTTTGACTAAAATGTCATTTTAGTTTTAGTCATATTTTAGTCATCTGAATTGTTTTAGTTTTAGTCGTATTTTAGTCGACTAAAATCGAATGGTTTTAGTTAAATTATAATGCATTATTTAAGCATTTTTTTTAAATTGCCAAACTCATTATATATTCCCGGATTAAAAATCTTTATTTTTTATGGTATTAGGCTGTAAACATGCACTACAGACACAGATTTTCTTTTTGACAAGCAGAAGTACAACTTGAAAATATAAAAAACTCAAAAACTGTAAACTTTATTGGCTGTAATACCATTGCACATATTACCTGAATATATTACCAACATTAACCATCTGCCGACCGCCTTCTGCAGATATGCTGCGGCAAGGCCGCTCGGCTGGGCAAACCGACGTACCTGTACCTCGATCCGTGCATTAGATAGTGTGGGTGCGCGCGTGCCACCGGCAATCATGGTGCAGAGAGGCAGAACGGGGATCTGCCTATGTAAACAAGGCAGATCCCCATTCTGACAAGAGACAACACTGAGATCTGCTGTTCCTAGTGATCAGGAACAGCGGTCTCTGTGTTGTCCAAGTAAGCCCATCCCCCACACAGTTACAACACACCCAGGGAACACAGTTAACCCCTTGATTGCCCCCTAGTATTAACCACTTCCCTGCCAGTGTCATTTATACATTGATCAGTGCATTTTTTTTAGCACTGATCACTGTATTGGTGTCACTTAGGGTCAGATTTGTCTGCCGCAATCCTGCCAAAAATTGCAGATCACTGCCATTACTAGTAAAAACAATAAAAAAATTAAAAGTCCCTAAATTTATCCCCTATTTTGCAGATGCTATAACTTTTGCATAAACCAATCAATATACGCTTATTGGGATTTTTTTTACTAAAAATATGTAGCAGAATACATATTGGCCTAAATTGATGAATACATTTGTTTATTTACATTTATTTTTTTAGATGTGTATTATAGCAGAAAGTAAGTAAGTTTTCAAAATTGTTTTTTTTTTGTTTATAGCGCAACAAATAAAAACTGCATAGGTTATCAAATACCACCAAAAGAAAGCTTTATTTGTGGGAAAAAAAAGACATCAATTTTGTTTGGGTACAACGTCGCATGCCAATTGTCAGTTAAAGCGACGCAGTGCCGTATCGCAAAAAATGGGCTGATCATTAAGGTTGTCAATCCTTTCGGGGCTGAAGTGGTTAAATATTAAGACAAAAAATTAGAAAAGTCTTTTACTTATTATTTTTTTTTCTTTTAGCAGCTTAGTAGATGCCCCCTACATATTCTTATGTGGTAGCTCAGTGTTCATTTTGATGTCAAATTTCAATTTAGTTTTAGTCATACTCTTTTGACTAAAGCTTTCCACAAAGGAACACTTTTCAGGAGGGCAGTAAATAATACCCCTAGTGCGCAAGTAGCCTTACTGTTGATTGACCTACAGTATTACCTCCATTGAAATTCTTTTCCAAGCACGCACTGCTTTTGGCAAAATAAAAAAATACTTTAGTTTTGAATAAGGTTAGTTTTTTCCTCCTGTTAGTTTTTAGTTAGTTCGTTTTTATAAAAATAATGCCGTCCTGTATCTTAATCACACCCTATGGTATTTAAAAGGTTTAAATCATTTCCCCCCTTTGCTCCCTTTCCTTGAAGTTATACATATGGTGTTCCGGTAGTTTCTCCTGCTAGGTTTTATCCTTCAGACTGCACCATTTTTGTGGCCCATCTCTGGACTCTATCTGTTATTTTAACATCTTTAGTGAGTAAGGTCTAGAGAAATGGATACAGTGAGGTCTAACTGAAACTCTGTATAGTGGAATCAGGATCTCCTTCCTCTTGCTAGTGATCCCTCTTGTGATGCATCCCCAGAACTCTCTTTGCTTTCCCCACTATTTGGCTACACGATATGCTTATTTTACAATTATCTGAAATAAGCAAGCTCAAACTTTGTTTTCATGATTTTATCATTTTTCTAGCAATACCTTATTACCATCTATGTTATACAATATACTATATATACTATATAATCCTTTATTTTAGTATTCAAAAAATTAAGATACAAAATTGCTTAAAGGAAAAACCTTCATGGAATACAGGCTGTAGCCTGGTCTATAGTGCACATATTCACTGTACATTAATAGAATACAACCAAAAAAAAAAAGAACAGAAAAACCCAAAAATGAACAAAACATACAATAATGCAAGGATAATTAATCTACCCCCACCCCCCAAATACTTCTGATATCTTATCATAAAAAAAAGGATTATGCAATCTGTAAAGCACTCTCGAATTTATTGGTGCTATAAAAATGTTAATTCTGAGCTACTTTGAGAGCAGCTCTGGCTAGTTTTGATATCCCAGGCTAATCAATGAAACCTAGAATCTGGCCAGCCTTTCTCTTTTTAACAGTAACAAATGCCACCTGCAAGTGTGATTGTATCCTTGTAATCTATGATAATGACAAAGTTATATATCAATAAAGTATAATAAGTCTTACTAAGGTATATTCTTAGTAACTATCATCATCGTCACCATTATTTCCATTGCAATAATAATTCTATTTTTAGAAATTGCAGTTAAGGTAAAAAATAAAGCAATCATTAAATTGCAGTAACATTTTGGTCTGAATAAGTAAATACATAGCTGCCTCATTATTTCTAGGAAAGGCAAACTTTAAGGGTAGCAATGAATTTAAATGTGAGAGATGATTGGCAAAAGTCCCCAAATGTGATGTATTCTGTGCTTTGCGTTCTGAGCATTTAGTCTGGCAGCATTTGTAGAATGACTGGAACATGTAAGCGACAGTCAGGTGTGAAATCATATTCTTTCATTCCAGGTAAAACATGAGTGCTTAGCACCTTTGTTAGCAATGTCCAAGTAGTAGCAGCCTACTGCCAATCTACAGATCCACAGATATAGAATGACAATGTTTGTATAGACAGACAATTTAAATTTATTTTAACTTTCCCTTTTATTTTAAAATGAAACTACAGGCAAACAGCTGCAGTATATGTTTACTGTTTTACCTGTCAATTGATCGACTTGGGTACAATCATCCTGGCTATAGATGGTTCGAATCTCAGCCAGTCCCTGCTGAATCAGCCAAGATTCAAACCATCTATGTCTGGCTTTACTGTAAGTACAAGTAGAGAACAGTACAGCCATAGAACTTTTATGGCAAATGTAGATAGAATTTGCAAGCAACGCTCAACACACATATGTTTTCATTCTGCACATCTCTAATAAATACAACATGCAAATAAATGAAATACATAATCAGGTAGCATGAACATAATGTTATATTTAACATGGATTGTTTGAGGATTTGCATCATTTAATTTACAGAACATGCCCACAACTTTGAAAAAGTTTTTTTTATTGTGAAGCAAACAACAAATAGTACAAAATAACAGAAAAAGTCAATGTGCATAACTATTCAGCCCCCTAAAGTCAATACTTTGTAAAGCCACCTTTTGAGGCTATCACAGCTCCAAGTCACTTTGGATAAGTCTCTATGAGCTTGCCATATCTTGCCATTGGGATTTTTGTCCATTCTTCCTGAGCAAAACTGCTCCAGCTCCTTCAAGTTGGATGGTTTGCGCTTGTGAACAGCAATCTTTAAGTCTGACCACAGATTTTCTATTGGATTGAGGTCTGGGCTTTTACTAGGCTATTCCAACACATTTACATGTTTCCCCTTAAACCACCCACATGTTGCTTTAGCAGTGTGTTTGTGGTCATTGTCCTGCTGAAAAGTGAACCTCCGTCCTAGCATTAAATCACACACAGAGTGGTACAGGTTTTGCTCAAGAATTTCCCTGTATTTAGAACCATCCATCTTTCCCTCCACTCTGATAAATTTCCCAGTCCCAACTACTGAAAAACATCCATACAGCATGATGCTGTCACCACCATGTTTCACTTTGGGGATGGTGTTCTTTGGGTGATGTGATGTGTTGTGTTTGCACCAGACATAGCATTTTCTTTGATGGCCAAAAAGTTCAATTTTAGTCTCATCAGTCCAGAGCACCTTCCTCCATACATTTTGGGAGTCTCCCACATGCCTTTTCGCAAACACAAAACGTGCCATTTTGTTTTTTGCTGAAAGTAATGGCTTTCATCTAGCCACTATGCCATAAAGCCTAACTCTATGGAGCGTACGGCTTATTGTCATCCTATGCACAGATACTCCAGTTTCTGCTGTGTAACTCTGCAGCTCTTCCAGGGTTACCTTAGGTCTCTGTGCTGCCTCTCTGATTAATGCCCTCCTCACTCGGTCCATGAGTTTTGTTGTGCGTCCATCTCTTGGCAGGTTTGCTGTTGTGCCGTGTTCTCTCCATTTGGTTATGATAGATTTGATGGTGCTCCTAGGGATCATCAAAGATTTGGATATTTTTTTATAACTTAACCCTGACTTGTACTTCTCAACAACATTGTCCCTTACTTGTTTGAGAGTTCCTTGGTCTTCATGGCAGTGTTTGTTAGTGGTGCCTCTTGCTTAGGTGTTACATCCTCTGGAGCCTTTCAAAAAGGTGGGTATATATAATGACAGATCGTGTGACATTTGGATTGCACAAAGATGGACATAATTTCACTAATTATGTGACTTCTTAAGGTAATTGTTTACACCAGAGCTTTTAATGGGCTTCATAACAAAGGAGGTTAATATACAAGCACATGCCAATTATCGTTTTTTTATTTCTGAAAAAATGTATGTATTTTTCTAATTGTACTTCACCAACTTAGACTATTGTGTTCTGATCCATCACATATAATTCAGATTAAAAAAAATTGAACCAAAGGCTGTAATATAACAAAATAGGGCAAATAGCTTCTGTGTCTACAGTCAACAGTGGTGGTCGTGGACATGGTGCATCCTCTGCAGGTGGCTGTGGGGAACGCTTGTCCTTTTTTTCTGCTGCTGGCCGTGTTATTGAGCCACAACATGCAGAAGAGTTGGTGGAGTGGATAACAAAGCCTTCCTCATCCTCCTCATCCTTTCTCACCCTGGCTCAGAGTAGTTTGCCCTCCAACACAGCTGCCAAAGTGGCCTATTCCACCGGCTCCTTCTCCACAGTCACTCCTTCCATAGACAGACCATCATGCACGGAGGAGTCCTCAGAATTATTTGACCATTGTGTCAGTTACATGCTGCTGGAGGATGCACAGCGATTTGAAGGCTCTGATGTTGGTTCCCAGGTTGAGGAAGGGAGTAACATGAGCCGAGAGAGACGGGGTGACACATAAAGACAAGAAACTGGTAGTCATGTTCCCCTAGCTGCAGCATACTGCCAAGTTTGCTCCAGTGACGAGGATGGAGTGGATGATGAGGTCACTGACTGTACTTGGGTGCCTGAGAGAAGAGAGGAGGAAAGTGAGGAGGAGAAGGAGGAGGAAAAGGCACAACTCCAATGAGGCAGGATGTCCTTCAGAGGGCAGCTTAACCACTTCACATCTCGCCCATTATCATATGACATCCGCAGGAGGGATCTCCAATCCTGGGCGGGCATCATATGACATCCTGGGCTTCCCGGCCGTCTGGGGGGTGTGCTACTCGGGAGCCAATGCGTGTGCCCGGCGACTGCATTGTCCGCCGGGCACCCATGGTTGCCGATAACAGGGCAGGACTGTGGATCTGTGTGTGTAAACACACAGATCCACGTCCTGTCAGGTGAGAGGAGACCAATCATGTGTTTCTAGTACATAGGAACACCGATTGGTCTCCTCCCCTTGTGAGACCCCTCCCCCTACAGTTAGAATCACTCCCTAGGTAACACACTTAACCCCTAGTGTTAAGTCCTTCCCTGTCAGTGTCATATATACAGTAATCAGTGCATTTTTATAGCACCGATCGCTGTATAAATGTGAATGGTCCCAAAATGGTGTTAAAAGTGTCCGATATGTCCACCGTAATGTCACAGTCATGATAAAAATCGCAGATCGCCGCCATTACTAGTAAAAATAATAAAAGTGCCATAAAACTATCCCCTATATTGTAGACACTATAACTTTTGTGCAAAACAATCAATATATGCTTATTGCGATTTTTTAACCAAAAATATGTAGAATACATATTGGCCTAAACTGAGGAAAATTTTTATTTTATTTTTTTAAATTGGGATATTTATTATAGCAAAAAGTAAAAAATAATATGTTTTTTTCAAACTTGTCATTTTTCTTTTGTTTATAGCGCAAAAAATCAAAACCGCAAAGCTAATCAAATACCACCAAATGAAAGCTCTATTTGTGCGGAAAAAAATATAAAAATTTCATTTGGGTAAAGTGTTACATGACCACACAATTGTCATTCAAAATGCAACAGTGCTGAAAACTGAAAATTGGCCTGGGCAGGAAGGCGGTGAAAATGCCCTGTATTGAAGTGGTTAAGGGCAGCCACCCTATTGCATCACACCGCAGAGCTCCGCAGGTGCAGGGTGCTGCTAACTCCCCGTTGACTTTTAAAAGTTCCTTGGTGTGGGCCTTTTTCGACACCTGTGCAGCAGATCGCACCATTGCTGTTTGCAACCTATGTCTGAAGCGGATCAAGCGTGGCCAGAACAGCACCCTGCTGCCCCCTTTCGTGAATTTGTGGAATGTGCTGTATCACAGTGGCAGGTTAAAAAACAGCATTTCTTTTAAAGTAAGGTCATTACGGCTTTCTTCCAACATGTGGAAGGTAATGTTTTGGCCTCGTTGGACAGGGCCGTCAGCAGTAAGGTTGTTGTGGAAATTTTATCAAGATGTATTTAATATGTATTGTCACAGTGTTATTTCTCCTGCAGCCCGCTCTAAAGAGCGGACTGGGGCAGACTGATGCTAGTTGAGACCAGTTTTGGTAGTGGAAAGCTTCTTGGGGATGCAGAGAAGTGTTTGCGGAGTGGGGATATGTCCGCCAGCGAAGGGCCCCTGTGTAATGCACAGACAATAATCTGGGGGGGATGTGTTCACTCCGCAAAGACATTATCGGTTATGGGGGATGTACGCTCGTTTGTCTCTGTGTGTCTGATCAGCATGTAGAGAGGCTATGGCGTGTTCCTGCAGATAATCTCCCATCCTCAGGAATGGTAGTATAATTCGGGTATGCGTTGTTCTCTCAACAATGCTGAATAAGGATTCATGCCAACTTTAAAAACGGCAGTCTTTGAGTGTGTTATGGTTGGGGACAGTGTCCATGATTTCAAGACCAGCCATGTGCCTTCCTTTGTCTTACTGGAGAGCATGGCTTACAGGTACAGGGGGCGGGAAACCATACACACTGCCCCTGCCCAGACACACCCATAGACTCCCTTAGTCATTGTTCATTGGTTGAGATTTGTATAACTCCTCAAATTTGAAGGATGTCCTGTACTTGATTGGCCGATTGTGAAACTAACAAGCTCTATTGTTATATAAATATAGATTGCTCCCATTATCGGCAACTCTGCCTTTGGAGCTAAGGATATCAGGATGGTGGTCATGTCTGTTTACTTGGGAAGATACGGGTGGACACAGATGCATTATACCAAAGGCTGAAAGGGCGCTTTATTAGCGCAGGAGACATGGATTACGCGTAGCATAGAGTGGAATTTCCACAACAGTAATGGTGAGCCAGGATTTTACGGAGCAAACAGAACCTCCTACAGACCAGAAAAGGAAGGAGGGAAAGTGGATCCCAGTCCAGGACATCAAACCGTTTGAACTTTGTTGTCCTGAGGCAAAGGGGTTTGTTTTCTCTCTTCAGTGTTGTAGGTAGGTTCTGCTTTGCAAAATAACTCATTTTTCATCTTTTGGTATAATGACGGGATTTTAATTGTATGTTTGTCAGTAATAATAGGTCTATTGTTTGGGATACCTCCTCTATAGGATAAATTTAATACAACCTAAATTGTTTGTGTAAGTAACTGTATGCTGTGTAATAAGTTTGTGATGTACATGAGATAAATACTACAAATGAGTATGCAATGTGTAATGATAATGTATACAGTATTTTACCAGTATAACAATAGTGATCAATAATCCGGTGCAAAAATGAAAAGTCAAGCTAATTACTCCATTAGCAGTAAACATGCATATAAAAACACAAAAGATTGGTCACAAAAACAATTCATAAATGAAAATATCCAAGAGGAAGATTTCCAATGCGTGACCCAGGGTCTATGTTTTCCACCACTTGTGCTGCCCATCACTTTTCAATAGAAACAATGGAGGCTTACCAGAAAGCCTGCGACCGCCATTAGTAGAGCAACAGGAATGCTGCTAGGATCTCCCAGACCTCCTACACAGGTGACCGGTCAGCTTCAATGAAGATCATACTCAATGGCGCGCTTCCAGGAGACAATCGCTATACACCAATGGACTTGCGCTTCCACGGATCAGGCATGAGCATCCAGTGGATTATCAGACATGAGATGACAATTACCAGATCGAACTGTCTTGGCTTTAGCACCATCAGATAATTCCTGCGCTGTGCTATTAGATCGACAAATATAAATTAGCCCTGATGTATTTTAGGTGTATATTATGGATATGTAGGTCTACATCCCAATTTGATACCTTTACATATAAGTTATATTTTTATCAAAAAATGAAAACTCAAACCAACGCGCCCTTCCTGAGTTCTCACCACTGCGCTCAATGCCAGATAGAGGGGTGTTAACCCCCTATGAAGGATGTAAGAAAAATGTGAACACAATGTGTTTAAAACAAATGTGTAAAAAACTTAATGGAGTGAATCCAAAGCTGCCACTTATTATATAAACAGTGCAATACTTCCTATTATTTCCAAGAGCCCAAATGCGACCCCTGTGAAACAATATAAGTGGCGCTAAATGACAGTGATTAGACCATTCAAAGCTCAAAGGTGATCTAGTGCATCTATCTAAAAAAGGAAAAGTAAATAGATACGTAAGGCAATCTATATCAGAGAAAACCTATTCAATATAAAAACTAACAGTGAAAAATAAACCAATGTATGTGAAGGTATGCCATACACAGGGCAATTTCAATGGCAAATGAAATCAAAAGTGGGATCAGGTAGTATAGTCCATAAAAAGTCCATAGACAGACCACCGTGCAGAAAATGTGATGAATCTGGAAACGGTCCACCAATTCACTTAGTGTCAGTGACTCCACTCCCCTTGAATTCAACACTCACCGACTCAAAATGCCTCACACTCTCGTGTTTTGGCAACAAAGCATGGGTGTAAAGTTGGTCAGCTGAGGGTGTAAGCTCCGAATTCCTTGTTTATCCCAGTGTCACCTCAATGCATAGAAAAACTCAACATAGTGTGATACCGTAAAACATGTAAAATTTATTAAACTTAAAACCTTCAATCATTGCACTCACAAAAAAACTCTTGAATCAAGCCAAAATGACACTGCAAAACAACTTCCAACTCAATCCTCCTCTGTGAAACGCCCAGCACCACTGTGGAAAGAGGGTCGCGGGGTATAAGAGTGGGAGGTGCCGTACCGTACAGCCAATCCCATGAGGAAGTCAGGTGTGACGAAACATGTCGGGGCGTGGCTGTACGGCATCCACTATTAACAGTCAGTGAAGGACGGGACGTTGCGGTGCATCTCCGGGAACCGACGAGAGCTTCCGAAGGCACTAGAGGAGCTAAGTCTTGGGCTTACAGGCCAGCAGGAGATCTACACCAGCAAAGTGTCAGTGAGAGGGGTGAGAACCCATCCAACCCTTTTCTTTGGGGTCCGCCGCGACCCTCTTTCCACAGTGGTGCTGGGCGTTTCACAGAGGAGGATTGAGTTGGAAGTTGTTTTGCAGTGTCATTTTGGCTTGATTCAAGAGTTTTTTTGTGAGTGCAATGATTGAAGGTTTTAAGTTTAATAAATTTTACATGTTTTACGGTATCACACTATGTTGAGTTTTTCTATGCATTGAGGTGACACTGGGATAAACAAGGAATTCGGAGCTTACACCCTCAGCTGACCAACTTTACACCCATGCTTTGTTGCCAAAACAAGAGAGTGTGAGGCATTTTGAGTCGGTGAGTGTTGAATTCAAGGGGAGTGGAGTCACTGACACTAAGTGAATTGGTGGACCGTTTCCAGATTCATCACATTTTCTGCACGGTGGTCTGTCTATGGACTTTTTATGGACTATACTACCTGATCCCACTTTTGATTTCATTTGCCATTGAAATTGCCCTGTGTATGGCATACCTTCACATACATTGGTTTATTTTTCACTGTTAGTTTTTATATTGAATAGGTTTTCTCTGATATAGATTGCCTTACGTATCTATTTACTTTTCCTTTTTTAGATAGATGCACTAGATCACCTTTGAGCTTTGAATGGTCTAATCACTGTCATTTAGCGCCACTTATATTGTTTCACAGGGGTCAAGTTATATTTTTAACCTAGTTATACATATGGTTAACTGGTCAAGACACTATAGATACCACTTGTATTGCTCACTTGTTCCGTTCTGCATTTACATACATTGCAGACACTAAACTACGAGAAAATGGCCGATCAGAATAACACTAGGCAGTCAACAAAATGGCCACGATGTTTACTTTCAGCAGACTTCAAGAAAATGGCCGCTAGATCATTTCCGGGTACACAATATTTAAAGCACGTCTATAAGACCAATCTGGTTCCCCAGATGAAGTCACGAGACGTGACGTAACGCGTAGGGATTGCCCGGAATAGACGCACAACGGAAGTAACGTAAGAAGGCGCTGAACAATGCCAATTTTGTTCTCTGTCTGTTTTATACGTTTTAAATGTAAGAGTCCACTTTTTATTTTAATAAATATTTTGTTTGGCCCATAACACACTACACTATTGAAGGTTTCTTTGTTTTGTACTCTCTGTCACTGAGGCATTTTTTCTGAACTAATTGGGATATTTGAGCGGATTACCTTGTCCATTGGAGGAATTTCTGAGAACCCATCTACAGTGCATACTCCCTTAAGAAGTGCCCATAGACGATAGTGGAGATCTTTGATCACATATGGATGCAATTTACTTTTATAATTAAGGTGAGAGTTCTGGGAGACTGAAGTACTAAGAGGCTATTCAGGAAACACCTAGGAACATACATGGACACTTTTACGTGTCCTTAACTTACATTGGATCCATCAGTCTGTTAAGACGGCAGAAGTTTTAACAATTTATTTACCAATTCAGAGGACTATTTTACCTCAATATATATATATTATTTTTGTGGGATTTATTCACTTTCATGTTATTTTTATTTTTGTGATGGATTATTATTTCACATGATCTCAGGAAGATTTTGGACACTCTATTGCAATTTTGCACATCTTTTATTATTTGCACATTTTTGGACATTTTATTGCAAATTTTGCACATTGTTTAATATATTCACTATTTTCACTCCACGTGGAGTTATTCCTTTTTAGTGTCATTGTTGTTGGTTATCCTATCACAGTGTTTTTTATAGTGATATTTACTTAATATGTGCGCAAGATCACTTTAGACAGATTTAAAAATAGACAAAGATGTCTGTTTAAGAGCAGCTGCATCACGCTTCAACCATGCATGCACACACCTATAGCAAGGCTATTGTTAATTGGAGTAGATAGTGTTTTATGGATCATACTGATGGTTTCAGTGACATGCACTATACATAACAAAGTCCGTTCTGTCACTATATTTAGTTAGAAACCTTTTTAACTAAAAACCCTGGTAAACAGTGGTTGACTGAGACAAGTTGCTGGTCCCACAGAGACAGCTTTAATTAAGATTATAGCAAGACATAGTTGTCAGTGTGGAGAGATGATTAGTATCCAATCTGAAGGCATAGATATGCAGTTCCTCAGAATGGAATTGCATGTATTCACAGGATCTAGCTGTTGGAAAAACAATAGCTCAATGATGCTATTATGAAGCTGGCTAATACTGGCTGAAAAGTAACAAACAGCAGGAGGCAAAGTAAAAGAAGGCAGCTAAAAGGCCTATGGTTTGCTCACCCGACCATTCATGGAGCGATATAATCACAGCCCTGTACTATCTTTCTCCGGTCCGGGGGCCTGTAGGTGCCATCCTGTATGCTCCCTTTGTTTAGCGGGGTCCATGGGGCTCCAGTGAGCAGTTTGCTGTCAGCACTGTGTAAGTGTCAGGTCCTCTGGGCCACCGTCCGCTTGTCTCAGCCGAGACAGTCTCCGCCAGCCTCAAGCAGTCGGCTGCACATGCACAGGTGCGATGAGATACATCATCCAAGACGCATATAGCGTCTCTGTTGTGATGCCAAATCCAACATGTTTCACCAGGAACTCTGCTTTTTTCAAGGATAGGAGGGGCATGAGTTGTGTTTCTAGTTATACTGCAGTTAATACCTCCCAATTTCGATTCAGGGTTGCTATATTAAGAATCACCACTAGGGATGAGCTTCGAGTTCGAGTCGAACTCATGTTCTACTCGAACATTGGCTGTTCGCAAGTTCGCCGAACAGCGAACAATTTGGGGTGTTCGCGGAAAATTCGAATGCCGCGGAACACCCTTTAAAAGTCTATGGGAGAAATCAAAAGTGCTCATTTTAAAGGCTTATATGCAAGTTATTGTCATAAAAAGTGTTTGGGGACCTGGGTCCTGCCCCAGGGGACATGGATCAATGCAAAAAAAAGTTTTAAAAACGGACGTTTTTTCAGGAGCAGCGATTTTATTAATGCTTAAAGTCAAACAATAAAAGTGTAATATCCCTTTAAATTTCGTACCTGGGGGGTGTCTATAGTATGCCTGTAAAGGGGCGCATGTTTCCTGTGTTTAGAACAGTCTGACAGCAAAATGACATTTTGAAGAAAAAAACACATTTAAAACTACCCGCGGCTATTGCATTGCCGACAATACACATAGAAGTTCATTGATAAAAACGGCATGGGAATTCCCCACAGGGCAACCCCGAACCAAAATAAAAAAAAAAAAAATGATGTGGGGGTCCCCCTAAATTCCATACAAGGCCCTTCAGGTCTGGTATGGATATTAAGGGGAACCCCAGCCAAAATTTAAAAAAAAATTGACGTGGGGTTCCCCCTAAATTCCATACCAGACCCTTCAGGTCTGGTATGGATTTTAAGGGGAACCCCGCGCAAAAAAAAAAAAAAAAACGGCGTGGGGTCCCCCCAAAAATCCATACCAGACCCTTATCCGAGCACGCAACCTGGCAGGCCGCAGGAAAAGAGGGGGGGACGAGAGTGCGGCCCCCCCCCCTCCTGAACCGTACCAGGCCACATGCCCTCAACATTGGGAGGGTGCTTTGGGGTAGCCCCCCAAAACACCTTGTCCCCATGTTGATGAAGACAAGGGCCTCATCCCCACAACCCTGGCCGGTGGTTGTGGGGGTCTGCGGGCGGGGGGCTTATCGGAATCTGGAAGCCCCCTTTAACAAGGGGACCCCCAGATCCCGGCCCCCCCCCTGTGTGAAATGGTAAGGGGGTACTTACTCCTACCATTTCACTAAAAAACTGTCAAAAATGTTAAAAATGACAAGAGACAGTTTTTGACAATTCCTTTATTTAAATGCTTCTTCTTTCTCCTTCATCTTCTTCTGGTTCTTCTGGCTCTTTTGGTTCTTCCTCCGGCGTTCTCGTCCAGCATCTCCTCCGCGGCGTCTTCTATCTTCTTCTCCTCAGGCCGCTCCGCACCCATGGCATGAGGGGAGGCTCCCGCTCTTCTCTTCATCTTCTTCTCTTCTTCATCTTCTTCTTCATCTTCATCTTCTTCTTCTTCTTCTTCTTCTCTTCTTCCTTCTTCTCTTCTTCATTTCTTCTCCGGGCCGCTCCGCAGCCATGCTGGCATGGTGGGAGGCTCCCGCTGTGTGACGGCGTCTCTTCGTCTGACGGTTCTTAAATAACGGGGGGCGGGGCCATCCGGTGACGCACGGTGACTTGACGGGACTTCCCTGTGACGTCACGGGGAATGCCACAGGGAAGTCCCGTCATGTCCCGTGCGTCAGAGGGGGGCGGGGTCACCGGGTGGCCCCGCCCCCTGTTATTTAGGAACCGTCAGACGAAGAGACGCCGTCACACAGCGGGAGCCTCCCACCATGCCAGCATGGCTGCGGAGCGGCCCGGAGAAGAAATGAAGAAGAGAAGAAGGAAGAAGAGAAGAAGAAGAAGAAGATGAAGAAGAAGATGAAGAAGAGAAGAAGATGAAGAGAAGAGCGGGAGCCTCCCCCCTCATGCCATGGGTGCGGAGCGGCCCGAGGAGAAGAAGATAGAAGACGCCGCGGAGGAGATGCTGGACGAGAACGCCGGAGGAAGAACCAGAAGAGCCAGAAGAACCAGAAGAAGAAGAAGATGAAGGAAGAAAGAAGAAGCATTTAAATAAAGGAATTGTCAAAAACTGTCTCTTGTCATTTTTAACATTTTTGACAGTTTTTTAGTGAAATGGTAGGGGTAAGTACCCCCTTACCATTTCACACAGGGGGGGGCCGGGATCTGGGGGTCCCCTTGTTAAAGGGGGCTTCCAGATTCCGATAAGCCCCCCGCCCGCAGACCCCCACAACCACCGGCCAGGGTTGTGGGGATGAGGCCCTTGTCTTCATCAACATGGGGACAAGGTGTTTTGGGGGGCTACCCCAAAGCACCCTCCCAATGTTGAGGGCATGTGGCCTGGTACGGTTCAGGAGGGGGGGGGGGGGCGCACTCTCGTCCCCCCCTCTTTTCCTGCGGCCTGCCAGGTTGCGTGCTCGGATAAGGGTCTGGTATGGATTTTTGGGGGGACCCCACGCCGTTTTTTTTTTTTTTTTTGGCGCGGGGTTCCCCTTAAAATCCATACCAGACCTGAAGGGTCTGGTATGGAATTTAGGGGGAACCCCACGTCAATTTTTTTTTTAAATTTTGGCTGGGGTTCCCCTTAATATCCATACCAGACCTGAAGGGCCTTGTATGGAATTTAGGGGGACTCCCACATCATTTTTTTTTTTAATTTTGGTTCGGGGTTGCCCTGTGGGGAATTCCCATGCCGTTTTTATCAATGAACTTCTATGTGTATTGTCGGCAATGCAATAGCCGCGGTAGTTTTAAATGTGTTTTTTCCTTCAAAATGTCATTTTGCTGTCAGACTGTTCTAAACACGGGAAACATGCGCCCCTTTACAGGCATACTATAGACACCCCCCAGGTATGAAATTTAAAGGGATATTACACTTTTATTATTTGACTTTAAGCATTATTAAAATCACTGCTCCTGAAAAAACGGCCGTTTTTAAAACTTTTTTTTGCATTGATTCATGTCCCCTGGGGCAGGACCCAGGTCCCCAAACACTTTTAATGACAATAACTTGCATATTAGCCTTTAAAATTAGCACTTTTGATTATTCATGTTCGTGTCCCATAGACTTTAACGGTGTTCGCGTGTTCGAACGAATTTTTTTCCTGTTCGCATGTTCTGGTGCGAACCGAACAGGGGGGTGTTCGGCTCATCCCTGATCACCACTAGATCTCATCTCCCATATAGAACATCACACTCTATATCTTTCTCTTCCACTCTTCAGAGGCACTTAGATTTGGGCATACATTTGTAGACACAGATTGATACGTTTTCAGCAAAATTAAAAATAGAACAGGTTGACTTAACAGATATCTAAATAATAAAGACACACAATTAGACCTACATAAGATCAGAGAAAGGCAGAAAGAACAGAAAATAAAAAATATTATTTCATAGTATTTCATCCACCATGTTGTCGTGGTCTGATTTTTGTTTGTTGCAACTGCCATTTCGTGTCTGCTGTGTTTTGGTTTTGGGTGGAATTGCTCTGCTTTTGGGCCAGGTTTCAGCATTTAGTGAGGGTGAGCCATCTTTTTGCAGGAGTTTCCGTTTTTGGCTTTAGTTACGTTGTTGTGTGGTATTTCGGTCTCAAAACTTGTGGTCTGACTGCCCAGGGGATATGGGAGTCGAGGGGTATTCCCTGGCATTTGCAATATGGGGGTTTATCCCACCCTTTCCTGGACAAAAGGTTTTTAAGACATGTTGAAGTTTCCTATATGGGAGGCCTGAAGGCGGAGTCTAGCGGTGTGGACATGGACAGTTAGAGCTCCGTTCCATATGGGAGAAGAGCCGCTGTCAAACTAAAACCCGCAAGTATTAAAAATAACCACGGGCTTCAGTATCTACCCAGGAACTCGGGGGTCCGTTTTTGTGGGAAAATATGGTTCTGGGAGGCGGCCGTTCTAAGTTAAAGAATCCCCTCACCTCACAGGGGAAAGTAGCTGTTAAAATGGCTCCGCCCCCTCTTCATACACTGCCTCAGTGTGCTCTCACAGGCACAAAATGACACAGCCTGACTCTCCAGCTGATTCAGAAAGTGAACTTTTCACCTCACAAGATACCTCACAGAATTTAAAAATAGCTCCAACTATACCTAAACCCTAAAACAAACCTCTGAGCAAATTACAACCAACCTTACTAGAGAAATAAGAGAATTAGGCAACCGCACAGCTGCACTAGAACTTAAAATGGATGATTTGGAAACTGCCACACAAGAACATAACACTGCTATGGAAAATCTCAGAGAGGAAAACCTAATGCTCCAAACTAAATTGGAAGACCAGAAGAATAGAGCCAGAAGGTCCAATATACGCATCAGAGGAATTCCTGAATCGATCATTGACCTACAATCCACCATAACGGCTCTATGTCATGAACTGCAACCAGATATCCCAATTGAAAGATTGGAGTTTGACAGAATACACCGAGCCCTTACAGCAAAAAATTGGACAGTCCGCCATGTGATATAATAGTGAAATTTCACTATAATAGTGAAATTTCACTATTATCGCACAAAGGAACAGCTCTTATCATCAGCCAGACATAAAAAAAGACCTACATTTTCAAGGTAACAACTACCAACTAGAAGGTCCAGAAGGTCCAATATACGCATCAGAGGAATTCCTGAATCGATCATTGACCTACAATCCACCATAACGGCTCTATGTCATGAACTGCAACCAGATATCCCAATTGAAAGATTGGAGTTTGACAGAATACACCGAGCCCTTACAGCAAAAAATTGGACAGTCCGCCATGTGATATAATAGTGAAATTTCACTATAATAGTGAAATTTCACTATTATCGCACAAAGGAACAGCTCTTATCATCAGCCAGACATAAAAAAAGACCTACATTTTCAAGGTAACAACTACCAACTATTCGCTGATTTATCCCAGGTCACTATATCAAAAAGGCGAGCAATGAAACCCCTCCTCATGGAATTGCAACGTCAGAGCATCATTTATCATTGGGGCTTCCCATTCTCTGTACGCTTTGTTTACAATGGAACGAAATACATCTGTAGATCTAATGAAGAACTTCAACAAACGCTCATAGACTTGCACCTGATGGATTCCTCACCATGTATTACTTCAACACGTAGAAGATCACCATCCTTATCATCCGCAATCAACTCCTCTCAATCCACCTTGAGAAATCGAAACCATCCATCCCATAAGAGAGGTCGCTTTGCATCCCCCCTCAGGAAAGAGATGATTCTATGGACTGAAGGAAGTAATTTAAGCAGAGGTTACTGTTCATTCTTCATCCTGATAATAGCTTTCATCACAGATGCACCGTGCACTCTTGCCTTGAAACTAGTAATCTACTAATATAAAAACTCTATTTTACATTTCCTTTATTTAATTACCGCATGATTTATAATTCTCATTTATCTTTTTAGTCACAGCTGAAGATAACTATCTTTAAATGTATTTTTTATTACTTTTTTAATTTTTTTTTGCTCTAAAACTACGGTCAATATCCTAAAATTAGAATATAGACCATTGCGCATATAGTGTAGAAAATTTTAAATACTTTAATCCTCCTCAAAAGATACAGATGGTTTAAAATTATTTCAAATTTTTAGTCTGACCACAAGATTTAATTGATTTACTTATTATAGTTCTCAATCTTTAGTTGATTTTTAGTTTAATATTAGGAATTCTAATATGCTGTTAATATCATAGGAGTTTTTCACTCCAAACCCTTCAGGTTGACCTATTGTTTTACCCTTATTACTAGTTTAGGGACCCATTAATCCTATTCTATCCTCCAGTTCCCTTCTTCATTATTACAGCCTGATACACACTTTACCATGGGATCTTGAAAATGCTTAGTAACACTCTCAAATTTCCCACTTCCCCGGTTTTCCCCTCCTTAATTTTGTTGGATCCCGTTTCCAAAATTTATCCTAGATTGTGTGGTGTATTGTTAGGAACATCTTGGTCATGTTCTCATTGGAAGGCTCTTCTCCCAGGTACGGGAGATCCGTGTGCCCTATTCTGCCTCCCTCATTCTTCCACTTATAATATGTGGAAGTCTGACGGTTGCACTTTTTTCCCTGAGGGGGATCTCTATCCCTTCTCACGGGAAGTCTCTGTACATTTCTTTATAATATCTTATATAAGATATTCTTTAACCGCTTCTGTTTTCTTTCTCTTTCTCACCTCAGCATTTATTTATATTTTCCTCCTCTTCTCACTCTTCAAGTCCACGTGGATTGACTCATTTAACCGGAACAATATGCTATTTGGTAAGTCTCACTTCTCCATTCGGTTACCATGGCACCACTAAACATTCTATCCCTGAATGTTCAGGGAATTAATATACCCCAGAAACGAACCAAGGCTTTTCGTACATTTCATGCCCAAAAGGCTCACATAGTTTGTTTACAAGAAACACACGTCACAAAAAATTCTACTCCTAAATTTATGTCCCATTTTTATCCACAAATTTTTACAGCCTCGGCTACCTCTAAACAAAGAGGTACCCTCATAGCCTTTCATTGTTCTACTCCATTTATTCTCCAATCTCAAATAATGACCCAGAAGGACGCTACATAATTCTTACAGGACAAATAATGGATAAACCAGTTACTGTCATCTCATACTATGCGCCTAACAAAAAACCAAACCCGTTCTTATCACACTTACTACAAGTCGTGAATGATCATAAAATAGGAACAGTTATTTTGTGTGGAGACTCCAATCAGGTCCTCCTTCCATTTCTGGATAAATCCCCTTACACTCCATCCAATAAAACATTCAAAATGTCTTTTACCCAATTGTTATCCAAATATAACACATTTGGAGAGAGTGTAATCCCATAAAACGTAGATACAAATATTACTCTCATCCCCATCAAACTTCAACACGGATTGATCATATATTCCTAACAAATGGCATGATTCCAGAAATACTTACAGCCGACATAATTCCTATCCCATGGTCTGACCATAACGCGGTACTCACTTCAATTAATTCTACTATACTCAAAGGCCACGACCCCACATGGTATCTCCCAGATATTATGCTCAAACACTCAAACCACCATCAAATCATCGAACAAGCCCTAAAAGAATATATATAATTTGTTACCAGCCCAGAAATAACTACATTAACACTTTGGGAAGCACATGAACCTATGTTACGTAATATAATTCAGAAACAATTTACTTTATTCAAACGTGAACGAAAAACCCTTGCTCGTAAATTAGAATCTGAGTTTAATAATGCCTTTATAACCCATCAAAACAATCCATCGCCCATCACAAAATCTCAATTAGATAAAACCCGTACTGCATTTTACTTATTTTAAACTGAGTCAGTCGAAAAATCTTTTAAACACTCTAAATACAACTATTTTATGAAATCCAATAAACCGGGTACTTACTTAGCACATACACTTAACTCAATAAACAAAACCTTTAAACCAATTCGCTTAAAATTAGCGAAAGACATATACACAAGTAACCCTATCAAAATTGTCCAGAAATTCCACTCCCACTTAACCTCATTATATTCATCTTCTAACAATTTTGACTCAAACTCAGCAGATGCTTTCTTTTCTAGCATAAAATTACCAGAGCTTTCCCTAAATCAAAAGAATCCACTAGAAGAAAGCATCTCTCCAGATGTCTCTAATACCATTAAAGAACTAAATAAATAAGAGACCAGGCCCAGATGGTTACTCTGCCTTATATTATAGAACTTTTATAGATACCCTATCACCTATGTTAGCTGATGCTTTTAATACGTTACTAGAGGGAAAATCTTTTAGACAAGAATCACTAACTGCCTGTTTGCATGATCCCCAAACCTCTCACTGATGACACCTCTTGCACAAATTATCATCCAATATCCCTTTTGAATCTAGATATCAAAATTCTAGCAAAAAATTTAGCAAAATGACTAAACAAGATCATAGGCAATCTAATCCACAGGGACCAAGTAGGCTTCATGCCAACACGCCAAGCTGGCGACAATGTACGTCAAGCAGTTTTATTAGCGCAAATAGCTAAAGCACGCCATATTCCTTCTTGTTTCATTTCACTCGATATAAAAAAGGCCTTTGATTCTGTATCATGGCCTTATCTACGCTACACATTACAAAAATGGGGTTTTGGACCCCACTTTTTGACATGGATTGAAGCACTTTACAACAAGCCCAAAGCATATATCAATTATGCGGGTTACAAATCGAATTCTTTTAATATAGAGAGAGGAACACGCCAAGGATGTCCACTTTCCCCTCTCTTATTTGCCCTCCTAATAGAACCTTTAGTTCAACAAATTCGATCAGACCCGACTATCACTGGTATAGAAACCGCTGGATACCAACACAAATTATGTTTATTTGCAGATGACATTTTACTATTTCTGTCATCTCCACAAATTTCTGGACCCAGTCTCCTGCCCATTCTCAATAATTTCGTGATGATTTCAGGTCTCTCAATTAATCCTGAAAAATCCATAGCCCTGGATATATCTCTCTCCAAAGTGGAATTGGACTCGGTAAAACATGCACTTCCATTTATTTGGGCTGAAAGGTCAATTCCCTATCTAGGAATTCACTTAACAGCCTCTCACCTTTTTTTCTACCCCCCAATCCTGAAACAGATTACAAAACTCCTACAGCAATGGACACATCTTCCAATATCATGGATAGGCAAAATTAACGCAGTAAGAATGACAATTCTGCCAAAACTGCTTTACTTATTTAGAGTTTTGCCAATCTCAATCCCTCCCCACTATTTAAGAATAATACAAAAAAGATCAACAACCTTTATCTGGGGCTCCATCAAACTCCGCATATCTTTACACACATTACACCTGCCAAAACTCAAGGGAGGCCTTGGCTTTCCGAACTTTGCAAACTATTACAGCGCAGCACACATTGCCAGCCTCTCTAAATACCATGCAACACAAGAACTACCAGAACTACCAAGAATTACTATCCAGCATGGGTCTCCCCTAAATCATTCAAAGCCTGGACCTCTTTAGACATTACTCGGCTAAATAAACTGATTTCTTCCACATCCTTCCTCACCTTTCCTACCCTCTGCGATACCTATAAGCTACCACACTCTTAGATACTATTTAGATACCTTCAAATTAAAAATGTCTATTCACCTTTGGTAAGCACAAATACCTCCATGTCCCAAATCACTAATTTTGAATCAGTATGCCTAAAAGACCCCCACTCAAGAGGTATGATTTCTTCCATATATTCACAAATTTCAACGAATGCTGCCCTCGAAAAACCACCTTATGCCCGGAAATGGGAGGAGGACTTGGAAAAATCGTTGGATATGGCTGATTGGTCTAAAATCTGGACTGCAACTAAATCTTCACCAAACATTCTGGCAGTAGAAACTAACTATAAGGTTCTAACTCGTTGGTACCTTGTACCCTCCAGGTTGGCCAAATTTGCGCCAACCCAAGCAGCTCAATGCTTTCGGGGCTGTTCAGATCCAGGCACTCATATGCATATATGGTGGTCCTGTCCGACGGTACAAACGTTTTGGGGAAAAATATTTGAAATTGCCTCCAGAATGTTTGAACTAAAATTGCAACCAGATCCTGTCATAGCCTTACTCAACTTAAAACCAGATTGTCTCACACATAATCAATTTAAACTCTTTACTCAACTCCTCACTGCTGCAAAACAGACGATTGCAAAGGCATGGAGGTCTGCCAACTTGGAAATACCAGAGACCAAACACAGATTAAACACTTTCATGTCACATGCCAAAATGCTGGCAATAGAAAGAGACCAAATTCCTATATTTGAAAAAACTTGGAACCCTTGGATTAAGTATCATTTATCGCCAATATTTGATAATTCAATTCTTAAACCGTGGTAGCTAAGAAAACTCTTCACCCCATTATTATAATAATATAGCGTTTTTAATATCAACAAAATCATGCCATGTTACCTGGATCAATCCTGTGGACTCTTTCTCTTCTATTTCTATCTTTCCTACTATTCTTTCCTTTCCTCTTTCTTACATCTTAAACTCATTTTTACTATATTTTACCTATGTAATGATTTAATAAAACAATATCTCCAAAGCTCTGGTCCAACAAATAAGACAATTTATTTTAACATAAAATCTCCTTCATTCCCTTGGTCAGACAGTAACCAAATGTTAAATGGAAGATATTGTATTGATTACCTGGTTGTAATGAATTAATAAGCCAATGAGTTGTACCATTTATTATTTCTGTCATATTATATTATTAGTACTTATTGTACCTAATTGTATTAAACTTTTATGCTCAACTAATAAAAACCTTTTTGACAAGGAAGTTTCCTATATGAAGTTATAAAGTCTAAAGGGGGTAGCCATAGCTATTTTTTTGTGTAATAGACATAATATGGAGTTCAGGGAAGCAAGGCCCCCCCCTCACCCTTCCTGTCCATTGATATGTAAATAAACCAGTTAGATGGGTTTTTAGAGATCAGCAGAGAACAGGAAGTTCTTTGCAGGATGTGATGTATCAACAGGAAGTTGGTGGGAGGAGCTTGGGGTCTTTTGAAACAAGCATGTGGACAAAGGGACTTGTGTTTGGAAGGACGATGGAAATCACTTTGGTGTTTAAATTTGATTCCAGTTGTTTTACAAAGTTTTATACGGTAATACAGTTTTGGGTAGGGAGTAAACGGAAGACATTCACGTTATTGTTGTAACATCTAGGTACAGATAGAAGCCATAATATTGTTTTGAATAGTGGAGGATTTTATGGTGCTTTGTAGTTTGTCTGACGAACACGTTTAGAGGGCTGTATAACGTGAGACCGATCGGGCCGTGTATAATAATCGGAATTCCGGTGCGCGATTGTATTAGCATAAACATGAGGAGTAGTACTCTAGCAGCCCCGGTCAGGCCGTGTATAATAATGGGAAATATAAAGGCGCAAACAATAACCGCTCCGAAAAAAAGTGCAGGGTTCTCTGAACGCAGGTTCAGCCAAAAAAAGTGATTTGAATCGTATGGGCAATAGGCCATCCATGCAGGGGTGGGAACCAGGCACCCCAATCAGACAGCTGCATAGTACATGAAATCTGTACTAGTACTTGAAATCTGGGAAATTTGGGAAAAATGGGGCTAAGGCCATTAGACCCCTTAAAGATTGGAATATATGGTCAGCGGGTACAGTAAGGTGTATTCCTTTGGAAGGTGCTTTTGATGTCTGGAGGTACGAGACTCCAGAATAAAAATACCTTGGAATTAACTCAACTGTGGCTTCAGAAATCGGTAATGATGAGTGGGTTGAAGGATGTACTAAAACAAAAGGAAAGAAAATATCGGCTCCCCTATCTCCTTCCCACTCAGCGCAATGTATTCCAAAATTATTCAACAAACGATATTGGGTGAAATAAATCACAAAAGAAATAACATTTAGCTGCCACTTACAAAAGAATGCATAAATATAAATAGGATAAAATAGATCTGTCACATAAAAGACTTAAATGTAAAGAGATACAATCTATCCCAGCAGCGCTGCTGTCAAAATAATAAAAAATTGACACATCTGCATGAAAATGAATACCATGCAAACATAGTGGCTAAGCAATGAAAACATAGATCTAACAAGTGAATGGAGATTTAAGTGCAGTCCGTGGTTGGCTTCATGTATGGATAAAGGGGGGAAAATACTCCTGTAGTGCACCAGTCACCCTATTCCACACCCCGTGCTCCACATGCCCCTCTGGGGTTCAAACTTACCAGAGATTTGCAGATAATAAACATTCACGATCTCCCACTGGTTAACTACTCGGCCACCTCGGAAGTTCACAGCGTCAGCGAATATAAAGAAAAAAAGCTCCACATAGAGTCATTCTATTTTCCAAACGTTTTATTAAAGCTGTTCATCCAAGAAATAAAAAACTTTTCTGTTGCGTACAATTGCCGTCAATACTCATTCATCCAATGGCTTGATGTCAAGTTCAAAAAAATTACAGGAGTCCGCCAGAGGGCCGGAAATGTCAGAAGGCACTGCGGGAGACACTGAGAGTCAATCTACCGCTGTAAGCACAAACTTCCCATAAGCAGCTCTCTCAGGGTTTTGGCTTCCTGAGTCCCAGGCCAAAGGTTGAAGGATGTGTAGAACACATTTATGTGTGGTTAAAATTCTGACGCCTGTTTTTCAACTTTGTGTGGCTGGCCCATGCAAGGTTTTCGAGCTGCTCTCATGTTTTTACCATTGTATTTTTTCTATTGCTAAAAGAGTGAAGGCAGCATTCCGTCTGGTTGTTTTTTTATTTTTGTTTTGGAAACTATGAAATATTTCCCTCACATTTGTATCTAAATGTTTGTCTCATATTTTAGTCTTCTCATTGTTTGTATGTAGCTATTTTCTTACCACCCACTGCGGCGGCCCTCCTATGCGTCGCGACTGTTGTATTTTTGTAGGAACGTGAAAGTAATGCCCCGTACACACAGTCGGACTTTGTTCGGACATTCCGACAACAAAATCCTAGGATTTTTTCCGACGGATGTTGGCTCAAACTTGTCTTGCATACACACGGTCACACAAAGTTGTCGGAAAATCCAATCATTCTGAATGTGGTGACGTAAAACACGTACGTCGGGACTATAAACAGGGCAGTGGCCAATAGCTTTCATCTCTTTATTTATTCTTAGCATGCGTGGCACTTTGTCAGTCGGATTTGTGTTCACACGATCGGAATTTCCGACAACGGATTTTGTTGTCGTAAAATTTTATCTCCTGCTGTCCAACTTTGTGTGTCGGAAAATCCGATGGAAAATGTCCGATGGAGCCCACACACGGTCAGAATTTCCGACAACACGCTCCGATCGGACATTTTTCCATCGGAAAATCCGACCGTGTGTACGGGGCATAAGAGTTACAGAGGGTTTTGTTGTTGTCGGTTTTGAGGAATGTCAGTGACAATTTACCAATGTACACGAATGTTTGCCATTCTTTGCAGGTTAAAGATGAAGGATAGACTAATAACTTTTGTTTGTAAGCATCTTTTTCAGGTCCAGGAAGTTTCTGAAAGTGCATGATAGACTAATGTAGGATAGACTAATAACTTTTGTTTTTAAGCATCTTTTTCAGGTCCAGGAAGTTTCTGAAAGTGCATGTACATAGAAAGCAGGTGTATGTAGATAGCTGTACACATGCATAAATACACATGCCTAAAAGAAGGTAAAGGTAGAATAGGCTGTTTCATTGTTTTTTTTTATCTGCACCATTCTAAACCCTGCGTCTCTTCCTCCAGTTTGTAAGGAAGAAAAATGGGGGGATAATGGTGAGAATGATCATTTTCAAACTAGTAATACTAAACTCTCTAATTCTAACCAAGTTTGTGACCTAGTAGGATGACATGTTCCACGACTGTCTTTCTTTGATGGAATTTGAATCAGCAACCAGCAGTCTGGTGAAGGAGGCTCCCATCCCAGATGCTAAAAACTTTTTTGTCAATGGTTCCAGGTATTACGTCCCAGATGGTAAGCCACGCACAGGTAATGCAGTGACCACAGTCATTGAGTTCCCACATGTCTGGGTTATTGCTATATAAGGGTTTGTTTGGAGGTCAAACAAAAACAGGGTTGTACTTTCCTCAGCAGCTGTCGCCTAAATTCTCAGCTGATGGGGTAGGTGCAGTTACTGTAACATGAACTTCAAAAGGTCCACCACAGGTTCATGAGTCCCTCCTGGACCCTGACACAATAATCGGTTTACAGTCTTCCCAACCAGGTGACTGTGCCATTGTAAAGAAGCTTGAGGGACAAGACAACTGGATCCACGCCAGCCACTGCAAGAAGCTGCTCAACTACACCAAAGGATGAGGAGTATCTTTGTTTATTTATATTTTTAGCTTGGTGTATTCTCCAACTAGCTAAGAAAGCAAACAAGACAAATTGCTGGGTCTACTCTGAATCTTCACCGAGATTTAGTACCCCAGTGATGACAACGGTAAATGCTATATATGATGTTCATATTGGTATGAGGAGTTTTGACAAAAACTCCAGACACTTGTCAAGAGAACTTAATGATACATTTCTAGAGGGTAAAATTAGTTATAGTTTTAACAATAGCTCTGGTTCTTGCCAGTTTGGGTATCGGGACAACTGGGTAGCCCAGAAGTGTGATTCAACTTCAGTTTGGTACTTATGCGGGTCTACCTTATTAGGTATTCCCCCCTAATGCAAGAGGTTCATGCGTCCTGGTGAAACTCGTCCCAGCATCTTATGTCGCAGCCGATCATGAGGATCTGATGGCGCGAGAGAAGGTAAGAATGGCAGGAACAGCTAGAAAGGAATTGTTCACCAACCCCGACCAGGTCTGGGCATGGTTTCCTGCTTGTACAGGGTGGGGCCTTGAGCTTATGAAAAGATTGAACAATTTCTCATCCTTTGTGGATGGGATGTTCAATGAAACTGTTGAAGCCAAAAGGAAGATCCCTCAGGAAGAATGGCAGATCAAGACCCTTCTATTAAAAGATGGCCCATGATTATCTGTTGGCATCCAAGGGGGATTTCTGTGAGTTTATAGGTAAAGATTGTTGTACCTGGATTGGGGATACTAGTGACAAATTTCAGGCCCATATGGATAAGGTTAGATCCGTGCAAGGCAAAGCCAGAGCTATAGCTAGTGAAGATTGGAATCCTTTTAAGTCTCTGGGAATCTTTGGGGATTTTTTTATTTTTCAGCGGATCGTGGTTAAAGGAAGTAGGGGTATATATACTCATGTTGTTTTTGTTTCTATTCCTTCTATTGGTCGTGATGAGGTGCTACTGTTGCCTGATTGGACGAGTGAACAGAGCCTGAGTAGATGACCACATCTTCCTCAGTGAGATAAGAGACCCCGAAGCCCAACCCACGTACAAGACACAGAGGATCCCAGACTAACCGGCCTTCATGTCCTCCTCTAAGTCATCCTTCCTGAAGAACAGAGTCTACAAGTCAAGCCGTGTTTTCCTTTTTATGGACTCATATGGACTGTAAAGACTCATTTCCACGTGTAAGAAGATCAACATTCATTGAGGGACACATGGGAGCATATGACAAAAGAGGAGGGACTGTTGTGGACATTTTATTAAGATGTATTAAATATGTATTGTCACAGTGTCTTCCAGTGACTGGGGCAGACTGACACTGGTTGAGACCCGTTTTGGTAGTGGAAAGCTTCTTGAGGATGCAGAGAAGTGTTTGCGGAGTGGGGATATGTCCGCCAGCGAAGAGCCCCTGTGCAATGCACAGACGATCGTCTGGGGGGGATGTGTTCACTCTGCAAAGACATTATCAGTTATAGGGGATGTACGCTCATGTGTCTCTGTGTGTCTGATCACTGCTCCTGAAAAAATGGCTGTTTTGAAAACTTTTTTTTGCATTAATACATGTCCCCTGGGGCAGAACACAGGTCCCCATACACTTTTTATGGCAATAACTTGCATATAAGCCTTTAAAATGAGCACTCATGTTGATGTCCCATAGACTTTAAATTTTTTGCCTGTTCACATGTTCTGCTGGGGGTGTTCGGCTCATCCCTACTGATAAGTGTGAATGTTTCTGACAAGAAGGTTGAAAGCTTATTGCAACTCCAAAGTAAATGTATTAAGCTGCCTAGTTTACCGCAGTTCCTCCTACAGGAAGGTGAGGTTGATGTGGCGAATGTGTGAATTTGGGATGTACCAACGGAATTCCTGCAAGTTGGTGGATTGGGTCACTTTGTAACTAGGGGATAGGTCAGCTGACCATTGAGAGGGACTGAATGAGTGACCTATGTCTTTTTCCCATTTTATCATTGTAGGAAATTTGACAAAAGTGGTTTTATCTTGTAGAAGATTGTAGAAAAGTGTGATCCCTTGAGACAGGATTTGTCAGAGGATAGATATTTCCATGATGATTCATGTATAAAGAGATGAAGGTGTGGATTGCACATTATGCAATAGGTTATCTGCATGAATTTAAAGTAGTCTGTGGCAGGAATAGAAAATTCTTCTTGCAAGGATGTGAATGGTTTCAAGAGATTGCCGGAGTATAGATCTGAGATCTGTCTGATACCCTTGTTTTGCCATGAACGTGTGGAGAGGTTAGGAATGAGTAGAGATAGAATGGATATAGGTGCTGGAATTTCACGAGGCGTATCCCCTTTGGTTGTACTTAAAATAAAGTAATTAAAGGCTGCCACCATTGCAGCAATAGTGGGTGAGTAAGTTAGACTATAAGGTTTCATTTTGGGTTTGCTGATGAGCCATACACTTAAATCCTGACCCTGGATCTGCGTAGCTTCAATATCTTGCCAGAGGCACATGTAGGATTTAATAAACCAGGTCCTAAGTTGTGCTAGGATGGAAGTGGTGTGATAGTCCCTGAAATTTATGTATCCAGCTCCTCCTACTAGTCTATGTTTAGTCAGGTTAGCCCTGGAGCTTCTGACTTTCATATTTTGCCATGCAATTAAACCCAGAGTAGATTGTAAAGATGTAAAAAAGGATAAGGGCACAGGTATAGGCACAGATCTGAATATATAAAGCTATTGTGATAGTTTGAGCATTTTGAATGTGTAAAGGCTGCCTGACCATGTGAGATACAGCTTGGATATACTATCCAATTCCCTGGGAATGTTATTTAAGAAGGGGGTATAATTTGCTTGAAACAGCATTGACACTGATTTATTAGGTTTGATACCTAAATTTAGTCCAGGGTGGTATGTTGCTGTGGTGATAACCCTAGGGGCAGTAAAAAGGACTTGGGGGCATTGACTTTATATAGGGGAAGTGATATAGGGCCATAATTGCTGATAGGATGTGACCTTGGAATCCAAATTTAGGCAGGGTTTTGTCTATATATAACCAGTGGACTCTGTCAAATGCCTTCTCTGCATCTAAGGATAATAGACTCGAGAGGTGGACAGAGTCAATGACTGACTGAATAGAGGCGGTATCTGGTTGGTCAAGGGTATTATCATTTTTCAGGTTATATAGAGTGCCATAATAAATGCTGAAGGCATCTGCTATAACCTGTGGGTCGGATAATTTCTGTTTAGAAATTGGGTGGTACAGGAAGGGAATGTGTGTTTTGGTTTGGACCCCTTTAATTTGTCAGGTTAATAAATCATTTTCTAAGAGAATAGAGCGTAGTTCAGTGTGTAGTGTGAGAATTTTGGATTTAAGCTCCGTGGAAGGCCGCTGCTTGTTAAGAGAATCTGTGGTCTGGATATTGGCTAGTAACTTGTCAATGCGCTGCTTCCTTTGCCGCTTATCATGTGCCCCATACTGTATGAAGAGGCCTCGCATATAGGCTTTATATGCAGACCAGATAATGTGAGTGTTAGATGTAGAGTCCTTGTGTCTGAAGAATATCTCTAGGTGTTTGCGTAAGGAGTTTGTGTAAGGGTCAGTCTGAAGGATCCAGGTGTTCATTCTCCATAAGGAGATGGGAGAGGGCCTAGGGCTGTCTTCAATGGTGATGCAAATCAGAAAGTGGTCCGACCAGGTGTCTGAGAGTCTGGGAGAAGAAAAAACTTTTTTGCAGGATCCATTGGTCTAGTAAGAATAGGTTGATGTGCGAGTAAGAGTTGTGGAAAGAGGAGAAAAATCTAAAGTCTCACTCTTCTGCATGCTGGCATCTCCATACATCATAGAGGCGGAAAGATGATAGCATTGGATTCAAAGCATGTTTACCTCTTTTAGTTAGGGATGTGGAGTCGGTGTGGGGATCAGGGGTGATGTTGAAGTCTCTACACCAAATTACCGATCCTTGTTGCACTGCCAACACTTTTTGTGGAGTTTGCGGAAAAATCTTAGCTGATGAGCGTTAGGAGGGTACACAGATACAATCCTGTAGGGGGCATTGTTGATGGTCCTGGTGAGGTGGAGTGGGTGAGTAAGGTACTGTTTTATACAGTAGGTTGGAAGATACTTACTTGGACGAGGTAGGTAACTTCTTCACGGAGTTTACTAGTAGGTAGTTGGGGTGCAAGTGAAAGCTGATAACCGAAGGGAGGTAGTACAGGAGGGTCTTCACATGACAACCAGATGAGAACTGTGGTTACAGGTCAAAGGGAGACAACTGGACAAACCAAAAAAAAAAAAAAAAGGAGAACAGCGCTTCTCAGGGGGAAAAAAGGAACAAACAAGGTAACAGTGAGCACAGTAGGCGGGCTGTAAAAGCCCACACCTAAAAGGCACTTCCTATAATGTAGGAAGGAAGGAAGGTCAGGGGTAAAAAGTTCTAAGGACCGAGTGGGGTCTTCATCACAAGGGAACCATCTTGTTAAGAATGACCCACGATGGCTGTTTAGCTAAAGCAATGTCTGTTAGAACGCTGAGGCAGTGGTTGGGTTGGTTGATCCTCAGGAGAGCTTTGGTTCATAGGCAAGGTGTCAGATATTCCAGCTTTGCAGGAGCTGGAGGCCTTCTTGAAGTGAAGCGACTGCATGTTTGGAGCCGTGTTGGCTGATGGACATTTTCGCTGGTGCAATCCATTGGTATTGGATATGGTGGTTACGCAGTGCTTTGGTGATTGTATTAAGTTGCCTACGTCTGCTCAGGGTATATTGGGAGAGATCTGCGAATAGTTGCAGCCAGCCGCAGGGGTCAAGCAGGGTGCCCAGTGCTCTTGTTTTTTGCATGAGCTGCTCTTTAACATGGAAAAAGTGAATCCGGAGAATCACATCTCTAGGTACCGTTTTGGATAAAAATTGTGGTTTTGGGGGGCCTGTGAATTCGATCTATGACTAGTTTGATATTTTTCAAATCTGTTAGAAGAGCTTTAATTGTGCCATGTGCATAAGAGGATGGTTCAGAGGACTGTACTGACTCTGGAATGCCGCGTAGCTTAATGTTGTTGCAACGAGATCTATACTCGATATCTGCTACTTTATCTTTGATCCATTTGGTGTCATGTACCTGGTCTTCTTGTACATCTATGATATCATTTACAGTAGCTGTAATGTCACCCATGTTAGCTTCAATGTGAGACATTCTGTCTTCCATTACAGAGATACTGTGCCCAAATTTGTGCATTATAGAGAACATATCAGATTGCAGGGAGCTCCTCAGGGATATTAACAATAGGGATGAGCCGAACACCCCTCCGGTTTGGTTCTCAGCAGAATATGCGAACAGGCAAAAAATTTGTTCGAACACGCGAACACCGTTAAAGTCTATGGGACACGAACATGAATAATCAAAAGTGCTAATTTTACGGCTTATATGCAAGTTATTGTCATAAAAAGTGTTTGGGGACCTGGCTCCTGCCCCAGGGGACATGTATCAATGCAAAAAAGTTTTAAAAACGGACGTTTTTTCAGGAGCAGTGATTTTAATAATGCCTAAAGTGAAACAATAAAAGTGAAATATTCCTTTAAATTTCATACCGGGGGGGGGTGTCTATAGTATGCCTGTAAAGTGGCGCATGTTTCCCTTGTTTACAACAGTCCCTGCACAAAATGACATTTCTAAAGGAAAAAAAGTCATTTAAAAGTACTCGCAGCTATATTGAATTGTTGGTCCCGGCAATACACATAAAAGTCATTGAAAAAAATGGCATGGGATTCCCCACAGTCTATTACCAGGCCCTTTGGGTCTGGTATGAATATTAAGGGGAACCCCGAACCAAATTTTTTTTTTAAATTGCGTGGGGGTCCCCCCAAATTCCATACCAGGCCCTTCAGGTCTGGTATGGATATTAAGGTGAATCCCGTGCCAAAATTTTTTAAAAAATTGCATGGGGTCCCCCCAAAATCCATACCAGACCTTTTCGGTTAGCACTTTTGATTTCTCCCATAGACTTTTAAAGGGTGTTCTGTGGCTTTCAAATTTGCCGTGAACACCCCAAATTGTTCTCTATTCGGCAAACAGGTGAACACCTGCTGTTCAAGTCGAACTTACGTTCGACTTGAACATCGGGCTCGTCCCTAATTAACATGTCCTTTAGTGTGGTGTCAATTACAGCCTGTCCCCCAGTGGGGAATAAAGCTATAGAGTCTGCCTGGGGTCCCTGCATGACCACAGTGGGAGAGAGAGAAAGCAGCTGGTTCACCTCCTGGCTGACACCCATTGGGTCCATCCTTTTGGCTTTGACGGGGCTGCTGGATAAGGGAGATGCAGGAGAGGAGGTCGGGGAGCTGGTCCTGGGCTGTGAGATATTGCCCTGTGTTTTCTGGGAAGGAGAGGAGAGAGCCACATGTTCTGCAGCCCGGGAGTCAACCACGGTGCCATCTTAGGATCGCCTCGCGACCGACTGAAACATATAAGCTGTGAGCTTCCTCGAGAGTCTGTCGTCTTTCCGTTTACACGACATGACACCTCGGATGGTGAGGATTTGCTGGAGGGACTCAGGTTCACTGATCGAGCCGTCGGGAAGCAGGTAGCCGCTGTGAGAGCTGGTCCGGTGATAGGAGCCTTATGCAGCCATCTTGCCCGTGCGCCGGTCACACCCCATGGCTCCTCACTTTAAATAATTTTTATAAGCAAAAGGTTTTTATTGTGATCCTGCCAGCAACAGCATTTCCTGTTGCAGACTTACAATGCTACAAGAAATGCTGTTACTGGCTGGATCTCTAGGTAAGAAACTTTACAACATAAAAATATAATGAATATACTGCTAGGGCCAACAAAACATATATTTATAACTCCAACAGGACTTTATAAGCAACAATGTGTAACACTTACTGTAAGTATAAAAACGGTAATTTCTTTATTAATACATCATAAAACATATATTATTAAAAACACATCATGGCTGTTATATTGTTCATTATAACAAAAACAATTCTGCATCATAGCAACACCCAACTAATACCCGGTCGGGGTTACCAGTAGATGCACACCAGAATGGAAGTAATATGAACCTTATATAATAGAAGATTAATAATAGTGCATACATTCAATGTATAAACAGTTAATGTCAGCAAATGGGCTGACAGGAGTCCTGGTGGAATTGTGCACATATACCCAGGTACTTTATATAAATGTATTAATAAAAATACATCCAGATAATTGCTGCAGGGACCCCTAAGGTTGTTCACAATGCAGCATCCGTATTGGTGTCAAAGACCTGAAGACAGAATAATCAATAATGAGGGGATCCTCCAACCATTGTCCAACCAGCCTGGAATGCAGATTATCATCCACAGAAACGGTGGTTGATCACTGGAACTCAAAATCAGTCTATCTGCTCTGCTTCTTAGTCTCTAGTAGCTTCCAATCTGTCATGCAGCTGGACCTCTAACTGCCTATGGACCATCGGATGCCTAACCTGGCTTTAGCCTATGCTGATTACTGAGCTCTGAGCTAACACTAGCTATAAAATCCCAGACCAGAAAGGACAAGGTTATCTAGAATAGCAGATACTACATATAAACTCTATTGTAATAAACAGGTTCACTTAGTAACATACAGCAAGGTGATCAATACACATACAGACTGTGTCACAGACTGAACTAGCAGAGACCCTGTAGAATAAAAAGGTGATAGTTGCAAATTTTTGTTTCACACTAAGGACCGAGCCTCTTTCTGAGATTTGGTGTTTACAAGTTAAAAACATTATATATATATTTTTTTCTAACACCCTAGAGAATAAAATGGCAGTCGTTGCAATACATTTTGTCACACTGTATTTGCGCAGCGGTCTTACAAGCACACTTTTTTTGGAAAAAATGCACTTTTTTGAATGAATAAGACAATAAGACAATAATAAGACAATAGTAAAGTTAGCCCAGTTTTTTTTTTATATTGTGAAAGATAATGTTAAGCCGAGTAAATTGATACCCAACATGTCACGCTTCAAAGTTGCGTCCGCTCGTGGAATTGTGACAAACTTTTACCCTTAAAAATCTCCATAGGCAACATTTAAAAAATGATACAGGTTACATGTTTTGAGTTACAGAGGAGGTCTAGAATTATTGCTCTCACTCTAACGATCATGGAGATACCTCACATGTGTGGTTTGAACACTGTTCTCATATGCGGGCTCTGCTCACATATGCATTCACTTCTGCACGCAAGCTCGGCGGGACAGGACGCGTTTAAAATTTTTTTCTTTCTTATTTATTTTACCTTTTATTTTTAATTTTTAAACTGTTCTTTTTAAAAAAAATGGGTCACTTTTATTCCTATTACAAGGAATGTAAACATCCCTTGTAATAGAAAAAAAGCATGACAGGACCTCTTAAATATGAGATCTGGGATCAAAAAGACCTCAGATCTCATATTTACACTAAAATGCAATAAAAAAAAGAAAAAATGTAATGTCATTTAAAAAAAATGTCCCTTTAAGAGCATTGGGCGAAAGTAACGTTTTGACGTCACTTCCGCCCTGCGATGATATGGAGATGGGTGGGGTGCTAGGAAGAGGACCCAATTGCTTCCGCCGCCACCGGTAAGTGGCGGTGGGCACCGGAGATTGGCGGGAGGGGGGCCTTCACGCCGCCGATAAAAGTGATCTTGCGGCGAATCCGCCACGGAGACCACTTTTATCTTGAAGCGGACCGCCCGCTCTTGAAGAGGATACTGTGGTTATGGTAGCTAGCTGCTATCATAACAACGGTACTCCTCTTCAAAGTAGCGACGTAAAAAGACAGTGGGAAGTCCGGAAGTGGTTAAACACAAATTTTCTGGAAAAAATACAATAAAATGTATTTTAGTGCAAAACCACACATTATAATACCCATTTTTTGGTTAAAATATAAAAGATAAGGTTGCATTGAGTAAATAGATACCAAACATTCCATACTAAGAATAGAAAAGGTGTGCAAAAAAACGCTACAAGTAACAATAAATATTGATGTGAATAGGTTCTCCAACATATAAACACGTGGAAGGTGAGTAGTGTATCAAAACATAAAGTCCATGTAGTATATGAAAACTAAATGAATAAACTGTGATAAACTTTAACAAAGATGGGATTTCCCACAATGAATCTTCACATTGGGAGATATAGAGTCCTTCACTTATTCTCAAAAAGCAGGACATGTATTAATGTGTGAACATGTGAAAAAAACAGAGTCCATATAGTATGTGACAAATAAATGAAAATATATTAAAAACGGGAGATCCCACTGTGAATAATCAAATTGGAAGATGTAGAGTCTTTCACTTATTCTCAGGGAGCAGGACACATATTCCTCATTCCAATCATCTGGAATACAGGTTATACAATGCAAATACAGGCTGCTTACCAGATCCGTTGGATCTCAAGTCATAGAGATCAAAAGCGCTTTGTGAGTTAGCCTGCCGGCAGGTGAACTCGCATTGATTGAAGACAGAGAAGAATCCCCTTGTTAATACAGGAACCAGCAAAGACACAAACTTCTCTTCCAGGATACTCTTAAATAAGCATGGATCTGGAGAATCTCATGTGAGGAGGAACTCAAAAGGCTTCATGGTGCAGTATGTTCCAACAGAGGTATTTATTTAAAAGCAAATCATACAAAAAAAGTCCATAAATTCAAGAAAGGTTTGAATCAGCCGTGGTATCTACCAGTCAGCTGTTCCACGTGATGGCGTCACAGGCTCATGCTCCACCCGACATGTTTCCCCTTAACAGGCATCTACTCGGAACGGAGATCATGCCTGGACGTCAGCACACCACATTTCAATACTGTTCCGGCAGGAGAGACACCAGAAATAGGCATTTAGCCTGGTACAACCCGTGTCACTAGCTTGATCATTAAAATTTAAGCAGATATCATATAAAATGATATAATAAATATTCATAAAACTAATAATAAATGCTATAAACCTTAGACATATAGAAGAAAACCATAAAAATTCAAAAAATAAATAAAAAATTTGAACAAAAAATTATATATATACATATACATGTATATACATACATATATATGTATAACATTCACAAATACATAGGACATATATACAGACACATTTTCCAATGGTAAAACAACTACACAATTCAAAGGAAGATATTTTAAGACATTCCATGTCTTAAAATTGTGTGCGCCCGCGATATTGCCGAAAACGATGGTCCCCAAAATCCCCATATGTGACGCTTTAAAAGCCTTTTTAACTCATCAATTTAGAGTTAACTAGTAGCTTTTGTGCTAGAATTATTGTTCTCACTCTGACGTTTGTGGCGATATGTCACATATGGTGCGACTGCAGTTTACATGCACGTGCACACCCTGGGCTCACGTTTGTATTTGCACAGGTGTGCGGGGCTACGGGGGTTACTTTTTTCTTTTGTTGTTATAGTTATTTTTACTTGATTAATTTATTTAATTTTTACTTTGTTAATTAACCCCTATGTGATAGCATTGGGAAGATGACAGGTACTCTTTATGGAGACATTAAGGGTCTAATAAGAGCCCCAATGTCTCCCCTGCCCTTCACACCATCTAATCAAGCACAGATCGGCTTTGTTAGATGTGTCCCCTAGCTGTACCAGCTAGGAAAGGGTGCATCTGAAACCGGATGTGACATCAATTCCAGTTTCACTGTTTTCTTGGCATGGATTTGCCTCCGTCTCACTGCAATCTCTTTCCCCCAGCCACTGACTATATTCCCAGGCACCAGTAAGCACGGGACAGCCTGGGAACCACAGAAGGAGGGGAGGGTGTCGGCGGGAGGGGGGCACTGTACTACCGGCTATGTGAAAGTAATCGGCAGCTTTGGAGCTGCCACATCACTTTCACTTTGAAGCCGGTCACCGCCTGAATAAAACACACACAAGTTGATGGCTACTACTGCAGCCATCAATTTGTGATTACAGGTTCACTCTTTGAACGTACATAGTATGCCTAAAGAGCTGAATTACTTAACCACTTCAGCCCTGGAAATATTTACCCCCTTCCTGACCAGGCCATTTTTTGTGATACGGCACTGCGTTGCTTTAACTGACAATTGCGCGGTCATGCGACGTTGTACTCAAACAAAATTTATGTCCTTTTTTGCGCACAAATAGAGCTTTCTTTTAGTGGTATTTGATCACCTCTGTGGTTTTTATTTTTTGCACTATAAACAAAAAAAGAGCGTCAATTTTGAAAAAAACTCAATATTTTTTACTTTTTGCTATAATAAATATCCCAAGTTTTTATTTTTTTAAAATTCATTTTTTTTCCTCAGTTTAGGCCGATATGTAATCTTCTACATATCTTTGGTAAAAAAAAAAAAAATCACAATAAGTGCATATTGATTGGTTTGCCGCAAAAGTTATAGCACTTACAAAATAGGTTATTGATTTATGGCATTTTTATTATTTTTTTTAACTAGTAATGGTGGCGATCTGCGATTTTAATTGGGACTGCGACTTTGCGGCGACAGATCGGACACTTTTGACACTTTTTTAAACCAATGACATTTATACAGAAATCGGTGCAATAAATAGACACTGATTAATGTATAAATGTCACTGGCAGGGAAGGGGTTAACACTAGGGGGCGATCAAGGGGTTAAATGTTTTCCCTCACTGTGTGTTCTAACTGTGGGGGGATGGGGCTGACTGGGGAGGAGACCGATCAGTGTTCTTATATACTAGGAACACACAATCTGTCTCCTCTCCACTGACAGGATGTGGATTTGTGTGTTTACACACACAGATTCACATTTCTGCTCTGACACGAGCGATCGCGGGTGCCCTGCGGACATCGCGACTGCCGGGCATGCACATAGGCTCCTTAGTGACACAGTGGGCACACCCGCGCTCCCTATACCCCTTAAAGCGTCTGCTGTACAGCTACGCTGATTCGTGCAGGGGAGCCATTTTGCCACCATCAAACGTCGGCGGGTGGTCGGCATGTGGTTAAACACTATATTACCAAAAGTATTTGGACCCCTGCCATTACACGCACATGAACTTTTATGGCATCCCAGTCTTAGTCCTTAGGATGCAATATTGAGTTGGCCCACCCTTTGCAGCTATAACAGCTTCAACTCTTCTGGAAAGGCTGTCCGCATAGTTTAGGAGTGTGTCTATAGGAATGTTTGACCATTCTTCCAGAAGCGCATTTGTGAAGTTAAGCACTAATGTGGACGAGAAGGCCTGGCACGCAGTCTCTACTCTAATTTAGACATGTGCGGTTCATTTCGTTTTTCCGAATGAAAATTCGGACAAATTTTCGTTATTAGAATAGTACCGAATTTAAACGAATCCGAAATAAAAAAAATTACACACGTTCACACAAAAGTTTGCTGAACTTTCGACCATCAAGAACGATGTGATGTACAACACTACCACGAGCCGAGAAAATGAAGTTCAATGCTTTCGAGCATGCGTTGAATTGTTTCTGAGCATGCGTAGGAATTTTGAGCGTCAGAATTGGTACAGACGATCAGAATTTCAGATCTGAACTTTTTCCGACCGAAAAATTGAGAACATGCTCTCAATCTTTTGCTGGCTGGAATTCCGCCAGCAAAAGTCCGATGGAGCATACACATGGTGGCATTTTCGGACCAAAAGCTCTCATCGGACTTTTGCTGGCGGAATTTCAGATCTTGTGTACGGGGTATGGGGGTTACCTTCATTGGAACTAAGGGGCCAAGCCCAACCCCTGAAAAACAATCCCACACCATAATCCCCCCTCCACCAAATGATTTGGATCAGTGCACAAAGTAAGTCCCATAAAGACATGGATGAGCGAGTTTGGGGTGGAGGAACTTGACTGGCCTGCACAAAGTCCTGACCTGATAAAACACAAATTCATTTGCTAGTCATTTGCAGTCTATAGCCCTGCTGAAATTAGCATGTTCCCATTACTTATGAAGTTTGGTTTAAATTATATTAGAATGCAATAACATTTAACACTACATCTCTGGTTGTAATTTTTCTTTTTCAAGAGAACCTGGTGTACTGTTTCAGAGCTCTGTTGATCTTTCAACAGGTATGATTTGATGTGCTTTTTACTTGAAAGCCTATAATGCACAGTTAATTGCTCGCTCAAGTCAATTGTGTACCTTTTGTCTTGGATAACGTAATGGGTAAATATAAAGTTCCATGTTATGTATTCAGTCATGTTTGCATTATGACATAGTAGTCTATGTAAAAGTTTCAACAATATCTTTTGCCTGGGGCTGTACACGAGCGTGAAGAAACCTAATTAACCTACTGAGGTTGCTAAGAGAAAAAGCCAAAACATACAAAAAATATACAGTATGAAAAGGAATCGAAGTGCACCTGTAGTCTTGAAGAAAATTATAGACTGCAAAAGAGGCAGATAGATAAATTAGATACCCTGGCAGCTTAATTTCCCATACTGATTTCTGCCCATCCTGTCCTTTACTTCTCATTCCATTTCTACTTTTGCATAAGATTGCTCTAATAAGTTTTGTGAAGGAATGTGATGTAGATAATAATAATAATCTGAAAATGTCTATTTCCCTATGTGTATACATATTTTTCTACTTGCTCATTATATATGTATAAAAAGAAAAAGAAACTGCACTGTGACCTCAAAAACATATATGTGAAATTACATGACAGATATTACCAAATCATTGGACAAAGTGAAATTATGAAAAATCAAACTGGTGTCTGACTATTATCAAGTGCATATAAAACAATAAAAACAAAGCACTTGTAGTGAAAATCAGATTAGAACATCAAGTCCATAAACCAAATAAACGAATATCCAGTAGGCAGTGAGAAGAGACCCTTGATCGCTGTTCATAGGGAACGGCATGGAAAGGTGGAGAATAAGAAAACACCCATCATAGTGATCCACCACCACCTGAAATGCAAGCTTACCAAATAGCAAGCTCAATAAGCTTGTCGAAAAATCAAAAGTCGGATGGACATGGATCTGGCACGTCCTTCTGTGCGCTTATGACAGGCAGCAGGCAAGCTGGGTGAAGTAAAGATCTGGATATCCACCAGTGTTAGGGCATCCCTCTGGCGGAGTGGCTGCGGATAGGTATAGGGAGGTAGCAATCCCTGAATCACAAACATAGGAGTAAAGAAAAGGTATCCATAGTGTGACTCCGTATAACAAATGTATTAGGATAAGGTAAAACACAATTATGAAGTTAAAAGAAGAGCGAAAATCGCCGGCCGGCTGGCGAGCGCCCGTCCAAGTGAAAGGCGATGACGTCAGAGCGTCACCCTCCCGACGTACGTTTTGTCTGTAACTGACGTCGTCTGGGGAATGGGCGACGCTTTGAGTCATCGCCATTAAATAAACAAACAAAACCACACCTCATTGTGATCTCTCAGGGGCGTACAACCCATGTGACCAATCCAACAGGAAGGTCGGAGCGAAGAGTAACCAACGCAGCGAAACGTATCTGCAATGGCAAATAATAATCACATCGGGTAGGATAAAAAACTAAATGGGTGTATTGGACACAAAAAAACTTCATATAAATAAAGTAAAAATGCATCAAATACAAAACCCTAAATCTAAGAAGTAAGTTCCTACATGTATTGACAGCATGGATGTGCAATAAACCAATATAGCACCATCTTGTGGGGAAAATTGGGAATAGAAATAAATGAAAATAAAATTAAACTGAATAGGAGACTGCATTCCTGCATAAATAGCACTATTAAATTCCCATAGATAGGTGTGGCGCCATCCTATGGGAAAACTTAAAAAATATAAGGTGGAATAAATAATATAGCAAATATTCATAAAAATATAAAAAATGAGTAGAAATAGGAAAATTGGAATAGGTTTATTAAAAAACTATATAAAATAGGCCCTGATATGTCCAACAAGAAAAATTTATATCAATAAAGGACAACCATATTATATGGGCACATCCACAGAAAATAAAGCTCTAACTCAATAACTGTTAAAAAAATGTCTACAAATTTGTGTTTAGGGAAACCATTCAGGATGCTTGTCACATGCTCATTGAGTCTAACCATAAGGGGTCGCTTAGTCCTGCCTACATATTGTAGCCCGCAAGGGCATTGGAGCAGGTATACGACCCCTTTGGTAGAGCATGTGACAAAAGGCGTAATGGCAAATTCAACACATGTATTATTGGATCTGAAAGAGTGGGTTCTCCTATGAGTGCATCCATAAAGTGCATATTCTGCATCGCCTACACTGGTAAAATCCAGTGAGGTTATCAAAGAATCCCCTTTTATTGGTAGGTGGATCAATAATATTATTAGCAACTGTGCCCCTAATGGAAGGTGCCCCCTTATAAACCACCTGGGGCTTAGAAGGAAGGATGGTATTAAGAGTGGAATCACTCATAAGGATGTGCCAATGTTTTTTTAACATCTGGCCTACCTTCCTATGCTGAATAGAGTATGAAGTGATAAAGGGAGCGAATGGTGCCCTATTGGTATTGGGCATCTTCTCTTTGAGTAATTCACTTCTATCGATAGACAGCACCTCTTCTAGTGTGTTATTGAGATGTGTGATCTGATAACCCTTCTCCAGAAACCGTTTGGTCAGGACGTCTGCCTGTATGAGAAATTCTCCTCTATCAGAGCAGTTACGTCTTAAACGTATATACTGGCTTTTAGGCACCGACCTAATCCAAGCCTCATGATGGCAACTGTTGGTAGGAATATAAGAATTACGGTCAGTGCTTTTAAAGTAGGTAGCAGTGCTAAACTGACCATTATTTATCCGAATGGTGAGGTTTAAAAAGTGAATCTCATGCTGACTGGCTTCGTAATTGAGAAAAATGCCCCTGGAGTTAATGTTCAAATCTCCAAGGAAGGAATCCAAATCAGACTTATCTCCATCCCATAGGAGAAGGATGTCATCTATGTACCTTGCCCACAGGACCTTTTGGAGTCTCTGTTGGGCATAGACGATATCCTCCTCCCACAGGGCCATAAAGAGGTTTGCCAAACTGGCGACCCCTCTATCCTGCTTATAAAATTGGCCTCCGAACCAAAAAGCTCAGAGAGGCGGCAAATTGGAGCAACTCCAGGATAAAGCAAGTTTGCTCATCCACCAGGCCGGAATCACGTCTGAGGAAATATTCAACCGCAAAAAGACCTAAATTGTGCGGTATGATGGTGTAGAGGGACGTGACGTCAGCTGTCACCATCCACATTCCTGGCTGAGGAGCAAGGGCCGCCAGCAAATTAATCACCTGACGAGAATCCTTTATGAAGGAAGGCATTTTATTGACTAGTGGCTGAAGAAAGAAATCAATATACCTGCCCACCCAGGACGTGATCTAATCTATGATAGGGCGGCCTGGGGGGCAGGTAGGATGTTAATGAATTTTCGGTAAATAATATATCACCGGAGTACGCGGTGCCCTAGGTATTAAATAGGCCTTCTCTTTCTTATCTAGAATGCCTAGATCAAAACCCTTCTGTACTAGAGCTTCCAATTCCTTCTTATATTTAACTTTGGGGTCTGACCTAAGAGGGGTATACGTATCTTTATCATCTAATATTCTGTGCATCTCCATCATCTGTGTATTCTGTGCATCTCCATCAGATAATCACTCTTATTGAGAATGATAATCCCACCGCCCTTGTCGGCCCGTCTGATGACCAGACCCTTGTTTTTGCATAGGGAGTCCAGATCTGCAACAAAGTCTTTGTCTGTTCTCACTTGCTTGACCGGCAATTGGTCCAAATCTTTAAGGACCACATCCCGGAAAACCTTCAATGAGGGGGCTAAAGCCCCAGGGGGGTTGAAAAGGGAAGCGTTTGAAAGCCCTGAATTTTTAAAGCTATTAGTAGGAATATAATTATTTTTAGTAGGATTTGCAGCCATATAGCGTTTGATTCTAAGCTTCCTAATGAATTTATGAATATCCATGTAGGTCTGAAATTTATTCAGCCTACGTGGAGGGGCAAATTTTAAGCCCTGAGTTAGGACAAGCTTCTCAGCATCAGACAAGGTGACAGTGCTCAAATTAAATAATCCTCAATCTGTTATGTTTTTTTTTTCTTTTTAATTCGTAACTTTCTCTCTCCTCTGGACCCTCTTTTTGGTCTATGGGCCTTTTTATGCCCTGTGGGGGTTTGTGAAAACCCCAATGCTGGGTTTGGCTGGAGGGACGCGGACAGGCAAAATTGTCATTAGCATTAGATTTGAAACTATGGGGTGGGTTGACCAAACCAACCCCACTGGTGGAGTTCTCATAGGGACCTTCCAGATCACATAGAGGATAGAATTGACTAGATGTACTTACATTATATTCAACTTCATCTCTCCTCTCATAGGAGTCATTAGAGTCGAAGTGGCGGAATAGGGTACCATGTCTATTTGTATAATCAGGTCTAGATCCATACTGGGTCTCATATATATAGTGTGAACTAACTCCATATCCCGAATCACGGCAATATGAGAAAGGCCCTCCATTGTTAGAATAATAATTTTGCTGTTCATATGATGCAAAAGGGGGATAGCTCTGACTATTCCTCGGGTTGACATGAGGGGGAGGGAGGTGCTGACTATGACCCAAATTGCCATAGTTCCCTCCATGACCTCGACCAAAAATGCCCTTGGCACCCCTTTGTTGCAGTGAGAATGCATGATTCAAAGGTAACACACCCCTACCACCACCCCCCTGTCTGAAAGGAGACTGATGGGGACCCTGCCTACCTCTACGAGCAGGTCCAGGATATCCCCCTGGAGGTCGTGTAGCATTGGTTGTAGTTTTTTGTGCAGGGGGGACTATGCTCTCACCTGCTGAGGCCCCCACCTCCATGGCATTATCTGCTATGCTAGTTTGTTCAGCTAGACGCCCCTGAGAGATCACAACGAGGCATGGTTTTGTTTGTTTATTTAAAGGCGATGACTCAGAGCGTCGCTCGTTCCCCAGACGACGTCAGTTACAGACGAAACGTACATAGGGAGGATGACGCTCTGACGTCATCACCTTTCACTTGGACGGGCGCTCGCCAGCCAGCCGGCGATTTTCGCTCTTCTTTTAACTTCATAATTGTAAGTGTTTTACCTTATCCTAATAAATTTGTTATACAGAGTCACACTATGGATACCTTTTCTTTACTCCTATGTTTGTGATTCAGGGATTGCTACCTCCCTATACCTATTAGCGGCCACGCCGCCAGAGGGATGCCCTAACGCTGGTGGATATCCAGATCTTTACTTCACCCAGCTTGCCTGCTGCCTGTCATAAGCGCACAGAGGGAAGTTCCAGATCCATGTCCATCCGACTTTTGATTTTTCAACAAGCTTATTGAGCTTGCTATTTGGTAAGCTTGCATTTCAGGTGGTGGTGGATCACTATGATGGGTGTTTTCTTATTCTCCACCTTTCCATACCGTTCCCTATGAACAGCGATCAAGGGTCTCTTCTCACTGCCTACTGGATATTCGTTTATTTGGTTGATGGACTTGGTGTCCTAATCTCACTTTCACTACAAGTACTTTGTTTTTATTGTTTTATATGCACTTGATAATAGTCAGACACCAGTTTGATTTTTCATAATTTCATAATTTCACTTTGTCCAATGATTTGGTAATATCTGTCATGTAATTTCACATATATGTTTTTGAGGTCACAGCGCAGTTTCTTTATATTCTTTCTATATTGCTGTGTATATCGCACATTTGAACTGCAGCTTATTTAAGAGTTTTTTTGAGCGCAGTGTTTTCCTATTTTTATATTTGCTCATTATATAAGTATACAGGTTTGCTCTGTTCCTATATTTTCTCAAGATGGTGGGTACACCCTACATCCCACATATCAGAAGAACGTGGAACTGAAGATAAAACCAAGGACAGCCAAACCTCGTTATGAAGATTCTCCATCTTCTTTTCTATCTTGACCAATGAGATGTACCTATTAGACTAACATAGCATTGACGTATCTTTGTGTATAAAACATTAGCCTTGAATAAATCAGGAGTGTAAGAAGTAACGATGCTGAGCGTGTCTCAGAGTGTTTACCTTTATATGCATGCATATCCACACTTTCCAATTAGACACAGCAGCAGATAACCTTGATTGAAGCTCTTAATCTTATCCTTAACAGCTGGTGCCGAAAACTGGGAGCTTTAGGCTACAGTCGAAGCCAGACCTTGATAACAATTCAAGTGGTTAAACTGATAAGATAGGGGGTCTTTGCGCAGCCCTAACAGTACGGTAAGTTTTTTATATTCTTACCACTGTACGACTTTCTTATCTTTTCATTGACCGCTGGATTCTGTCGGTATGCTGAGACTGTCTTAGAGGCAGGAATCATTACCTCGCCTGAGGCTGTTTTAACGAACCTGCCGATGGGTTTCTGCTGTCTGTATTATATGTTCACTGTCTGCCGTTCTTTGGGCTACGAAACTCAGAAGACTGAAAGTGCTACGTGTGTATGTGTGTTCTCATCCCCAGAGGAGCTGTCAGCCTCTGGGATGAGATGTCTTTTTGTAGCAGGCGGTTATAGACGGTTACTCAAGGTTTGTAAGACCTCTGAGGGTTCTCACCTGCTGGCTTTGCAGTATTAAAGTGTTACAGAAGTCTCACCCCCAGACGAGCTGTCAGTCTCTGGGGGTAGAGATGTAACAATGTCTATAAACCGGGTTAAAAGGGGAGTTGTCTGCCCCTGTGGTTTATCTTAGCCTGCTGAAATTTTGCAGTTCAAAGAGTGGCAGGTGTAATGTCCTGTCCTGAGTGTATTTGTGGTTTACTGTTTGCTATACATGAGAGGGGTTGGGGACTGGTGAAAGTCAGAGAATGTGGTTACCCGAAGACCTGTTGCTCCCCAATACCCCTGAATTGTTTGTACTGAGTAGGGATGAGCTTTGTGTTCGAGTCAAACCCATGTTCAACTCGAACATCGGCTGTTCAATCGTTCGTTGAATTGCGAATGATATGGGCCGTTCGCGCCAAATTCGTGCGGCATCGCAGTGCATTGCTGGCTGATGATTGGCCAAGCATGCACTATGACTCGCATGCTTAACCAATCACAGCGCCGAGAGAGAGCTGTAATTGGCCAAAGCCAGGGTGGCTTTGGCCAATTATGGCTCAGGGGGTTTAGAACGCGCCCCACACTATATAAGGCCGCCTACACGGAGGCCCTGTGTAGTGTGTTCCGGCGTGCTTGGATAGACAGAGAGACAGATTAGGCAGGACAGTCAGTGACTTAGCTGCATTTACAGTGTATTGTGTATATATATGCATCCCAGGTTTTGTATATATATATATATATATATATATATATATATATACACTGTATTCAGTTTAGCTAGATCCGTTGCTGTTATCTTCCTACTGACAGGCAGGCTTGTCTTGTCACTGTATTTGCAGCTACCTGAAGAAAATTGTGTTCTTTTGATCCTATTAGTACCACAGTCAGGCAGCTAGACTATTTACAGTTAGTGTAGTGCGTCCTCCTCACAGTGTTCAGTTAAAGCTACAAGTTGGTTTAGTGTGACCTCTGCACAGTGTTCAGCTAAAACTACAAGTTAGTGTAATGCACAGTGTTCAGCTAAAGCTACAAGTTAGGGTAGTGCGTCCTCCTCACAGTGTTCAGCTAAAGCTACAAGTTAGTTTAGTGTGACCTCTGCACAGTGTTCAGCTAAAGCTACAAGTTAGGGTAGTGCATCCTCCTCACAGTGTTCAGCTAAAGCTACAAGTTGGTGTAGTTTGTCCTCCTCACAGTGTTCAGCGAAAACTACAAGTTAGTGTAGTGCAACCTCTGCACAGTGTTCAGCTAAAGCTAAGTTAGTGTAGTGCGTTCTCCTCACAGTGTTCAGCTAAAACTACAAGTTAGTGTAGTGCGACCTCTGCACAGTGTTCAGCTAAAGCTACAAGATAGTGTAGTGCGTCCTCCTCACAATGTTCAGCTAAAACTACAAGTTAGTGTAGTGAGACCTCTGCACAGTGTTCAGCTAAAGCTACAAGTTAGTGTAGTGCGTCCTCCTCACAGTGTTCAACTAAAGCTACAAGTTAGTTTAGTGTGACCTCTGCACAGTGTTCAGCTAAAGCTACAAGTTAGGGTAGTACGTCCTCCTCACAGTGTTCATCTAAAGCTACAAGTTGGTGTAGTGTGTCCTCCTCACAGTGTTCAGCGAAAACTACAAGTTAGTGTAGGGCAACCTCTGCACATTGTTCAGCTAAAAATACAAGTTAGTGTAGTGAGACCTCTGCACAGTGTTCAGCTAAAGCTACAAGTTAGTGTAGTGTGTCCTCCTCACAGTGTTCAGCTAAAGCTACAAGTTAGTTTAGTGTGACCTCTGCACAGTGTTCAGCTAAAGCTACAAGTTAGGGTAGTACGTCCTCCTCACAGTGTTCATCTAAAGCTACAAGTTGGTGTAGTGTGTCCTCCTCACAGTGTTCAGCGAAAACTACAAGTTAGTGTAGGGCAACCTCTGCACATTGTTCAGCTAAAAATACAAGTTAGTGTAGTGAGACCTCTGCACAGTGTTCAGCTAAAGCTACAAGTTAGTGTAGTGCGTCCTCCTCACAGTGTTCAGCTAAAGCTACAAGTTAGTTTAGTGTGACCTCTGCACAGTGTTCAGCTAAAGCTACAAGTTAGGGTAGTACGACCTCCTCACAGTGTTCATCTAAAGCTACAAGTTGGTGTAGTGTGTCCTCCTCACAGTGTTCAGCGAAAACTACAAGTTAGTGTAGGGCAACCTCTGCACAGTGTTCAGCTAAAGCTACAAGTTAGTTTGGTGCGTCCTCCTCACAGTGTTCAGCTAAGACTACAAGTTAGTGTAGTGTGACCTCTGCACAGTGTTCAGCTAAAGCTACAAGTTAGTGTAATGCGTCCTCCTCACAGTGTTCAGCTAAACCTACAAGTTATTTTTTTGCGAGCTCTGCACAGTGTTCAGCTAAAGCTACCTGTAGAAGGTTGGTGGTGTTTTCCTGATCCTATCACTACCGCAGGCAGCTAAATAAGCTACAAGTTATTTTTTGGCAAGCTCTGCACAGTGTTCACCTAAAGCTACCTGTAGAAGGTTGGTGGTGTTTTCCTGATCCTATCACTACCGCAGGCAGCTAAATAAGCTACAAGTTAGTGTAGTGCGAGCTCTGCACAGTGTTCACTTAAAGCTACCTGTAGAAGGTTGGTGGTGTTTTCCTGATCCTATCACTACCGAAGGCAGCTAAATAAGCTACAAGTTATTTTTTGGCGAGCTCTGCACAGTGTTCACCTAAAGCTACTTGTAGAAGGTTGGTGGTGTTTTCCTGATCCTATCACTACTGCAAGCAGCTAAATAAGCTGCAAGTTAGTGTAGTGCGAGCTCTGCACAGTGTTCACCTAAAGCTACCTGTAGAAGGTTGGTGGTGTTTTCCTGTTCCTATCACTACCGCAGGCAGCTAAATAAGCTACAAGTTAGTGTAGTGCAAGCTCTGCACAGTGTTTACCTAAAGCTACCTGTAGAAGGTTGGTGGTGTTTTCCTGATCCTATCACTACCGCAGGCAGCTAAATAAGCTACAAGTTATTTTTTGACAAGCTCTGCACAGTGTTCAGCTAAAGCTACCTGTAGAAGGTTGGTGGTGTTTTCCTGATCCTATCACTACCGCAGGCAGCTAAATAAGCTACAAGTTATTTTTTTGCGAGCTCTGCACAGTGTTCAGCTAAAGCTACCTGTGGAAGGTTGGTGATGTTCTCATACTACAGGCAGGCAGTTGATTTTGCTAGCTGCAGTATCAGTACATATATATATATATATATATATATATATATATATATATATATATATATATATATATAAATATATATATATATATATATATATCTCAGCTTAGTGCAGCTACAGGCCATTAGTATGTCTGGAAGGCCAACAAGGAGAGGCAGACAGTCACAAGCCAATAAAAGAGGGCAAGCAGGCTCTGTGTCTAGAGGCAACAGTGCTGGTCGTGGAGACCGTGCATCCTCATCAGCATGTGGCCGTGGGACACGCTTGGCCTTTTTTTCAGCAGCTGGCCATGTTGAGCCGCAACATGCGGATGACCAAGCCGTGCTCATCCTCCTCATCCTCTCTCACCCATGCTCAGGGTACTTTGTCTGGCAAAGCAGTGGCCTCTTCCCTCGGCTCAATGTCATCAGTGACTCCTTACCTAGCCCCACCATGTCCTCCTGAGGAGTCCCTCGAACTGTTTGACCACAGTGTTGGGTACATGTTCCAGGAGGATGCCCAGAGTTTGGAAGGCTCTGATGATGATACTGAGCTAGATGAAGGCAGTAACATGACCACGGACAGAGGGGGTGCCCAAGAAGGACAGCAATCTGGCAGTCATGCTCCCCCTGCTGCAGCATACTACCAGGTTTGCTCCAGTGATGAGGAGGGAGGGGATGGTGAGGTCACTGACTCAACATGGGTGCCTGATAGGAGAGAGGAGGAGGAGGAGGAGGAGGAGGCACATCACCAACGAGGCAGGATGCCCTCCAGGGGCCAGCCTAAGGGCAGCACACTGACTGCATCACACCCCAAAGCTCAGCATGTGCAGGGCGCTGCAGTCTCTGCGCGTTATTAAAAAATTTCTTTGGTGTGGGCCTTTTTTGAGACAAGTGCATCAGATCGCACCGCTGCTATTTGCAACATATGTCTCAAACGTATCTCGTGTGGCCAAAACATCTCCCGCTTGGACACCACATACTTGACCAGACATATGTTGACCTGCCATGCAGTTCATTGGCAAGCGTATCTAAAAAACCCACACCAAAGAACAAAGAGGACCTCTCCTTGCTCCTCATCAGCTAACATCTCCAACCCCACTATACCTTCAGTCCTCTCTGAGACCTGCACTGAGAGGAATGAAGGTGTAGAATTAGGTGTGTCACAGCCAAATACTTGTGGGCAAGCTACTTTCGGTACACCGACGTCAGATTGTACCAGGCAAATTTCCCTGCCCCAGCTGCTGCACCGCCGAAAGAAGTTCACTCCCAGCCATCCACATGCGCAGCGGTTGAATGCTAGCTTGGCAAAATTGCTAGCACTTCAACTGCTGACTTTTCAGTTGGTAGACTCTGCCCCCTTCCGTGAGTTTGTGAAATGTGCGGTTCCTCAGTGGCAGGTACCCAAACGCCACTTTTTCTCATGGAAGGCGATTCCGGCTCTCTACCGGCATGTGGAAGGCAATGTCCATGCCTCACTGGACAGGGCAGTCAGCGGTAAGGTGCATATTACCGCTGACTCATGGTCCAGCAGGCATGGACAGGGATGTTACCTAAGTTTCACCGCGCATTGGGGATGAAGGACAAGGTGCAGTAGTGTTGGAGGTTGATCCACCACCACGCCTCCAAAATGCCACTACTAATGATTGTGACACACCTCTCTCCTCCACCCCCTCCTCTTCTTTTTCCTCCATGGCCTCTTCCTGTGCTTTGTCCTCGGAACCAGCGGTGCTCCGTAGCCGTTCAAGGGGCTACGCAAGTACGCAGGCCAAAAGATGCCATGCGGTGCTTGAGCTGGTATGCTTGGGGGACAGGAGCCACACTGGAGCAGATGTTCTGTCAGCTCTGCAGGGGCAGGTTCAGAGGTGGTTGACGCTACGCCAACTTAAGGCATGAATGGTGGTTTGCGACAATGGCACCAACCTCCTCTCTGCCGTCCGACAGGGACAAATGACCCATGTGCCCTGTTTGGCTCACGTCCTTAACTTGGTGGTGCAGCGGTTCTTGGTCAGGTACCCGGGCTTACAGGATGTCCTGAGGCAGGCCAGGAAAGTCTGTGTGCATTTTCGCCGGTCATATAATGCCAGTGCTCGGCTGACGGACCTCCAAAAGGAGTTTAACCTGCCCAAGAACCGCCTAATCTGTGACATGCCCACCAGGTGGAACTCAACGTTGGCCATGTTGCAGTGGTTGCACACGCAGCAGAGGGCTATCAATGAGTACCTGTGCGACTATGGCACCAGGACAGGGTTAGGGGAGCTTGTTTTTTTTCCCCACACCAGTGGACCATGATCAGGGATGCATGCACTGTCCTGTCACCATTTGAGGAGGCCACGAGGATGGTGAACAGTGACAGTGCATGCATCAGTGACACTGTCCCCCTTGTCCACCTGTTGGAGCACACGCTGCGTGGAATAATGGACAGGGCACTTAAGGCAGAACAGAGGCAGGAAGAGGAGGACTTCCTTAGCTATCAAGGCCCCCTTTTTTCCAGACAGTGTTCCTGTGTGCCCGCCGATCACACAGGAAGAGGACGAGGAGGAGGATTGTGTCAGTATGGAGGTGGAGCCTGGCACTCAGCATCAGCAGCAGTCTTTAAGGGATCAGTCCCAAGAAACACATGGACTTGGCTGGGAGGAGGTGGCTTCGGACCATGTCATCCTTAGTGACCCAGAGGACTTCGGACTGAATGTCTCAGCAAGCCTACGCTGCATGGCCTCCCTGATCCTGCAAAGCCTGCGTAAGGATCCTCGTATTCATGGTATCAAGGAGAAGGACCAATACTGGCTGGCAACCCTCCTTGATCCATGTTACAAGGGTAAGGTTGCGGACCTTATCTTGCCATCGCAGAGGGAGCAGAGGATGAAACATCTTTGGGAGGCCTTGCAGAAAGGTCTGTGCAACGCGTTCCCAGAGACTGGGAGGTTACAAACTCCTGTTTCTGGACAACGTGTTGCTGAGGCTTTGGTCAGTCAAAGAAGGAGTGGTGTAGAAGGTGGCCATCTGACCGATGCCTTCAGACAATTTTTTAGTCCACAGCCCCAAGGTATGATTGGTTCCAGCAACCATCGCCAGCGTCTGTTTTACATGGTGCAGGAATACCTAGGGGCAAGATCTGACTTGGACACCTTTCCCACCGAAAATCTTCTGGGTTACTGGGTCTTGAGGGTGGATCACTGGCCAGAGCTTGCACAGTATGCAATTGAGCTACTGGCCTGTCCTGCATCCAGCGTTCTTTCGGAACACACATTCGGTGCTGCTGGAGGCTTTGTAACCGATCACAGGGTGCGTCTGTCCACCGACTCGGTCGATCGACTGACCTTCATAAAAATGAATCAGTCTTGGATCACCACCAGCTACCAAGCACCTGATGCTGATGTAACCGAATAATTTTTTTTTGAAATCTCAGATCCCTTCAAAGACCGCCTATGCTGATGCTGAGTGACTATCCTGAGTAATTATCCTCTTCCTCCTCAATGATCACGCTGATAGCTTGTAAGAACATTTTTGGTTCTGGTCACCAGCACCAGTGCCTAAGGCCCAATTTTTCAGCCCCTGTTTAACAGGGGCGTGTAATTACAATTTTTGATGCAATACTTTGCAGCAGGGCTCGTTCCTGCGTTCCATCTAGAGTTTCTGTGAGAAGTTGCAGTGTTGTGGCACCAGCACCAGTGCCTAAGGCCTAATTTTTCAGCCCCTGTTTACCAGGGGCATGTAATTACAATTTTTGATGCAATACTTTGCAGCAGGGCTCATTCCTGCGTTCCAACTAGAGTATCTGTGAGGGGTTGCAGTGTTGTGGCACCTGCACCAGTGCCTAAGGCCCAATTTTTCAGCCCCTGTTTAACAGGGGCGTGTAATTACAATTTTTGATGCAATACTTTGCAGCAGGGCTCATTCCTGCGTTCCAACTAGAGTTTCTGTGAGAAGTTGCAGTGTTGTGGCACCAGCACCAGTGCCTAAGGTCCAATTTTTCAGCCCCTGTTTAACAGGGGCGTGTAATTACAATTTTTGATGCAATACTTTGCAGCAGGGCTCGTTCCTGCATTCCAACTAGAGTTTCTGTGAGAAGTTACAGTGTTGTGGCACCAGTGCCTAAGGCCCAATTTTTCAGCCCCTGTTTAACAGGGGCGTGTAATTACAATTTTTGATGCAATATTTTGCAGCAGGACTTGTTCCTGCGTTCCAACTAGAGTATCTGTAAGGGGTTGCAGTGTTGTGGCACCAGCACCAGTGCCTAAGGCCCAATTTTTCAGCCCCTGTTCAACAGGGGCATGTAATTACAATTCTTGATCTAATATTTCACAGCAGGGCCCGTTTCTGCGCCCACCAAGAGCGAGTGAGGACTTACAGTGTTGTGGCACCAGCACTACCACCACCAAAGGCCCAATTTTTCTGCCCCTGTTCAACAGGGGCATGTAATTACATTTCTTGATCTAATATTTCACAGCAGGGCCCTGTGAGGGCTTACAGTGTTGTGGCCACAACAACACCTAAGGCCCAAATTTCTGCTGAGTATATAGGGCAGGCCCCTACTTTCAAACGTCCAACTTACAAACGACTCCTACTTGCAAATGGAAGGAGACAACAGGAAGTGAGAAGAAATCTACCCCTGGGAAAGGAAATTCTCTCCTGTAAGAGTTAATATGGGAAAAACATTTCTCCTTTCCACTGATGCTTTATCACCAATCCTTGTTTCACAAAAAAACCCAAATTTTCAAAAAACATTTGTCATTGGGACAAAAAGTGAGATGAAATCTTCTGAAGAGGAGCACAGACAGCAAAACAAATGTCACAGGGGTGATAACCCTTCCCTATGTTTTCCAAAATGCTTAAAAAAGATTTTTTGGCTGGAGCTAAACACGTTAAAAATGTACCAGTTCAAAATTACAAACAGATTCTACTTAACAACAAACTTACAGTCCCTGTCTTGTTTGCACCGCCTGTATACTGCTGTTCAGAGTATATAGGGCCTGGTGACCCCACACCTTTCCTTTTTTTAATTTGGGTGCGGGGTTCCCCTTAATATCCATACAAGACCCAAAGGGCCTGGTAATAGACTGGGGGGTACCCATGCCGTTTGTCTCATTGATTTTCATCCATATTGCCAGGACCCGACATTACATTAAAGCCGTAAGCAGTCTTAAATGACTTTTTTTCCTTTAAAAAAGACATTTTGTGCAGGGACTGTTCTAAGCACGGAAAACATGTGCCACTATAGACACCCCCCAGGTACAATATTTAAAGGAATTTTTCACTTTCTTTTTTTACTTTAAGCATCATTAAAATCACTGCTCCCGAAAAAATGGCCGTTTTTACAACTTTTTTTTTGCATTGATGCATATCCCCTGGGGCAGGACCCGCGTCCCCAAACCCTTTTTAGGACAATACCATGAAAATTAGCCTTTAAAATGAGCAATTTTGATTTCAAACGTTCGAGTCCCATAGACGTCAATGGGGTTCTAACGTTCATGCAAATTTTCGGTCCGTTCGCAGGTTCTGGTGCGAACCGAACCGGGGGGTGTTCTGCTCATCCCTAGTACTGAGATTAACTGTACATTACAGGGTTATAGCAGACAGTAGCAGCTCAGCCTTATTTCCCCCCACCCAAGGAATTTGTTGATAAGGAGCAGTGAGAAAGAATATTAACCCATTAGTTGTACATATTCTCCTCTCAAGCCATTAGCCGAGAAACAGAGAGAGAAAAGAATGTGATATTGTGAAGAATGTGATATTGTGAAGAGAGAGAAGAGAGAGAAGATGTTGAAATAGTTAACAAAGTTGAACGAAGTGGTGAAAGTTATGTTGCTAAAGAAACAGGGAGAAAAATCCTGTGTGATAAAGAAAATTGGATAAAGGAAGTTAAGAAACATGGCGATTGTACTATATTATGTATCACAGAGTTGTTGATATGTGAACCACTGCGCTATGTTGGAACTTGAAACAAAAGGAGGGGAGGGACAGCACTGCCCTCCGCCTAACAACCACTCCCTTCTCATCACCCCAGCCCAAGCACAACCCACTGTGACAACTCAGCCTGGCGGCCATCTTAGAGCACCTATGCCTTCACTTTCTACCCAGCCCAGTGCACTTCCTGCCGGCGGTCATCTTGGTACACCCAGTAGGCTCAAACACAGCCGATACTCAGTCCTTCCTGTTTACAACCAGGATGGTTCATACCACACACCTGTCTTCCCCAATATGGAAGCATCACATTCACAGGCCGGATATGTTAATGATGAAGAAGCGTCTGAGCGGGAAGCCACCCACTGATTTAACCCCCAATCCGGCTCCGGACTCACAGTACCGAGAGGATCTCAAACACATGCTGGCAACCATAAAGGAATAGTGCCCCTTCCCAGCCCCCACCCCAACAACAGTCTCAGTTACCAAAAGGGGCACCAGTGATGTATGTCGCTTTTACCCCATCACAAGCAGCGACCTTAGTGACAAGTCTGCCTGACCCAGAGAAGCAGCCAATTCCCTTCTACCACAGGATAGTGCAGATACAAGAAACTTACTCAGCTGGAGAGACTTGATCAGCCTATGCTAAATCAAAGCAGGACATGTCTTTTGGCCAGTCATGCCGACGGCCTTCAATGATGCCTGCCTGACAAGTGCCACTTCTTACACCTCGGGCATGGAGTTCTGTGCACAACTCCACGACTGAGCAAAGGAGAGATTGACGGATCAGATCACCACAATCCAAGATATTACCCAAGATAAAGGGGAGTCTGAAGAAGTATCATGCTAGACTCATACAGGCCTTTGACGATCAGAACTTCTCCCACTATGAAAAGACACACACACACATTTCCTGCGTGGGAGTGGATGGGGTGCCCCACTCCAGTCCACTTGCTGAGCCACTCCAAGTGGGGACGTTTCCTGATTTGCTTACCAGATTTATGGTGTCCTCTACATGTCCCTTGAATCTACTAGGAGCTGATGTGTTGTCCAGACTACAGGCTCAATCATGTACACGCCTGAAGGGGGAATGAAGTTACATACTCCCCTATCTTTAGAAGACTCATCTGCTTTGTGTTCTCTGCCTCTCCTGATGACACTTCATGAAGCAAAAACTTGAAGTTCAATACTGCAGGAAGTACTTGACAGAATCCTTGCGTGCCTATGGTTCACAGGACCGGAAGACAACGGTCACTTAAAGGTGCCACCAGTTTCAGTCAAGCTAAAAGAGGGCGCATCATTGCCCCGGAAACCACAATAACCCCAAGAAGAGAACCCCTAAAAGAGAACGAGGTACCTGCAGTGGATGCCTTTGACTGCAAAGTACCTCACAGAGGTGGACCTTACAAACGCTTTCTTCAGTGTCCACCCTCACCCCTCCTGATGGTACCTTTTTGCATTCATCCACGGAAAGAAACGGCAATGTACCTAAACAGTTGTGCCACAAGGGGCACAGAACTTACCAAGCCAGTTTGCAAAAGCTATGGCTATCATCCTTGACATATGACAAGAGGAACACCCGGAAGTGATTCTCTTCCAACATTTTGATGACCTTCTCCTTTGTGCAGCTGACTTACCCCCTGTTGAAGTCACCTCAGAAAGCCTGTTGTGCTATCTTGCCAACCAGGGGTGCAAAGCCTCAAAGCCCAAATTGCAGTGGTGCTCAACATCTGTCATTTTCCTTGGACACTGTCTGTCCCATGGGACAAGACACCCCACTGAAGACAGGGTGCAAGTAATCTCTGATATCCCACTGCCACAAGGCCAGAAATCCCTTCATGCCTTTCTTGGACTAATTTCCTAGTGCGGAGCATGGATTCCAAAAGCCTTCCTACTGATGCTCTGCAATCAGACCCCTTCCAGATGTCTCCAGAAGAAATATCTAAGTTTTAGGCCCTCAAGTGCACCATCTCCGGCGCTAGGGCTCCCAGACTATGACAAAACACTCAAGCTCTTTGTATCCAAACGTCTGGGACATGCTGCAGGTGTACTCACCCAATCACACGACATCAACCTACGCCCCGTAGGATATTATTCCTGTCGGCTGGATGCGGTAGCAAGAGGAGGCCTATTGTGTCTGCGAGCTGGCTTTGTTGCACAAGCCATGCTTGACAAAACTTTGAACTTGGTCCTCGGACACTGCCTCGTTCTGCTTGCTCCCCATGACGTTGTTTCCATATTCAACCAAGACCCAGCCGAAACACTTGTTCACTACCAGACACTTGAGCCTCCTGTGTTCCCTCCTACTGGACAGCATTACTCTATTAAGTTGTCAAACACTGAACCCTACCACCCTTCTTCCACTTCTCGAGGGGGGAAAGGAGGATGAGGAGTAGAGTCTTGACTTGTTGCCGGCTGCAGGAACACCTGTGAAAACTTGATGGATGCCTTGCTTCTCCCAACCCAAGTGACTATTCTGAGTAAAAGCACAAAACAAAATGAACTCAAAGGAAGCTTGAGGCAATCATCTAGTCAATTCAGCTGCCAAACAGACAGCTAGTGGTCCACAGGAAGTGGACAGCAGGGTGGTAGAAGAAGACCACCCTGTGCTTACCTTACAGACTCTCCCAGTGGACAGAGTTTATCTAAAAGAACTACAGGAAACAGCAAGTCCGGATGAGAAGGAAACCTGGAAACAGAGAGGAGCAACTCTCAGAAATGGACTATTCGAGTGCAACAAGAAGCCTTGTCTACCCAGGAGTATGTACCCAGCCGTGGTGCAATGGGCACATGAAGCTGCCCACTTGACAAAGACTTTTATGAACTCTCTTATCAACAAGTGTTACACCAACAGTTACTCCACTGACCGACAACTTCTGCAGATCATGCATTATCTGCACCAAATGTACCCCAGGACGCACAGAAAAAACACAGAAGAAGCACCTGGCAAAAGTCCTACACCCCATTCCAGAGGATGCAAATTGATCATTCTCAAGTGCCAAGAAGTGGCAGATTCGAATACGCCCTAGTGGAAGTGGTCATGACTGCCAGGACCACAGCTAAGAAACTACTGAGTGAGATAGTATGTAGATTTGGGGTCCCAGAGGTGATATTGAGAGATCAGGGCCCAGCCTTAACAGCAACCCTTACAAAAGAGATTTGGGCAGCACTGGGGGTTCAGTTGGCACTACACACCCCATACCACCCTCAAAGTAGCGGGAAGGTAGAAAGGATGATAAGAACACTAAAAAACAGGATGTTAAAGATGGCCCAAGAGACTAACATGAGTTGGCCAGACAGTTTGCCCATTGCCCTGATCAGTGTCAGACACACCCCCGGGGGAAACATGCCTTATCCCCTTATGAAATTTTGTTTGGTTCAGCTCCCAGACTTGGTTGTTACTTTCCACAACAGTTACAGTTGCAATCTGATGTGTTGACTAATTATGTAACCACTTTATCACGAGAATTAACCTGAATGCATGTACAGGTGTTTTCTTCCATTCCAGATCCTGAATTAGATACAGGAACACACCAACTACTGTCTGGAGATCCTTGAGCCAAGATATGATGGTCCATTCCAAGTTTTGCTGACCACAGCCACCTCAGTCAAGTTGGCCAGGAAGAACACTTAAATGCAAGCTTATCACTGCAGGAGAGCGTGTTTTCGGATGCTGCATATCCTTTTTCTGTTTGATCTAGGGGGGAGGGGCCCAGGAGGAGGCCATCACAAAAATGATAACATAATTACGTTTTGGTCTAACTCTTTAGGTACACATGTGACCACCTTTACCTTAGATTACTGTGACATAGTATCTTGTCCGTTTGACCCTTCATGGCAATGCCATTGGTACAGTGACATCCCTGATGGTAGGGATATATATGTATGCCACACAGACAGTTACTGGGGACAGAGTTGTGGTTCCAGGTGGGGGGGGGGCAGTGGGTTGGAACACAGGGCCAGACTGGGTGACCCCAGAGTGCATTAGACAAGAAAGATGAAAATAGAAAGCCCCTGATAAGCAAAATGGATTTGGGGAAGACAGGTATTAAACCGGGTCAAGTCCCTTGGTGATGGGTATTGGATTTGTGGAAATTTGAAAATCAGGACCAGATTAGAGGGAATCTGGACCGGTAAATGTACTCTTGCAAAGGTCATTATGCCCCCCATATCCTAACCAAAGATACCCCTGATACATACACTGACCCAGCACACAGTCAGAGGAGGAAGCGAGCAGTTCTTTCCAAAAGCTTTGACCCTCATGTATACATAAATGCCATAGGGGTTACAAGGGGGATCCCTGATAAGTTTAAAGCCAGGGACCAGGTAAAATCTGGTTTTGAGTCTTTGATCCCCATAACAACTGTCAACAAGAATGTAGATTGGATTAACTACACATACTATAACCAACAGAGATTTGTAAAGTACACTAAAGATGCCCTCCATGGAATTGCTGACCAGTTAGCCCCCACTTCCTACAAGACATTCCAGGACCGGATGGCCTTAGACATGGTGCTAGCTGGGAAAGGAGGTGTTTGTAAAATCATAGGAAAAAAACGGGAACTTGTTGCACCTACATTCCGGATAATACTGGCCCAAATGGTAAGGTTACTCTAGCTATAAAGAAATTCAAAGATTTGTCATTGGAGTTGAAGAAGAACTCAGGTATCACAGACCCGTGGGATCAATACTTTAGCTGGATGAGTGAGTGGCAGAAGGTGCTCGCCCAGATAGGGATAACAGTATTAATAATCCTGGTTCTTTTAGCCCTGATTGTATGCTGTATTCTACCTTTCGTAAAAAGTTAATGAGCAAGGCTGTAGACAATAGCACACCTACATTTCTCCACCAAGAAGAAGAGGACTTCCTTATGATGGAAGATGACAAACTCTTCACTCCTCTACAGTCACTCCCTGTCCATAACCTCACAATCCTTTAGGCCCCTTTCACACGGGACGGATCCGTATTGATCCGCCCCGTGTTTATCCGCTGCTCAGCGGGGATCGCTCCGCTTTCCCCAGCTGAGCAGGCAGATGACAGGGCGGGACCCGCACACTGTGCAGGGACCGCCCTGTCAGATCTCCGCTCTCCCCTATGGGGGATCGGAGGAACACGGACCGTCTGTCCGTGTTCCTCCGATCCGCTCTGCAGACGGATAGAAAAATAGGATCAGATAGAATCGGACGAGAGCGGAGGCGGACAACATCGGGTGTTAGCGGATGTACATCCGCTGACACCCGCTATCCCATAGGGATGCATGTATGTCCGTATTTCATGCTAAAACGGATGCATGAAATACGGACATACGGTCCGCACGTGTGAAAGGGGCCTAAGGGTTATAGGGATAGATAGCGCCTGACTGCACCTCTCCAGCTGTATCGAGGAGGGTAGTGAACAAGTTGCTGCCTAACTCTATATACAGCCTAAAAGAGTTGCTGAGGAGAATGGGCAGGCGAAGTAGGACCTTTAGTATTAGGGACAGAAAAGAGAAAATAGCCATTTTAGGGGGGACTGTGAAGGAATGTGATGTAGATAATAATAATAATCTGAAAATGTCTATTTCCTTATGTGTATACAAATTTTTCTCCTTACTCATTATATAGGTATACAGGTTTCCTCTGTTCCTATATTTTCTCGAGATGGTGGGTACACCCTACATCCCACACATCAGAAGAACGCGGAACTGAAGATAAAACCAAGGACAGCCAAACCTCGTTATGAAGATTCTCCATCTTCTTTTCTATCTTAACCAATGAGATGTACCTATTAGACTAACATAGCAATGACGTATCTTTGTGTATAAAACATTAGCACCGCCTTGAATAAATCAGAAGTGTAAGAAGTAACGGTGCTGAGCGTGTCTCAGAGTGTTTACTTTTATATGCGTGCATATCCACACTTTCCAATTAGAGACAGCAGCAGGTAACCTTGAGCTTGATTGAAGCTCTTAATCTTATCCTTAACAGTTTAATGTTCCATGGAATCAAACAATTGTAAAACATTAAAAAACATACCCTTTATTTTTTACCAACACAAAAAATATACTGACATCAATCACAGAATAATCCTCATTTGCGCACACTTTAGTTCACATTGCTACAAAGCTACAAAGCTACACATTTGTGGGATTCCTGAACATGGGCTCAATACAAATCTGTGAAAATAGCTGTACCACCCAGTGGGAAAGGAACAATTTTTCTCAACATGCTTCACAGATGTTCACATTGCTTCAGATTTGTCTATAGTGGTATAATAGAATCAAAACTGGTGGTTATATACAGATAAAACTTTATATCACATATCCAACCGATTTTTTGATTACATGGTACCTTAAAAGTCCCATTCTACCATAATTCCATTGCTTTATGGAAATGATTAAAACCTCATGGCTCTTGAGTTCCTAAAGTTGAATCTATTGAAGCTAATCAGACTGCAAACATTTTTGAAAATAGTGTCACATCTAATCTGACATTAGTTTTCCAATAAAGCATGATCATTTTCGGAATTTAGGATGTATTGACATACAGTAAAACATGTCTAAAGAAAATGGATTACCTTGCATTATGTTGTTAAACAGCCTCACTAATTTAAAGACCTTGAAGGGGCATTTATAATCAAATGCACTAAAGCCATCTACTCCAGTGGATTTATAGGATTTAAGAGGCTGGATGGTTATTTGTACATCCAAGACAGTAGATGAACTATTAAGTTTGGGTTTTCCTGGGATAAATTAGGTAATAGACAAGTAAACTCATTGATTATTTATTGATTGCTGTAAGTATTGAGGAGTCGTTTTCATAGTTGCTTGTACTAAAATTCACAATTAATCCAGAGACATATTTAACATGAAACTTAAACATAATCAACCAATAGGTGGTTTTAATATGTTAGTTAGGAGTAGCTCATTATTTTTGCAGACGTGTACAACTTCGGGAGAAAAGGTTTTATTGAATGCCAATTTTAAAAAAAACACTCAAAAAAAAATGTTGATTGTGGGTTTTGCTTTTTTGTAATGTCAGGTTTGATTTCTAAGAGAAATTCTTAAAAGATTCAGCTTTCAAGAAATGATCAAAAAGATTTAGCAGAGTTCAAAACTATTTGAATGTTTGTGATTTGGAACTGGTCAAAAGAGTAAAATGTAACTTTTATGAAAATAGACAATTCCAATAGAGCAATGCCTGCCGCAAGAGAATGGTTCATTCCAATGCAGATGTCAAGCAATCATATTAATATTTGTATGAACTCCTCTAATGGTTGTTCTGGACCATTAAGGAAAGGAGCAATAAGAGAAAATTGTATGTTCATTTTGTAATAATATCAATGCAATCATTATTATGGTTTTAAGAGGCTCTAAGGCGTTAACGGCATAACAACTCTATGGAAAATTCTTGCTCTTGCCAACAGTTGTGTGACTTTACTCAGTGATTGTTTTGCATTGGCTGCATGGTCACATGCACATTAGTGGTTTTTTGTTGGAGTTCTAAGAACAAATGTGTGAAATTTAGACAAGCAAAGTAGTAACACTTTGCCTTTCAACAGTTTTTGTTAACAGAACTGGTTAGTACTTACTTGGTACACTTATTTTGCCAAGTGACCTTTGAGCTTTTGTTTATATATTGCTTTTGTTTGCACAGTCTCAGGGTAAGGTAACTGAAGTACCGGTAATTGCTAAAAAAAAATCATCAATGCTCATCAATGCTTCTCTTGCTTCTACTGCTTCCTATTTGTTTTAATAATGTTACAATTTCAAAATGAGCTATATGTAAAAGGTTAATTATGTTTACATTCATGCTGTTCTTTCTGTTCAAGAACTAAGACTCAAGCACAGTGATGGCATACCCTCAATATTTCCAATTCCTGCTCTTTTGGGAGGACATTAGATATCTATTTGGATATATTTTAGGGTTTATCTGAATATTCAACATTTTAAAAAAATGCATTTCTAGCCCTGAATATGATAAAGAAAGAAAAGTATATACAATTTAAGACTGTAAGATTCTAGATTGTAAGCTCTAACGAGCAGGGCCCTCTGATCCCTCCTGTATTGATTTGTATTGTAAGTGTACTGTCTGCCCTCATGTTGTAAAACTGTTGGCGCTATATAAATACTGTATAATAATAATAATAATAATAAAATTACCATCTACAGTAGATTGCCTATATTTTGCATCTGGGGCAGATGTCCAAAATGCTAAATTTAGATCATGAATTTTATAGATACACTGTCATTGGATACATATTGTTACTTGTAAGTGTTTTGGTTTGTTTTCAGGTTCCCACATACTTCCATGCGTGAAACTGTGCAAGAAGTCACAGGGGTTGAACTGAAGTCTCTCGGGTTGAACTGGATGGACTAGTGTCTTTATTCAACCTTACTAACTATGTAACTATGGGTTTCAATGCATTGTTTTTTGCTTTATTTATAGGTTTCAATGTACTATTTTATTTGGTTCCTGCCTAAGAACGGCCTGTTATGAAAAAGGTTCACCATGCTTTTAGTGGTCCAGTCCAGTACACAAAGTAATGTTTTGTAATTTATTACACTTTCCATTGCACATCATCCAGCTTAGAGTTGCTATTATGGGTTGTAAAGATGAACATTTGCAAAACGTCCATAATTTAGAGCATTTGACCAATAAAATAAAACATTCTGAAATTACAAATTCGGTATGTGTGTGAAAAGAAATACAGTTAGTTTGTGTGCAACATAAACTCGTGATGAAAAGCATATGTGTTTTTTTTAACCAATGTGCAGATGGTAATCATCATTTTATGATATGCATACTATTTCTACAGACAGATATAAACAAACACCATGTAATCCATGTATATCTGTATATCTTTATTTTATATATATATATATATATATATATATATATATATATATATATATATAAAATCAAAACCTGAATATCACTTGATATTGTTTTTCAGACTGAGAGTAGTTCTAAGCCAATCAAGGATCTATTGCTTACACGGATATTACATATAGAACACAGGGAGTGCACAGGCATGGCCTTATTAGTGTGTGGATGTTCCTTCATTGTTTATTCAGCAGTTGGGGTGGGTCTTGGACTAGGCTGTATTGCTTAAAGTGTATGTAAACTCTAACAATAAATGTCTCTTATTTGCTCTCTTTGGGTCTGTTAAATATGTAATTAAAGCATTTTTGGAGGAGATTTACTAAAGCTTCCAATTTTTTTTCATCAAAGCTTAATTGAACGAAATTAACTTAGACGCTGATTGGCTACCATGCACAGCTGCACCAGATTTTGCACTCTCCAGCTTTAAATAAATCAACCCCATTATTTCTGTTTGGCAAATGCAAAGAAATAGCTATTGTCCTGCCAAAAATCTGGTGAGCTGATAACTTTCTATACTCTCTGCCTCGGGACTGTTATCAGTTAGCATTATTCTGAGCTATCTATGTGGACTACAAAATGCCTCCCCTGCCATGAACAAGAGAGGAAGGGGTTATATAGCTTTAACACAGTATTGTTTAGTCCTAACACACTCCATGTCCTAGGGTGACAGTGCTGTTCAGTTTGGTTGTCACCCTAGGACTTGAAGTGAGTTAATAGCAGGATTACCACATTAAATAAACCATGTGACCAGCTGTCAGCTGATGACAGCTGATCACAGGATGTAAACACAAGCCAGTTATTGGCTCTTCTCTGTCGGCGTAAAGAGAGAAGGAGAGAGATGATAACCGGCTTGTGTTAGGGACATGTGCACTGATAATCAGGGCACTGAATATCAGTTTTCTGATTATCAGTGCAGTCCCAGCAGTGCCCACCATTGCCATCTGACAGTGCCAATTAGTGCCTATCAGTGCCTCTTCATCAATGTCACCTATCAGTGCTGCCTATCAGTGCCCATCAGTTCCGCCTACCAGTGCCTATCAGTGCCCATCAGTGCCACCTATCAATGCCTAATAGTGCCACCTTACAGTGTCCATCAGTGCCGCTTATCAGTGCTGCCTATCAGTGCCCATCAATGCCACCTATCAGGGCAGCCTTCTCAGCGCCATCTCATCAGTTCCCATCAGTGTCACCTACTAGTACCCATAAGTGGCACCTATCAGTGTCTATCAGTGCCGCCTCATTAGTGCAGCCTATCAGTGCCCATCAGTGCAGCCTCACCAGTACACATTAGTGAAGGAGAAAAATTACCTGTTTGCAAAATTTCATAACAAACTTTGAAAAATGTTAGTTTTTTTTCAAAATTTTCTGTCTTTTTCTGTTTATTTAGCAAAAAAAAAAAAAACTCAGTGGTGATTAGATACCACCAAAATAAAGCTCTATTTGTGTGAAAAAAATTATAAAAATTTCATATGGGTACAGTGTTGCACGACCGCACAATTTTCATTCAAATTGTGACAGCGCTGATAGCTGAAAATTGGCCTGGGCAGGAAAGGGGTAAAAGTGGCCAGTAGGCAAGTGGTTAATACAGCTACCATATCTAATTACTGGTAAGCTGCAATACTATCAATTATTGTTTTTGGGTTTAGACACAGTTTAACTACACTGCGATCTGCGGGTATGCACAGAAGCTGTCTGTAGTGTTCAGTAGGGATGCCTGCATCACAAGACTAGATAAAGAAAATTTCAACTCTATTGGTAGATAAAACACTTTACATACAGTATCTACTTTTTGCCTGTATATTTAGATTTTTGCCCCAAGTTTCAGCATTAACTAAATACATTTTCTGAAAAAATTGTGATCAGCTACAAGTCAGATGATTTCTCTTCTTTCTACCTTTTATACTATATAATGGAGACCTCCTGAGGAGCGACTTGAAGGGGAATGCTAATTTCTGACATAAGCCAAACATGCTTAACTTGCTTATTAGCCAAAAGAGTCTTGAAATCTGGTGAGTCTTTTTGCACTTTTTGCACTGGTTAAAGCAAGAACACAATTTTAGTGCATTGATGTTGCTCCGGATTTATATTTTGGATTGTTGTACACTTTGGTGGAACTTTAAAGAATTACACAAATCACCTTATTGAAGAGCTGTTTGCAAAGAAGAAATAAACTATTTATCACTGTTGTAGATATTATTTTATATTTTATTATAAAAAAGGTATTATGTATTTATATTCAGTGTTTCATAGAACACATTTTATTTAGTGCAGTTTAATAAAGACTGAAAGTATTGTACAGTGGCTGGACAGTATATAAGCATCTTGGTTAGGCCACAATATAAGAGAGAGAAAAGAAGCAGGTTTTATTTTGAAATACAAATTGGAGTGCAATCTGAGAGACAAAAAGCCACAAATATTTGTGGGTGCATGAGCATCGGATCAGGCTGCAAACTGAGGTGCAACGCATGATTTACTTACTCTGCAGCGAACATAAGACATTTTGCTGCTTGGGTTGAGCTGCAGAAACATTGCATCTTTACAGTGCCTGAGCACTAGAATAAGCAACAGCTTCAAGTGGAAATGCAGTATTTACCCTTTAGCAAATATTAGAAATCTGATAGCTGTGGTCAAGCTAAGGAAACAATATGTGGCACTTTTACAGTGACAGAGCACCAAAATAGACTACAAACTTTGACGCACAACGCTGATGTCTGATCTTCTCCTTCATCAAAAAAGTCCTAAAGTGACTCACCAGAGACAGTGGCTGGTAAAGTTATAAATCAGCAGTTGCACAGGATTGCTCTCTTGGGTCAATTCCCTTTTAACCACTTCCCACCCAGCCTATAGCATGACGACTGGGCGGTGGTTCAGTTATCCTGACGTCCAGCAGGATAACAGCCGCCGTGTTCCCATGGGGGCATGCATTGTGACGATCGGTGGTGCGGTGTGTCAGTCTGACACACCGCTACACCGATCTTGGTAAAGAGGCTCTTTACCACGTGATCATCAGTGTCATCAGTGCCACCCATCAGTGTCCATCAGTGCCACCTATCAGTGCTCAATCCTTGCCCATCAGTGCCCACCTATTAGCAACCATACCATCAGTACCCATCCGTGCCACCTATCAGTGCCACTCATAAGTACCCATTAGTGCCACCCATAAGTACCCATCAGTGCCGCCTATGAGTACCCATCAGTGCCACCTATGTGTGCCCATCAGTGCCACCTATGAGTGCCCATCGGTGCCACATACCAGTGCCACCTATCAGTGCCCATCAGTGCCGCCTATCAGTGCCCATCGGTGCCGCCTATCAGTGCCCATCATAAGTGCCCATCAGTGCCTCCTCATCAGTGCCACCTCATCGTGGCCCATTTGTGCAGCTTTATCAGTGCCCGTCAGTGCAGCCATATCAGTGCCCATCATTGAAGAAGAAAACATACTTATTTACAAAAAATTTTAACAGAAACTAATGCCGCATACATTTGAGCGGACTTTACGGCAGACTTTGCCCGGCGGACGGGATTTCGTCGGACAATTCGATCGTGTGTGGGCTCCAGCGGACTTTGTTTTCTCAAAAGTTGGACGGACTTAGATTTGAAACATGTTTTAAATCTATCCGTCGAACTCGAGTCTGGTCGAAAAGTCTTTTTTTATTTGTTGTGCAAAAAAATAAAAACCGCAGAGGTGATCAAATACCACCAAAAGAAAGCTCTATTTGTGGGAACAAAATGATACAAAATTAGTTTGGGTACAGTGTAGAGTGACCGCGGAATTGTCATTCAAATTGCGACAGCGCTGAAAGCTGAAAATTGGCATGGGCAGGAAGGTGTATAAGTGCCTAGTAGTGAAGGAGTATCCCCTTAGATTGATCTTCCCTAAGATCCATCCCTTCCTACACTGAATTCCCACTCAGATCAGGAGTCCCTCCCTTAGATTGGGAGTCCCCTTTAGCTCAAAGACTGCCCTTAGATCAGTCCCTTCTTACATTGAGCCCCCTTGAATCAGAAGCCCCCTTGGATCAGGAGCTCCCCCTTGGACTAAAATCCACCATTAGAGTCCCCCTTTAGATCAGAGTCCACCCCTTATATAGGAGCCCCCCTAAGATCAGAGACCCCCCTTAGATTAGAGTCTCCCCTTAGATCAACTTCCTCTAACATTGTATTCCCCATTAGATCAGGAGTCTCCTGTTAGATCAGAGATGCCCCTTAGATCAGTCCCCTCTCACAGCAGAGTGCTCGTTAGACCAAAGGCTCCACATAGATTAGGAGTCTCCCTTCAGATCAGAAGTCTTCACATGGATCATAAATCCCATCCTATGGATCAGACATCCCCCATGGGTCAGGAATTTCTCTTTAGATCAGAGTCCCCCCGTTTTAGATCCGTGTCCCTCTATAGATAGAGTTACTGTTCCCCCTTGGCATTGGCATATCCTAATCTTTTAAAATCCCTTGTGAGATTTCACTCACTTTCAGTTGAGGCAGCAGGAGAATGTTGTGGGGGGACGCTGGAAGTAAGTAACACATATGAGGAGGTGTGTGCGTTCCTTTTTCTGCTCACTGAGGTGATATTCCCACTAAGTTCTGTGGTGCAGAGTAATTTTTTTCCTAATGCACGTGGTTCCCAAATGCCTGGTACTTTTACCATGGCTGATATGATGCAGGCATAATCTGGAAACCACAGTGGTGCTGTCTGTTAAAGATGTGTTAAAAAAGCCCACACTGCAGAGCTCTGCGGACCGACCCTGGGAATAACAGTGGCCCATAGATACGAAAGTCCAAGCACACTCAAGCTCCTTCATGTGAATGGTGTCCTTCTATTTTAGTGTAAAAAAATATAAACTTTAAATGTTTTTTTCTGTCCTCCAAAGTGCCAAAAAGGAATATGGTTTATTCAATCAGGCCCACAAAACATTTTGTTTTTGTTCTCCAAAGCTAAAATGAGTGATGTGTTGTGGAATACAAGACATTGATGAAATACTGCATGTGGAGTGTGTAGCATATCCCTTCTATTTTTGATTTGAAAAATATAAACTTTACATTTTTTTTTGTCTAGAGGAAAATGAGGAATGTGGTTTATCCAATGAGGCATACAAGACATTGTTGAAATACTGCACATGCAGAATATACCATACTCCTATTTAATGTAAAATTATCAACTTTAAATAGTTTTTTTGTTCTCCGAGCTTAATGTGGAATGTAATTTGGTCAATGAGGCCTACAAATGACTGTTGAAGTTGTAAGTATTCAATGTTTACCATATTCCTTTTATCTTTATCTGAAAATAGAAACTGTAAACAGTTATTTTGTTCTCCAAAGCTAAATGAAGGATGTGTTTTAGCATATGAGGCGTACAAGAAACACTGCATATGCAGTAACAAACACAGACCCATAGTTCCACTCAAGACTGGCCTCTCCTGTACAAACGTGATCCAGTAAAGGTTGGTTTATTAGCAGGATGAAAAATAAAAATAAACATAAAAGCATATACACTCATAGTGTAACCCATAAAAAACATTTATTCAAAAAAATAACAAGTAAAACTTGCAAAAGGAATCACACTAAGCAAATCCCTGGACAATAGGTTTAAAAAAACTTGCACATAGCAATAACAACAGATGCATATGCTCTCCCTAAAAGCAGCAGGCTGTGTGGCTGCACTGAACTCAACCACCGGTCAGCAAGCATGCGTGATGATGAAGTGTGATTCCCTTTGCAAGTTTTACTTGTTATTTTCTGAATAAATGTTACACTATGGGCGTACAGGCAGTCCCCGGGTTATGAACACAATAGGGACTATAGGTTTGTTCTTAAGTGGAATTTGTGTGTAAGTCGGAACACTGCATTTTTAAGTGTAACTTCAGCCTGTGCAGGGATGTGGGATGTTCGGGGCACTTCTGGGCATGCAGTTATGTTACCTGGGGCTCTTCTGGCCATGCAGTACATGTAGTACTGCAGTGTGGGATGTGTCTGGCGCTGCAAGATAGCTGCTCAGAGGTAGGGATGAGCTTCGTGTTCGAGTCGAACCCATGTTCGACTCGATTCGCCGAATTGCGAACGTCAAATTTATGTGGCGCGTCACGGCCCATAATTCACTGCGGCATCACAGTGCATTGATGGCTGATGATTGGCCAAGCATGCACTATGACCCGCATGCTTGGCCAATCACAGCGCCGTCGGTAGAGAGAGCTGTAATTGGCCAAAGCCAGGGTGGCCAATTATGGCTCAGGGGGTTTAGAACACGCCCCACACTATATAAGGCCGCCTGCACTGCGGCCCTGTGTAGTGTGTTCCGGCGTGCTTAGATAGAGAGAGAGAGACAGTGTCATTTCATTTGAGTTAGCTAGATTAGGCAGGACAGTCAGTGAGTTAGCTGCACTTATAGAGTATTGTGTATATATATGCATCCCAGGTGTTGCGTATATATATATATATATATATATATACACTGTATTCAGTTTAGCTAGATCCGTTCCTGTTATCTTCCTACTGACAGGCAGGCTTGTCTTGTTACAGTATTTGCAGCTACCTGAAGAAAATTGCTGCTGTTCTTTTGATCCTATCAGTACCACAGTCAGGCAGCTAGACTATTTACAGTTAGTGTAGTGCGTCCTCCTCACAGTGTTCAGTTAAAGCTACAAGTTAGTTTAGTGTGACCTCTGCACAGTGTTCAGCTAAAACTACAAGTTAGTGTAGTGCACAGTGTTCAGCTAAAGCTACAAGTTAGGGTAGTGCATCCTCCTCACAGTGTTCAGCTAAAGTTAGTTTAGTGTGACATCTGCACAGTGTTCAGCTAAAGCTACAAGTTACGGTAGTGCGTCCTCCTCACAGTGTTCAGCTAAAACTACAAGTTAGTGTAGTGAGACCTCTGCACAGTGTTCAGCTAAAGCTACAAGTTAGTGTAGTGCGTCCTGCTCACAGTGTTCAGCTAAAACTACAAGTTAGTGTAGTGCGACCTTTGCACAGTGTTCAGCTAAAGCTACAAGTTAGTGTAGTGAGACCTCTGCACAGTGTTCAGCTAAAGCTACAAGTTAGTGTAGTGTGCCCTGCTCACAGTGTTCAGCTAAAACTACAAGTTAGCTTAGTGTGACCTCTGCACAGTGTTCAGCTAAAGCTACAAGTTAGGGTAGTGCGGCCTCCTCACAGTGTTCAGCAAAAATTACAAATGAGTGTAGTGCGTCCTCTGCACAGTGTTCAGCTAAAGCTGCAAGTTAGTGTAGTGCGTCCTGCTCACAGTGTTCAGCTAAAACTACAAGTTAGTGTAGTGCGACCTCTGCACAGTGTTCAGCTAAAGCTACAAGTTAGTGTAGTGCGTCCTGCTAACAGTGTTCAGCTAAAACTACAAGTTAGTGTAGTGCGACCTCTGCACAGTGTTCAGCTAAAGCTACAAGTTAATGTAGTGCGTCCTCCTCACAGTGTTCAGCTAAAGCTACAAGTTAGTTTAGTGTGACCTCTGCACAGTGTTCAGCTAAAGCTACAAGTTAGGGTAGTGCGGCCTCCTCACAGTGTTCAGCAAAAATTACAAATGAGTGTAGTGCGTCCTCTGCACAGTGTTCAGCTAAAGCTGCAAGTTAGTGTAGTGCGTCCTGCTCACAGTGTTCAGCTAAAACTACAAGTTAATGCAGTGCGACCTCTGCACAGTGTTCAGCTAAAGCTACAAGTTAGTTTAGTGTGACCTCTGCACAATGTCGAGCTAAAGCTACAAGTTAGGGTAGTGCATCCTCCTTACAGTGTTCAGCTAAAACTACAAATTAGTGTAGTGCGACCTCTGCACAGTGTTCAGCTAAAGCTACAAGTTAGTGTAGTGCGTCCTGCTCACAGTGTTCAGTTAAAACTACAAGTTAGTGTAGTGAGACCTCTGCACAGTGTTCAGCTAAAGCTACAAGTTAGTGTAGTGCGTCCTGCTCACAGTGTTCAGCTAAAACTACAAGTTAGTGTAGTGCGACCTCTGCACAGTGTTCAGCTAAAATTACAAATTAGTGTAGTGCGACCTCTGCACAGTGTTCAGCTAAAGCTACAAGTTAGTGTAGTGCGTCCTGCTCACAGTGTTCAGCTAAAACTACAAGTTAGTGTAGTGCGACCTCTGCACAGTGTTCAGCTAAAGCTACCTGTGGAAGGTTGGTGATGTTCTCATACTACAGGCAGGCAGTTGATTTTGCTAGCTGCAGTATCAGTACATATATATAGTGTTCAGCTAAAACTACAAATTAGTGTAGTGAGACCTCTGCATAGTGTTCAGCTAAAGCTACAAGTTAGTGTACTGCGTCCTCCTCACAGTGTTCAGCTAAACCTACAAATTATTTTTTTGCGAGCTCTGCACAGTGTTCAGCTAAAGCTACCTGTAGAAGGTTGGTGGTGTTTTCCTGATTCGATCACTACCGCAGGCAGCTAAATAAGCTACAAGTTAGTGTAGTGCGAGCTCTGCACAGTGTTCACCTAAAGTTACCTGTAGAAGGTTGGTGGTGTTTTCCTGATCCTATTACTACCGCAGGCAGCTAAATAAGCTAAAGTTATTTTTTGGCGAGCTCTGCACAGTGTTCACCTAAAGCTACTTGTAGAAGGTTGGTGGTGTTCTCATACTACAGGCAGGCAATTGATTTTGCTAGCTGCAGTATCAGTATATATATATATATATATATCCCAGCTTAGTGCAGCTACATGCCATTAGTATGTCTGGAAGGCCAACAAGGAGAGGCAGACAGTCACAAGCCAATAAAAGAGGGCAAGCAGGCTCTGTGTCTAGAGGCAACAGTGCTGGTTGTGGAGACGGTGCATCCTCATCAGCACGTGGCCGTGGGACACGCTTGGCCTTTTTTTCGTCAGCTGGCCGTGTTGAGCCGCAACATGCGGAAGATTTGGTCGAGTGGATGACCAAGCCGTCCTCATCCTCCTCATCCTCTCTCACCCATGCTCAGGGTACTTTGTCCGGCAAAGCAGCGGCCTCTTCCCTCAGGTCAATGTCATCAGTGACTCCTTCCCTAGCCCCACCATGCCCTCCTGAGGAGTCCCTCGAACTGTTTGACCACAGTGTTGGGTACATGCTCCAGGAGGATGCCCAGCGTTTGGAAGGCTCTGTTGATGATACTGAGCTAGATGAAGCCAGTAATGTGAGCACGGACAGAGGGGGTGCCCAAGAAGGATAGCAATCTGGCAGTCATGCTCCCCCTGCTGCAGCATACTGCTAGGTTTGCTCCAGTGATGAGGAGGGAGGGGATGTTGAGGTCACTGACTCAACGTGGGTGCCTGATAGGAGAGAGGAGGATGAGGAGGAGGCGACACATCACCAATGTGGCAGGATGCCCTCCAGGGGCCAGCCTAAGGGCAGCACACTGACTGCATCACACCCCAAAGCTCCGCATGTGCAGGGTGCTGCAGTCTCTGTGCGTTATTCAAAAAGTTCTTTGGTGTGGGCCTTTTTTGAGACGAGTGCATCAGATCGCACCGCTGCTATTTGCAACATATGTCTCAAGCATATCTTGCGTGGCCAAAACATCTCCCGCTTGGGCACCACATGCTTGACCAGACATATGTTGACCTGCCATGCAGTTCGTTGGCAAGCGTATTTAAAAGACCCACACCAAAGAACAAAGAGGACCTCTCCTTGCTCCTCAGCAGCTGAGATCTCCAAACCCACTATACCTTCAGTCCTCTCTGAGACCTGCATTGAAAGGAATGAAGGTGTAGAATTAGGTGTGTCACAGCCAAGTACTTGTGGGCAATCTGCTTTCCGTACACCGACATCAGATTGTACCAGGCAAATTTCCCTGCCCCAGCTGCTGCCTCGCCGAAAGAAGTTCGCTCCCAGCCATCCACATGCTAGCACTTCAACTGCTACCTTTTGGTAAACTCTGTCCCCTTCCGTGAGTTTGTGGAATGTGCGGTTCCTCAGTGGCAGGTACCCAAACGCCACTTTTTCTCACGGAAGGCGATTCCGGCTCTCTACCAGCATGTGGAAGGCAATGTCTTTGCCTCGCTGAACAGAGTGGTCAGCGGTAAGGTGCATGTTACCGCTGACTCATGGTCCAGCAGGCATGGACAGGGACGTTACCTAAGTTTCACTGCGCATTGGGTGACTCTGCTGGCAGCTGGGAAGGATGCAGGACAAGGTGCAGTAGTGTTGGAGGTTGTTCCGCCACCACGCCTCCAAAATGCCACTACTAATGATTGTGACACACCTCTCTCCTCCACCCCCTCCTCTTCTTCTTCCTCCATGGCCTCTTCCTGTGCTTTGTCCTCGGAACCAGTGGTGCTCTGTAGCCGTTCAAGGGGCTACGCAAGTATGCAGGCCAAAAGATGCCATGCGGTGCTTGAGCTGGTGTGCTTGGGGGACAGGAGCCATACTGGGGCAAAGGTTCTGTCAGCTCTGCAGGGGCAGGTTCAGAGGTGGTTGACGCCACGCCAACTTAAGGCAGGAATGGTGGTTTGCGACAATGGCACCAACCTCCTCTCTGCCCTCTGACAGGGACAAATGACCCATGTGCCCTGTTTGGCTCACGTCCTTAACTTGGTGGTGCAGCGGTTCTTGGGCAGATACCCGGGCTTACAGGATGTCCTGAGGCAGGCCAGTAAAATCTGTGTGCATTTCTGCCGGTCATATAATGCCAGTGCTCGGCGGGCAGACCTCCAAAAGGAGTTTAACCTGCCCAAGATCCGCCTAATCTGTGACATGCCCACCAGGTGGAACTCAACTTTGGCCATGCTGCAGCGGCTGCACACGCAGCAGAGGGCCATCAATGAGTACCTGTACGACTATGGCACCAGGACATGGTCAGTGTAGCTTGTTTTTTTTCCCCACGCCAGTGGGCCATGATCAGGGATGCATGCTCTGTCCTGTCACCATTTGAGGAGGCCACGAGGATGGTGAGCAGTGACAGTGCATGCATCAGTGACACTGTCCCCCTTGTCCACCTGTTGGAGCACACGCTGCGTGGAATAATGGACAGGGCACTTGAGGCAGAACAGAGGCAGGAAGAGGAGGACTTCCTTAGCTTTCAAGGCCCCCTTTATCCAGACAGTGTTCCTGCGTGCCCACCGATCACACAGGAAGAGGACGAGGATGAGGAGGAAGAGGGGGAGGAGGAGGATTGTGTCAGTATGGAGGTGGAGTATGGCACTCAGCATCAGCAGCAGTCTTTAAGGGATCAGTCCCAAGAAACACATGTACTTGTCCATGGCTGGGAGGAGGTGGCTGCGGACCATGTCATCCTTAGTGACCCAGAGGACTCCGGACCGAATGCCTCAGCAAACGTACGCTGCATGGCCTCCCTGATCCTGCAAAGCCTGCATAAGGATCCTCGTATTCGTGGTATCAAGGAGAAGGACCAATACTGGCTGGCAACCCTCTTTGATCCACATTACAAGGGTAAGGTTGCGGACCTTATCTTGCCACCGCAGAGGGAGCAGAGGATGAAACATCTTAGGGAGGCCTTGCAGAAAGGTCTGTGCAATGCGTTCCCAGAGACTGGGAGGTTACAAACTCCTGTTTCTGGACAACGTGTTGCTGAGGCTTCGGTCAGTCAAAGAAGAAGCGGTGGAGAAGGTGGCGGTCTGACCGATGCATTCAGACAATTTTTTGGTCCGCAGCCCCAAGATATGATCGGTTCCAGCAACCATCGCCAGCGTCTGTTTTACATGGTGCAGGAATACCTAGGGGCAAGATCTGACTTGGACACCTTTCCCACCGAAAATCCTCTGGGTTACTGGGTCTTGAGGATGGATCACTGGCCAGAGCTTGCACAGTATGCAATTGAACTACTGGCCTGTCCTTCATCCAGCGTTCGTTCGGAACGCACATTCAGTGCTGCTGGAGGCTTTGTAACCTATCGCAGGGTGCGTCTGTCCACCGACTCGGTCAATCCACTGACCTTCATAAAAATGAATCAGTCTTGGATCACCACCAGCTACCAAGCACCTGATGCTGATGTAACCGAATATTTTTTTTTGAAATCTCAGATCCCTTCAAAGACTGCCTATGCTGATGCTGAGTGACTATCCTGAGTAATTATCCTCTTCCTCCTCAATGATCACGCTGATAGCTTGTAAGAACATTTTTGGTTCTGGGCGCCACCACCAGTGCCTAAGGCCTAATTTTTCAGCCCCTGTTTAACAGGGGCATGTAATTACAATTTTCGATGCAATACTTTTCAGCAGGGCTCGTTCCTGCCATCCAACTGTAGTATCTGTGAGGGGTTGCAGTGTTGTGGCACCAGCACCAGTGCCTGAGGCCCAATTTAACAGGGGAGTGTAATTACAATTTTTGATCTAATATTTCACAACAGGGCCCGTTTCTGCGCCCACCAAGAGCGAGTGAGGACTTACAGTGTTGTGGCACCAGCACCACCACCACCACCAAAGGCCCAATTTTTCTGCCCCTGTTCAACAGGGGCATGTAATTACAATTCTTGATCTAATATTTGCAGGGCCCATTTCTGCGCCCACCAAGAGCGAGTGAGGACTTACAGTGTTGTGGCACAAGCACCACCACCACCAAAGGCCCAATTTTTCTGCCCCTGTTCAACAGGGGCATGTAATTACAATTCTTGATATAATATTTCACAGAAGGGCCCTGTGAGGGCTTACAGTGTTGTGGCCACAACAACACCTAAGGCTCAAATTTCTGCAGAGTATATAGGGCAGTAGGGATGAGCTTCGAGTTCGAGTCGAACTCATGTTCTACTCGAACATTGGCTGTTCGCAAGTTCGCCGAACAGCGAACAATTTGGGGTGTTCGCGGCAAATTCGAATGCCGCGGAACACCCTTTAAAAGTCTATGGGAGAAATCAAAAGTGCTAATTTTAAAGGCTTATATGCAAGTTATTGTCATAAAAAGTGTTTGGGGACCCGGGTCCTGCCCCAGGGGACATGGATCAATGCAAAAAAAAGTTTTAAAAACGGACGTTTTTTCAGGAGCAGTGATTTTATTAATGCTTAAAGTCAAACAATAAAAGTGTAATATCCCTTTAAATTTCGTACCTGGGGGGTGTCTATAGTATGCCTGTAAAGGGGCGCATGTTTCCTGTGTTTAGAACAGTCTGACAGCAAAATGACATTTGGAAGGAAAAAACTCATTTAAAACTAGCCGCGGCTATTGCATTGCCGACAATACACATAGAAGTTCATTGATAAAAACGGCATGGGAATTCCCCACAGGGGAACCCCGAACCAAAATAATAAAAAAAAAATGATGTGGGGGTCCCCCTAAATTCCATACAAGGCCCTTCAGGTCTGGTATGGATATTAAGGGGAACCCCAGCCAAAATTGAAAAAAAAAATTGACGTGGGGTTCCCCCTAAATTCCATACCAGACCCTTCAGGTCTGGTATGGATTTTAAGGGGAACCCCGCGCCAAAAAAAAAAAAAAAAACGGCGTGGGGTCCCCCTAAAAATCCATACCAGACCCTTATCCGAGCACGCAACCTGGCAGGCCGCAGGAAAAGAGGGGGGGACGAGAGTGCGGCCCCCCCCCCCTCCTGAACCGTACCAGGCCACATGCCCTCAACATTGGGAGGGTGCTTTGGGGTAGCCCCCCAAAACACCTTGTCCCCATGTTGATGAGGACAAGGGCCTCATCCTCACAACCCTGGCCGGTGGTTGTGAGGGTCTGCGGGCGGGGGGCTTATCGGAATCTGGAAGCCCCCTTTAACAAGGGGACCCCCAGATCCCGGCCCCCCCCCTGTGTGAAATGGTAAAGGGGTACTTACCCCTACCATTTCACTAAAAAACTGTCAAAAATGTTAAAAATGACAAGAGACAGTTTTTGACAATTCCTTTATTTAAATGCTTCTTCTTTCTTCTTTCTTCCTTCATCTTCTTCTGGTTCTTCTGGCTCTTCTGGTTCTTCCTCCGGCGTTCTCGTCCAGCATCTTCTCCGCGGCGTCTTCTATCTTCTTCTCCTCGGGCCGCTCCGCACCCATGGCATGAGGGGAGGCTCCCGCTCTTCTCTTCATCTTCTTCTCTTCTTCATCTTCTTCTTCATCTTCTTCTTCTTCTTCTTCTTCCTTCTTCTCTTCTTCCTGTCTTCTCCGGGCCGCTCCGCAGCCATGCTGGCATGGTGGGAGGCTCCCGCTGTGTGACGGCGTCTCTTCGTCTGACGGTTCTTAAATAACGGGGGGCGGGGCCATCCGGTGACCCCGCCCCCCTCTGACGCACGGTGACTTGAGGGACTTCCCTGTGACGTCACGGGGAATGCCACAGGGAAGTCCCGTCATGTCACCGTGCGTCAGAGGGGGGCGGGGTCACCGGATGGCCCCGCCCCCCGTTATTTAAGAACCGTCAGACGAAGAGACGCCGTCACACAGCGGGAGCCTCCCACCATGCCAGCATGGCTGCGGAGCGGCCCGGAGAAGACAGGAAGAAGAGAAGAAGGAAGAAGAAGAAGAAGAAGAAGATGAAGAAGAAGATGAAGAAGAGAAGAAGATGAAGAGAAGAGCGGGAGCCTCCCCTCATGCCATGGGTGCGGAGCGGCCCGAGGAGAAGAAGATAGAAGACGCCGCGGAGAAGATGCTGGACGAGAACGCCGGAGGAAGAACCAGAAGAGCCAGAAGAACCAGAAGAAGATGAAGGAAGAAAGAAGAAAGAAGAAGCATTTAAATAAAGGAATTGTCAAAAACTGTCTCTTGTCATTTTTAACATTTTTGACAGTTTTTTAGTGAAATGGTAGGGGTAAGTACCCCTTTACCATTTCACACAGGGGGGGGGCCGGGATCTGGGGGTCCCCTTGTTAAAGGGGGCTTCCAGATTCCGATAAGCCCCCCGCCCGCAGACCCTCACAACCACCGGCCAGGGTTGTGAGGATGAGGCCCTTGTCCTCATCAACATGGGGACAAGGTGTTTTGGGGGGCTACCCCAAAGCACCCTCCCAATGTTGAGGGCATGTGGCCTGGTACGGTTCAGGAGGGGGGGGGGGCCGCACTCTCGTCCCCCCCTCTTTTCCTGCGGCCTGCCAGGTTGCGTGCTCGGATAAGGGTCTGGTATGGATTTTTAGGGGGACCCCACGCCGTTTTTTTTTTTTTTTTTTGGCGCGGGGTTCCCCTTAAAATCCATACCAGACCTGAAGGGTCTGGTATGGAATTTAGGGGGAACCCCACGTCAATTTTTTTTTTCAATTTTGGCTGGGGTTCCCCTTAATATCCATACCAGACCTGAAGGGCCTTGTATGGAATTTAGGGGGACCCCCACATCATTTTTTTTTTTTTATTTTGGTTCGGGGTTCCCCTGTGGGGAATTCCCATGCCGTTTTTATCAATGAACTTCTATGTGTATTGTCGGCAATGCAATAGCCGCGGCTAGTTTTAAATGAGTTTTTTCCTTCCAAATGTCATTTTGCTGTCAGACTGTTCTAAACACAGGAAACATGCGCCCCTTTACAGGCATACTATAGACACCCCCCAGGTACGAAATTTAAAGGGATATTACACTTTTATTGTTTGACTTTAAGCATTAATAAAATCACTGCTCCTGAAAAAACGTCCGTTTTTAAAACTTTTTTTTGCATTGATCCATGTCCCCTGGGGCAGGACCCGGGTCCCCAAACACTTTTTATGACAATAACTTGCATATTAGCCTTTAAAATTAGCACTTTTGATTATTCATGTTCGTGTCCCATAGACTTTAACGGCGTTCGCGTGTTCGAACGAATTTTTTTCCTGTTCGCATGTTCTGGTGCGAACCGAACAGGGGGGTGTTCGGCTCATCCCTATAGGGCAGGCCCCTACTTTCCAACATCCAACTTACAAACGACTCCTACTTGCAAACGGAAGGAGACAACAGGAAGTGAGATGAAATCTAACCCTATGAAGGGAAATTCTCTCCTGTAAGAGTTAATATGGGAAAAAGTTTCTCCTTTCCACTGATGCTTTATCACCAATCCTTGTTTCACAAAAAAACCCAAATTTTCAAAAACATTTGTCATTGGGACAAAAAATGAGGTGAAAACTTCTGAAGAGGAGCACAGACAGCAAAACAAATGTCACAGGGGTGATAACCCTTCCCTTTGTTTTCCAAAAAGCTTAAAATAGATTTTTTGGCTGGAGCTAAACACGTTAAAAATGTACCAGTTCAAAATTACAAACAGATTCTACTTAACAACAAACCTACAGTCCCTGTCTTTTTTCACCACCTTTATACTGTTTTTCAGAGTATATAGGGCCTGGTTGCCCAACGCCTTTCCTTTTTTTAATTTAGGTGCGGGGTTCCCCTTAATATCCATACAAGACCCAAAGGGCCTGGTAATGAACTGGGGGGTACCCATGCTGTTTGTCTCACTGATTTTCATCCATATTGCCAGGACCCGACATTACATTAAAGCCGCAAGCAGTTTTTAATTACTTTTTTTGCTTTAAAAATGACATTTTGTACAGGGACTGTTCTAAGCACGGGAAACATGCGCCACTTTACAGGCATACTATAGACACTCCCCAGGTATGATATTTAAAGGAATATTTCACTTTTTTTTTTTTTAACTTTAAGCATCATTAAAATCATTGCTCCTGAAAAAACGTCCTTTTTTAAAAGTTTTTTTTGCATTGATACATGGCTCCTCGGGCAGGACCCGGGTCCCCAAACCCTTTTTAGGACAATACCATGCAAATTAGCTTTTAAAATGAGCACTTTTGATTTTGAACGTTCGAGTCCCATAGACGTCAATAGGGTTCTAACGTTCATGCAAATTTTTGGTCCGTTCGCAGGTTTTGGTGTTAGACTCATCCCTACTCAGAGTTACCCAGGACCAGCATGGAGCACAAATGACTGGCATTGAGGTCAGTTTGTAAGTAGGAGTCGTTCGTAACTCGGGTGTTCATAACTCTGGGACTGCCTGTATATGTTTTTTATTTTTATTTTTCATCCTTCTGATGAACCAACCTTAACTGGATCACGTTGTAACACACACATTTGACCATACTATATGATGGTCCACAGGATCTGGTAAGGCTTTAATACTTGGTGTCACCTGGTGGATTGCGGGGACAGTGGTGGAGCAAGTAAATCGTGGATAATTTGTTTCCTTTGGACCTTCTTGTTTCACATATATTTTTCCTTTTTAGCCCTTGTGAATGGGCTCTTATGTACACTTATTTACATATTTGGTGTGATTTCTTTATACACGTTTTTTTACTTAATAAGTTTGATGTCATTATATTGATTTTATTTTTGTGTTTTCTCAATATTGAGTTAAATTTTTTAGCGCTACTTTATATATTTATCACAATTTTTGTATCTAGTGTCATAAATTGCTTAAGCGGATGCTCATTTTTAATTCATATGTTTTAGCGTGGATATCCTATATGATTTTTTGCTGGTCATTATAGCCTGTCTCCACTCTCCATTGAACATATGAAACAACCTCAGCCGCATTTCACTTAGTTCCTCTTGTAGTATTTTTTTAATTATCAGTGAATTGATTGCATACAGTAATGTCTTCACCCAAAAGCCAACCTCTCTTAACATGTTTCACCACTCCTGGTTTGCTCACAAGGATAGAGGAAGTCCCCTATCCTTATCCTTAGCGTGACGCTTCCCTGAGGACGTTCAAAACTAAACGTACGTCTGGTCGTCTGGTTGTCTCTCATGCCGGGTGGAACGCACGCCGTCTTACGATGTGGTGCGACGGATCTCTGATACCAATCTTACCCTGACAAACGAGCAGCCCCAGTGCCGGGTAGGCACCCACAAATGTAAGCGGCCATTTGGCTTTTTAATGTTATCTTAGTATTTTAATAAAAGGTTTTACACTATGGAGACTTTGTTTGTTTCCCATATATCCCTTGCTTGAACGATTGGGATCGGAGGGGTTCATGCCTAATCATAATCCAGCTATCCAGCCGTCCATGTGAGCAGGCACTATCCTGCAAAAGCGCTAGTGACTCTCTTTTTAAATAAAGGGGTCATTGGTATCTGGTAAGCAGATATCCATTTCTACAAGGTGTATTTTCTTCTGTCTTTTTGTGAAGGAACTTTTATATCTATCAACAGCAAGGAACTGGCACATCTTGGAAGATATCACTTTATTTTAGAATTTATTTTTCACTGTTAACTATCACTAGTACACTATTGCATTGTTACCATTGTGTTGGTTTCTATGTACTATGGGTCAATCCCACTGTTAATATTTATATAAATCCATGTTCCTTTTTCCTCAGTACATAAGGTACACACTAAGCACAATTTACATTTGTTACACTTTAATATTTGTAATATCTTTTGAATAATCATTTAGCGTCCCCTATCTATATATATTTACCATCTGATCATTTATGTTCAAACTGGGGAACAGCTTGGGTTATGTGTATTTATTCAATTCAATTTTTTAGTTTTAGTTTTTCACCACCTAAACTCATTTATATCTTCAAATTTTTTTATTCACAGTTTTTAACTATTGTCACCATTGGCGTGGAGTTAGCTTTTTCTACTACGTATTCGTAGATGGGCCTGGTAGAACAGACATTTACCCTACATTGTTCAAGAAAGTAGAATGCTATTAGAGAGTGGAGGAATAGTTCCGGGGTTGAGTTCTGTGTGGTCCCACAGATCCCAAATCTTTGAAAATTGAGGAAGTGTATCATGGATAGTAGCAGTGAGGTGTTCCATTCTGCGTATTTGTTCCAATATTTGCAGGACTTGTGAGAGGGTGGGTGGAGATGAGGATAACCATCTTGAGGGTATGGCTCATTTAGCTGCCAGAAGGATAAAGCCAGCTAGTTTTTGAGCATACTTGGGGAGGTCTGGGAATGGCAAACCTAGGAGAAAAAGAATTGGGTTTAAGGGAAGATATGATATGATATGTGGGGGAGAGTGGGAGGACCTCATGTAGATATTTATACATTTCTGAAATAAGATGGGTTGGGTATGGGCCCTGGGCACATAAAAATTCAAATGGGGTGGGTTTTTCTAGGGTGAGAGCGGGAGATTTGGTGCTGAAGTAATGTTTAATTTGAAGATAAGAGTAGAATAAGTGTTTAGGGATTTGGTGTTTCCGTTGAATTTCATGAAAGGGTAAAAGTGTGTGGGTGAGTGGGTGTACGAGACTTCGGAGTTGGAAAATTCCAGCCTGAATCCATGGAATCATTCGGGTATATGATAAACTATCCGGAATGTCAGGATGTGTTGTTTAACACATTTAACAGGGGTGGACATGGGGATGAAAGGGAGAACTAACGGGAGCATTTTTTTCCATATAGAGAGAGTGAAAATCATCGGGTGTAAGCATACATTTCTAAGTTGGGTTATAGAGGACTCTAGGTTTGTCCAAATCATGGAGCAGAGGTGAACACGGCAAGTAATGTTCATTTCAATATCCGACCAGATACTGGATGCCATTCTATGAGAGCAGACTATGATCGTTTTAGATGGGTAGCAAAATAATATTTAAGGAGGTCCGGGGCGAGTACAACTGAGCTGGCAATTCGGGGAGCTTTATAGTGCCATATAAAGTTAAGGAATGACCTCCGACCTCTGACCTCAAGGGTTTCATTGAGTCGCCAATGGCAGGTTCTAGGGGATGCGGAGGACAGGGCAATATCCAGATGGACCGAGGAGTGGTCTGACCAGGAAACGGGATTAATTTTGGACGAGACTGTGGATGTCAGTAGGGGTGAGGAGATAAAGAAATGATCTAATCCAGAGTAAAGTTTGTGGGGGTATGAGTAAAATGTGTATTGTTTTGTGTGTTGGGTGTTTGATCCTGCAGATTTCTAAGAGGCCCCTAGCTCTGATGAGCTTCTGAAATGATTTGGAAAGGCGATCAGAGTTAGATGGAGTTTTAGACAGGAACAGTACAAGTCTGTCCTTACTGGAGGACATGGTCATATTAAAATCCCCGCCGATTACTGTGAAGGGTTGAGAAAATTTATTGAGGACGTCAAACATAGTGGAGAGGAAATGAACCTGCCCAGAGTTGGGAGCGTATACATTGACTATCGTAAGGGATTGGGAAAGGAACATGCAGTCCAGATAATAAATCTGCCATGGGGGTCCAAGTAGGAGGATTTAATTTGTAATGGACATAGGCGATTAATGAGGATCGCCACGCCTGCTTTACCAGACGGGTCTAACAGACGGGTCAGATGCCATAAAAGATAACGGAAAATGTTTACTAGCAAATTTGAGGGAACCCCAGGATGGAAATGGGTCTCCTGGACTAGGATTACATCAGCTTTAGAAGCCTTAAACTCTTTCTAAGTCAGCCATCTCTTCTGAACAGAGTTTAAACCTTTGACATTACAAGTAAAAAATGTTAGTGCCATAACGACTTAACCTGGTGAGTATGCGTTTGATAGGTAACATAGCATTTGTCGGGTGAGGGATTCCATGGTGCAAGGGTTATAGGGAGGGTGTAAAGTAACCTGTCAAAACATAAAACATCATCAAAACTGTAGCCTTGACAATTCCAATCTAGGAGATGTAACCATCTCTGGTCAGGAAAAAAGGCCAGAGGATAAGCAGTGGAGAAGACATTATAAAAATGAAAAAGTAAATAAAAATTGAAATAACGACAAAAATGAGAGAAAAAGAAAAAAAAAAGAAAAAGTAAAAATAGATGAGAGTCAAAAAGTCACCTGAAGAGAAGCCTGGAAGAGCGAGGCCCTCCAGGAAGCCCAGGTCTGAGCCTTGGGCCGGGAAGGTGAGCATGAGGGCCACCGAAAAAAGAGGATTCCCCTCCAATATCCGAAGCAAAAGACCTAGGTATTTAAGGTAATTAAAACATAGAAAAATACAAAACCGGTTAACCAAGGTGTCATAGAGAACAGCAACAGTTAAGTTAGGACACCCCATGGGCAGAATGATGGGTGTATAAGCCTACCAGAAGGGTAGGCAACCTCCTAGGAACATCAGGAGACTAAAACAGAAATAACATATAGAGCCGTAGCCATGTGTAAGGTTCCTCAGGTTGGGAATCTGGAAGATGGATGCCTCTGGGGAGTGATATTGTTTTTTTGTGACTTCTGCCTCACTGGGGTCCAGATACAGCCCGGGATTGCGGATGGTTTAGGAGTGGTGGGAAGCGGCACAGGATCTTCATCCGGGAGAGGCGGCAGGCCCAGGTTGCGTAAGAAGGCATCACTTTCCTGGAGGTCCCGTAGGGAATATTGTACGCCATCACGGGAGGCAGAGAGGCGGAAGGGGAAGCCCCAGCGATACAAGACTTTGTGGGTCTGGAGATGTAGAGTCAGTGGACGGAGATTCCTTCGTCTTGCCAGGGTGATAGGCAAAAGATCGCTGAAAATCTGGATCCTAGATCCCCTGGAATCAAGTCTGGATTGATTACGGGTGGCGATGGTTAAGGCTTCTTTGCTGTCATAGTAGTGAAACCTGATAATCACATCTCTTGGGTTGGCTCCAGCTGGAGGTTTGGGGGCTAAGGATCTATGGGCTCTGTCCAAACACCAATCAATATCAGGTATATTGGGGGCCACTACATTAAACAAACTCAAAAGATAGGGGCGAAGGTCTCTATCTTCTACTGTTTCATGCCTCTGATCCGTAGGTTCTGCCTGCGCTCTCTATTTTCAAGGTCTTCTTGTTGAGCCTGGAGCTGAGTGACTGAGCGTTTAATGGCAGCGTTGTCTTCTTCTAAGACTTGGACATATTGTATGAGCTCTTCAAACTTTGTCTCAAGAGTGTCTGTACGGCCGCCTACTTGGTCTATCTCACCTCTCAGTTCTTTAGCAAGTTTCCCTACTTCCTGGGTAGGGATGAGCTTCGAGTTCGAGTCGAATTCATGTTTGACTCAAACATCCGCTATTCGCCAGTTCGCTGAACAGCGAACAATTTGGGGTATTCGCGGCAAATTTGAAAGCCGCGCAACACCCTTTAAAAGTCTATGGGAGAAATCAAAGGTGCTAATTGTAAAGGCTTATATGCATGGTATTGTCACAAAAAGTGTTTGGGGACCTGGGTCCTGCCCCAGGGGACATGGATCAATGCAAACAAAAGTTTTAAAAACGGATGTTTTTTCGGGAGCAGTGAAAAGTGAAACAATAAAAGTGTAATATTCCTTTAAATTTCATACCTGGGGGGTGTCTATAGTATGCCTGTAAAGGGGCGCATGTTTCCCGTGTTTAGAACAGTCTGACAGCAAAATGACATTTCAAAGGAAAAAAAGTAATTTAAAACTACTCGCGGCTATTAATGAATTGTCGGTCCGACAATACACATAAAACTTCATTGATAAAAAAAACGGCATGGGATTTCCCCACAGGGGAACCCGGAACCAAAACAAAAAAAATAGCGTGGGGGTCCCCCTAAATTCCATACCAGGCCCTTTAGGTCTGGTATGCATATTGAGGGGAACTCCGGACAAAATTTTTTAAAAGAATGACGTGGGGGTCCCCCTCAAAATCTATACCAGACCCTTCAGGTCTGGTATGGATTTTAAGGGGAACCACACGCCAAAATTTAAAAAAAATGGCATGGGGTCCCCCCAAGAATCCATACCAGACCCTTATCTGAGCACGCAACCTGGCAGGCCACAGGAAAAGAGGGGGGACGAGAGAGCGGCCCCGCCCTCCTGAACCATACCAGGCCACATGCCCTCAACTTTGGGAGGGTGCTTTGGGGTAGCCCCCCAAAGCACCTTGTCCCCATGTTAATGGGGACAAGGGCCTCATCCCCACAACCCTTGTCCGGTGGTTGTGGGGGTCTGCGGGCGGGGGGCTTATTGAAATCTGGAAGCCCCTTTAACAAGGGGACCCCCAGATCCTGCGCCCCTGTGTGAAATGGTAAGGGGGCACAAAAGTACCCTTACCATTTCACAAAAAAACTGTCAAAAATTTTACAAATGACAAGAGACAGTTTTTTACAGTTCCTTTATTTAAAGTCTTCTTTTTTTCATCTTCTTTCTTCTATCTTCCTTCGGGTTTCTTCCTCCATCTTCTTCTTCTGGTTTTTCTGGTTCTTCCTCCGGTGTTCTCGTCCGGCATCTTCCTCCACGGCGTCTTCTCCCCTTCTTCTTCTCGGGCCGCTCCACATCCATGATGGGAATCTTCTGCTGTGTGATGCTTCTCGTCTTCTGACGGTTCTTAAATAATGGAGGGCGGGGCCACCCGGTGACCCCGCCCCCTCTGAAGCACGGTTTCATTATATAAGTGACCCCGCCCCTCCTCTGACGCACGGGGACTTGACGGGGACTTCCGTGTGGCATTCCCTGGTATGTCAGAGGGGGGCAGGGTCACCCGTTACATAACAGGTAACCCCGCCCCCCTGACGTCACGGGGAATGATCCCTGTGGTGGATTGGGTGTAATGTCAAATAAAGTACCTGTCTCAGGCTCAATTTGTTTTCATGGGTCCTGTGTCTGGAAGCGGGTCTGTGTAGGAAGCGGTCCATGGTGGTAGAAGACTGGGAGGTGAACACTGAGGTGTAATTCTTCCTTTGGTCTCCGATTTTTCCCATGGGGTGCATGGTCACTTTAGGAGGCTGAAGAGATGACTCCTGTGGCTAGTGGTGTTTCAGAACGGTTAACAGGAGTCCCGGATAGATAGAGGGGAACAAGGTATTAGGCTTACATGCCTGTCACGTTGAGAGGTTGAATATGTATCTGATAGACCGTTCTTTAGGGAAGAAGCAGGTCTAGGGGGGGGTTTATTCATAGTATGTCCCGTATTGGAGCAGGGCTGTATGCTTGAAGAGGGGTAGCAGGCAGGCACTGGGTCTCGGAGAAACAGGCCTGAGAGTGCAGTGGTGCCACCCTATCAGTGCGGGGTCAGGGCTCGATTACTGTGCGAGCGGGGGTTCAGGGAAGAAGGCACAGTACCTGAGTGTGTGGGCCCGTCCCGGAAGCTAGGCCGCAAGATGGCGGTTGGCACTGAATGTCCCAAAGACAACCCCTCCTTGGTCCTCTGATGTCTGTGAGGGGGTTGTGTACCTGTCAGCAGTCTCCCAGAGGTGTCCGCTGTAGATGAGGGTAGGCTAATTGTCCCCCATACCGCCGATCGCGGTACTAGAGCCTGGGAACGTTGGAGGCTTCACAGGCCTCAGAACGGGCCTATTTCCGCTGGGTTTTTTGTATGTTCCTGGGTCCCTACACAGTCCGGACCACTCCGGGGACAGCACTCCCAGTTGTAGGCAGGTTGATCTTAGTCCATTCTGCCGATCGCGACACTGGAGTTCCCGTAGGCCGCAAGATGGCGTCTGTAGTGTGGAGCCGGCCACGGCCCAAGAACAACTCGATCAAAACTTCACAATTTCCCCCCGGGATCGATGTGGCCAATGTCCAGCGGTTATTGGGCAGGGTTTGGAGACTCCTCAGAGCTTTGTGTACGCTGGATGGCGATGGATTGCAGAGGGCTCAGCGGAGCTCCTCTGCAACGCGTCTAGTCTCGTCAATGTCCGGACCGATAATTTACTTTTACATAGCAAATGTCCAAAATTGTTTTTACCTGGACTTCAGCCTTCAAAGGTAAGTTCACTTAAAATTTATTTTTTATCTAGGTGTAGCTTGGTGGGCATGATTGGGCATGAAACCTAACTCTGATACTCTATCGATATTTATCCATTTTAAAAAAATGTCTTCTCTCGTCTCTCCTTCTCCACTTCGTAAAGTGGTATTAAACCCAAAACCAAAATGTGATATATTGCAACTTACAATCATGAGCTGTGATGGCTGTATGAGTTATCCTTTTTTATTTTTTTTTCCCTCTGTTCACACTTGGTGATGTGGTCAGTAACACACTTCCTGTATTAGAGAAAAAGAAGTCAGATTTAAAACAGAAGCAGATAGATTTTATCGTGGAAGCCCTGGAACTAGCTATGGGGGGGGGGGCTAGTTTTCAAAAAGAAGTTTTATTGACAAAAAAGGGAAGTAGCCATGGGAGTTAAGTATGCTTCCGGTGTTGCTAATATTTTTACGAGCAAATAGGAGGAGGAGTAGGTCTATGGTAAAAAACATCCCAACCTGAAATTGGATAAAAAGTACATAGATGATTTTATTGTTAATATATGGAAAAGTACAGTGGAAACTCTACAAGAATTTATAGAGGAAATTAACTGGAATGTACTGTATATGGCATCTCCTTCATGCGAGGGTGAAACAAGTAGTCAGTTAACTTCCTTGATTTCGTTGTATATAAGAAAAAGGGAAAATTGTGTATCCGCACATATTTAAAATATACAAACCGAAATGAACATATCTCTACAGGGAGTTGCCACCACCTAAAATGAATTGGGACAATCCCTAATGCCGCATACACACGAGCGGACTTTACAGCAGACTTTGCCTGGCGGATGGGATTTCGTCGGACAATTCGATCGTGTGTGGGCTCCAGCGGACTTTGTTTTCTCAAAAGTCGGAGGGACTTAGATTTGAAACATGTTTTAAATCAATCCGTCGAAATCGAGCCCGGTCGAAAAGTCCGCTCGTCTGTATGCTAGTTCAACGGACAAAAAGCCACGCTAGGGCAGCTATTGGCTACTGGCTATGAACTTCCTTGTTTTAGTCCGGTCGTACGTCATCACGTATGAATTCGACGGACTTTGGTGGATTGTGTGTAGGCAAGTCCGTTCATTCAGAAAGTCCATCGTAAAGTCCGTCGACAAGTCCGCCGGGCAAAGTCTGCCGTAAAGTCCGACAGTGTGTACGCGGCATAAGGGACAACTGATACATATTAAGAGGACAAAAAAAAACTATGAAGATTATGGAGTGGTTTTGTTATGGAGTTTAATATACAATGTGGGACTCTGGAAAAAAATCCTAAGAAAACAATGGCCATTTTTATTTAAGGATAATAGGTTAGCTAAAGACATTCCCTAAATAACTTAAATTAGTATAAAGAAAAGCACCTACCCTAAAAAATAGGTTTCTGCAAGCACAGTGTCTCTGTCAGGGACATGCTGGCCGTAGTGCAGCCAAAGCTCCTAGGCAGAGGCAGATAATCATGTGCAGATTTGTTTCTGCAGGTGCCCATCTTGCCGGGCTTACGGGCAACGGGCGACCTGCCTTCCTCTTACATTACGTGGCGTCAGAGGGGGGGCGCTGTCACCCATTTACGCCACCGAGTGGTCTTGCCCTCAGCTATATGACAGCTGTCACCGAGCAGGGGCGTCACTCGGCGGGAGCCTCCCATGGAGGCCGAGCTGTTGCGGCTTTTTTTTTTCTTTTTTTTAGCTCGTCGGGCGGCGTGAGATGGATTTACATCGTGAGACATTTTTATTTTTTATTTTTTTAATAAAGGACTTGTCCCAAAGTGTCTCCTGTCTTTTTTACTATTTTTGGCACTTTTTTTGTAAAATGGTAGAGGAGGGAGGTCAGGATCTGGGGGTCCCCTTGTTAAAGGGAGCTTCCAGATTCCGTTAAGCCCCCCACCCACAGACCCCCATAACCACCAAGCAAGGGTTGTGGGGATGAGGTCCTTGTCCCCATCAATGTTGAGGGCATGTGGCCTGGTACAGTTCAGGGGGGGTACTCTCTCATCCCCCCTATTTTCCTGCAGCCTGCCAGGTTGCATGTTCGGATAATGTATGGTATAGATTTTGGGGGGACCCCTACGCCATTTAAAAAAAAATTTGGGCGCAGGGTTCCCCTTAAAATTTATACCAGACCTGATTTTGGGGGGAACCCTACACCATTTTATTTATTTGGCGCAGGGTTCCCCTTAAATTCCATACCAGACCTGAAGGGCCTGGTATGGATTTTGGGGGGCCCCACGCAATTTTTTTTTTAATTTTTGGTTTGGGGTTTCCCTTAATATTCATACCAGTCCCAAAGGGCTTGGTAATGGATTGGGGGGGGGCCCATGCCATTTTTTTCTATGAGTTTTATCCATATTGCCTAGATCTGACAATTCATTACAGCCGCGATCAGTTTTACATGATTTTTTTCCTTTAGAAATGTCATTTTGCTGTGGTACTGTTCTGAGCATGGAAAAACTGTGCCACTCTACAGGCATCCTATAGACAATCCCCACCCCCCATACTCCATACTTCAAAGCGTAAAAAAAATGTTATTCAACAAGTTAAAAATGCACTTACAATATGATAGGAGATTAAGGGCATTAACACAGACTTCTAAGCAAACAAGATGATGCCCCGGATTTTTCCTGTGTGACTATGTCACATAGGTTTCTCCCACCTGACACATTGCATCCCTCTGGACTTTTCTAAAGGTCGGCCAAAGCCACTTGAAAGGTGTAGAGCAGGGCTTTCTTGTGCATCATCTTTATAGGAGGCTTCCTTCTGGGATGACAGCCATGCAGATCGATTTGATGCAGTGTGTGGCATATGGAATGAGCACTGACAGGTTGACCTCCCACCCCTTCAACCTCTGCAGCAATGCTGGCAGTACTCATACATCAATTTCCCAAAGACAACCTCTGGATATGATAATGAGCACGTGCACTCAACTTCTTTGGTCGACCATGGCGAGGCCTGTTCTGAGTGGAACCTGTCCTGCGGCGCATTGGTGGTTCAGTGGTAGAATTCTCGCCTGCCACGCGGGAGGCCCGGGTTCGATTCCCGGCCAATGCAATTATGGTGTCTTGGTCTTTAAACCCACCCCCTGGGTAGCTCTCCTCCCCACGCCCCCCGGGTAGCTTCCCCCCCCCATTTCAAGTCCAGTGGAATGCATCAAGGCACAAGGTGTTTATGACGTCACATCCGGCCTTCACACAACCAAGTGACGCTTTTCATCTTCCTGGCTCCGTGGAACGCACGCTACCAAGCGGCGATCGCGGAAGCATCTGATATGCCTGACTGCAACCATGGAGAGCGTGAGTAGCGGTTTGTAGCGCAATTGGCTCTTACATCCCGCAGTACTTCACCATATATTTTTCCTCTTTTTTTTGGGTGACCGATTACAAGATCCATGGCTCCACTGTTTGAAATATCAGCCAAAATATTTATTTATCCACTATAGAAGCACCTGTTGTTTGATCATAGAGACGGACTGACATTGTTGATTGAGGAGCCGCCGTGCCATCACTATACTGTTTGTCTGAGTTCCCTGTGCCCAGCTGGTGCTAGTTATTTTGGGACTATTCTTTATGTTTGTACCCATATATTGTGATCAAATGTCACTTCTATTTTTATTTTAAACAATTTATTGTTTTCTGCTAGCCTGTATTTAGGTTGTTTTTTCCAATTGGGCAACACTTATGGTTTCTCATATATTGCATATATATTGTGGTGATCAGCAGTTGTGTTTGGATTGCAGCCAATACTCAATGTTTTTGACTCACTTATCATCCAATTCTATTCATTTTAGCACTCAGCACTTTATTGTTTAATCACGTCTATCAGCGCTGTAACTGTTTATATTTATTTTTATGTTCAAGTTTTATACTTTTTTTACAGCAGCGATAGTTTCTAATTTAATCCTTTGTTGCGAGCGCTGTCTCCTTCACTCATTATTTGTCCTGTTAAACCTCTGTATGGTCTTGGCCACCGTGCTTCAGCTCAGTTTCAGGGTCTTGGCAATCTTCTTATAGCCTAGGCCATCTAGAGCAACAATTCTTTTTTTCAGATCCTCAGAGAGTTCTTTACCATGGGCCATGTTGAACTTCCAGTGACCAGTATGAGAGAGTGAAAGCAATAACACCAGATGTAACACACCTGCTCCCCATTCACACCCGAGACCTTGTAACACTAACGAGTCACATGACACCGGGGAAGGAAAATGGCTAATCAGGCCTAATTTGGACATTTTCACTTAGGGGTATACTCACTTTTGTTGCCAGTGGTTTAGACATTAATGGTTGTGTGTTGAGTTGTTTTGAGGGGACAGCAAATTTACACTGTTATCCCTTTCATGACTAAGCCTATTTTTGACATTTGGTGTTTACAAGTTAAAATCCATATTTTTTTGCTAGAGAGCCCCCAAACATTATATATATTTTTTAGCAGAGAATCTAGAGAATAAAATGATGATTGTTGCAATATTTTATGTCACACATTATTTATGCAGCAGTGTTTTAAACGCAACTTTTGGGAAAAGGGACACTTTCATGAATTTAAAAAAAAACAAAACAGTAAAGTTAGCCCAATTTTATTGTGTAATGTGAAAGATTATGTTACGTTGAGTAAATAGATACCAAACATGTCACGCTTTATAATTGCACGCACTCGTGGAATGGCGACAAACTACGGTACCTAAAAATCTCCATAGCCGACGCTTTAAATTTTTTTTCTTTTTGGTTACCAGGTTAGAGTTACAGAGGAGGACTAGTGCTAGAATTATTGCTCTTGCGATTGTGGCGATACCTCACATGTGTGATTTGAACACCGTTTACATATGTGGGCGCGACTTCCATATGCGTTTTCTTTGCTGCGCAAGCTCGCGAGGACGGGGGTGCTTTAAAAAAACATTTTTCTTATTTATTTTTATATTAATAAATTGTGTTAAAAAAAAGTTTTTGATCACTTTTATTGCTGTCACAAGGAATGTAAACATCCCTTGTGACAGTAATAGGTGGTGACAGGTACTCTTTATAGAGGGATCGGGGGTCCAAAATACCCCCGATCCCTCCTTTACACTTCAAAGTATTCAGATCGCTGTTTTTGGCGATTCTGAATACTGTATATTTTTTTAAAACCGGCGCCATTGGCAGCCGAGTAAATGGGAAGTGACGTCATGACGTTGCTTCCGTGTTTACAATCAGGAGACTGAAACAAAGCCATTTCAGGCTTCAAACCAGTCTGTCCCTAGCCGCCGGAGGTGGCGGATTGTCGATCGGGTCTCCTGGTGGATCGGAAGGCCCGTTGAGAGCGGCAGGAGGGATGTCCCCTCCTGCTCCCCCGGTATAACAGCCGAGCGGCTTTTAGCCACATCGGTTGTTATCCCTGGAATGTGATTGCCGGCTCTAAAAAACGGTACTGGGATGATGCCTGCAGCTGTGGGCATCATCCCATTATAACCCCTGAAACCCGAGGCCACACATCTGCATAAGCTCAACGGGAAGGGGTTAAACAAGCTGTACACTCACTACTTTACTTTGTAGCAAAGTGTCATTTCTTCAGTGTTGTCACATGAAAAGATATAATAAAATATTTGCAAAAATGTGAGGGGTGTACTCACTTTTGTGAGATAATGTATAAAGGGCAAATGTAAAAAAAAAAAACAAAAACAAAAAACTATGCTATTGGAAAATTCAGCCTAGCAAGCGAAAACAGATCTATTTTTGGAAAGCCACCACTACAGGAGCAACTGATTAGTTATAAAATAACCTCCTTCACACCCACACAGTAATAAAAATCCTACTTTATAAAATGTGTTTTGCTGCTGTAATCTTCCTCTTAAAATAGCGTTTAAGCTTTCACAGATGTGAGGCTTTGTGGCCAAAGCTTTGGAGATATTGCCGACTCCTTCAGGTTGGGTCTGGTTTGCAGGCTCGGAATTCTTGTATGCATATTAGAAGACACCATTTGCCCATTAAAGATATGTTTTCTAGCTGGATCATTGACAAATTTCTTTAAAACATTTGATTCATAACAGTTCTCTTAAATTGTAGGAATTATTTGTGTCCAATAAATGCCTTTACAGTGTGTTTTTCTATTTCTAATGTCTAAATGGTTGCCAGACGTCAGCAGTCTGATCAAAAAGAGGCTATTTCCCTATAAACTGGCTTTTAACGGGTGATATATAGAGCACAAGGAGTGATTTTCAAACCTTATTAGGCTTATTGCGGTTAGTAATAGGATTATCCTTTCATTTTTTTTCTCTATATTATAGCATGTCTTTTAAAGGACTCTACTGGGAAAAATTTGCAGGCTGCTATTGCTGATCTCTTTCTGGATCAAGTAGCCTGGCCATCTCTGACTTGGATAGTCGGAGATCCAGAAAAATCATTGAGTATGTTAAGTTTGGGTCATGTCAAAACCTGTAATTTGCATAATATTTCTTCATCAGTGACTCAAAGTATCAAAGCCAGAGACAGATAGGCAATGTTTTCATTTGCATTTTCCAAAGTAATGGCATAACATTCAGATATAATCCATCTTGGACTTGTGTGACTTTGGTAAAGTAAATTCATTTAGTGATGTATTAATTATTACATAACTACATTAATATATGTATTTTATATTGTTTTTTTTTTCTTGAGTTAGCTTTATGCCTTCCCAAGCCATGCTGAACTATTAACACCTCTCAAATTATTGCACCTTTTGCCAGGGTTAAAACAAAATCTATTAAATTTTGAAATTCCTATAAGAGTGAGCTTAACATTGCTGAATCAGAGCAATCTAAAAATAGATATTATAACCTCAAGCTCAAATATGATTTCTAACAAATCGTATCTCACTGTAATCCATTAGTAAACTGGAGGTGCAGCCAAGGGCCATAATAACATACACACAAAAATATTAAGCATTTGGTGAGAGCAAATTCCTGATCTGAAATAAGTGATGTATGGTCCACTTGTGAGTCATGCCTTGAACATCCCAAAGAGACTCTCTAGTTACCAGCTAGAATGGAGTATGACAGTTTGTTTATTGGCCTTGCTGAGAATGCTAATGTGCTACAGATACATTCTGTTGCTCGTTGTTAATGTTCCTGGCTGGTGGACGTCAAGCTGTCTACACAGAAGCAAGACCTCAGAAGACACAAGCTTGATGTCTGGACACCCCCAAGTTTCACTTATTGACTGCATGAATAGATCATCCATAAAAAAATCCAGAAACAAATCACTGCAAAGGTTTATGTAAATTAATAAACTTTGAATAAATGTTCTAAACTAGTGTAGGGCAACCCCAGTAGGAGCTGCTTGGTAGATTGGGTTCAATGTTGTTCTGACTCAACTTGAGAACAACCTTGGCTACACTGACACACCAGGTTAAGCAAATTGATATTGCATTGCTACTGGGAGCACAAATATAGATACAATGCACACAACAACTATGCTTCAGTATAAAAAAGCAAAACATCAGATTGTTTAGTGGTAAATGAACCCAATATATTGTCACAGGTTGCTGTAAATAGTAGTATGAGCATAAATAAGTAAAGGATTAGGTCAATCACAATTCACTAGATATTACGTTCACTAAGCTTTAGCAGCATAGAATGGAGTTCTAGGCAGTTAAATTAGAGTAAACCTGGTAATCCACAAAATCAGCAATAAGTAACAGCATTAGTAACACCTCCTATCGCTGGACACTAGCTTTCCCATGTATCTCTTTTTGTGTCACCCATTGCATTCACAGCTGCAGTTCAGTATACCTTGCTTTCAATTGTATATCAGTACCCTGTCTCCACTAGCTGCACATTCCCCACATTTAATCCATTGGAGATTCCCTCTACTACTCTGTTACCCTTGGCAACCCAAGAAATCCTCCTTTGCCACCTCTTTTTCACCATCTCTCAGTATTGTTACTACTCCTTCAGTTGCACAACCTGTTCATAGCACTGCCATAATTCAGTGTCCAAACCTTAAAAGAAAAGGAAGTTTTTTCCAACTCATACTATTTTGCCACTGTCCTCTACTGCCTCTACTCTTCTGCCCACCTGCTGCTCTGGTCCATTTTGACACCTGCTGATCCAGCCCAGTCTGCTTCTACACCTGCTGGTCCAGTCCAGTCTGCCTCTACACCTGCTGATCTGGTCCAGTCTGCCTTTACACCTGCTGATCCTTTCCAGTCTGCCTCTACACCCACTGATCCAGTCCAGCCTGCCTTCACATCAGATATTTTGACCCAGCCTGCCACAATGCCTGTTACTCCGGTCCAGCCCTTGAAAACTGAGCCTTTAGCTTTTTCATGTTCTGTACTTTCAGTAACGTGGCCCCACTCCACTGCAGTTATCTTTGCCCAAACCTGTCCATCCATCCTTTGGACAGACTGCCTTATTCTGCCAGGTGAGACTCTCAACCTTTTCTCCAATTCAATCTGCATCCAGCTAGCTACCAGCTACTAACTCAACTCCAATGATATGCCACCTGCTATCCAGCCTGACATTACTGGTTCTCTGTCTACTGTCCACTTTGGCTCCATAGACCCACTGCCTGCTAACCAACCTGGCCTTGCTGATTCCCTGACCATTGCCCAGCCTGATAATCCTGTGCCTGATACCCAGCCTAAAGGAACCTTGCCTGATGTGCAGCCTGATGGACCCATGCATGATGCCCAGCCCAAAGAACTTGTGCCTGATGCCTAGCCTGATGATCCTGTGCCTCATGCCTAGCTTGATGGTTCTGTGCCTAATGCCCAGCTTGGTGATCCTGTGCCTTATGCCCAGCTTGGTGGTCCTGTGCCTTATGCCCAGCCTGGTGGTCCTGTGCCTGATGCTTAGCCTAGTGTTCCTGTGCCTGATACCCAGTCTTGCGGGTACTGTAAATACTGCCCAGCCTGATGATTCAGTGCCTGCCGCCCAGCCTGGTGGTGATTAGGGATGAGCTTCGTTTTCGAGTTGAACCCATGTTCGACTCGAACATCGTCTGTTTGCCCGGTTGCCGAATTGCGAACGATATGGGCTGTTCGCGCCAAATTTGTGTGGCGCGTCACGGCCCATAATTCACGGCGGCATCGCAGTGCATTGCTGGATGCATTGCATTGCTGCATCACCCAGTGACCACGCCCCCTAAAATGTCACAGTCCCAGCATGCCCAGGGACTGTGACATCATAAGGGGGCGGGGTCTCCGCCTATATAAGTCACAACGCAGCCCTCAGAGAGCAGTCCAGCCGGAGAGAGCGTCGTGTCAACATCTGGAGTAGAGAAGACAAAAAGCCCAGAAGTCCGGACCTCTGCTGGCAAGAGAGCTACCTGAAGACAGCGGAGGAGCCGGCCGAAGAACTGGAACACCGGGAGAAGAGAGCGGAGAAGAACCAACCGGACACCGGGAGAAGATGAACCGGAGGGACCCCCGAAGCAGGAAGAAGACCCCCGAAGTCGGAGGAAGATCCCCCCCTCCCGGAGCTGTTTAATAAAATATTTTAAAAACCTGTGTAGTGTTTTATTATTTACACTTTTTCCCTGGGTGAATGGGTAGGGGTACCATGTACCCCACACTAATTCACATAGGGTGGGGGGCCGGGATCTGGGGGCCCTCTTATTATAGGGGGCTCACGGATTCCGATAAGCCCCCCACCCACAGACCCCGACAACCAACGGCCAGGGTTGACGGGAAGAGGCCCTTGTCCTCATCAACATGGGGACAAGGTGCTTTGGGGGGGCCCGTATGGCGCCCCCCTCCCCCAAAGCACCCACCCCCCATGTTGAGGGCATGCGGCCTGGTACGGTTCAGGAGGGGGGCGATCGCTCGTCCCCACCCCCTTTCCTGACCGGCCAGGCTGCGTGCTCGTATCGGGGTCTGGTATAGATTTCAGGGGGGACCCCACGTCGTTTTTTCAGCGTAGGGGGGTTCCCCTTTATAATCCATACCAGACCTAAGGGCCTGGTATGCCCCGCGACATCCTTTTCTAGTCCCGTCGCACCTGAGTAACGTTCAAAATGAACGGACTTGTCCGTGTGTGGGCAAGTCCGTTCATTCTGAAAATCCGCCGTAACTCCGGCGAGAGTCCGTCGGAAAAACAAGCGGACTTAGCACGCCGCAAAGTTCAGTTGTGTGTGGGCAAGTCCGTCCGTTTTAAAGTCCGGCACACCTGGCGGACAAAGTCCGTCAGAAAGTGTGCCGGACCAAGTAGGACAGAAAGTCCGACCGTGTGTACGCGGCATTAGTGTAGTGCGTCCTCCTCACAGTGTTCAGCTAAAGCTACAAGTTAGTGTAGTGCGACCTCTGCACAGTGTTCAGCTAAAGCTACAAGTTAGTGTAGTGCATCCTCTGAACAGTGTTCAGCTAAAGCTACAAGTTAGTGTAGTGTGACCTCTGCACAGTGTTCAGTAAAAGCTACCTGTAGAAGGTTGGTGGTGTTTTCCTGATCCTATCACTACCGCAGGCAGCTACATTATTTACACTGTCAAAATAAATGTGAAACACCGCGCTAACTAATAAAGCTAATAAGAGCTGCTCCATACAGTCTGACAAAAACAGTAAACTATATATGGAAAAAATGCAGCGCATGTGCAAAAAAAATAAAAAAAAAAAATAAATAAAGTTGTGAGTAGGTGCTAAAAAAGTATTAACAAGCCAAAGGTGAATTGAACATAATGTCCATATGTGGATGTGAATGTCCCACTGCACAGGAAATGGAGGTACTCCAAGGGATGGTGGTAATCTGATAGTTGTCAGAAGTCACCTTGCATCATAAATCGACCTCTCAGCAGGATGTGCCAATAAGCAGAAATACAAAAGAGACTCTTACCAGATCCCGTGGATTCCCATGTCAATGACAGGGAATCGCATTCGCAGTGTGTCACCAAAGACCAGGTGCTTGTGTGCTTCTTCTGATCCTATTAATAGCACAGGCAGGCTCTTGAAGTATTTACAGTTAGTGTACTGTGTACCCTGCACAGTTGCACCTACAGTATAGCTACCTGAAGCCAGGTGCTTGTGTGCTTCTTCTGAACCTATTAATAGCAGAGGCAGGTTCTTGAAGTATTTACAGTTAGTGTACTGTGTAACCCTGTACAGTTGCACCTACAGTATAGCTACCTGAAGCCAATTGCTTGAGTGCTTCTTGAGATCCTATTAATAGCACAGGCAGGCTCTTGAAGTATTTCCTGTTAGTGTACTGTGTACCCTGCACAGTTGCACCTACAGTATAGCTACCTGAAGACAGGTGCTTGTGTGCTTCTTCTGATACTATTAATAGCACAGGCAGGCTCTTGAAGTATTTACAGTTAGTGTACTGTGTAACCCTGCACAGTTGCACCTACAGTATAGCTACCTGAAGCCAGGTGCTTGTGTGCTTCTTCTGATCGTATTAATAGCACAGGCAGGCTCTTGAAGTATTTACAGTTAGTGTACTGTGTAACCCTGCACAGTTGCACCTACAGTATAGCTACCTGAAGTGCTTATGTGCTTCTTCTGATTCTATTAACCGCTTGTCACCTACCGGCTGTCATATGACGGCCAGGCGGCATGGCTCTCATTCTGGGAGGGCGTCATATGATGCCCTCGCCTTCCCAGCCCACCAGGGGGCGGGCGCCGCCAGCGGGAATTGCGCGTGCCCGCCCGCCGTGTCACTGGGCACCCGATGCGCATGCCTGGTGGCCGCGATGTCTGCCGGGCACCCGCGATTGCCCGGTAACACAGCAGGACCATGGATCTCTGTGTGTAAACACACAGATCCACGTCCTGTCAGAGGAGAGGAGACCAATGTGTGTTCTCAGTATAGAGCAACACTGATCGGTCTATATATATATCCCAGCTTAGTGCAGCTACAGGCCATTATGTCTGGAAGGCCAACAAGGAGAGGCAGACAGTCACAAGCCAATAAAAGAGGGCAAGCAGGCACTGTGTCTAGAGGCAACAGTGCTGGTCGTGGAGACGGTACATCCTCATCAGCACGTGGCCGCGGGACACGCTTGGCCTTTTTTCCGGCAGCTGGCCGTGTTGAGCCGCAACATGCGGAAGACTTGGTCGAGTGGATGACCAAGCCGTCCTCATCCTCCTCATCCTCTCTCACCCATGCTCAGGGTACTTTGTCTGGCAAAGCAGCGGCCTCTTCCCTCAGCTCAATGTCATCAGTGACTCCTTCCCTAGCCCCACCATGTCCTCCTGAGGAGTCCCTCGAACTGTTTGACCACAGTGTTGGGTACATGCTCAAGGAGGATGCCCAGCATTTGGAAGGCTCTGATGATGATACTGAGCTAGATGAAGGCAGTAATGTGACCACGGACAGAGGGGTGCCCAAGAAGGACAGCAATCTGGCAGTCATGTTCCCCCTGCTGCAGCACACTGCCAGGTTTGCTCCAGTGATAAGGAGGGAGGGGATGATGAGGTCACTGACTCAACGTGGGTGCCTGATAGGAGAGAGGAGGAGGAGGAGGCGGCACATCACCAACGAGGCAGGATGCCCTCAAGGGGCCAGCTTAAGGGCAGCACACTGACTGCATCACACCCCAAAGCTCCGCATGTGCAGGGCGCTGCAGTCTCTGCACGTTATTCAAAAAGTTCTTTGGTGTGGGCCTTTTTTGAGATCGCATCAGATCGCACCGCTGCTATTTGCAACATATGTCTCAAGCGTATCTCGCATGGCCAAAACATCTCCCGCTTGGGCACCACATGCTTGACCAGACATATGTTGATCTGCCATGCAGTTAGTTGGCAAGCTCTTTTAAAAGACACCAAAGAACAAAGAGGACCTCTCCTTGCTCCTTGCTCCTCATCAGCTGACATCCCAAACCCCACTATACCTTCAGTCCTCTCTGAGACCTGCACTGAGAGGAATGAAGGTGTAGAATTAGGTGTGTCACAGCCAAGTACTTGTGGACAATCTGCTATCGGTACACCGACGTCAGATTGTACCAGGCAAATTTCCCTGCCCCAGCTGCTGCACCGCCGAAAGAAGTTCGCTCCCAGCCAACCACATGCCCAGCGGTTGAATGCTGGCTTGGAAAAATTGCTAGCACTTCAACTGCTTCCTTTTCAGTTGGTAGACACTGTCCCCTTCCGTGAGTTTGTGGAATGTGTGGTTCCTCAGTGGCAGGTACCCAAACGCCACTTTTTCTCACGGAAGGCGATTCCGGCTCTCTACCGGCATGTGGAAGGCAATGTCTTGGCTTCGCTGGGCGGGGGCGGTCAGCGGTAAGGTGCATATTACCACTGACTCATGGTCCAGCAGGCATGGACAGGGACGTTACCTAAGTTTCACCGTGCATTGGGTGACTCTGCTGGCAGCAGGGAAGGATGCAGGACAAGGTGCAGTAGTGTTGGAGGTTGTTCCGCCACCACGCCTCCAAAATGCCACTACTAATGATTGTGACACACCTCTCTCCTCCACCCCCTCCTCTTCTTCTTATTCCATGGCCTCTTCTTGTGCTTTGTCCTCGGAACCAGCGGTGCTCTGTAGCCGTTCAAGGGGCTACGCAAGTATGCAGGCCAAAAGATGCCATGCGGTGCTTGAGCTGGTGTGCTTGGGGGACAAGAGCCACACTGGGTTCTGTCAGCTCTGCAGGGGCAGATTCAGAGGTGGTTGACACCACGAAAACTTAAGGCAGGAATGGTGGTTTGCGACAATGGCACCAACCTCCTCTCTGCCGTCCGACAGGGACAAATGACCCGTGTGCCCTGTTTGGCTCATGTCCTTAACTTGGTGGTGCTGCGTTTCTTGGGCAGGTACCCGGGCTTACAGGATGTCCTGAGGCAGGCCAGGAAAGTCTGTGTGCATTTCCGCCGGTCATATAATGCCAGTGCTCGGCTGGCAGACCTCCAAAAGGAGTTTACCCTGCCCAAGCACCGCCTAATCTGTGACATGCCCACCAGGTGGAACTTAATGTTGGCCATGCTGCAGCGGCTGCACATGCAGCAGAGGGCCATCAATGAGTACCTGTGCGACTATGGCACCAGGACATGGTCAGGTATATAGGGCAGGCCCCTACTTTCAAACATCCAACTTACAAATGACTCCTACTTGCAAACGGAAGGAGACAACAGGAAGTGAGATGAAATCTACCCCTAGGAAGGGAAATTCTCTCCTGTAAGAGTTAATATGGGAAAAACGTTTCTCCTTTCCACTGATGCTTTATCACCAATCCTTTTTTCACTAAAAACCACAAATTTTCAAAAAACATTTGTCATTGGGACAAAAAATGAGGTGAAATCTTCTGAAGAGGAGCACAGACAGAAAAACAAATGTCACAGGGGTGATAACCCTTCCCTGTGTTTTCCAAAAAGCTTAAAATAGATTTTTTGGCTGGAGCTAAACATGTTAAAAATGTACAAGTTCAAAATTACAAACAGATTCTACCTAACAACAAACCTACAGTCCCTGTTTTGTTTGCACCGCCTGTATACTGCTGTTCAGAGTATATAGGGCCTGATGGCCCCACACCTTTCCTTGTTTTAATTTAGGTGCGGGGTTCCCCTTAATATCCATACAAGACCCAAAGGGCCTGGTAATGGACTGGGGGGGGAACCCATGCAGTTTGTCTCACTGATTTTCATCTATATTGCCAGGACCCGACATTACATTAAACCCGCAAGCAGTTTTAAATTACTTTTTTTCCTTTAAAAATGACATTTTATGCAGGGACTGTTCTAAGCACGGGAAACACGTGCCACTTTACAGGCATACTATACACACCCCCAGGTACGATATTTAAAGGAATATTTGACTGTTTTTTTTTAACTTTAAGCATCATTAAAATCACTGCTCCCGACAAAACGGCCGTTTTTAAAAGTTTATTTGGCATTGATACATGTCCCCTGGGGCAGGACCCAGGTCCCCAAACCCTTTTTAGGACAATATCATGCAAATTAGCCTTTAAAATTAGCACTTTTGATTTTGAACGTTCGAGTCCCATAAATGTCAATGGGGTTCTAACGTTCGTGCAAATTTTCTGCCCGTTCGCAGGTTCTGGTGCGAACCGAACCGGGGGGTGTTCGGCTCATCCCTAGTGGTGAGGTACATATTACCGCTGACTCATGGCCCAGCAGGCATGGACAGGGATGTTACCTAAGTTTCACGGTGCATTGGGTGACTCTCCTGGCAGCTGGGAAGGATGCAGTAGTGTTGGAGGTTGTTCCACCACCACGCCTCCAAAATGCTACTACTGGTCATTCTGACACACCTCTCTCCTCCACCCCCTCCACTTCTTCTTCTTTCATGGCCTCTTCCTGTGCTTTGTCCCTCGGAACCAGCGGTGCTCCGTAGGTGTTCAAGTGGCTACGCAAGTACGCAGGCCAAAAGATGCCATGCGGTGCTTGAGCTGGTGTGCTTGGGGGACAGTAGCCACACTGGGGCAGAGATTCTGTCAGCACTGTAGGGGCAGGCTGAGAGGTGGTTGACGCCATGCCAACTTAAGCCAGGAATGGTGGTTTGCGACAATGGCACCAACCTCCTCTTCGCCCTCCAACAGGGACAACTTACCCATGTGCCCTGTTTGGCTCACGTCCTTAACTTGGTGGTGCAGCGGTTCTTCGGCAGGTACCTGTGCTTACATGATGTCCTGAGGCAGGTCAGGAAAGTCTGTGCATTTCCGCCGGTTGTATAATGCCAGTGCTCGTCTGGCTGACCTCCAAAAGGAATTTAACCTGCCCAAGAACCGCCTAATCTGTGACATGCCCACCAGGTGGAACTCAATGTTGGCCACGCTGCAGCGGCTGCACATGCAGCAGAGAGCCATCAATGAGTACCTATGCAACTATGGCACCAGGACTGGGTCAGGGAAGCTTGTTTTTTTCCCCACGCCAGTGGGCCATGATCAGGGACGCATGCACTGTCCTGTCACCATTTCAGGAGGCCACGAGGATGGTGAGCAGTGACAGTGCATGCATCAGTGACACTGTCCCGCTTGTCGACCTGCTGGAGCACACGCTGCATGGAATAACGGACAGGGCACTTGAGGCAGAACAGAGGCAGGAAGAGGAGGACTTCCTTAGCTCTCAAGGCCCCCTTTATCCAGATAGTGTTTCTGCATGCCCACCGATCACACAGGAAGAGGAGGAGAAGGTGGATTGTGTCAGCATGGAGGTGGAGCCTGGCACTCAGCATCAGCAGCAGTGTTTAAGGGATCATTTACAGTCCCAAGAAACCCATGGACTTGTACGTGGCTGAGACGAGGTGGCTGCGAATCATGTCATCCTTAGTGACCCAGAGGACTCCCGACCGAATGCCTCAGCAAACCTATGCTGCATGACCTCCCTGATCCTGCAAAGCCTGCGGAAGGATCCTCATATTCGTGGTTTCAAGGAGAGGGATCCATACTGGCTGGCAACCCTCCTTGATTTACATTACGAGGGTAAGGTTGCGAACCTTTTCTTGCCATTGCAGAGGGAGTAGAGGATGAAACATCTTCGGGAGGCCTTGCAGAAATGTCTGTGCAATGCGTTCCCAGAGGCTGAGAGGTTACAAACTCCTGTTCCTGGACAACGTGTTGCTGAGGCTTCAGTCAGTCAAAGAAGGAGCGGTGGAGAAGGTGGCCATCTGACCGATGCGTTCAGACAATTCTTTAGTCCGAAGCACCAAGGTATGATCAGTTCCAGCAGCCATCACCAGCATCTGTTTTACATGGTGCAGGAATACCCAGGGGCAAGATCTGACTTGGACACCTTTCCCACCGAAAATCCTCTGGGTTACTGGGTCTTGAGGATGGATCACTGGCCAGAGCTTGCACAGTATGCAATTGAGCTACTGGCCTGTCCTGCATCCAGCGTTCTTTCGGAACGCATATTCAGTGCTGTTGGAGGCTTTGTAACCGATCACAGGGTGAGCCTGTCCACCGACTCGGTCGATCGACTGAGCTTCATAAAAATTAATCAGTCTTGGATCACCACCAGATACCAAGCACCTGATGCTGATGTAACTGAATAATTTTTTTTTGAAATGTCAGATTCCTTCAAGACTCCCTATGCTGATGCTGAGTGACTATCCTGTTATGCTGAGTGACTATCCTCTTCCTCCTCAATGATCATGCTGATAGCTTGTAAGAATATTTTTGGTTCTGGGTGCCGCCACCAGTGGCTAAGGCCCAATTTTTCTGCCCCTGTTTAACAGGGGTGCATAATTACAATTTTTGATGCAATACTTTGCAGCAGGGCTGGTTCCTGTGCTTCAACTAGAGTATCTGTGAGGGGTTGCACTGTTGTGGCACCAGTGCCTAAGGCCCAATTTTTCAGCCCCTGTTTAACAGGGGTGTGTAATTACAATTTTTGATGCAATACTTTGCAGCAGGGCTCGTTCCTGTGCTTCAACTAGAGTATCTGTGAGGGGTTGCAGTGTTGTGGCACCACCACCAGTGCCTAAGGCCCAATTTTTCAGCCCCTGTTTAACAGGGGCGTGTAATTACAATTTTTGATGCAATACTTTGCAGCAGGGCTAGTTACTGCACACCGACTGGAGTATTTGTGCAGTGTTGTAGCACCAGTGCCTGAGGCCCAATTTTTCTGCCCCTTTTCAACAGGGGCATGCAATTACAATTCTTGATTGAATATTTCACAGCAGGGCCCGTTTCTGCACCCACCAAGAGTAACTGTGAGGACTTACAGTGTTGTGGCACCAGCACCACCACCACCATCACCAAAGGTCCAATTTTTCTGACCCTGTTCAACAGGGGCATGTAATTACAATTCTTGATCTAATATTTCACAGCAGGGCCCTGTAAGGCTTATGCCCCGTACACACGGTCGGATTTTCCGATGGAAAATGTCTGATCGGAGCGTGTTGTCGGAAATTCCGACCGTGTGTGGGCTCCATCGGACATTTTCCATCGAATTTTCCGACACACAAAGTTGGAGAGCAGGAGATAAAATTTTCCGACAACAAAATCCGATCGCGTCAATTCCGACCGTGTGTGGCCTGTTCCGATGCACAAAGTGCCACGCATGCTCAGAAGAAATTCCGGCACGGAACAGCTCGTTCTGGTAAACTTAGCGTTCGCAATGGATACAGCACTTTAGTCACACTGCAATGTCAAAAATGGTTTAATACAGCGCACTCTCTTCTTTATAATGTGACAAGAATTAAGTAGTTTTGCTGCCCATATTCACACACACTTCTCACAAAGTTTTATTTTTGTTTTTTTATTGGGATTCCCTGAATATATTGTTATTAGTTGTCACATCTGACAGAATTTTTTTTTTTATTTAATTTTTTGGGGGATTTTAAGCCTTTTTTTTAGATTTAATGTTTGTATTTTTTCCAAGGCTGATCTTTGTTCAATGTTATTTTTATTTTTACTCCAGAATATTTTTGTGTGTGTTTTGTGTGTCAAGTTACCCCAACACCATTGATATCTTTTATTATTTAATCTCAAGGAGATTGTTTGTTGTTGGTGTCTCTTGTTAATTTCACATTGTATATTTGAAATGTACCTGAATCCTCACAAACCAACTGTCCTTTTTGAAGTAAAACACATAGGAGAGTATAATTCAAAACAAAAATCCTTTATTAAGGGATCAGAACCAAACAAAGAGGAAGGCAACACTGGATCAACAGGAGAAATTAGCGAAACCTGGGACCCCCAGGGCAGACATCAATTCGTGAACATCAAAATCGGTGGCCTGAGGAGTCCATATGTAAGGGAGGGCAGTCTGGTCCAGAATTCGCAGAGATCTGGAAAGCAGCAGATGACATCTGTTTCCCCAGGCTGTGGTACCACAAGAGGCTGCATTTTTTTGGCCGACCAGACTGGATCCAGGGTCCTCACTTTCTGGTCCTTCCACGCTTCCTTCCGGGCTGTGGCTGTGCTGTTGGAGATGTGGCAGGAGGAGGAGTAGGACCTGGAGGAGGAGGAGGACTGGGAGGACCTGTAGGAGAAGGTGGAGGAGGAGGAGGACCTGCAGGAGGAGGAGGAGGACCATCGCAAAGGTGTGTCTGAGCTGTAATTTGGCCCCTCATACCTTTGTTAAGAGCCTCCAATATGAGCGACTCACACATGGCTTGTTGGCCCTCCTCCATCCTCTGCATTGTATAGGCAATGGTGGCATAAATGTCCTCCTCCACGGTGTGTGGTGCTCCGAGGACCTCTGTAGCCCTCCAAAAGAGTCCTCTGCCAGCCTCCTCTAGGGCACTCGTCCTCCTGCCACTTTCTCTTTCCAGGGGGGGTGGAGGGACCTGCAGATCAGCCAGCCGGCTCGGCCCGGCCACCTCCTGGCTGAGACTTCCCTGTGTATGAAAAAGGGACATGGTTTTAGTTGTTGCATCATCAATCACAATCATAAATTAGTACTCCCAACTAACATCTAGTTAACATCATTGATTGGACAACCAGCAATATTTAGAGGAATGCTATACCTGGCTCAATCTGGGCTCCTCCACATGTTGCCTGGATGGCCCAGGTTGGGCGTCAGAAGCCTCAGCCGGGGGGAAGGAAGCATGGAAGGAAGACTGGAGAGGGATGGCCTGGGTTCAGTCTGGCCTGCCAGAAAATGCAGCCTGTTGTAGTACCACATCCTGGGGACATAGATGTCATCTGCTGCTCCGGATCTCTGTGAATCCAGGACTTTCTTGAGCTCCCTCACATATGTGCTCCTCAGGCCACCAATTAAGATCTTCAAAAATGTGATGTCTGCCGTGGGGATCACCTGCTTCACAATTTCACACAATTGCTCCAGTGCTGCCTTCCTCTTTGCTTGGTTCTTGTAATGGGGGTGTTTAATCTCCCACAGACATGGCAGCTCCCTTAACATATCTATGAATACTGACATGAAGTCATTGTCTTTCACTAGCATATCCATGTTCACTGCAAGACACAACACAAGACAAAGCCTAATGTCAGACAAAACTCTCCTAATCTTGTTACAATATAGGCCTCAATGTAGAAGCAGTATAGGCACAAGTTTGTCTCTTACCTTTGTTCTTACGATCGGCGCGTCCAATGCTCCTTCCTCCGCTCACAGATCGTACGTAATACGCACGTGTGCTACGCTTTATATACACTGCGCATGCGTGTAACTCCGCCCGCCCCTGACGTTCTTTCTATTCTATTCCCTGCCCCTTTTCGTTCGGCGCAGTGGGGGAAGAGCACATGGCGGAGTCACAGCAGGTGCGTGATAATTACAGGAACGAGGAGGAGGAAAGCCCGGATCCAGACACGTCCCGATCCAGAAGGAGACGTTTTAAGGCCACAAATATGTCCTTTGGGGAGATGTTGGAGATGGTGGATATCCTGAAGAAGGCCGACTATGATGGAAAATATTGGCCTTACCCCAACCCCAATATCAGAAAGGCCAAGATCATGGCGAAAGTGGTCAAAAGTCTTCACAGGAATTTCGGGGTACGACGATCGAAAGATCAGCTCAGGAAGCGGTGGTCGGACCTGAAATTAAGAGAGCCAGAGCAGTACAGAAAGATCCGGAGAGTGCTGCAAAAAAGTAAGTAGTTGTGCTGTGTTCCTATTCTTTTTGTCTTTATTACGTTCGTGCTGCTCCATATGCTTTTCTTAATTGTACAGTTTAAAAGGGCAACTTTAATGTTCATGGGCCTATTATTAGTTCGTATCAAACATTTTTCTTTCGGCCTCTAAAACACCATTGTTTAGGCCATATGCATTTTCCCACATTTTTTAGGGCCTACTTGGATGCCAAATATTTGTTTGTGTAGATGGGTTTGTTACTAGAATGAAATGCAAACTAGATTGTGTGTAAGGAGAGGACACTGAGCAGCTGTTTTCACATCTGGACACTGGAGCACTAGTGTGGGACACAAGAACACCATTTTTATTAGGGGGGCCACACAGGTGCTCCAAGGTATACTATAGGGGGGTCTTCATCTGTGAAGCTTGTACTAAACAGGTAAAGTATTGCAGCTTGACAAAGAGCAATAAAAAAAATACATCTTGGAACTTGGCTAAAATAGACAATTTTACCCCACTTCCAAGCAATGTTTCCTATTTATAGTTCTGCCATCAAATATCTGTGTGCTAATTATACCATTTTTGTTTTACATAGGGGAGAAAAGACTCAGAGGACACCCCTCATCCGGGGAGACCACAGACCCCCACCTATGGAAGAAGGTGAAATACCCCCAACCCAAGAAGAGCAGGAGGAGGAAGAAGATGTGGTGGAAATTGGCACCACAACAGGTGAGTGTCTGCGACCACAGGCTCAGGTAAGAGATGGATGCTGGCAGATTTTTGATACCTGTTTTTGTTTAGTTATTCTCTTTTTAGGTGATCGTGATGTTAGGGATCGAGATCCTTTCACATCTGAAAGTGCCCAGATCCTGATCGGGGAGATCATGGGGTGTAATGTCGAATTGCAAAACATCCAGAAAAAAATAAATGGTGTGATTCAAAAAAATAATAACCCCACAAAATCACTTTTTTGAATGTGGTCCAATGTTTTAAATCTTTTTGCAATGTTTTGAAAAGCCAAATTTAGAGGATGCACACAGTGTGCCAACATGTGCTATCTGCCATCACGGGAGATCAATGGACGCGTTTTGGGGGTGCAACCCCTTCCTCAATTATAAAGTAGCGGTGAGGAAGGGCTTGTTCCCGCAAAACACGTCCCTTGATCCCCCGTGATGGCAGCTAGCACATATTGACATTCTTAATTGGTGTGCATCTTCCAAATTTGGCTTTTCCAGGGGTGATTTCCCCCCATTTGAACGCAATATCAAACACACTTCCTAAATACTGATGTCTGATATTGCCTTCAGGTTTTACCTAATGTGAACTTTGTAAGTTCAAGTTTTTTGTCTTTCTTGTTGGTTTTACACAGGCCTGTTTTATCGTAAATGGACATTTCTATTTTTGATAATGCCACCCCAAAAATTGTTATACAACAAACATGTTGGTTTGTTTTAAAAACCTTTGGTAAATGCACATGTGATTTTGCAGGTATAAAAAAGTTGGTTAATCAAGAATGTGTGGATTATTGTCTCAACACTACAACACTTTTGGGGTAATGTAATTGCTGTTTTCAGCGAAAATGGGGGTTATTTCCTAAAGGGCAAATCCACTTTGCACTACAAGTGCAGGTTCAGTGCAGTTGCAAGTGCACTTGTAGTGAAATGTGTTTTTGCATTTAGTAAATAACAGCCAACAGTGGTTTGTATAAGGTTACACAATCACGCCATTTTCTGGACTCAACACATTTCTGTCAGGGTCAGCTAAAACAAACACAAGCAGTAAATGTCCACAAATAATTTCTTTTTGTTTTTTATTATAAAAAGGCTTCACATATTTGCTGGCATATTGATGGCCCCCCTACCCGCAAAGAACTCCAGGTAGCGTAACCAGACATCACGGGCACTCAGGGAGGGCAAGCCAGGACGGCCACTTTCAAGCGCCCTCAGTGTGGTTTCATGTATCATTCCGGCCTCAGGCCCAACTGAGCCAGCATAGTTGGCCGAATGTTTCCTTAAAAAGTTATGGAGAACACAGCATGCAAGTATAATATGGTTCAGTTTATACTCCGCCATATGGATGGGTGTCAGAAATAGGCGGAACCGGCTGGCCAGGATTCCAAATGTGTTCTCCACTAGGGATGAGCTTCGAGTTCGAGTCGAACTCATGTTCTACTCGAACATTGGCTGTTCGCAAGTTCGCCGAACAGCGAACAATTCGGGGTGTTCGCGGCAAATTCGAATGCCGCGGAACACCCTTTAAAAGTCTATGGGAGAAATCAAAAGTGCTAATTTTAAAGGCTTCTATGCAAGTTATTGTCATAAAAAGTGTTTGGGGACCCGGGTCCTGCCCCAGGGGACATGGATCAATGCAAAAAAAAGTTTTAAAAACGGACGTTTTTTCAGGAACAGTGATTTTATTAATGCTTAAAGTCAAACAATAAAAGTGTAATATCCCTTTAAATTACGTACCTGGGGGGTGTCTATAGTATGCCTGTAAAGGGGCGCATGTTTCCTGTGTTTAGAACAGTCTGACAGCAAAATGACATTTGGAAGGAAAAAACTCATTTAAAACTACCCGCGGCTATTGCATTGCCGACAATACACATAGAAGTTCATTGATAAAAACGGCATGGGAATTCCCCACAGGGCAACCCCGAACCAAAAAAAAAAAAAAAAAAATGATGTGGGGGTCCCCCTAAATTCCATACAAGGCCCTTCAGGTCTGGTATGGATATTAAGGGGAACCCCAGCCAAAATAAAAAAAAAAAAATTGACGTGAGGTTCCCCCGAAGGGTCTGGTATGGATTTTAAGGGGAACCCCGCGCCAAAAAAAAAAAAAAAACGGCGTGGGGTCCCCCTAAAAATCCATACCAGACCCTTATCCGAGCAGGCAACCTGGCAGGCTGCAGGAAAAGAGGGGGGGACGAGAGTGCGGCCCCCCCCTCCTGAACCGTACCAGGCCACATGCCCTCAACATTGGGAGGGTGCTTTGGGGTAGCCCCCCAAAACACCTTGTCCCCATGTTGATGAAGACAAGGGCCTCATCCCCACAACCCTGGCCGGTGGTTGTGGGGGTCTGCGGGCGGGGGGCTTATCGGAATCTGGAAGCCCCCTTTAACAAGGGGACCCCCAGATCCCGGCCCCCCCCTGTGTGAAATGGTAAGGGGGTACTTACCCCTACCATTTCACTAAAAAACTGTCAAAAATGTTAAAAATGACAAGAGACAGTTTTTGACAATTCCTTTATTTAAATGCTTCTTCTTTCTCCTTCATCTTCTTCTGGTTCTTCTGGCTCTTTTGGTTCTTCCTCCGGCGTTCTCGTCCAGCATCTCCTCCGCGGCGTCTTCTATCTTCTTCTCCGCACCCATGGCATGGGGGGAAGGCTCCCGCTCTTCTCTTCATCTTGTTCTCTTCTTCATCTTCTTCTTCATCTTCTTCTTCTTCTTCTCTTCTTCCTTCTTCTCTTCTTCATTTCTTCTCCGGGCCGCTCCGCAGCCATGCTGGCATGGTGGGAGGCTCCCGCTGTGTGACGGCGTCTCTTCGTCTGACGGTTCTTAAATAGCGGGGGGCGGGGCCATCCGGTGACCCCGCCCCCCTCTGACGCACGGTGACTTGACGGGACTTCCCTGTGACGTCACGGGGAATGCCACAGGGAAGTCCCGTCATGTCCCGTGCATCAGAGGGGGGCGGGGTCACCGGATGGCCCCGCCCCCCGTTATTTAAGAACCGTCAGACGAAGAGACGCCGTCACACAGCGGGAGCCTCCCACCATGCCAGCATGGCTGCGGAGCGGCCCGGAGAAGAAATGAAGAAGAGAAGAAGGAAGAAGAGAAGAAGAAGAAGAAGATGAAGAAGAAGATGAAGAAGAGAAGAAGATGAAGAGAAGAGCGGGAGCCTCCCCCCCCATGCCATGGGTGCGGAGCGGCCCGAGGAGAAGAAGATAGAAGACGCCGCGGAGGAGATGCTGGACGAGAACGCCGGAGGAAGAACCAGAAGAGCCAGAAGAACCAGAAGAAGAAGAAGATGAAGGAAGAACGAAGAAGCATTTAAATAAAGGAATTGTCAAAAACTGTCTCTTGTCATTTTTAACATTTTTGACAGTTTTTTAGTGAAATGGTAGGGGTAAGTACCCCCTTACCATTTCACACAGGGGGGGGGCCGGGATCTGGGGGTCCCCTTGTTAAAGGGGGCTTCCAGATTCCGATAAGCCCCCCGCCCGCAGACCCCCACAACCACCGGCCAGGGTTGTGGGGATGAGGCCCTTGTCTTCATCAACATGGGGACAAGGTGTTTTGGGGGGCTACCCCAAAGCACCCTCCCAATGTTGAGGGCATGTGGCCTGGTACGGTTCAGGAGGGGGGGGCCGCACTCTCGTCCCCCCCTCTTTTCCTGCGGCCTGCCAGGTTGCGTGCTCGGATAAGGGTCTGGTATGGATTCTTAGGGGGACCCCACGCCGTTTTTTTTTTTTTTTTTTTTTTTGGCGCGGGGTTCCCCTTAAAATCCATACCAGAAACTTTCCAACTTCTCATCACTACTCAGTCCGCTCACCCCACTACAAAATAACCCCAATTTCCCACCAGGAATGGGGAACCGGACACTCCAAGCGAAAGACACTAATAAACCCCTACTAGCTTCTCAATGTTTCCACAATCAAGAGTTTAGGGACTTCATAGATCTTAAACATACAAACAAACTACCTGACCTACAGCTTTGGACTTATTTTCAATGCCGCAGCTTCCTTAACAGAACTCAAAGAAAACAAAATTTCGTCAGGCCACTAACAGAATTAGAGTCAATCTGTCAGACAGAGGAACCCATCCCTAAAGTGACATCACTAGCATACCGCTGGATCCAAAATGGAGAGGACAAGGGAGAGGGAAATCTCAGAGAGAGCTGGTCAAGGGCACTGGGTATTTCAATGACAACTACACAATGGATGAAAGCATGTATTTTTGCCCATAAATGCTCCCTGAGCACAAAAACTCAAGAAACAGCATACAAACTACTTACTCAATGGTATACCACACCAGTGAAACTACACTCCTGGTTTCCGGACCAGTCGGATGCCTGCTGGCGCTGCAACTCTGACAAAGGCACATTGCTACACATTTGGTGGCAGTGCCCAATATTGAACACATTCTGGACAAAGGTCAGAGAGATGATATACTTAATAACAGAAACAAAAATAAAACTAGATGCAGCAGCATGCCTCCTGCATATTACGGAATTCCCCATCAAGAGGTATAAACATTCACTTACCAAACATCTTCTAAACGCAGCCAAAGCGGTCATCCCACTGTACTGGAAATCCACAAAAATCCCATCCATACAGGAATGGCTCAATAAGATAGGGGAATTTTATGAGATGGAAGAGACTACCGCACAAGCAGGAGAAAATGTGGAGAGATTTCACAAAACTTGGTCACCTTGGCTTATATATAAATACTCACAGGCATATTTGGATGCTATGAAATAGGTTTTGGTGAAGATTTAACTTTCATATGACAACCTATATTGAAAAGCAGTCAAGTGAGGAACAGTGATTCCCATTAACTTAAACTGAAGATCTAACCCTTAATACCCCTTCCCTAACTTTATTTTCCCTTTTTATTTTTCTTCTATAAATAACTTTACAGAATCCACGAAAGATAATCATTGATATACGCTTTATTAAGACTTACAGTTGTACAAGTTTAAACAATTGACACTAACTCTTACAATGTAACTGATGTTCAATGATATTGGTGATGTTATGTTTAACACTGTATAATACTACGTGGAGCTGCGACTCCACAGATGCATCTCTTGTTTTCATTCATAATAAACTTTGATGAAAAAAAAATCCATACCAGACCTGAAGGGTCTGGTATGGAATTTAGGGGGAACCCCACATCAATTTTTTTAAAAAATTTTGTCTGGGGTTCCCCTTAATATCCATACCAGACCTGAAGGGCCTTGTATGGAATTTAGGGGGACTCCCACATCATTTTTTTTTTTAATTTTGGTTCGGGGTTGCCCTGTGGGGAATTCCCATGCCGTTTTTATCAATGAACTTCTATGTGTATTGTCGGCAATGCAATAGCCGCGGTAGTTTTAAATTTGTTTTTTCCTTCAAAATGTCATTTTGCTGTCAGACTGTTCTAAACACAGGAAACATGCGCCCCTTTACAGGCATACTATAGACACCCCCCAGGTATGAAATTTAAAGGGATATTACACTTTTATTGTTTGACTTTAAGCATTATTAAAATCACTGCTCCTGAAAAAACGTCCGTTTTTAAAACTTTTTTTTGCATTGATTCATGTCCCCTGGGGCAGGACCCAGGTCCCCAAACACTTTTATTGACAATAACTTGCATATTAGCCTTTAAAATTAGCACTTTTGATTATTCATGTTCATGTCCCATAGACTTTAACGGTGTTCGCGTGTTCGAACAAATTTTTTTCCTGTTCGCATGTTCTGGTGCGAACCGAACAGGGGGGTGTTCGGCTCATCCCTATTCTCCACCACTCTTCGGGCTCTGGCCAGCCGGTAATTAAAAACCCTCGGTTCGGGGTGAGGGTCCTCATTGGGAATGGCCGCATCAGGTGGTCCCCCAGCACAAACGCTTCATCAGCAACGAACACGAATGGGAGTCCTTCCACATTGTCCTCTGGAGCTGGCAAGTCCAAGCTGCCATTCTGGAGACGACTGTAAAACTCCGTCTGGGCGATGACTCCACCATCGGACATCCGGCCATTCTTCCCCACGTCCACATACAGGAAGTCGTAATTAGCCGACACCACCGCCAACATCACTATACTATTGAACCCCTTATAGTTGAAATAGTATGACCCCGAGTTGGGTGGTGGGACGATGTGGACGTGTTTCCCATCAATTGCCCCTCCGCAGTTAGGAAAGTCCCACCGCTGGGCAAAGTGGGAGGCCACAGTCTGCCATTCCTGTGGCGTGGAAGGAAACTTGAGGAAAAAACAATAACCATTACTATTTTTGATCAGAAACATGGCAAGCAGATTAGACACAAACATTATGGGTCAACCTCCAGATAGCATTTATTAAGGGGAATTTTACAACGCCAAAGTATAAGGTACACCTATCATATTCCCCCTCCCCCCTCTCATGGGCCATTTCTAACATTATGGGGTGTGTGGAAATCTTGGACAGGTAACCCTCTTCACTTCATTGAGAGATGAATGCCTAAATAATGGGTATTACTTGGAACAGCCCCTCCTCAGTTACACTATTGGCAGCCCACTGGACAGGTAAGAAGTGTCATAATACAAAGATAGAAGTACACACTGTACACATTTGAGGACATTTTGACATTCTGCTATTACCTATCAAGATAATAATAGGATCCAAAAACTTTAAACAGTACCATTTGAAATTATACAGGCAGGCCCTTGCACTACATGCTTTGGGGAATTCATCCATAAATCTGAGCAGAAAAGAGATGGGTATAGTGTGTATGGGTTTGGCAAAGTCAGCAGATAGATGATTGAGGATAGAGAATTGGGATCAGCTGACTTAGCAGTTGGGGGAGGGAGAGTTACTAAAAATTATTTGGGGACACCACCAAAAAAAAGCCTCTGCCACTCTGCCTGAATTTAAAGCAAAAATAAAATTTCAAAACTTTTTAGGGGGTGTTTGGGGTAAAGCACTACTATGGAGCAGAAAAAATACATTGTTAAGTGACTACATGAGGTGAATATAGGGCCAGGAGACACCATGCTGGGGAGGTTATTTGAGGGCAAATATGTATGAAGGACCTAAAATAATAATTTCATAAAAATCCTGCATGCATGAGGACAAAGGGGACATTCACAGCATATTCCAATCATGGTAATTAGGAAATGAGGAAAGAAATACAATATATTAGCAAACATTCAATACAATAAAATGTGATATAAAAGGATAAAAATCTTACCTTCATATACTCCTTCTGCAGGACCTGTATGATGGCAGAACAGGTCTCTGGGATAATGATCCCCAGAGCCTGGGGGGAGATGCCTGTCGAGAACTTCAAGTCCTGCAGACTTCTCCCTGTGGCCAAATACCGCAGGGTAGCGACCAACCTCTGCTCCGGAGTGATGGCTTGCCTCATGCAGATATCCTGCCTGCTAATATAAGGGGTCAGCGAAGCCAACAGATGGTGAAACACGGGGTCCGTCATCCTGAGAAAGTTCCTGAAATCATCATGATTAGTCTCACGGATCTCACGGAGCAAAGGCATATGAGAGAACTGGTCACGCTGGAGCAACCAATTCTTGGTCCATGAACTCCTCCCCACCATGTTCATGGACTGGACTTGTGTCAAGGTCAGGACCCCAACACCAAGCCCCCGCACAGCACGAACTCTACGAGGAGAACGCATACGCAACATGGCTAGAAAACGGTCGGCTGCTCAGAACGAAGTAACAGAACGCACTGAAGAACAGCAAGGACTGTGAAGAGCGACCTGAAAAACAGTAACGAACGAACAAGAATAGAATGACTAATTCAAGTCACGCGGAACTTGCTGCATGCACTGAAGAGCAGATACAAACCCACAAGCACAAACTGAATGGCAAAAAACGATCTGAAAGCCACAAGTCTGAAAAAGCGCGAATCGTCTCTCACCAAACTTTTACTAACACGAGATTAGCAAAAGGAGCCCAAAGGGTGCCGCGCTTGGTTCTGAACCGGCCTTTTCTAGTCTCGTCGTACGTGGTGTACGTGACCGTGTGGTTGGCGATTGGAAATTCCGACAACTTTGTGCGACCATGTGTACGCAAAACAAGTTTGAGCCAACATCCGTCGGAAAAAATCCTAGGATTTTGATGTTGGAATGTCCGAACAAAGTCTGACCGTGTGTACGGGGCATTACAGTGTTGTGGCAACACCAACACCTAAGGCCCCAATTTCTGCAGAGTATATAGGGCAGGCCCCTACTTTCAAACATCCAACTTACAAACGACTCCTACTTGCAAACGGAAGGAGACAACAGGAAGTGAGATGAAATCTACCCCTAGGAAGGGAAATTCTCTCCTGTAAGAATTAATATGGGAAAAACATTTCTCACTTCCACTGATGCTTTATCACCAATCCTTGTTTCACTAAAGACCTCAAATTTTCAAAAAACATTTGTCATTGGGACAGAAAGTGAGGTGAAATCTTCTGAAGAGGAGCACAGACAGCAAAACAAATGTCACAGGGGTGATAATCCTTCCCTATGTTTTCCAAAAAGCTTAAAATAGATTTTTTGGCTGGAGCTAAACACTTTAAAAATGTACCAGTTCAAAATTACAAACAGATTCTACTTAACAACAAACCTACAGTCCCTGTCTTGTTTGCACCGCCTGTATACTGCTGTTCAGAGGGCGTGGGGCCCCACGCCTTTCCTTTTTTTATGGAAGATCCAAAGGGCCTGGTAATGGACTGGGGGGTACCTATGCCGTTTGTCTCACTGATTTTCATCCATATTACCGTGACCCGACATTACATTAAAGCCGTAAGCAGTTTTAAATGACTTTTATTCCTTTAAAAATGTCATTTTGTGCAGGGACTGTTCTAAGCACGGAAAACATGTGCCACTTTACAGGCATACTATAGACACCCCCCAGGTATGATATTTAAAGGAATATTTCACTTTTTTTTTTTCACTTTAAGCATCATTAACCACTTCAGCCCTGGAAGGATTTACCCTCTTCTTGACCAGAGCACTTTTTACAATTTGGCACTGCGTCGCTTTAACTGCTAATTGCACGGTCATGGAATGCTGTACCCAAACAAAATGTGCGTCCTTTTCTTCCCACAAATAAAGCTTTCTTTTGATGGTATTTGATCACCTCTGCGGTTTTTATTTTTTGCGCTATAAACGGAAAAAGACTGAAAATTTTGAAAAAAAATGATATTTTCAACTTTTTGTTATAAAAAAAATCCAATAAACTCAATTTTAGTCATACATTTAGGCCAAAATGTATTCGGCCACATGTCCTTGGTAAAAAAAATGTCAATACGCGTATATTTATTGGTTTGCGCAAACGTTATAGCGTCTACAAACTAGGGTACATTTTCTGGAATTTACACAGCTTTTAGTTTATGACTGCCTATCTCATTTCTTGAGGTGCTAAAATGGCAGGGCAATACCAACCCCCCCCCCCAAATGACCCCATTTTGGAAAGTAGACACCCCAAGGAAATTGCTGAGTGGCATGTTAAGCCCATTGAATATTACATTTTTTTGTCCCAAGTGATTGAATAATGATAAAAAAATAAAAATAAACATTTTTTTTACAAAAAGTTGTCACTAAATGATACATTGCTCACACGTCCCATGGTTATATGTGGAACTGCACCCCAAAATACATTTAGCTGCTTCTCCTGAGTATGGGGATACCACATGTGTTAGACTTTTTGGGAGCCTAGCCGCGTACTGGGCCCCGAAAACCAAGCACCACCTTCAGGATTTCGAAGGGCGTAAATTTTTTATTTCACTCCTCACTACCTATCACAGTTTTGAAGGCCATAAAATGCCAATATGGCACAAAACCCCTCCAAATGACCCCATTTTGGAAAGTAGACACCCCAAGCTATTTGCTGAGAGGCATGTTGAGTCCATGGAATATTTTATAGTTTGACAAAAGTTGCGGGAAAATGACAAACTTTTTTTTCTTTTCTTGCACAAAGTTGTCACTAAATGATATATTGCTCAAACATGCCATGAGCATATGTGGAATTACACCCCAAAATACATTCTGCTGCTTCTCCTGAGTACAGGGATACCACATGTGTGGGACTTTTTGGGAGCCTAGCCGTGTACAGGGCTTTGAAAACCAAGCACCGCCTTCAGGATTTCTAAGGGCGTAAATTTTTTGATTTCACTCCTCACTACCTATCACAGTTTTGAAGGCCATAAAATGCCAAGATGGCACAAAACACCCCCAAATGAACCCATTTTGGAAAGTAGACACCCCAAGCTATTTGCTGAGAGGCATGTTGAGTCCATGGAATATTTTATATTTTGCCACAAGTTGCAGGAAAATGACAAACTTTTTTTTGCACAAAGTTGTCACTAAATGATATATTGCTCGCACAGGCCATGGGCATATGTGGAATTGCACTCCAAAATACATTCTGCTGAGTCTCCTGAGTACGGGGATACCACATGTGTGGGACTTTTTGGGAGCCTAGCCGCGTACGGGGCCCCGAAATCCAAGCACCACCTTCAGGATTTCTAAGGGCGTAAATTTTTTATTTCACTTCTCACTACCTATCACAGTTTTAAAGGCCATAAAATGCCCACATGGCACAACCCCCCCAAATTACCCCATTTTTGAAAGTAGACACCCCAAGGTATTTGTTGAGAGGCATGTTGAGTCCATGAAATATTTTATATTTTGCCACAAGTTGCGGGAAAGTGATAAACTTTTTTTTTTTTGCATAAAGTTGTCACTAAATGATATATTTCTCACACAGGCCATGGGCATATGTGGAATTGCACTCCAAAATACATTCTGCTGCTTCTCCTGCGTACGGGGATACGACATGTGTGGGACTTTTTGGGAGCCTAGCCGCGTACAGGGCTTCGAAAACCAAGCACCGCCTTCAGGATTTCTAAGGGCGTAAATTTTTTGATTTCACTCCTCACTACCTATCACAGTTTTGAAGGCCATAAAATGCCAAGATGGCACAAAACACCCCCAAATGAACCCATTTTGGAAAGTAGACACCCCAAGCTATTTGCTGAGAGGCATGTTGAGTCCATGGAATATTTTATATTTTGCCACAAGTTGCAGGAAAATGACAAACTTTTTTTTGCACAAAGTTGTCACTAAATGATATATTGCTCGCACAGGCCATGGGCATATGTGGAATTGCACTCCAAAATACATTCTGCTGAGTCTCCTGAGTACGGGGATACCACATGTGTGGGACTTTTTGGGAGCCTAGCCGCGTACGGGGCCCCGAAATCCAAGCACCACCTTCAGGATTTCTAAGGGCGTAAATTTTTTATTTCACTTCTCACTACCTATCACAGTTTTAAAGGCCATAAAATGCCCACATGGCACAACCCCCCCAAATTACCCCATTTTTGAAAGTAGACACCCCAAGGTATTTGTTGAGAGGCATGTTGAGTCCATGAAATATTTTATATTTTGCCACAAGTTGCGGGAAAGTGATAAACTTTTTTTTTTTTGCATAAAGTTGTCACTAAATGATATATTTCTCACACAGGCCATGGGCATATGTGGAATTGCACTCCAAAATACATTCTGCTGCTTCTCCTGCGTACGGGGATACGACATGTGTGGGACTTTTTGGGAGCCTAGCCGCGTACAGGGCTTCGAAAACCAAGCACCGCCTTCAGGATTTCTAAGGGCGTAAATTTTTGATTTCACTCCTCACTTCCTATCACAGTTTTGAAGGCCATAAAATGCCAAGACGGCAAAACCCCCCCCCCATATGACCCTATTTTGGAAAGTAGACACCCCAAGCTATTTGCTGAGAGGCATGTTGAGTCCATGGAATATTTTATATTTTGCCACAAGTTGCAGGAAAATGACAAACTTTTTTTTTTTGCACAAAGTTGTCACTAAATGATATATTTCTCAAACATGCCATGGGCATATGTGGAATTACACCCCAAAATACATTCTGCTGCTTCTCCTGAGTATGGGATACCACATGTTTGGGACTTTTTGGGGGCCTAACTGCATACGGGGCCCCAAAATCACTGCCTTCAGGATTTCTAAGGGCATAAATTTTTGATTTCACTCCTCACTACCTATCACAGTTTCGTAGGCCATAAAATGCCAAGATAGCACAAAACCCCCCCAAATGACCCCATTTTGAAAAGTAGACACCCCAAGCTATTTGCTGAGAGGCATGGTGAGTATTTTGCAGCTCTCATTTGTTTTTGAAAAGGAAGAAAGACAAGAAAAATGTATTTTTTTTCTTTTTTCAATTTTCAAAACTTTGTGCAAAAAGTGAGGTCATTTGGGGGGGTTTGTGCCATCTGGGCATTCCATTGCCTCCGAAACTGTGATAGACAGTGAAGAGTGAAATCAAAAATTTACACGCTTAGAAAGCCTGAAGGCGGTGCTTGGATTTCAGGGTCCCGTACGCAGCTAGGCTCCCAAAAAGTCTCACACATGTGGTATCCCCGAACTCAGGAGAAGCAACAGAATGTATTTTGGGGTGTAATTTCTCATATTCCCATGGCATGTTTGAGCAATATATCATTTAGTGACAACTTTGTGCAAAAAAAAAAAATGTTGTCTTTTTCCCACAACTTGTGTCACAATATAAATATTCCATGGACTCGACATGCCTCTCAGCAAATAGCTTGGGGTGTCTACTTTGCAAAATGGGGTCATTTGGGGGGGTTTTCAACTGTCCTGGCATTTTATGCACAACATTTAGAAGCTTATGTCACACATCACCCACTCTTCTAACCATTTGAAGACAAAGCCCTTTCTGACACTTTTTTGTTTACATGAAAATATAATTTTTTACAGTATAACAGTAAGACTTACCATACCTGCAAAGCAAATACAAAAAAAACATAGTAAAAAATAAAACATTTAACGCAACCTGTGCCTAAAATATATATATGCCGAAGCATGGGGGCATCCTCCCGCAAAAGGTAGGAGCAAATCGCTCCTCCACCCACTGCTGCTCCCATGCTTCGGCATATATGCTGAAGTATGTAACTGTGGTGGTGAAATCACCTCCGACAGCGCTGGAGTCACGGCTTTATGTATCGTGGGAGCAAACGCCGTTGCTGTCAAGATAAATAAATCCGCGCTGCAGCTGAATGGCCTACCTGAAAACAAAAAAATGGTTAACAATGAAACACAGTAAACTATAAAAAAATTACATACCTGAAAAGCAAACATGATAAAACATAACAACAATAAAACATTGCAGAATAGAATACAGTAAAAGAGAGCAGAACAATAGAGAGAGAATAGAGGGAGAGAGAACAATAAAACAACAACTATTTTTGTTTTTTTTATTTTATATTTTTTTGTGTATTTTTTTTTTTTTACATTTTTTTTATAACTGTAACTTTTATAACTGTAACCGGTTCCAGGTTTGGGTCTCTCAAAATGCGATGGCATCTTGGGAGACCCTGTGAAAGTGTGTCCTAGTCTGTGCAATGCTGTACCCTACACTAAAACTCAACTAGTGTATGGTAGCGCTCAAAACATTCACCAATGCATAGACCAGGATTGTCAGGACAGGAGGGACAATAATACCAGGTGTCACGCCAATATCTTTCTGCAGACACAACATTTTCTTTGGGGGGCTCGTTGGGTAGGGGTACTCGGGAGGACATAAGGAAAATGCCTCTCATGCAGCCGGCCTACTGCATTTGGTTGGGGAAGGTGAGGTGGAGCACCATCAGGATACAGAAGGGCTCTGACGATCTCTTCCTGGAATTTAAGGAAGGATCCAGTCTATCCTGAAGCTCTGTATAGCACATGAGCGTTCAGCAAAGCCAATTGAAATAAGTATAAAGACACTTTTTTGTACCAGCGTCTGGCCTTATGGGCATCTAGGTACCGCGCCAACAACTGGTCATTGAGGTCCACCCCTCCCATATTTTGGTTATATTCGTGGACACAGAGGGGTTTCTCCACAACACCAGTCGTCGTAGTAATTTGGGCCGTCGTGTCTGCATGAAGGGAGGTAAGAACAAAAACATTCGAAAACATGCAAGAACTGCAGGGCTCTCGTATGGAGCAGAGCAGTACTAGCTATTCCTTCTGGTGAACTGGCAAGCACCAGCGACCTAGTACACCCTGGTCGTACATCCAGCACTGCAGTATCACGTGGTGATGTGGCGAGTCCCATAAGTGCAGTTCAAGCTGGCAAGGTGGCAAGTAGTGTCCCGCTGCCACCAAGAAGACGAACACAGGCCCGTCGTGCCCATAGTGCCCTTCCTGCTGCATTCGCCAATCCTAATTGGGAGCCCACCACTTCTGCAGCACCTGTACTTCCCCCATTCACTGGCCAACCCGGAATTTAGGTAGAAACAGTTGATTTTACGCCACTTGATTTTTATTCACTGTTTTTCACCGAAGATCTCTATAGATCTATTGTGGGCCAATGCAATTTATACGCTGGTCAACACATCGCCACTATTCCCCAGTCCTTCCTTGCCAGAGATTGGAGACCAATTACGGTCTCCGAATTTAAGCTCTTTCTGGGCCTTTCCCTCAACATGGGCATAACTAAAAAGAGTGAGTTGCAGTCATATTGGTCCACTGACCCAATTCACCATATGCCCTTGTTCTCTGCCTCAATGACCAGGGCACGATACCAGCAGATCTTGCGGTTCATGCACTTCAACAACAATGAACTCTGTCGTCCTCGTGGAGACCCTGAATACGATCGGCTCTACAAAATTCGGCCCCTCGTAAACCACTTCAACCAACGTTTTGCAGACGTGTTTACTCCCCATCAAGTTGTCTGCGTTGATGAGTCCCTGATTAAATTTTCTGGCCGCTTGTCATTCAAACAGTACCTTCCCAGCAAGCGTGCCAGATACGGGGTCAAGATGTATAAGCTCTGTGACAGGGCCACAGGCTACACATGTAGATTTATGGTTTACGAGGGCAAAGATAGTCACGTAGAGCCGACAAACTGCCCTGACTACATAGGAAGCACTGGTAAGATAGCGTGGGACTTGGTGTCACCCTTATTCGGAAAGGGGTACCACTTGTACGTGGACAATTATTACACAAGCGTGCCACTTTTTAATCACCTTTTTGATCAACAGATTGGAGCATGTGGCACCATGCGACCTAATCGCCGGGGCTTTCCCCAGCGGCTTGTAGATTCCCGTCTTAGGCTGGGGGAGAGAGCCTGCTTGCAGTGTAATAATTTGCTCGCTATGAAGTGGAGGGATAATAAGAATGTTTTCGTTCTTACCTCCCTTCATGCAGACACGACGGCCCAAATTACTACGACGACTGGTGTTGTGGAGAAACCCCTCTGTGTCCACGAATATAACCAAAATATGGGAGGGGTGGACCTCAATGACCAGTTGTTGGCGCGGTACCTAGATGCCCATAAGGCCAGACGCTGGTACAAAAAAGTGTCTTTATACTTATTAAGGACAGAAGAAGAAGTTTGGGGTCTGGTACACCTGACCTTGGCAGGGACCACAACTCCGTCGTCAGAGCTATCTGTCATGGAGCCGCTGTCGTCTACAGGATCGTATTTTGAGCCTGAATCGGACAGATGAGTGACTTCCTCTTCACTAACTGTCATGCTCAGAAACGTGTAGGCCTCTTCATTAGTGTGCCTTCGATTTGCCATTTTGGGCTCTAAATTTAGTGGTACACTAGTGAGACTCACAGGCAAAAAAGCTCCTGACTGTCAGCGACTGTATCAAAACGCTACCAAAAAACTGTTAGCGATCGCAGGGATCAGGCCTGACTCTGCAAACGCTGCAGTTATGTGTGCTTAGTGTTTTGTAAGTGTCAGTGATCGATCGATACTGCACTTGGGTGGGCTGGGCTGGGCTGAAGGGCAAAACGCAGGTGCTAGCAGGTATCTGGGCTGATCCCGCTAACACTGCGTTTTTGGGGACCCTAAACTGCTGGGGACGCTAGTATAGATCTGATCAGATCAGATATTGATCCGTTCAGATACTATACCACTAAGGGAGGTGTATGCTGCGTGCATGGGTGTTAGCGGTACTGGCGCTAACCTGATGCTGCCTGGGGCGATGCAGACCTTATCTGACCCTAAAAACTTAACTTATATCATCGCCGGGCGATTAGGGGATTAAACCTTTATAAGGTAATAAATGGCGGGTGCCCTAAAACTATAATAAACAAACTAACTAACCAGCGTCACCCGTAGCAGTTATATGGTGATCACTGGTGAAAGGGTTAACTAGGGGGCAATCAGGGGGTTAAAACCTTTATTAGGTAGTATATGGGGGTCCCTGTCGCTATAAAACACTGACGGCGAACCTATATACTTACCTCCCTAACTAGCGTCACCTGTGTCACTAATACAGCGATCAGAAAAACGATCGCTTAGTGACACTGGCGACAGGGGGTGATCACGGGGTTAAAACTTTATTAGGGGGGGTTAGGGGGGTACCCTAGACCTAAAGGGGGCTAACCCTAACTGCCCTACCACTTATAACTATCACAAACTGACACCAATGCAATAATCAGAAAAAAAAATGCTTTTGGTGTCACTGTGACAGGGGGTACAGGGGGGTGATCGGGGGGTGACTGGGGGGTGACGGGGGGTGAAAAGTGTGCCTGCATGTTCTACTGGAAGTGTAGTGTTGGTGCAAACTTACTTGGATGTCTTCTCTCCTTGGCGCCGGAACGAAAAGACCGGCTCGAGGAGAGATGACATCACTTCCTCCGCTTCTGTTTCCATTACAGAAGCCGAGGAAGCATTTCATTCGCCAGGAGCGATCGCGAGGGGGGAGCCACGAATGAGTGGCCTCCCCCTCACCTTTGATTGCCCCTGATGATAATCAGACCGCCGCAGGCACCGGGGGGGTCCGTTCGGATCCCCCGGCCGCGGGCAGGCAAGGACGTACAGGTAAGTCCTTATGCCTGCCCGTGCCATTCTGCCGATGTACATCGCCGTGCGGCGGTCAGCAACTGGTTAAAATCACTGCTCCTGAAAAAACGGCCATTTTTACAACTTTTTTTGCATTGATACATGTCCCCTGGGGCAGGACCCGGGTCCCCAAACCCTTTTTAGGACAATACCATGCAAATTAGCCTTTAAAATTATCACTTTTGATTTTGAACGTTCGAGTCCCATAGACTTCAATGGGGTTCTAACGTTCGTGCGAAGTTTCAGTCCGGTGCGCAGTGCCATCTTAAGAGCATTATAGGCCCCCTGGCAATACAGTGCACTGGGGCCCTGTCTACACAATCACGCACGAGAATAAAAATGCACCACTAAATCATACAACTAAATAAAACAAAATAAATATATATAAATGTACACACTCTGGTGCTGCTGGTGCTGCTTGGTGGGTATTAATGCAGGCGTGGGTACTGCTGGTGCTGGTGGGTATTAATGCTGGCATGGGTACTGCTGGTGCTGGTGGGTATTAATGCTGGTGTGGGTACTGCTGGTGCTAGTGGGTATTAATGCTGGGGTGGGTACTGCTGGTGGGTAATAATGCTGGCGTGGGTACTACTGGTGCTGGTGGGTATTAATGCTGGCGTGTGTATTGCTGCCTGGCTCCTCTGAGACGCGGAGGTGTGACAGGAAGCATGCGGCTGCAGTAGAGAGCAGAGCCGATGCTTCCTGTTTCTTTCTATCTCAAGGCGGAGTGCATTTCATATCACTCCGCCTGTGAAGAGCCATAACTACACATAAAGAAAGCATTGGCTCCATTCTTTACAGTGACAGCTGATTCACACTGCACACTGCCCGCCGCTGAGTCGCTGACTGATATCGGGACTGATCGCGTGGCACTCTGTCTCTGTGAGGGAGTGGCACCGCACAGCACTGGCACAATGCTGCAGCGAACTTTGTGACACCTGAATAATGCTTGGCTGGAGTCGCTGGGCAGGTGGGGCCCCCCAGGCAAGTAGGGCCCCCCGGAAACTGCCCACCATGCCCATGCAAAAAGACGGCCCTGCTGGTGCGAACCGAACCGGGGGGTGTTCGGCTCATCCCTACTGGCCACATACAGAGGCCCAACATGCAGAGAGCACCATCAGGGACATACATTTCAAATCTAATTTGACTACCTATTATAGGGCGTACACATGGTCGGACTTTATTCGGACATTCTGACAACAAAATCCTAGGATTTTTTCTGACGGATGTTGGCTCAAACTTATTTTGTCTACACACGGTCGCACAAAGTTGTCGGAATTTCCAATCGCCAACCACGCGGTCACGTACACCATGTACGATGAGACTAGAAAAGGCCGGTTCAGAACCAAGCGCGGCACCCTTTGGGCTCCTTTTGCTAATCTCGTGTTAGTAAAAGTTTGGTGAGAGACGATTCGCGCTTTTTCAGACTCGTGGCTTTCAGATCGTTTTTTGCCATTCAGTTTGTGCTTGTGGGTTTGTATCTGCTCTTCAGTGCTTGCAGTCAGTTCGTATTGGAGTTTTCTGTGCGATCTTGTCCTCTCGTTGCTGTTTTTAAGGTCGCTCTTCACAGGCCTTGCTGTTCTTCAGTGCGTTCTGTTACTTCGTTCTGAGCAGCCGACCGTTTTCTAGCCATGTTTCGTATGCGTACTCCTCGTAGAGTTCGTGCTGTGCGGGGGCTTGGTGTTGGGGTCCTGACCTTGACACAAGTCCAGTCCATGAACAGGGTGGGGAGGAGTTCATGGACCAAGAATTGGTTGCTCCAGCGTGACCAGTTCTCTCATATGCCTTTGCTCCGTGAGATCCGTGAGAATAATCCTGATGATTTCAGGAACTTTCTCAGAATGACGGACCCCGTATTTCACCGTTTGTTGGCTTCGCTGACCCCCTATATCAGCAGGCAGGATACCTGCATGAGGCAAGCCATCACTCCGGAGCAGAGGTTGGTCGCTACCCTGCGGTATTTGGCGACAGGGAGAAGTCTGCAGGACTTGAAGTTCTCGACAGGCATCTCCCCCAGGCTCTGGGGATCCTTATCCCAGAGACCTGTTCTGCCATCATACAGGTCCTGCAGAAGGAGTATATGAAGGTAAGATTTTTATTCTTTTATATCACATTTTATTGTATTGAATGTTTGCTAATATATTGTATTTCTTTCCCGATTCCCTAATTACCATGCTTGTAATATGATGTGAATGTCCCCTTTGTTCTCATGCATGCTGGTTTTTTATGTAATTATTATTTTATGTCCTTCATACATATTTGCCCTTCACTAACCTCCCCAGCATAGTGTCTCCTGCCCTACATTCACCTCATGTAGTCACTTAACAATGTATTTTATCAGCTCCATAGTGGTGCTTTACCCCAAACACCCCCTAAAATGTTTGGAAATGTTATTTTTGATTTAAATTCAGGCAGAGTGCCAGAGTTTTTTTTTTGTGGTGTCCCCCCAAAATTTTTAGTAACCCTCCCTCCCCCAACTGCTAAGTCAGATGATCCCAATTCTCTATCCTCAATCATCTATCTGCTGACTTTGCCAAACCCATACACACTATACCCACCTCTTTACTGGTCAGATTTATGGATGAATTCCCCAAAGCATGTAGTGCAAGGGCCTGCCTGTATACTTTCCAATGGTACTGTTTAAAGTTTTTGTATCCTATTATTATCTTGATAGGTAATAGCAGAATGTCCGAATGTCCTCAAATGTGTACAATGTGTATTTATATCTTTGTATTATGACACTTCTTACCTGTCCAGTGGTCTGCCAATAGTGTAACTAAGGAGGGTCTGTTCAAAGTAATACCCATTATTTAGGCATTCATCTCTCAATGAAGTGAAGAGGGTTACCTGTCCAAGATTTCCACACACCCCCTATAATGTTTGAAATGGCCCATGAGAGGGGGGGGGGAATATGATAGGTGTACCTTATACTTTGGCCTTGATAAATTCCCCTTAGTAAATGCTATCTGGAGGTTGCCCCATAATGTTTGTGTATAATCTGCTTGCCATGTTTCTGAGTAAAAATAGTAATGTTTATTGTTTTTTTCCTCAACAGTTTCCTTCCACGCCACAGGAATGGCAGACTGTGGCCTCCCACTTTGCCGAGCGGTGGGACTTTCCTAACTGCGGAGGGGCAATTGATGGGAAACACGTCCACATCGTCCCACCACCCAACTCGGGGTCGTACTATTATAATTACAAGGGGTTTAATAGTATAGTGATGTTGGCGGTGGTGTCGGCTAATTACGACTTCTTGTATGTGGACGTGGGGAAGAATGGCCGGATGTCCGATGGTGCAGTCATCACCCAGACGGAGTTCTACAGCCGTCTCCAGAACGGCAGCTTGGACTTGCCAGCTCCAGAGGACAATGTGGAAGGACTCCCATTTGTGTTCGTTGCTGATGAAGCGTTTGCGCTGGGGGACCACCTGATGCGGCTATTCCCAATGAGGACCCTCACCCCGGAACAGAGGGTTTTTAATTACCAGCTGGCCAGAGCCCGAAGAGTGGTGGAGAACACATTTGGAATCCTGGCCAGCCGGTTCCGACTATTTCTGACACCCATCCATATGACGGAGTATAAACTGAACCATATTATACTGGCGTGCTGTGTTCTCCATAACTTTTTAAGGAAACATTCGGCCAACTATGCTGGCTCAGTTGGGCCTGAGGCCAGAATCCTACATCAAACCACACTGAGGGCGCTTGAAAGTGGCCGTCCTGGCTTGCCCTCCCTGAGTGCCCGTGATGTCCGGTTACGCTACCTGGAGTTCTTTGCGGGTAGGGGGGCTATCAATATGCCAGACAATCTGTGAAGCCTTTTTATAATAAAAAAAAAAAAATTCTTGGTGGACATTTACTGCTTGTGTTTGTTTTAGCTGACCCTGACAGAAATGTGTTGAGTCCAGAAAATGTCGTGATTGTGTAACCTTATACAAAGCACTGTTGGCTGTTATTTCCTAAATGCAAAAACACATTTCACTACAAGTGCACTTGCAACTGCACTGAAACTGTACTTGTAGTGCAAAGAGGATTTGTCCTTAGGAAATAACACCCATTTTTGCAGAAAACAGCAATTACATCACCCCAAAAGTGTTGTATTGTAGTGTTGAGACAATAATCCACACATTCTTGAGTAAGCAACTTTTTTATACCTGCACAATCACATGTGCATTTACCAAAGGTTTTTAAAACAAACCAACATGTTTGTTGTATAACAATTTTTGCAGTAGCATTAGCAAAAATCGAAATGTCCATTTCAGATAAAACAGACCTGTGTAAAACCAACAAGAAAGCCAAAAAACTTGAACTTACAAAGTTCACATTAGGTAAAACCTGAAGGCTATATCAGACTTCAGTATTTAGGAACTGGGTTTGATATAGCGTTCAGATGGGGGGAAATCACCCCAGGAAAAGCCAAATTTGGAAGATGCACACCAATTTACGAATGTCAACATGTGCTATCTGCCATCAGGGGGGTCAAGGGACGTGTTTTGGGGGAGCAAGCCCTTCCTCAACGCTAGTTTATAATTGAGGAAGGGGTTGCACCCCCAAAACGCGTCCATTAATCTCCCGTGATGGCAGATAGCACATGTTGGCACACTGTGTGCATCCTCCAAATTTGGCTTTTCAAAACATTGCAAAAATATTTAAAAGATTGGACCACAATCCAAAAAGTGATTTTGTGGGGTTTTAAATTTGCCCCAAAACATCAATGATGTTATTTTTTTTTTAATCACATCATTGATTTTTTGCTGTATGTTTTGCAGTTCTACATTACACCCCATGATCTCCCCGATCAGGATCTGGGCACTTTCTGATGTGAAACGTTCTGGATCCACAACCTCACGATCACCTAAAAAGAGAGAAAAAAACAAAAACAGGTATCAAAAATCTGCCACCATCCATCTCTTTTACCTGAGCCTGTGGTCGCAGACACTCACCTGTTGTGGTGCCAATCTCCACCACATCTTCTTCTTCCTCCTGCTCTTCTTGTGTTGGTGTTAGTTCCCCTTCTTCCAGAGGTGGGGGGTCTGTGGTCTCCTCGGATGAGGGGTGTCCTCCGAGTCTTTTCTCCCCTATGTAAAACAAAAATGGTATAATTAGCAGAACTATAAATAGGAAACATTGCTTGGAAGTGGGGTACAATTGTCTATTTTTGCCGAGTTCAAAGATGTATTTTTTTTTATTGGCCTTTGTCAAGCTACAATTCTTTACCTGTTTAGTACAAGCTTCACAGATGGAGACCCCCCTATAGTATACACTGGAGCACCTGTGTGGCCCCCTAATAAAAATGGTGTTCTTGTGTCCCACACTAGTGCTCCAGTGTCCAGATGTGAAAACAGCTGCTCAGTGTCCTCTCCTTACACACAATCTAGTTGGCATTTCATTCTAGTAACAAACCCATCTACACAAACAACTATTTGCCATCCAAGTAGGCCCAAAAAAAATGTGGGAAAATGCATATGGCACAAACAATGGTGTTTTAGAGGCGGAAAGAAAAATGTTTGATACGAACGAATAATGGGCCCATGAACATTAAAGTTGCCCTTTTAAACGTTGCAATTAATAAAAGCATATGGAGCAGCACGAACGCAATAAAAACAGAAAGAATAGGAACACAGCACAACTACTTACTTTTTTGCAGCACTCTCCGGATCTTTCGGTACTGCTCTGGCTCTCTCAATTTCAGGTCCGACCACCGCTTCCTGAGCTGATCTTTCCATCGTCGTACCCCGAAATTCTTCTGCAGACTTTTGATCACTTTCGCCATGATCTTGGCCTTTCTGATATTGGGGTTGGGGTAAGGCCCATACTTTCCGTCATAGTCGGACTTCTTCATGATGTCGACCATCTCCAACATCTCCCCAAAGGACATATTTGTGGCCTTAAAACGTCTCCTTCTGGATCGGGACGTGTCCGGATCCGGGCTTTCCTCCTCCTCATTCCTGCAATTAGCACGCACCTGCTGTGACACCGCCATGTGCTCTTCTCCCACTGCGCTAAACGAAAAGGGGTGGGGAATAGACTAGAAAGAACGTCAGTGGCGGGCGGAGTTACACGCATGTGCAGTGTGTATAAAGCGTAACACGCGTGCGTATTACGTACGATCTGTGAGCGGAGGAAGGAGCATTGGACGCGCCGATCGTAAGAACGAAGGTAAGAGACAAACTTGTGCCTATACTGCTTCTACATTGAAGCCTATGTTGTAACAAGATTAGGAGAGTTTTGTCTGACATTAGACTTTGTCTTGTGTTGTGTCTTGCAGCATGGATATGCTAATGAAAGATAATGACTTCATGTCAGTATTCCTAGATATGTTAAGGGAGCTGCCCTGTCTGTGGGAGGTTAAACACCCCCATTTCAAGAACCAAGCAAAGAGGAAGGCAGCACTGGAGCAATTGTGTGAAATTGTGAAGCAGGTGATCCCCACAGCAGACATCACCTATTTAAAGAAATTAATTGGTGGCCTGAGGAGTACATATCTAAGGGAGCGCAAGAAAGTCCTGGATTCACAGAGATCCGGAGCAGCAGATGACATCTATGTGCCCAGGATGTGGTACTACGACAGGCTGCATTTTCTGGCAGGCCAGACTGAACCCAGGCCATCCCTCTCCAGTCTTCCTTACACGCTTCCTTTCCCCCCAGCTGAGGCTTCTGACGCCCAACCTGGGCCTTCCAGGCCACATGTGGAGGAGCCCAGATTGAGCCAGGTATAGCATTCCTGTAAATATTTCTGCTTGTCCAATCAATGATGTTAACTAGATGTTAGTTGGGAGTACTAATTTATGATTGTGATTGATGAAGCAAAAACTAAAACCATGTCCTTTTTTCATACACAGGGAAGTCTCAGCCAGGAGGTGGCCGGGCCGAGCCGGCTGGCTGATCTGCAGGTCCCTCCACCCCCCCGAAAAGAGAAAGTAACAGTAGGAGGAGTGCCCTAAAGGAGGCTACCAGAGGACTCTTTTGGAGGGCTACAGAGGTCCTGGGAGCACGACAGACCGTGGAGGAGGACATTGCTGCCGTCATTACCTATAAAATGCAGAGGATGGAGGAGGGCCAACAAGTCATGTGTGAGGCGCTTATATTGGAGGCTCTTAACAAAGGTATGAGGGGCCAAATGACAGCTCAGACACACCTTTGCGATGGTCCTCCTCCTCCTCCTGCAGGTCCTCCTCCTCGTCCTCCCTCTCCTCCAGGTCCTCCCAGTCCTCCTCCAGGTCCTACTCCTCCTCCTGCCACATCTCCAACTGCACAGCCACAGCCGGGAAGGAAGCGTGAAAGGAAGACCAGAAAGTGAGGACCCTGGATCCAGTCTGGTCGGCCAAAAAATGCAGCCTCTTGTGGTACCACAACCTGGGGACACACATATCATCTGCTGCTTTCCGGATCTCTGCGAATTCTGGACCAGACTGCCCTCCTTTACATATGGACTCCTCAGGCCACCAATTTTGATGTTCAAGAATTGATGTCTGCCGTGGGGGTCCCAGGCTTCACTAATTTCTCTTGTTGATCCAGTGTTGCCTTCCTCTTTGTTTGGTTCTGATCCCTTAATAAAGGATTTTTGTTTTGAATTATACTCTCCTATGTGTTTTACTTCAAAAATGACAGTTTGTTTGTGAGGATTCAGGTACATTTCAAATATAGAATGTGAAATGAACAAGGGACACCAACACCAAACAATCTCCTGGAGATTAAATAATAAAAGATATCAATGTTGTTGGGGTAACTTGACACACAAAACACACACAAAAATATTCTGGAGTAAAAATAAAAATAACATTGAACAAAGATCAGCCTTTGAAAAAATCCAAAATTAAATAAAAAAAAGGCTTAAAATCCCCCAAAGAATTAAATTAAAAAAAAAAAATTCTGTCAGATGTGACAACTAATAACAATATATTCAGGGATTCCCAATAAAAAAACAAAAATAAAACTTTGTGAGAAGTGTGTGTGAATATGAGCAGCAAAACTACTTAATTCTTGTCACATTATAAAGAAGAAGAGAGTGCACTGTATTAAACCATTTTTAACATTGCAGCGTGACGAAAGCGCTGTATCCATTGCGAACGCTAAGTTTACCAGAACGAGCTGTTCCGTCTTGGAATTTCTTCTGAGCATGCGTGGCACTTTGTGCGTCGGAACAGGCCACACACGGTCGGAATTGACGCGATCGGATTTTGTTGTCGGAAAATTTTATCTCCTGCTCTCCAACTTTGTGTGTCGGAAAATCCGATGGAAAATGTCCGATGGAGCCCACACACGGTTGGAATTTCCGACAACACGCTCCGATCGGACATTTTCCATCGGAAAATCCGTCCGTGTGTACGGGGCATTACACTTTTGTGAGACACTGATGAGCACTGTAGTGGCATGGAAGTGGCATGGATGAGAACTGATGTGGCATGGATGTGGCACAGATGAGCACTGATGTAGCATGGCTGTGGCATGGATGAGCACAGATAAGGCATGAGTGAGCATTAATGAGCCATGGATGGGCATGGATGTGCATGGATGGAGAATGGATAAACATGGATAAGCATGGATGGAGCATGGATTATCCAGGGATAGATGGAGCATGAATGAGCAAAGATGGAGCATAGATGAGCACCAATGGAGCATGGATGAGCACAAATTTAGCATGGATGAGCACGGATTGAGCATGAATGAGCACGGATGGAGCGCGGATGAGCCAGGGATGGATGGAGCATGGATGAGCATGGATGGATGGAGCACGAATGAGCCAGGGATGAATGGATGAGCTAGGGATGGATGGAGCATGGATGAGCCAGGGATGGATGAAGCATTAATGAGCATGGATTGGACATGGATGAGCACAGATGGAGCATGGATGAGGCAGGTATGGATGTTGCACAGATGAGCCAGGGATGGATGGAGAATGGATGAGCACAGATGGATAGAGCACGAATGAGCCAGGGATGGATGGAGGATGGATGAGCATGGATAGATGGAGCTCGGATGAGCCAGGGATGGATGAAGCATGGATGAGCCAGGGATAAATGGAGCATGGATGAGCACGGATGGAGCACAAATTGAGCATGGATGAGTACGGATGAGCCAGGGATGGTTGGAGCACAGATGAGCAAAGGATGGATGGAGCACAGATGAGCCAGGGATGGATGGAGCATGGATGAGCACGGATGCAGCACGGATTAAGCATGGATGAGCACGGATGGAGCACGGATGAGCCAGGGATGGATGTAGCACAGATGAGCCAGAGATGGATGGAGCATGGATAAGCTCAGATGGATGGAGCACGGATGAGCCAGGGATAAATGGAGCATGGATGAGCCAGGGATGGATGAAGTATAGATGGGCACATATGGAGCTTGGATGGGCATATATAGAGCATGGATGGGCACATATGAGGCATGGATAAGCACATATGGAGCATGGATGGGCACATATGAGGCATGTATAAGCACATATGGAGCATGGATGAGCCAGGGATGGATGAATGGATGTAGCATGGGTGGGCACAGATCAGCACTGCGCACAACCCACAGCGCTGCTGCACCCGGATCCCCCCTCTCCTCGCTTACTGTACAGATCGGTGCGAGGAGAGGGGAAGAGCTGCACTGGACAAGCTCCGGTTTGTTGACAAGTGATCGCTCCTTCATTGGATGAAGCGATCACATGGTAAAGGGCCGCTGTCATTGGCCCTTTACCACGTTCCGTGACACGCTGGGTCTGGGGGACCCGATGGTCACAGGCATTCCGAGGTGTGCGCCCTAGGGGGCGTGCGGGAGCACGATTCTGTGAGGATGCCCTCCCAGAATAAGCTGACCGTGCTGTAGCCGTCTTTCAGCTTGTGGTTAACATTTACTAAGATTTTAACCGCGCAGTGAACAAACTCATGTGAACGAGTGCAAGAGCCACTTGAGCATGCCCACTGGTTACATTGATCGCACACAGTTCTAAACGTACTTGCAGGCACAGCAGGCTTTCTCTGAAAAAGTTACTTTCTCATTTTATTTTGGCCATATTTGTTACTTGGGCAGTTGTTACTAATGGAAAAGAGAAGCTGCGCTATATAAAATTAAACCAACAATGACTTGTATATAAAGATGTGTGCATTGACAAAGTCCATAAAAGACACCCAGGTGAGCTTGATCAAACTTAAGTGCTGCCACCTAATAGAAAACTCGCTTACCAGATGGCAAGCAAAAGCATGCAGTTGGCTATAGCGCAGCCACAGCCTTTGCTTGTTACTAAACTTCCTCACATCACCCCATAATATTGGCACCTCCATCTTCTGTCAATATTGAATTGGAGATGCCGTGCGCCATGTCCATAGTGGCGCACAGATTGCATTCTCTCATGCGCTATAGTAAATGGGGGATTTGAGCTCTGCTACCAGCGCACCGTTTTGTAAATATGGAAATGTGCATTGTGCCTCGCCGTGCGCCTCTACTATTGGCGCACGGTTTTCGTAAATTACCCACTGTGTCTGAGTCATCTGCACTATCACTTGCACTATCACTTGCGTTAGGCATCAAGAACAGAAGGCATTCCACTCTCTTCTCCTTCTGGTGCACCCAAGATGTCCTGAGCTGAATATATATATGTCACCTTGCCCATAACCCTAATGCCCCGTACACACGATCGGACATTGATCGGACATTCTGACAACAAAATCCATGGATTTTTTCCGACGGATGTTGGCTCAAACTTGTTTTGCGTACACACAGTCGCACAAAGTTGTTGGAATTTCCGATTGCCAAGAACGCGGTGACGTACACCACGTACGACGAGACTAGAAAAGGCCAGTTCAGAACCAAGCGCGGCACCATATGGGCTCCTTTTGCTAATCTTGTTAGTGAAAGTTTGGTGGAAGACGATTCGTGCTTTTTCAGACTCGTGGTTTTCAGATCATTTTCTGCTGTTCAGTTTGTGCATGTGGGTTTGTATCTGCTCTTCAGTGCGTGCAGCGAGTACCATTGACTCTTGTCATTGTGTTCTTGTTCATTCGTTACTGTTTTTCAGGTCGCTCTTCACAGGCCTTGCTGTTCTTCAGTGCTTTCTGTTACCTTGTTCTGAGCAGCCAACCGTTTTCTAGCCATGTTGCGTATACGTACTCCTCGTAAAGTTCGTGCTGTGTGGGGGCTTGGTGTTGGGGTCCTGACTTTGACAAAAGTCCAGTCCATGAACAGGGTGGGGAGGAGTTCATGTACCAAGAATTGGTTGCTTCAGCGTGACCAGTTGTGTCACATGCCTTTGCTCCGTGAGATCCGTGAGAATAATGCTGATAATTTCAGGAACTTTCTCAGGATGACGGACCCCTTATTTCACCTTTTGTTGGCTTTGCTGACCCCTTATATTAGCAGGCAGGATACCTGCATGAGGCAAGCCATCACTCCGGAGCAAAGGCTAGTCACCACCCTGCGGTACTTGGCGACGGGGAGAAGCCTGCAGGACCTCAAGTTCTTGACAGGCATCTCCCCCCGGACTCTAGGGATCATTATCCCAGAGACCTGTTCTGCCATCATCCAGGTCCTGCAGAAGGATTATATTAAGGTAAGATTTATCCTTTAACATCACATTTTATTGTATTTAATGTTTGCTAATATATTGTATTTCTTTCCTCATTCCCTAATTACCATGATTGTATTATGCTGTGAACGTCCCCTTTGTTCAAATGCATGCTGGATTTTTATGAAATAATTTTTTTGTCCTTCATACATATTTGCCTTCACTTACCTCCCCAGCATGGTCTCCTGGCCCTATATTCACCTTGTGTATTCACTTAACAATGTATTTTATCAGCTCCATAGTAGTGTTTTACCCCAAACACCCCCTAAAATGTTTTTAAATGTGATTTGTGCTTTAAATTCAGGCAGAGAGCCAGAGGCTTTTTTTGGGGGGTCCCCAAATCATTTGGAACCCTACCTCCCCCCAACTGCTAAGTCAGCTGATAACGATTCTTTATCTATCCTCAATCATCTATCTGCTGACTTTGCCAAACCCATACATACTATAGCCATCTCTTTCGTGGTCAGATTTATGGATGAATTCCCCAAAGCATGTATTGCAAGGGCCTGCCTGTATACTTTCAAATGGTACTGTTTCAAGTTTTTGTATCCTATTATTATATTGATAGGTAATAGTAGAATTTCCAAATGTGCTCAAATGTGTACAATGTGTATTTATATATTTGTATTAAGACACTTCTTACCTGTCCAGTGGGCTGCCAATAGTGTAACTAAGGAGGGGCTGGCCAAAGTAATACCTATTATTTAGACATTCATCTCTCAATGAAGTGGAGAGGGTTACCTGTCCAAGAGCTCCCCCCCCTAAAATGTTAGAAATGGCCTGAGGGGGGGGGATCTGATAGGTGTACCTTATACTTTGGTCTTTAAAAACGCCCTCAAATAAATAGTATCTTGATGTTGGCCAAGAATGTTTGTGTCTAATCTGCTTTCCCTGTTTATGTGCAAAATGACTAATTTGTATTTCTTGTTTGACTCCACAGTTTCCTTCCACGCCACAGGAATGGCAGACTGTGGCCTCCCACTTTGCCCAGCGGTGGGACTTTCCTAACTGCAGAGGGGCAATTAATGGGAAACACGTCCACATCATCCCACCACCCAACTCGGGGTCATACTATTTCAACTATAAGGGGTTCAATAGTATTGTGATGTTGGTGGTGGTGTCGGCTACTTAGGAGTTCCTGTATGTTGACGTGTGGAAGAATGGCCGGATGTCAGATGGTGGAGTAATCGCCCAGATGGAGTTCTACAGGCATCTCCAGAATGACAGCTTGGACTTGCCACCTCCAGAAGACAATGTGGAAGGACTCCCATTCGTCTTCGTTGCAGATGAAGCGTTTGCACTGGGGGACCATCTTATGCGGCCATTCCCTATGAGGACCCTCACCCCGGACCAGAGGGTTTTTAATTACCGGCTGGCCAGAGCCAGAAGAGTGGTGGAGAACACGTTTGAAATCATGGCCAGCCGGTTCCACCTATTTCTTACACACATACACATGGCGGAGTACAAACTGAATCATATCATCCTGGGGTGCTGTGTTCTACACAACTTTTTACGGCAACATTCTGACAACTATGCTGGCTCAGTTGGGCCTGAGGCTGGAATTCAAAATGAACCAACCCTGACGGTGCTTGAAAGTGGCCGTCCTGGCTTGCCCCCCCTGAGTGCTCATGATGTCTGTCTAAGATACCTTGAATACTTTGCGGGTAGGGAGGCTATCAATATGCCAGACAATGTCTGAAACATTTTTCAAATAAAAAAAAAAAAATTAACTACTAAAATCTTTGGTGACATTTACTGCTTGTGTTTCTTTTAGCTGACCCTGACAGAAATGTGGTGAGTCCTGAAAATGGCGTGATTGTGTAACATTACAAAGCATTGTTGGGTGTTATTTACTAAAGGCAAAGACACTTTGCACTACAAGTGCACTTGAAACTGCACTTGTAGTGCAAAGTGGATTTTCCCTTAGGAAAAAACCCCCATTGTCACTGAAAACACCAATTAGAGCACAACAAAAGTTTTGGAGCGTTGAAACAAATCCACACATTTTTTATTAACAATCTTGTTAATACCAGCACAATCACATGTGCATTTAGAAAAGGTTTTTTTTAAAAAAAACAACATGTTTGTTGTATAACAATTTTTGGGATCACATTAGAAAAAGTAGAAATGTCCATTTAAGATAAAACAGGCATGTTTAAAACCAACAAGAAAGACAGAAATCTTGAACTTACAAAGTTCACATTTGGTAGAACTTGAAGGCAATATCAGACATGAGTATTTACAAACTGTGTTTGATATTGCATTCAGATGGGGTGAAGTCGCCCCTATAAAAGCCAAATTTTGAAGATGCACACCGATTGCCGAATGTCAACATGTGCTAGCTGCCATCACAGGGGATCAATGTACGTGTTTTGTGGGTGCAACCCCTTCCTCACAGCTACTTTATTATTGAGGAAGGGGTTGCACCCCCAAAACGCATCCATTAATCTCCCATGATGGCAGAGAGCACATGTTGACACACTGTGTGCCTCTTCAAAATTTGGCTTTTTGCAATAATGTCAAAAAATGGTAAAAATTTTTAGCTCACAAAAAGCGCAAAAAAAAGGAATTTTGAGGGGTTTTAAACTCTCCCTAAAACATCAATGATGTTCTTCATTTTTTGTTGAACATCATTGATGTTTTTCAGGATGTTTTCCAAGTCCCTATTACACCCCATGATCTCCCCGATCAGGATCTGTGCACTTTCCGAGGTGAAATGACCTGGATCCACAACATCACGATCACCTAAAAAGATAGAAACAAAAACACACCGTGTATTATAAATATGCCGGCATCCATCTCTTACCTGAGCCTGTGGTCGCAGACACTCACCTGTTGTGGTGCCAATTTCCACCACGTCTTCCTCCTCCTGCTCTGCTTGGCTTGGGTGGATTTCCCCTTCTTCCAGAGGTGGGGGGTCTGTGGTCTCCTCGGATGAGGGGTGTCCTCCGAGTCTTTTCTCCCCTATGTAAAAAAAAAATAGGTATACTTAGCACACAGATATTTGATGGCAGAAATAGGAATATGAAACATTGCTTGGAAGTGGGGTACAATTGTCTATTTTGGCAGAGTTCCAAGATGTAGAATTAGTGTCCTTTGTCAAGCTTCAATACTTTACCTGTTTTGTACAAGCTTCACAGATGGAGACACCCCTATAGTATACACTGGAGCACCTGTGTGGGCCCCCTAATAAAAAGGTTGTTCTTGTGTCCCACACTAGTGCCACAGCGTCCAGATGTGTAAACAGCTGCTGAGTGTCCTCTCCTTACACAGAATCTAGTTTGCATTTCATTCTAGTTACAAACCCATCTACACAACCAAATTATTTGCAGACAAGTAGGCCATAAAAAATGTGGGCAAATGCATATGGCCAAAACAATGGTGTTTTCTAGGCCAAATGAACAATGTTTTATACGAACAAATAATGTGCCCATGAACATGAAAGTTGCCATTTTAAACTGGATAACAATTAAGAAAAGCACATGGAGCAGCACGAACGTAATAAACATAAAGAATAGGAACACAGGACAACTACTTACTTGCAGCACTCACCGGATCTTTCTGTACTGCTCATGCGCTCTTAATTTCAGGTCCGACCACTGCTTCCTGAGCTGATCTTTCGATCGTCGTACCCCGAAATTCCGGTGCAGACTCTTGACCACTTTCGCCATGATCTTGGCCTTTCTGACATTGGGGTTGGGGTAAGGTCCATACTTCCCGTCATAGTCGGCCCTCTTCAGGATGTCGACCATCTCCACCATCTCCCCAAAGGACATATTTGATGCCTTAAATCGTCTCTTTCTGGATCGGGACATTTCTGCCTTCAGGCTTTCCTCCTCCTCCACGTTGGTGTAATTATCAGACACCTGCTGTGTCTCCGTCATGTGCTCTTCCCCCACTGCGCCGAATGAGAAGGGGCGGGGAATAGACTAGAAAGAATGTCAGGGGCGGGCGGAGTTTCACGCATGCGCAGTGTCTATAAAGCGTAACATGCGTGCGTAGTACGTACGATCTGTGAGCGGAGGAAGGAGTAATGGAGGCGCCTATCGTGATTGCGAAGGTAAGATTTAACATTGGGCCTATACTGCTTCTAGATTGAGGCCTGTATTTGCACAAGTTTAGAAGACTTTAGGCTGACATTAGTGTTTGTCTTGTGTTGTATCTTGCAGTGAAAATGGATATCTTGAAAGATAAGGACTTTGCCAATCTTCATTAATATGTTCAGGGAGCTGCTTTGCCTGTGGCAGAAAAACCACCCTGAATATAAGAACCAAACAAAGAGGAAGGCAGCGCTGGATAATTTGTTGGAATTTGTGAAGTCGGTGATACCCACGGCAGACATTACCTATTCGAAGATCCTAATTAGTGGCCTGAGGAGCACTAATCTAAGGGAGCACAAGAAGGTCCAGGATTCCCAGAGATCAGGCGCTGCAGATGACATTTTTCATAGGCTGTGGTACTATGACAGACTGCATTTTCTGGCAGGTCAGACTGAACCCAGGCCAGCACTCTCCACTCTTCCTTCCACGCTTCCTTCCCCCCAAGCTGAGGCTTCTGATATCCAACCTGGGCCTTCCAGGCAGCAACATGTGGAGGAGCCCAGCTTGAGCCAGGTATAGAATTCTTCTAAATATTTCTGGTTGTCCAATCAATGATGTTAAATAGATGTTATTTTGGATTGCTAATTTATGATTGTGATTGATGATGCAAAAACTAAAACCATGTCCCTTTTTCATACACAGGGAATTCTCAGCCAGGAGGTGGCCGGGCCAAGCAGGCTGCCTGATACCCAGGTCCCTCCCCTCTGCCTTCAAAGACAAAGTGGCAGGAAGAGGAGTAACCTGGAGGAGGCTGCCATAGGCCTCTTTTGGAAGGCTACAGAGGCCCTGAAAACCCCCCACAGTGTGGAGGAGGACTTTGCTGGCATAACTGCCTGCAAAATGATGCAGATGGAGGAGGGCCAATGACTCCTGTGTGAGTTCTTAATTTTGGAAGCTCTCAATAAGGGGTTAAGGGGCCAAATAATATGTGCTACCCACATTTGTGACCTCACACATAGTCCTCCTCCTCCTCCTCCTCCAGGTCCCACTCCTCCTCCTCCTCCTTCTCCTCCTCCTTCAGGTCCTACTTCTCCTCCTCCCACATCTCCAACACCAGAGCCACAGCCAGGAAGGAAGCGTGGAAGGAAGACCAGAGAGTAATGGTTCAGTCTGGTCTGGCAAAATATGCAGGCTTTTGTATGACCACAGCTTGGGGACACAGATATCATCTGCTGCTTTCCGGATCTCTGGGACTTCTGGACCAGACTGCACTCCATTAGATATGGACTCCTCAGGCCACCAATTTTGCTGGAAAATAATTGATGTCTGCCCTGGGTGTCCAAGGCTTCACCTCTGCTGTTTCTCCAGCATTGCCTCCCTCTTTGTTTGGTTCTGAGACCTTAATAAAGGAATTTTTGGTTAAATTATACTCGCCTATGTGTGTTTTCCTTCAAAAAGGACAGTTTGTTTGTGAGGAGGCAGGTACATTTCAAAAATACAATGTGAAACTAACAAGGGCCACCAACACCAAGCAATCTCCTTGAGATTAAATAATACAAGATACCAATGGTGTTGTGGTAACTTGACACACAAAACACACACAAAAATATTATGGAGTAAAACCAAGAAAAAATAAAAAAAAACATCAGCCTTGAAACAAATACAAACCCCCCAAAAAAACAGCCTTGAAAAAAATACAAAACAAAAATAAAACGACAAAAAACAAATTTGGTCAGATGTGACAAATCAAAATATATTCAGGGAATCACGATAAATAATAAAGAAAGAAGTTTGTGAGAAGTCTGTGTGAATATGAGCAGCAAAACTACTTCATTCTTCTCACATTATAAAGAAGAAGAGAGTGCGCTATATTAAACAATTTTAAACATTGCAGCATGACGAAAGTGCTCTATCCATTCCGAACGCTAATTTTACCAGACCGAGCTGTTCCGTCTCGGAATTTCTTCTGAGCATGCGTGGCACTTTGTGCGTTGGAATTGTCCACACACGGTCGGAATTGACATGATCGGATTTTGTTGTCAGAAAATTTTATAGCCTGCTCTCAAACTTTGTGTGGCGGAAAATCCAATGGAAAAAGTCCGATGGAGCCCACACACGGTCGAAATTTCCGACAACGCGCTCCGATCGCACATTTTTCGTCGGAAAATCTGACCGTGTGTACGGGGCATTAGAAGTGTTATGCCGCGTACACACGGTCGGACTTTCCGGCATACTTGGTCCGGCGGACCAGAGTGTGCCGGACAATCCGCCCGTGTGTGGGCGGCGGCGGACTTTTCCGGCGGACTTCTTCCCAAAAGCCCGCCGGACCTAGATTTAAAGAAAGTTTCAAATCTTTCCGTCGGACTCAGTTTCGGGCGGAAAGTCCGCCCGTGTGTGTGCTGGTCCGACGGAAAGCCCGCTCGTGTGTAGGCTGGTCCGACAGACCAAATACGACACGAGGGCAGGGTATTGCATCTCGCGCTCGCTGCAATAGGAAAAACAAATCTTCCTATTGCGGCGAGCGCGGGGCATACCAGGCCCTTAGGTCTGGTATGGATTATAAAGGGGAACCCCTACGCCGAAAAAACGGCGTGGGGCCCCCCCTAAAATCCATACCAGACCCCGATCCGAGCACGCAGCCTGGCCGGTCAGGAAAGGGGGTGGGGACGAGCGAGCGCCCCCCCCCTCCTGAACCGTACCAGGCCGCATGCCCTCAACATGGGGGGTGGGTGCTTTGGGGGAGGGGGGCGCCCTGCGCCCCCCCCCCAAAGCACCTTGTCCCCATGTTGATGAGGACAAGGGCCTCTTCCCGACAACCCTGGCCGTTGGTTGTCGGGGTCTGCGGGCGGGGGCTTATCGGAATCTGGGAGCCCCCTTTAATAAGGGGGCCCCCAGATCCCGGCCCCCCACCCTATGTAAATGAGTATGGGGTACATGGTACCCCTACCCATTTACCTAGGAAAAAAGTGTAAGTAATAAAACACACTACACAGGTTTTTAAAATATTTTATTAAACAGCTCCGGGGGGGGGGATCTTCCTCCGGCTTTGGGGGTCTTCTTCCGGCTTCGGGGGTCCCTCCGCTTCATCTTCTCCCGGCGTCCGGTTGGTTCTTCTCCGCTCTCCGGCCTCTTCTCCTGGTGTCGCAGGTCTTCGGCCGGCCCCCTCCGCTGTCTTCATGTAGCTCTATTGCAAGCGGAGGTCCGGACTTCTTGGCTTCTTGGCTTCTTGGCTTCTCTTCTCTTCTCTTCCCCCAGATGTTGACACGACGCTCTCTCCGGCTGGACTGGTCTCTGAGGGCTGCGTTGTGACTTATATAGGCGGAGACCCCGCCCCCATATGATGTCACAGTCCTTGGGCATGCTGGGACTGTGACGTTTTAGGGGGCGTGGTCGACCCCCCTCCTGAACCATACCAGGCCGCATGCCCTCAACATGGGGGGTGGGTGCTTTGGGGGAGGGGGGCGACTTCGGGGGTCTTTTTCCGGCTTCGGGGGTCCCTCCGGTTCATCTTCTCCCGGCGTCCAGTTGGTTCTTCTCCGCTCTCTTCTCCTGGTGTTCCATTTCTTCGGCCGGCTCCTTCGCTGTCTTCACGTAGCTCTCTTGCCAGCAGAGGTCCAGACTTCTGGGCTTCTTGTCTTCTCTTCTCTTCTCCAGATGTTGACACGACGCTCTCTCCAGCTGGACTGCTCTCTGAGGGCTGCGTTGTGACTTATATAGGCGGAGACCCCGCCCCCTTATGATGTCACAGTCCCTGGGCATGCTGGGACTGTGACATTTTAGGGGGCGTGGTCAACATCACCCGGTGACCACGCCCCCTAAAACGTCACAGTCCCAGCATGCCCAGGGACTGTGACATCATAAGGGGGCGGGGTCTCCGCCTATATAAGTCACAACGCGGCCCTCAGAGAGCAGTCCAGCCGAAGAGAGCGTTGTGTCAACATCTGGAGAAGAGAAGACAAGACAAGACAAGACAAGACAAGAAGCCCAGAAGTCTGGACCTCTGCTGGCAAGAGAGCTACCTGAAGACAGCGGAGGAGCCAGCCGAAGAAATGGAACACCGGGAGAAGAGAGCGGAGAAGAACCAACTGGACGCCGGGAGAAGATGAACCGGAGGGACCCCCGAAGCCGGAAGACCCCCGAAGTTGGAGGAAGATCCCCCCCCGGAGCTGTTTAATAAAATTTTTTAAAAACCTGTGTAGTGTTTTATTATTTACACTTTTTCCCTAGGTGAATGGGTAGGGGTACCATGTACCCCATACTCATTCACATAGGGTGGGGGGCCGGGATCTGGGGGCCCTCTTATTATAGGGGGCTCACGGATTCCGATAAGCCCCCCGCCCGCAGACCCCGACAACCAACGGCCAGGATTGTCGGGAAGAGGCCCTTGTCCTCATCAACATGGGGACAAGGTGCTCGTCCCCACCCCCTTTCCTGACCGGCCAGGCTGCGTGCTCGGATCGGGGTCTGGTATGGATTTCAGGGGGGACCCCACGCCGTTTTTTCGGCGTAAGGGGTTCCCCTTTATAATCCATATCAGACCTAAGGGACTGGTATGCCCCGCGCTCGCCGCAATAGGAAAATTTGTTTTTCCTATTGCAGCGAGCACGAAATGCAATACCCTGCCCTCGCGTCGTATCTGGTCCGTTGGACCAGCATACACACGAGCAGGCTTTCCGTCGGACTAGCACACAGACGAGCGGACTTTCCGCCCGAAACTGAGTCCGACGGAAAGATTTAAAACATGTTTCAAATCTAGGTCCGGCGGGCTTTTGGGAAAAAGTCCGCCGGAAAAGTCCGCCGGCGCCTACACAGGGGCGGATTGTCCGGCACACTCTGGTCCGCCGGACCAAGTATGCCGGAAAGTCCGACCGTGTGTACGCGGCATAAGTCATCTGCACTATCACTTAACTTATCTCTATCACCCTTAGAAGTGTTGAATTTCCAGTTCTTGGCTGCAATAAAGGCTTCCTCCTACTAAATAGTTTTAATCATTTTGGAGTAAGTCAGAGGATCACTCTGGTCTCTTGCCCAAAGCTTGAGCACTATTGGATCTAGAGGTTGCACTCCTTTTAGAACTTGAGTCAGTTATGCCCTGTACACAGTAGGGGTACTACTCATTCACATAGGGTGGGGGGCCGGGATCTGAGGGCCACCTTATTAAAGGGGACTCCCGGATTCTGATAAGCCCCCCGCCCGCAGACCCCGACAACCAATGGCCAGGGTTGTCGGGAAGAAGCCCTTGTCCTCATCAACATGGGGACAAGGTGCTGTGGGGTGGGGTGGGGGGCGCAGGGCACCCCCCTTCCCCAAAGCACCCACCCCCCCAGTTGAGGGCATGCGGCCTGGTACGGTTCAGGAGGGGGGGCACTCACTTGTCCCCACCCCCTTTCCTGACCGGCCGTGCTGCGTGCTCAGAAAAGGGTCTGGTATTGATTTTGGGGGGACCCCCATGCCATTTTTTCGGTGTAGGGGGTTCCCCTTAAAATCCATACCAGACCTAAGGGCCTATGCTCTGCACTGGCTCCCGCAACGGGGCTCGCAAGGTGTCAATCTCGCCATTAAAAGCGGTGAGATTGACTTCCTTTTCTAGTCCCATAGTACTTCATCACGTTCAAAATGAACGGACTTTAGTCCGTGTGTGGGCAAGTCCGTTCGTTCGGAAGTCCGCCGTAACTCCGCCGAAAGTCCGTTGGGAAAACCGTCAGACCTAGCCTGCCAGAAAGTCCGGTTGTGTGTGGGCAAGTCCGTTCTTTCAGATAGTCCTTCGGAAGTCCGCCGAAAGTCAGTCGGGAAGACAGTCGGACCTGGTCTGCCAGAAATTCCGGTCGTGTGTATGCGGCATAAGGCCATGCTTGAAGCCTCCACCACCATTCCATTCTTTATAATGACTTGATGAAGGATCTTATCAAAATGTGTAACAAAGACTGACAGCTTCTCTCCCTTTCCTTGATAGGTGTGCTGAAAGAGGTAGATCAGCTGTGCAGTTTTCTACTCTTACATTTCTTGGAGAGCTACTAAGAATTTTGCTGCTGTGCAGCCTGGCTTGTCTCGTTTTCGTTTCTGGATAACATCAGAAGCGGGTGCTCCTAGATTTTCAATTATTCTGTCTCTTTATGGTATCTGCCACCTCTTATTCTTCCACTGCTTGCACTGCCTCATCCATACAGTGTGGAGAGTCAGCCTGGGGGGTTAATTATAAAGGGCGGGTACAGGGCCTTGAAAAAGTATTCATACCCCTTGAAATTTTCCACATTTTGTCATGTTACAACCAAAAACCTTAATGTATTTTATTGGGATTTTATGTGATAGACAAACACAAAATGGCACATAATGGTGAAGTGGAAGGAAAATGATAAATGGTTTTCATTTTTTTTTTACAAAGAAATATTTGAAAAGTGTGGGGCGTGCCTTTGTATTCAGCCCCCTTTACTCTGATACACCCTAACTAAAATCTAGTGGAACCAATTGCCTTCAGAAGTCACCTAAATAGTAAATAGAGCACATCTGTGTGTAATTTAATCTCAGTATAAATACAACTGTTCTGTGAAGCCCTCAGAGGTTTGTTAGATAACCTTAATGAACAAACAGCATCATGAAGGCCAAAGAACACACCAGACAGGGAAAAAGTTGTGGAGAAGTTTAAAGCAGTGTTAGGTTATAAAAAATATCCCAAGCTTTGAACATCTCATAAAGTACTGTTCATTCCATCAAATGAAAATGAAAAGAGTATGGCACAACTGCAAACCTACCAAGACATGGCCATCCACCTAAACTGAAAAGCCAGGCAAAGAGAGCATTAATCAGAGAAGCAGCTAGGAATGGGCTGAACGACCCCCTGTTCGGTTTGCACCAAAAGGTTCGAACATGGGGACAGTTCGGAAAGGAATAAGGAACCCCATTGAAGTCTATGGGGTCCGAACATGAAAAATCAAAAGCGCCCATTTTGAAGGCTTATATGCAAATAATTGGGCATACAATGGTTATGGGGGAACAGGTACTGCCCTGGGGGACATGTATCAATGAAAAAAAAGTTTTCAAATGAGCAGTGATTTATTGATGCTTAAAGTGAAAGTATAAAAATGAAATATTCTTTTCAATATAGTGCCAGGGGGTCCCTTTAGTCCACCTGTAAACAGGGCTGGACTGGGACAAAAATTTGGCCGTGGACTTCATCCAGACCGGCCCACTTTAATTTTGCAAACACACACAAAAACAGTATATAAACTATACTATTACTATATAACTATACTATATACTATTACTATTACTATACTATTCATCAATTACCGTGACCAGTGACATTAAATTATTCATCAATTACCATGACCAGTGACATTAAATTACTAATCAGTTATTGTGACCATTGACATTAAATTATTCATCAATTACCATGACCAGTGACATTAAATTACTAATCAGTTATCGTGACCAGTGGCATTAAATTACTAATCAGTTATCGTGGCCAGTGGCATTAAATTATTCATCAATTACCATGACCAGTGGCATTAAATTACTAATCAGTTATCGTGACCAGTAGGGATGAGCTGCGAGTTCGAGTCGAACTCATGTTCGACTCGAACATTGACTGTTCGCAAGTTCGCCGAACACCGAACAATTTGGGGTGTTCGCGGCAAATTGCCGCGGAACACCCTTTAAAAGTCTATGGGAGAAATCAAAAGTGCTAATTTTAAAGGCTTATATGCAAGTTATTGTCATAAAAAGTGTTTGGGGACCCGGGTCCTGCCCCAGGGGACATGAATCAATGCAAAAAAAAGTTTTAAAAACGGACGTTTTTTCAGGAGCAGTGATTTTAATAATGCTTAAAGTCAAACAATAAAAGTGTAATATCCCTTTAAATTTCGTACCTGGGGGGTGTCTATAGTATGCCTGTAAAGGGGCGCATGTTTCCCGTGTTTAGAACAGTCTGACAGCAAAATGACATTTCGAAGGAAAAAACTCATTTAAAACTACCCGCGGCTATTAATGAATTGCCGGTCCGACAATACACATAAAAGTTCATTGATAAAAACGGCATGGGAATTCCCCACAGGGAAACCCCGAACCAAAGTTAAAAAAAAAAAAAAATGACGTGGGGGGGTCCCCCTAAATTCCATACCAGGCCCTTCAGGTCTGGTATGGATATTAAGGGGAACCCCGGCCAAAATTAAAAAAAAAAAATGACGTGGGGTTCCCCCTAAATTCCATACCAGACCCTTCAGGTCTGGTATGGATTTTAAGGGGAACCCCGCGCCAAAAAAAAAAAAAAAACGGCGTGGGGTTCCCCCAAAAATCCATACCAGACCCTTATCCGAGCACGCAACCTGGCAGGCCGCAGGAAAAGAGTGGGGGACGAGAGTGCGGCCCCCCCCCTCCTGAACCGTACCAGGCCACATGCCCTCAACATTGGGAGGGTGCTTTGGGGTAGCCCCCCAAAACACCTTGTCCCCATGTTGATGAGGACAAGGGCCTCATCCCCACAACCGTGGCCGGTGGTTGTGGGGGTCTGCGGGCGGGGGGCTTATCGGAATCTGGAAGCCCCCTTTAACAAGGGGACCCCCAGATCCCGGCTCCCCCCGTGTGAAATGGTAAGGGGGTACTTACCCCTACCATTTCACTAAAAAAGTGTCAAAATAGTTAAAAATGACAAGAGACAGTTTTTGACAATTCCTTTATTTAAAAGCTTCTTCTATCTTCCTTCATCTTCTTCTTCTTCTGGTTCTTCTGGCTCTTCTGGTTCTTCCTCCGGCGTTCTCATCCAGCATCTCCTCCGCGGCGTCTTCTATCTTATTCTCCTCGGGCCGCTCCGCACCCATGGCATGAGGGGAGGCTCCCGCTCTTCTCTTCATCTTCTTCTTCATCCTCTTCTCTTCTTCATCTTCTTCATCTTCATCTTCTCTTCTTAATTTTCTTCTGCGGGCCGCTCCGCATCCATGCATGGAGGGAGGCTCCCGCTGTGTGACGGCGTCTCCTCGTCTGACGGTTCTTAAATAACGGAGGGCGGGGCCACCCGGTGACCCCGCCCCCCTCTGACGCACGGGACATGACGGGACTTCCCTGTGGCATTCCCCGTGACGTCACAGGGAAGTCCCGTCAAGTCACCTTGCGTCAGAGGGGGGCGGGGCCACCCGGTGACCCCGCCCCCGTTATTTAAGAACCGTCAGACGAGGAGACGCCGTCACACAGCGGGAGCCTCCCTCCATGCATGGATGCGGAGCGGCCCGCAGAAGAAAATTAAGAAGAGAAGATGAAGATGAAGAAGATGAAGAAGATGAAGAAGAGAAGAGGATGAAGAAGAAGAAGATGAAGAGAAGAGCGGGAGCCTCCCCTCATGCCATGGGTGCGGAGCGGCCCGAGGAGAAGAAGATAGAAGACGCCGCGGAGGAGATGCTGGACGAGAACGCCGGAGGAAGAACCAGAAGAGCCAGAAGAACCAGAAGAAGAAGAAGATGAAGGAAGATAGAAGAAGCATTTAAATAAAGGAATTGTCAAAAACTGTCTCTTGTCATTTTTAACTATTTTGACACTTTTTTAGTGAAGTGGTAGGGGTAAGTACCCCCTTACCATTTCACACAGGGGGGGCCGGGATCTGGGGGTCCCCTTGTTAAAGGGGGCTTCCAGATTCCGATAAGCCCCCCGCCCGCAGACCCCCACAACCACCGGCCACGGTTGTGGGGATGAGGCCCTTGTCCTCATCAACATGGGGACAAGGTGTTTTGGGGGGCTACCCCAAAGCACCCTCCCAATGTTGAGGGCATGTGGCCTGGTACAGTTCAGGAGGGGGGGGGCCACACTCTCGTCCCCCCTCTTTTCCTGCGGCCTGCCAGGTTGCGTGCTCGGATAAGGGTCTGGTATGGATTTTTGGGGGAACCCCACGCCGTTTTTTTTTTTTTTGGTGCGGGGTTCCCCTTAAAATCCATACCAGACCTGAAGGGTCTGGTATGGAATTTAGGGGGAACCCCACGTCATTTTTTTTAAAAATTTTGGCCGGGGTTCCCCTTAATATCCATACCAGACCTGAAGGGCCTGGTATGGAATTTAGGGGGACTCCCACTTCATTTTTTTTTTTTTATTTTGGTTCGGGGTTTTCCTGTGGGGAATTCCCATGCCGTTTTTATCAATGAACTTCTATGTGTATTGTCGGCAATGCAATAGCCGCGGGTAGTTTTAAATGGCTTTTTTTCCTTCGAAATGTCATTTTGCTGTCAGGCTGTTCTAAACACGGGAAACATGCGCCCCCTTACAGGCATACTATAGACACCCCCCAGGTACGAAATTTAAAGGGATATTACACTTTTATTGTTTGACTTTAAGCATTATTAAAATCACTGCTCCTGAAAAAACGTCCGTTTTTAAAACTTTTTTTTGCATTGATCCATGTCCCCTGGGGCAGGACCCCGGTCCCCAAACACTTTGTATGACAATAACTTGCATATAAGCCTTTAAAATTAGCACTTTTGATTATTCATGTTCGTGTCCCATAGACTTTAACGGTGTTCGTGTGTTCGAGCGAACTTTTTTCCTGTTCGCATGTTCTGGTGCGAACCGAACAGGGGGGGTGTTCGGCTCATCCCTAGTGACCAGTGGCATCAAATTATCCATCAATTAGCATGACCAGTGGCATTAAATTACTAATCAGTTATCGTGACCAGTGGCATTAAATTATTCATCAATTACCGTGACCAGTGACATTAAATTATTCATCAGTTACCATGGCCAGTGACATTAAATTACTAATCAGTTATCGTGACCAGTGGCATTAAATTATCCATCAAATACCATGACCAGTGACATTAAATTACTAATCAGTTACCGTGACCAATGGCATTAAATTATCCATCAATTACCATGACCAGTGGCATTAAATTATTCATCAGTTACCGTGGCCAGTGGCATTAAATTAATAATTGACCAGTGGCATTAAATTAATAATTGACCAGTGGCATTAAATTAATAATTGACCAGCGCATTAAATTATTTATCAGTTACCGTGGCCAGTGGCATTAAATTAATAATTGACCAGTGGCATTAAATTAATAATTGACCAGTGGCATTAAATTAATAATTGACCAGTGGCAATAAATTATTCATCAGTTACCGTGGTCAGCGGCAATAAATTAATAATTGACCAGTGACATTAAATTAATATTAATGCCACTTTGGCATTAATATCAATTTAATGCCACTGGTCAATTAATAATTTAATGCCACAGGTCAATTATTAATTTAATGCCACTGGCCATGGTAACTGATGGATGAATAATTTAACCATGACCACTGCCAGTACATTTACAGTACAGATTAACCGCCCCTCTCCCCGCTATGCTGCATATTCAGTTACTTTATAATTTAACCATGACCAGTGGCAGTACATTTACAGTACAGATTTACCCCTCTCCCCCTCCCCCCGCCATGCTGCATATTCAGTTACTTTAAGTAACTGAATATGCAGCATGGCGGGGGGAGGGGGGAGGGGTAAATCTGTACTGTAAATGTACTGCCACTGGTCATGGTTAAATTATTCATCAGTTACCATGGCCAGTGGCATTAAATTAATAATTGACCAGTGGCATTAAATTGATATTAATGCCAAAGTGGCATTAATATTCATTTAATTCCACTGGTCAATTATTAATTTAATGCCACTGGCCATGGTAACTGATGAATAATTTAACCATGACCAATGGCAGTACATTTACAGTACAGATTTACCCCTCCCCCCGCTATGCTGCATATTCAGTTACTTACTATTATTATTAGTAAAGTTATTAGTATAGTGCTTACTTGAATGATGAATCACAATTCACACTATAGACTTGGTCTCTGTCACTGTACTCTGTAATTGCTGGTGGCTGCCTGCAACTTGGTCTGGTATGGTTCCGATTCCGAAATTCCGAATCCTCCTCCTCGGCCTCGGCTCCTCTAGGTTGCAGTTTTGCAGGCTTGCTTGCAACACTACGCCCTGGCTCCGCCTCCTCCTATGTCCCCGGGCCGCCTCCGCCCTCCGGCCGTGAGTAACGCCACGGCGCCGGGACAAAGAGGCTGCCCAACTGGCTATAATGTTAGGGGGAGTGCCTGGGGGAGTGATAATGCCTGTGTTTGTGTGACGCCGGCGCCGCCCGCCGAGTGCAGGAGCGGAGCCGCCTGGCGACGCTCGGACGGAGAGAGACACTGACAGTCAGAGTCATTGAAGTGTAGTGGCCCGCTGCCAATCGGCCCACCGGGAACCTCCCGGTAGTCTCGATGGCCAGCACATGCCTGCCTGTAAAGTAGCACATCTGTACTGTGTATAGAAGCTGCTGCAGCAATAATTGCATTTATAAAGCCAAAAAAATTACATTTTTCCTGCAAGCTTTCTTTATTTTGTAAGAACAGCTTAGGGGGCCAGTCTGTATGATGATGAGTGCACGAGGAACAAGAAATTTTTTGGGGGTAAATTCTGGTATCTTTACCACAGACTTTGGATTTCTACTTCTGTAACGGGTGCGGAAGAATTGTTCTTTGGGTGTCTGTAACCCTATAGGGGTAATCTTGATGAAAGAAAGAATTGCCCTTGCTGTCAAAAATTGTAATGATATGCACCTGTCAAACAGGAGCGGAAAGATTGTTCTTTGGGTTTCGGTGGCGTCGTCACACCGTAACCATATAGAGGTACTCTTGATGACAGTAAGAATTGGCCTTGCTGTCAAAAATTGCAATGATATGCACCTGTCAAATAGGTGTGGAAAGATTGTTCTTTGGGTGTTGGTGGTGCCTTCACACTGTAACCCTATAGAGGTACTCTTGATGAAAGCAAGAATTGGTTTGCTGTCAAAAATTGTAATGATATGCACCTGTCAAACAGGTGTGGAAAAATTGTTCTTTGGGTGTTAATTGTGCCCATGAAACCTACACCAAAAACATTCTTCCAGATGAAATCAACACCCACAACACTAGGCAGCCTAGAAGTCCTGCAGAGATTACACATCCCAAAAACACTTAATCAGCGACATTGGCATCAGGTGCTTCATAGCTGCTGGTAATCCAGGACTGATTCATTTTGATAAAAGTCAATGGTCCACAGAGTTTGTGGACAGACGCGTTATATAATCAGTAACAAAACCTCCAGCAGCACTGAATGTCTATTCAGAAAGCACGCTGGATGCAGCTCAATAGCATACTGGGCACGTTCTGGCCAGTAGTCTATTCTCATGACCCAGTAAGCCAGTGGTTTATCGACTGGAAAGCTCTCCATCTCTGTTTTCGCCCCTAGATATTCATCTACCATGTAAAGCAGATGCAGCCCTGGGTGGCAAGGACTAAAAAAATTGTAAAATGCATCACTTAGGTGGCTGCCTTCTCCACCGCTCCTCTCTTGATCAACAGAAGCCTCAAAATGTTTTCCACTACACTGTAACCTATCAGAGTTGGGAAAAGCGTTCAATAAACTTCTCTTTAAGGTGTCCTCAAGAGCTTTCATCTTCTGCACTCTCTGTGGGGACGGGATAAGTTCTGAGACTTTGCCCATATAACGGTGGTCAAGGAGGGTTGCCAACCAATAGTGATCCTTTTCCTCTACGCCACATTTTATTGGATCCTTTCGCAGGCTTTGAAGCATGAGGGAGCCCTTGCACCGCAAATTTGCGGAGGCATGAGAATCAGACTCCTCAGGGTCACTCAGGATTATAGTATCTGGAACTGCCTCCTTCCAGCCATGTACTGCTCCGAAGGGTTCTGCTTAGGGTTGCACCAATACCACTTTTTTAAGACCGAGTACAAGTACCGATACTTTTTTCAAGTACTCGCCGATACTGTCATGTGATAGTGGCACTAATATGCAGCACTGATGGGCAGTGATAGGTGGCACTGATGAGGCATGGCCTGTGTCAGTAGTTTTTTACAATTTACAATTTTTTTTTATTATTTCTTTACTATATATATATATGCAATGCAAAAAAAAGGGGGGAGTGGACAGTCAATGTCTTTATTTTATTTTTTATTATTTTTACAATTTTGCTTTAAAATATTTATTTATTACAATGTTTCCTTTTCTTTATTTTTTTATTGTATTCAACCCTGTTGGGGGGTTAAGGGGGCTTTGGTAAAATATCAGGGGTCTAAATAGACATCTCCCTTTTGAGACATGGAAAGAGACTAAGGACACAGCTTCCCCAGTCCTTTTCTCTGCAGCCTCAGCTGCACTGAACAGGAGACAGCGGCTCCTCCCCATTCATAAACGGAGACATTGTAAACACAGTTTACGATGCTCAGTTATGAATGGATAGAGTCAATGATCACTGATTCTGTCCATTCAGGAAAGGAAGGAGATAGTAAATGATATATTTACTGGCTCCTTCCTCCGCTCTTCATCCTGGAAGATCTGGGACGGGGGGGCGGAGGAGGACAGGGGGACGAGAGGAGCACACGGAGGGGGACCGGAGGAGGATTGGGGACCAAAGGGTCACACAGGGGGGGGGCCGGAGGAGGACACGGGGGACCAGAGGAGCCCACAGAGGAGGACACAGAGGTGAGCCAGAGGAGGACAGGGGGGGACCAGAGGAGCCCAGGAAGGAGCACAGAGAAGCACACAGAGGGGAGCCGGAGGAGGATACAGGGGACACTCAGGAACAATCAGTGTGGTGGTGGGGGAAGTTACAATCACTGATCTCCCTGTGTGGCTTTCAATAAAGCAGCTGAAAGCCGCGGAGGGGAGATGAGGAGAATCTGCTGTCAGCTGCTTTATTGAAAGCCTCACAGGGAGATCGGTGATTGTAACTTCCCCTACCGCTGCACCGATCATCCCTGAGTGTCCAGGTATCGAACTAGGCATCGGGAGCATTTGAAGGACTACAAGTACTCCTGCAAATACTCTGTATCAGCACCGATACCTATACTAGTATCGGTGCAACCCTAGTTCTGCGGATAGAAAAGCATCTCTTACTGTTTGACGTATGTCTTTTCCTGCTTCAATGCCTCCGAAACTGCTAGAATCCTCCTCCTCTCTCTCCTCTTGTTTGTTCTGTGGCATAGGAACAATGGTGTCTGCAAAAAGTGGGCCCTGAGAGGAAAGGAAGTCCTCCTCTTTGTCCCGCTGCTCTGCCTGCTCTGCCTAATGGCTCACCATTAGGGATGAGCTTCGTGTTTGAATCGAACGCATGTTCGACTCGAACATTGCCTGTTCGGTCGTCCGCCAGATTCCGAACAATATGGGCCGTTCGCACCAAATTCGAGTGGCGCGTCACGACCCATAATTCACTGCGGCATCGCAGTGCATTGCTGGCTGATGATTGGCCAAGCATGCACTATGACCCGCATGCTTGGCCAATCACAGCGCCGTCTGTACAGAGAGCCGTAATTGGCCAAAGCCAGGGTGGCTTTGGCCAATTATGGCTCAGGGGGTTTAGTACACGCCCCACACTATTTAAGGCCGCCTACACTGTGTAGTGTGTTCCCTCATTGAGAGAGAGATAGATAGACAGAGAGACAGTGTCATCTGATTTAAGTTAGAGTAGGCAGGCGAGTCAGTTAGCTGCACTTACAGTGTATTGTGTATATATATATATATACATCCTAGGTGTTGTATATGTATATTAGCTAGATCCGTTCCTGTTATTCCCTGCCTACTACTGACAGGCAGGCAGGTGTTTTTACAGTATTTACAGCTACCTGAAATAAATTGCTGGTGTTCTTCTGATCCTATTAGTCCTATTAGCTACAGTATTTACAGTTAGTGTAGTGTGTCCTCTGCACAGTGTGCACCTAAAGCTACCTGAAGAAAATTAGTGTTCTTCTGATCCTTTTAGTACAGTACCACAGGCAGCTGCAGTATTTACAAGTTAGTGTAGTGTGTCCTCTGCACAGTGTGCACCTAAAGCTGCCTGAAGAAAATTAATGGTGTTCTTCTGATCCTATTAATACTACAGGCAGGCAGCTACAGCATTTGCAGTTAGTGTAGTGCGTCCTCTGCACAGTGTGCACCTAAAGCTACCTGGCGACTAGGGATGAGCTTCGAGTTCGAGTCGAACTCATGTTCGACTCGAACATTGGCTGTTCGCAACACCGAACAATTTGGGGTGTTCGCGGCAAATTCGAATGCCGCGGAACACCCTTTAAAAGTCTATGGGAGAAATCAAAAGTGCTAATTTTAAAGGCTTATATGCAAGTTATTGTCATAAAAAGTGTTTGGGGACCCGGGTCCTGCCCCAGGGGACATGTATCAATGCAAAAAAAAGTTTTAAAAACGGACGTTTTTTCAGGAGCAGTGATTTTAATAATGCTTAAAGTCAAACAATAAAAGTGTAATATCCCCTCATTTCGTACCTGGGGGGTGTCTATAGTATGCCTGTAAAGGGGTGCATGTTTCCCGTGTTTAGAACAGTCTGACAGCAAAATGACATTTTGAAGGAAAAAACTCATTTAAAACTACCCGCGGCTATTAATGAATTGCCGGTCCGACAATACACATAAAAGTTCATTGATAAAAACGGCATGGGAATTCCCCACAGGGAAACCCCGAACCAAAATTTAAAAAAAAAAAAATGACGTGGGGGGGTCCCCCTAAATTCCATACCAGGCCCTTCAGGTCTGGTATGGATATTAAGGGGAACCCCGGCCAAAATTTTTTAAAAAATGACGTGGGGTTCCCCATAAATTCCATACCAGACCCTGCAGGTCTGGTATGGATTTTAAGGGGAACCCCGCGCCAAAAAAAAAAAAAAAAAAAACGGCGTGGGGTTCCCCCAAAAGTCCATACCAGACCCTTATCCGAGCACGCAACCTGGCAGGCCGCAGGAAAAGAGGGGGGGACGAGAGTGCGGCCCCCCCCCCCTCCTGAACCGTACCAGGCCACATGCCCTCAACATTGGGAGGGTGCTTTGGGGTAGCCCCCCAAAACACCTTGTCCCCATGTTGATGAGGACAAGGGCCTCATCCCCACAACCGTGGCCGGTGGTTGTGGGGGTCTGCGGGCGGGGGGCTTATCGGAATCTGGAAGCCCCCTTTAACAAGGGGACCCCCAGATCCCGGCCCCCCCCCTGTGTGAAATGGTAAGGGGGTACTTACCCCTACCATTTCACTAAAAAAGTGTCAAAATAGTTAAAAATGACAAGAGACAGTTTTTGACAATTCCTTTATTTAAATGCTTCTTCTATCTTCCTTCATCTTCTTCTTCTTCTGGTTCTTCTGGCTCTTCTGGTTCTTCCTCCGGCGTTCTCGTCCAGCATCTCCTCCGCGGCGTCTTCTATCTTCTTCTCCTCGGGCCGCTCCGCACCCATGGCATGAGGGGAGGCTCCCGCTCTTCTCTTCATCTTCTTCTTCATCCTCTTCTCTTCTTCATCTTCTTCATCTGCATCTTCTCTTCTTAATTTTCTTCTGCGGGCCGCTCCGCATCCATGCATGGAGGGAGGCTCCCGCTGTGTGACGGCGTCTCCTCATCTGACGGTTCTTAAATAACGGGGGGCGGGGCCACCCGGTGACCCTGCCCCCCTCTGACGCACGGGACATGACGGGACTTCCCTGTGGCATTCCCCGTGACGTCACAGGGAAGTCCCGTCAAGTCACCGTGCGTCAGAGGGGGGCGGGGTCACCGGGTGGCCCCGCCCCCCGTTATTTAAGAACCGTCAGACGAGGAGACGCCGTCACACAGCGGGAGCCTCCCTCCATGCATGGATGCGGAGCGGCCCGCAGAAGAAAATTAAGAAGAGAAGATGAAGATGAAGAAGATGAAGAAGATGAAGAAGAGAAGAGGATGAAGAAGAAGATGAAGAGAAGAGCGGGAGCCTCCCCTCATGCCATGGGTGCGGAGCGGCCCGAGGAGAAGAAGATAGAAGACGCCGCAGAGGAGATGCTGGACGAGAACGCCGGAGGAAGAACCAGAAGAGCCAGAAGAACCAGAAGAAGAAGAAGATGAAGGAAGATAGAAGAAGCATTTAAATAAAGGAATTGTCAAAAACTGTCTCTTGTCATTTTTAACTATTTTGACACTTTTTTAGTGAAATGGTAGGGGTAAGTACCCCCTTACCATTTCACACAGGGGGGGGGGCCGGGATCTGGGGGTCCCCTTGTTAAAGGGGGCTTCCAGATTCCGATAAGCCCCCCGCCCGCAGACCCCCACAACCACCGGCCACGGTTGTGGAGATGAGGCCCTTGTCCTCATCAACATGGGGACAAGGTGTTTTGGGGGGCTACCCCAAAGCACCCTCCCAATGTTGAGGGCATGTGGCCTGGTACGGTTCAGGAGGGGGGGCCGCACTCTCGTCCCCCCCTCTTTTCCTGCGGCCTGCCAGGTTGCGTGCTCGGATAAGGGTCTGGTATGGATTTTTGGGGGAACCCCACGCCGTTTTTTTTTTTTTTTTGGCGCGGGGTTCCCCTTAAAATCCATACCAGACCCTCAGGTCTGGTATGGAATTTAGGGGGAACCCCACGTCATTTTTTTTTTAAATTTTGGCCGGGGTTCCCCTTAATATCCATACCAGACCTGAAGGGCCTGGTATGGAATTTAGGGGGACCCCCCCACGTCATTTTTTTTTTTTTTTATTTTGGTTCGGGGTTTCCCTGTGGGGAATTCCCATGCCGTTTTTATCAATGAACTTCTATGTGTATTGTCGGCAATGCAATAGCCGCGGGTAGTTTTAAATGGCTTTTTTTCCTTCGAAATGTCATTTTGCTGTCAGGCTGTTCTAAACACGGGAAACATGCGCCCCTTTACAGGCATACTATAGACACCCCCCAGGTACGAAATTTAAAGGAATATTACACTTTTATTGTTTGACTTTAAGCATTATTAAAATCACTGCTCCTGAAAAAACGGCCGTTTTTAAAACTTTTTTTTGCATTGATCCATGTCCCCTGGGGCAGGACCCAGGTCCCCAAACACTTTTTATGACAATAACTTGCATATAAGCCTTTAAAATTAGCACTTTTGATTATTCATGTTCGTGTCCCATAGACTTTAACGGTGTTCGCGTGTTCGAGCGAACTTTTTTCCTGTTCGCATGTTCTGGTGCGAACCGAACAGGGGGGTGTTCGGCTCATCCCTACTGGCGACAATTGCTGTTGTTCTACTCCTATTAATGCCACAGGCAGGCAGCTACAGTATTTACAGTTAGTGTACTGTGTCCTCTGCACAGTGTGCACCTAAAGCTACCTGAATAAAATTGGTGGTGTTCTTCTGATCCTATTATTACCACACGCAGGCAGCTACAGTATTTACAGTTAGTGTACTGCGTCCTCTGCACAGTGTGCACCTAAAGCTACCTGAAGACAATTGCTGTTGTTCTGCTCCTATTAATACCACAGGCAGGCAGTTACAGTATTTACAGATAGTGTATTGCGTCCTCTGCACAGTGTGCACCTAAAGCTACCTGAAGACAATTGCTGGTGTTCTCATACTAATAATACTACAGGCAGGCAGTTGATTCTGCTAGCTGCAGTATCAGTATATATACATCCCAGCTTTGTGCAGCTACATCTCACTGCAGGCCATTAGTATGTCTGGAAGGCCAACAAGGAGAGGCAGACAGTCACAAGCCAATAAAAGAGGGCAAGCACGCTCTGTGTTTAGAGGCAACAGTTCTGGTCATGGAGACGGTGCATCCTCATCAGCACGTGGCCGTGGGACATGCTTGTCCTTTTTTTGGCAGCTGGCCGTGTTGAGCCGCAACATGCGGAAGACTTGGTAGAGTGGATGACCAAGCCATCCTCATCCTCCTCATCCTCTCTCACCCAGGCTCAGGGTACTTTGTCTGGCAAAGCAGCTGCCAACGCAGCCTCTTCCCTTGGCTCAATGGCATCAGTCACTCCTTCCCTAGCCCCACCATGTCCTCCTGAGGAGTACCCCGGAACTGTTTGACCACAGTGTTGGGCACATGCTCCAGGAGGATGCCCAGCCTTTTGAAGGCTCCGTTAAAGGTACCCAGCTAGAGGAAGGCAGCAATGTTAGCCCAGAGAGAGGGGGTGCCCAAGAAGGAAAGCAATCTGGCAGTCATGTTCCCCCAGCTGCAGCATACTGCCAGCTTAGCTCCAGTGATGAGGAGGGAGGGGATGATGAGGTCACTGACTCCACGTGGGTGCCTGATAGGAGGAGGAGGCAAATCACCAACGAGGTAGGATGCCCTCCAGGGGCCAGCTTAAGGGCAGCACACCGACTGCATCACACCGCCGCAGAGCTCCACATGTGCAGGGCGCTGCTGTCTCTGTGCGTTATTCCAAAAGTTCTTTAGTGTGGGCCTTTTTTGAGACGAGTGCATCAGATCCCACCACTGCTATTTGCAACATATGTCTCAAGCGTATCTCTCATGACCAAAACATCTCCCGCTTGGGCACCACATGCTTGACCAGACATATCTTGACCTGCCATGCAGTTCGTTGGCAAGCGTACCTAAAAGACACACACACCAAAGAACAAAGAGGACCTCTCCTTGTTCCTCATCAGCTGGGATCTCCAACCCCACTATACCTTCAGTCCTCTCTGAGACCTACACTGAGATGAATGAAGGTGTAGAATTAAGTGTGTCACAGCCAAGTACTTGGGGGCAATCTGCTATCGGTACACCGACGTCAGATTGTACCAGGCAAATTTCCCTGCCCCAGCTGCTGCACTGTCGAAAGAAGTTCGCCTCCAGCCATCCACATGCCCAGCGGTTGAATGCTAGCTTGGCTAAATTGCTAGCACTTTAACTGTTGCCTTTTCAGTTGGTAAACTCTGCCCCCTTCCGTGAGTTTGTGAAATGTGCGGTTCCTCAGTGGCAGGTTCCCAAACGCCACTTTTTCTCACAGAAGGCGATTCCAGCTCTCTACCGGCATGTGGAAGGCAATGCCTTGGCCTCACTGGACAGGGAGGTCAGCGGTAAGGTGTATATTACCGCTGACCCATGGTCCAGCAGGCATGGACAGGGACGTTACCTATCTTTCACCGAGCACTGGATGACTCTTCTGGCAACTGGGAAGGATGCAGGACAAGGTGCAGTAGTGTTGAAGGTTGTTCCACCACCACGCCTCCAAAATATTACTAGTGGTGTTTCTGACACACCTCTCTCCTCCACCCCCTCCTCTTCTTCTTCCTCCATGGCCTCTTCCTGTGCTGATTTGACTTTGGAACCAGCTGTGCTCTGTAAGCATTCAAGGGGCTACGCAAGCACACAGGCCAAAAGATGCCATGTGGTGGTTGAGCTGGTGTGCTTGGGGTAGAGGAGCCACACTGGGGCAGAGATTCTGTCAGCTCTGCAGGGGCAAGTTCAGAGGTGGTTGACACCATGCCAGCTTAAGGCAGGTATGGTGGTTTGCGACAATGGCACCAACTTCCTCTCCGCCCTCGGACAGGGACAACTGGCCCATGTGCCCTGTTTGGCTCATGTCCTTAACTTGGTGGTGCAGCGGTTCTTGGGCAGGTACCCAGGCTTACAGGATGTCCTGAGGCAGGCCAGGAAAGTCTGTGTGCATTTCCGCAGGTCATATAATGCCAGTGCTCGGCTGGCTGACCTCCAAAAGGAATTTAACCTGCCCAAGAACCACCTAATCTGTGACATGCCCACCAGGTGGAACTCAACTTTGGCCATGCTGCAGCGGCTGCACATGCAGCAGAGGGCCATCAATGAGTACCTGTGCGACTATAGCAACAGGACAGGGTCAGGGGAGCTTGTTTTTTTTCCCCACGCCAGTGGACCATGATCAGGGATGCATGCACTGTCCTGTCACCATTTGAGGAGGCCACGAGGATGGTGAGCAATGACAGTGCATGCATCAGTGACACTGTCCCCCTTGTCCACCTGTTGGAGCACATGCTGCATGGAATAATGGACAGGGCACTTGAGGCAGAACAGAGGCAGGAAGAGGAGGACTTCCTTAGCTCTCAAGGTCCCCTTTATCCAGACAGTGTTCCTGCGTGCCCGCCGATCACACAGGAAGAGGACGAGGAGGAGGAGGATTGTGTCAGCATGGAGGTGGAGCTTGGCACTCAGCACCAGCAGCAGTCTTTAAGGGATCATTTACAGTCCGAAGAAACCCATGGACTTGTATGTGGCTGGGAGGAGGTGGCTGCGGATCATGTCGTTCTTAGTGACCCAGAGGACTCCGGACCGAATGCCTCAGCAAACCTATGCTGCATGGCCTCCCTGATCCTGCAAAGCCTGCGGAAGGATCCTAATATTTGTGGTATCAAGGAGAGGGATCAATACTAGCTGGCAACCCTCCATGATCCACATTACAAGGGTAAGGTTGCGGACCTTATCTTGTCGTCGCAGAGGGAGCAGAGGATGAAACATCTTCGGGAGACCTTGCAGAATGGTCTGTGCAATACGTTCCCAGAGACTGAGAGGTTACAAACTCCTTTTCCTGGACAACCGGTGGCTGAGGCTTCGGTCAGTCAAAGAAGGAGCGGTGGAGAAGGTGGCCGTCTGACCGATGCGTTCAGACAATTTTTTAGTCCGCAGCCCCAAGGTATGACTGGTTCCAGCAACCATCACCAGCATCTGTTTTACATGGTGCAGGAATACCTAGGGGCAAGATCTGACTTGGACACCTTTCCCACTGAAAATCCTCTGGGTTACTGGGTCTTGAGGATGGATCACTGGCCAGAGCTTGCACAGTATGCAATTGAGCTACTGGCCTGTCCTGCATCCAGCTGGAGGTTTTGTAACCGATCACAGGGTGCGTCTGTCCATCGACTCGGTCGATCGACTGACCTTCATAAAAATGAATCAGTCTTGGATCACCACCAGCTACCAAGCACCTAATGCTAATGTAACCGAATATTTTTTTTGAAATGTCAGATCCCTTCAAGACTGCCTATGCTGATGCTGAGTGACTATCCTGTTATGCTGAGTGACTATCCTCTTCCTCCTCAATAATCATGCTGATAGCTTGTAAGAATATTTTTGGTTCTGGGTGCCGCCACCAGTGCGTAAGGCACAATTTTTCAGCCCCTGTTTAACAGGGCGTGTAATTACAATTTTTGATGCAATACTTTGCAGCAGGGCTTGTTCCTGCGCTCCAACTAGAGTATCTGTGAGGGATTGCAGTGTTGTGGCACCAGCACCAGTGCCTAAGGCCTAATTTTTCAGCCCCTGTTTAACAGGGCGTGTAATTACAATTTTTGATGCAATACTTTGCAGCAGGACTCATTCCTGCGCTCCAACTAGAGTATCTGTGAGGGGTTGCAGTGTTGTGGCACCAGCACCAGTGCCTAAGGCCCAATTTTTCAGCCCCTGTTTAACAGGGGCCTGTAATTACAATTTTGAATGCAATATTTTACAGGAGGGCTCATTCCTGCGCTCCAACTAGAGTATCTGTGAGGGGTTGCAGTGTTGTGGCACCAGTGCATAAGGCCCAATTTTTCTGCCCCTGTTCAACAGGGACATGTACCGTATATACTCGAGTATAAGTCGTTCCGAGTATAAGTCGAGGCCCTAATTTACCACAGAAAAATGGGAAAAACTTATTGACCCGAGTATAAGACGAGGGTGAGAAATGCACAGCTACTGTAAGTGAAAAAGAGGGTCAACAATGCCCATTTGCAGCATCACTGTGCCCATTTGCATGCCTCACTGTGCCCATTTGCAGCCCTAGGTCCCCTGAACTTCAAACTCGGTAGTTAAGGGTTCCTAGATGCCTCCTAGCTGCAGCCAAAATTTGGGGTCTCTGAACCCAAAGGGTCCCTAAATTACATTGCTGCAGATGGACACAGTTGACCGAATTTGGGGCCCCGTAGTTAGTGCTAAGAACCCCAAATGTGGTGTGCAAACCCAGTGGAACTAGCACCATAACATTTCCAAAGCTGGGGTTTCTAGCACCAAGTGGCCCCGAGATACAGGGCCCCAAAAATCAGTTCAGAAAATGTCAAGCACTTTTCTGCAGCAGAGAATGACATTTTCCGAACCGATTTTGGGGCCCCGTATCTCGGGGCCACTTAGTGCTAGGAACTTCAGCTTTGGATATGTTGTGGTACCAGTTCCACTGGCTTTGCACAGCAAATTCGGGGTTTCTAGCACCAAGTGTCCCTGAGATATGGGGCCCCAAAGTCGGTTCAGAAAATGTCAAGCACTTTTCTGCAGCAGAGAGTGACATTTTCCAAACCGGTTTGGGGCCCCGTATCTCAGGGCCACTTGGGGCTAGGAACCCCAGCTTTGGATATGCTATGGTACCAGTTCCACTGGGTTTGCACACCAAATGTGGGGTTTCTAGCACCACGTGGCCCTGAGATATGGGGCCCCAAAGTTGGTTCAGAAAATGTCAAGCACTTTTCTGCAGCAGAGAGTGACATTTTCCAAACCGGTTTGGGGCCCCGTATCTCAGGGCCACTTGGGGCTAGGAACCCCAGCTTTGGATATGCTATGGTACCAGTTCGACTGGGTTTGCACACCAAATTTGGGGTTTCTAGCACCAAGTGGCCCTGAGATATGGGGCCCCAAAGTCGGTTCAGAAAATGTCAAGCACTTTTCTGCAGCAGAGAATGACATTTTCCGAACCGATTTTGGGGCCCCGTATCTCGGGGCCACTTAGTGCTAGGAACTTCAGCTTTGGATATGTTGTGGTACCAGTTCCACTGGCTTTGGGGTTTCTAGCACCAAGTGGCCCTGAGATACAGGGCCCCAAAGTCGGTTCGGAAAATGAAATTTTTTGCTGCAGAAAAGTGCTTGACTCGAGTATAAGTCGAGGGGGGTACTTTCAGCACAAAAAAATGTGCTGAAAAATTCGACTTATACTCGAGTATATATTATATTACAATTCTTGATCTAATATTTCACAGCAGGGCCAGTTTCTGCGCCCACCTAGAGTAACTGTGAGGACTTACAGTGTTGTGGCAACACCACCACCACCAAAGGCCCAATTTTTCAGTCCCTGTTCAACAGGTGCATGTAATTAAAATTCTTCATCTAATATTTCACAGCAGAGCCCGTTCCTGCGCCCACCAAGAGTAACTGTGAGGGCTTACAGTGTTGTGGCAACACCAACACTTAAGGCCGCAATTTCTGCAGAGTATATAGGGCAGGCCCCTACTTTCAAACATCCAACTTACAAACGACTCCTACTTGCAAACGGAAGGAGACAACAGGAAGTGAGATGAAATCTACCCCTAGGAAGGGAAATTCTCTACTGTAAGAGTTAATATGGGAAAAACGTGTCTCCTCTCCACTGATGCTTTATCACCAATCCTTGTTTCACTAAAAACCCCAAATTGTCAAAAAACATTTGTCATTGGGACAAAAAGTGAGGTAAAATCTTCTGAAGAGGTGCACAGACAGCAAAACAAATGTCACAGGGGTGATAACCCTTCCCCATGTTTTCAAAAAAGCTTAAAAATAGATTTTTTGGCTGGAGCTACACTTTAAAAATGTACCAGTTCAAAATTACAAACAGATTCTACTTAACAACAAACCTACAGTCCCTGTCTTGTTTGCACCGCCTGTATACTGCTGTTCAGAGGGCCTGGGGCCCCACGCCTTTCCTTTTTTAATTTGGGTGCGGGGTTCCCCTTAATATCCATACAAGACCCAAATGCCTGGTAATGGATTGGGGGGGTACCCATGTCGTTTGTCTCACTGATTTTCATCCATATTACCGGGACCGGACATTACATTAAAGCCGTAAGCAGTTTTAAATGACTTTTATTACTTTAAAAATGTCATTTTGTGCAGGGACTGTTCTAAGTACGGTAAACACGCGCCACTTTAGAGGCATACTATAGACATCCCCCAGGTACGATATTTAAAGGAATATTTCACTTTTTTTTTTTCACTTTAAGCATCATTAAAATCACTGCTCCCGTAAAAACGGCCATTTTTAAAACTTCTTTTTGCATTGATACATGTCCCCTGGGGCAGGACCCGGGTCCTCAAACCCTTTTTAGGACAATACCATGCAAATTAGCCTTTAAAATTAGCACTTTTGATTTCAAACGTTCGAGTCCCATAGACTTCAATGGGGTTCTAACGTTCGTGCCAATTTTCGGTCCGTTCGCAGGTTCTGGTGTGAACCGAACCGGGGGGTGTTCGGCTCATCCCACCTCACTATCCTTGTGGCCTCCTCAAATGATGACAATACAGTGCATACATCCTTCATGAGCAGCCATTGGTGTGGGGAAAAAAAAGCCGAGCCAACCTGAGCCTGTCGTTGTACCATACTCACACAGGCACTCATTGACAACCCTCTGCTACATGTGCAGCCACTGCAGCATTGCTAAGTCGAGTTCCACCTGGTGGGCATGTCACAAATCAGGCGGTTTACGGGCAGGTGGAATTTCTGCTGAATTTCAGCCAACTGAGCACTGGCTGTGTATGACCGCCTAAAATGGCTACACACTCTTCTGGCCTGCTTTAGTAGATCTTCCAACCCTGGGTACCTATTTAGGAAAGGCATGGCACATGTGTCAACTTTCCCTGTCTAAGGGCGGACAGGAAGTTTGTGCCATTATCACACACCACCATTCCTAGCTCCAGCTGGCATGGCATGAACCACCTCTAGGCCTTTCACTGCAGAGCTGCAAGAATCTCTGCTCCGGTGTGGTTCCTGCCCCCTAGACACACCAGCTGAAGCACTGCATGGTACCATTTAGCCTTGCTCATTGAATAGCCCTTTGAACGCTAAGGGTGTACATGAGGGTCATAGGACAATTCAGCAGAGGAGGGCATTGAGAAGGAGGAGGAGGGGGTAGAGCTGATGAATCTGGGATCATCACCAACTGTATGGAGACATGGGGGCACAACAAACTGCAGTCCTGAGCCCTGTCCTGCATCCTTCTGAGTTGCAAACAGAGTTACCCAGTGTGCTGTGAATGAAATATATCGTCCCTGCCCATGCTTTGCAGCTGATTGCCTTGCCCAACGATGCCTTCCACGTGACAGTAGAGAGATGGAATGGCCTTATGTGAAAAGAAATAGCGACTGGTAGGGATGAGCTTCGAGTTCGAGTCGAACTCATGTTCGACTCGAACATTGGCTGTTCGCAAGTTCGCCGAACACCGAACAATTTGGGGTGTTCGCGGCAAATTCGAATGCCGCGGAACACCCTTTAAAAGTCTATGGGAGAAATCAAAAGTGCTAATTTTAAAGGCTTATATGCAAGTTATTGTCATAAAAAGTGTTTGGGGACCCGGGTCCTGCCCCAGGGGACATGTATCAATGCAAAAAAAAGTTTTAAAAACTGACGTTTTTTCAGGAGCAGTGATTTTAATAATGCTTAAAGTCAAACAATAAAAGTGTAATATCCCTTTAAATTTCGTACCTGGGGGGTGTCTATAGTATGCCTGTAAAGGGGCGCATGTTTCCCGTGTTTAGAACAGTCTGACAGCAAAATGACATTTCGAAGGAAAAAACTCATTTAAAACTACCCGCGGCTATTAATGAATTGCCGGTCCGACAATACACATAAAAGTTCATTGATAAAAACGGCATGGGAATTCCCCACAGGGAAACCCCGAACCAAAATTAAAAAAAAAAAAATGACGTGGGGGGTCCCCCTAAATTCCATACCAGGCCCTTCAGGTCTGGTATGGATTTTAAGGGGAACCCCGCACCAAAAAAAAAAAAAAAAACGGCGTGGGGTTCCCCCAAAAATCCATACCAGACCCTTATCCGAGCACGCAACCTGGCAGGCCGCAGAAAAAGAGGGGGGACGAGAGTGCGCCCCCCCCCCTCCTGAACCGTACCAGGCCACATGCCCTCAACATTGGGAGGGTGCTTTGGGGTAGCCCCCCAAAACACCTTGTCCCCATGTTGATGAGGACAAGGGCCTCATCCTCACAACCGTGGCCGGTGGTTGTGGGGGTCTGCGGGCGGGGGGCTTATCGGAATCTGGAAGCCCCCTTTAACAAGGGGACCCCCAGATCCCGCCCCCCCCTGTGTGAAATGGTAAGGGGGTACTTACCACTACCATTTCACTAAAAAAGTGTCAAAATAGTTAAAAATGACAAGAGACAGTTTTTGACAATTCCTTTATTTAAATGCTTCTTCTATCTTCCTTCATCTTCTTCTTCTTCTGGTTCTTCTGGCTCTTCTGGTTCTTCCTCCGGCGTTCTCGTCCAGCATCTCCTCCGCGGCGTCTTCTATCTTCTTCTCCTCGGGCCGCTCCGCACCCATGGCATGAGGGGAGGCTCCCGCTCTTCTCTTCATCTTCTTCTTCATCCTCTTCTCTTCTTCATCTTCTTCATCTTCATCTTCTCTTCTTAATTTTCTTCTGCGGGCCGCTCCGCATCCATGCATGGAGGGAGGCTCCCGCTGTGTGACGGTGTCTCCTCATCTGACGGTTCTTAAATAACGGGGGGGCGGGGCCACCCGGTGACCCCGCCCCCCTCTGACGCACGGGACATGACGGGACTTCCCTGTGGCATTCCCCGTGACGTCACAGGGAAGTCCCGTCAAGTCACCGTGCGTCAGAGGGGGGCGGGGTCACCGGGTGGCCCCGCCCCCCGTTATTTAAGAACCGTCAGACGAGGAGACGCCGTCACACAGCGGGAGCCTCCCTCCATGCATGGATGCGGAGCGGCCCGCAGAAGAAAATTAAGAAGAGAAGATGAAGATGAAGAAGATGAAGAAGAAGATGAAGAGAAGAGCGGGAGCCTCCCCTCATGCCATGGGTGCGGAGCGGCCCGAGGAGAAGAAGATAGAAGACGCCGCGGAGGAGATGCTGGACGAGATGCTGGACGAGAATGCCGGAGGAAGAACCAGAAGAGCCAGAAGAACCAGAAGAAGAAGAAGATGAAGGAAGATAGAAGAAGCATTTAAATAAAGGAATTGTCAAAAACTGTCTCTTGTCATTTTTAACTATTTTGACACTTTTTTAGTGAAATGGTAGGGGTAAGTACCCCCTTACCATTTCACACAGGGGGGGGGCCAGGATCTGGGGGTCCCCTTGTTAAAGGGGGCTTCCAGATTCCGATAAGCCCCCCGCCCGCAGACCCCCACAACCACCGGCCACGGTTGTGGGGATGAGGCCCTTGTCCTCATCAACATGGGGACAAGGTGTTTTGGGGGGCTACCCCAAAGCACCCTCCCAATGTTGAGGGCATGTGGCCTGGTACGGTTCAGGAGGGGGGGCGCACTCTCGTCCCCCCCTCTTTTCCTGCAGCCTGCCAGGTTGCGTGCTCGGATAAGGGTCTGGTATGGATTTTTGGGGGAACCCCACGCCGTTTTTTTTTTTTTTTTGGCGCGGGGTTCCCCTTAAAATCCATACCAGACCTGAAGGGTCTGGTATGGAATTTAGGGGGAACCCCACGTCATTTTTTTAAAAAATTTTGGCCGGGGTTCCCCTTAATATCCATACCAGACCTGAAGGGCCTGGTATGGAATTTAGGGAGACTCCCACTTCATTTTTTTTTTTTTAATTTTGGTTCGGGGTTTCCCTGTGGGGAATTCCCATGCCGTTTTTATCAATGAACTTCTATGTGTATTGTCGGCAATGCAATAGCCGCGGGTAGTTTTAAATGGCTTTTTTTCCTTCGAAATGTCATTTTGCTGTCAGGCTGTTCTAAACACGGGAAACATGCGCCCCTTTACAGGCATACTATAGACACCCCCCAGGTACGAAATTTAAAGGGATATTACACTTTTATTGTTTGACTTTAAGCATTATTAAAATCACTGCTCCTGAAAAAACGGCCGTTTTTAAAACTTTTCTTTGCATTGATCCATGTCCCCTGGGGCAGGACCCAGGTCCCCAAACACTTTTTATGACAATAACTTGCATATAAGCCTTTAAAATTAGCACTTTTGATTATTCATGTTCGTGTCCCATAGACTTTAACGGTGTTCGCGTGTTCGAGCAAACTTTTTTCCTGTTCGCATGTTCTGGTGCGAACCGAACAGGGGGGTGTTCGGCTCATCCCTAGCGACTGGGTACCTGCCATTGTGGTACAGCACATTCTGCAAATTCACAGAAGGGGTGTCAGAAACCATGAATCAGACTGAGACAGAAGAGCAGTATTCACACTAGTTTAATAATAATAGTAAAAGGTAAACAGAGCAAACGTAGTCAAAACATAGCCAGAGTTCGGTAACCGGCTATTTTAGGACAAGCCAGGAAATCAGGAAACTAGAGAATCAGCGTAGTGGAACAGCAGGCAGGATCAGGAACCAGAAGGGACGTCAGCAAAGCAAGTCTTTCACAGGTACACAGGAGATAGTCTCTGATATGTTAACCAGGAGAAGGCAAAGAGGATCTGAACTGAACAGCTTAAGTAGCCGGCAGGACTGATGAGCAGGATATCATCAACGGAAAAGTTACTGTGGAAAGATTAGAGCTGGCAATTAACCGACAGCTAAGTGGCCTGCTCTGAGAAGGAAGGGCTGAGCCCAGCCCTGACAGTACCCCCTCCTGAATGACCCCTTCCCCTCGTAGGACCACCAGGTTTGTGGGGAAAATGTCTATGGAAAGCACGGAGGAGGACAGAGGCATGTACATCTGAGGAAGAGTGTTCCTCTGGACCGTACCCTTTCCAATGAACCAGGTACTGTATGCAATCACGAAACCTATGGGAGTCAACAATGGACTGTACTTCATACTCCTCATGGTTCTCAAGCTGCACTGGGTGAGGACGTGGCACCGAGGTGGTGAAGCGGTTGCAGAACAAAGGTTTTAATAAGGAGGTATGAAATACATTTGAGATAGGCATATTCGAAACAAGGTCTAAAGCGTGAGCCACTCGGTTAATCTTGCAGAGAATACAGAAAGGCCCAATAAACCAAGGTGACAACTTCAGTGAGGGAACACTCGGAGAGTCGGAGGTTGCGAGATGACAGCCAGATCCTGTCCCCAACTGGTAGGAAGGCGCAGGCAGGCGTCTGCGGTCAGCATGGAGTCTGTACCTATCATTGCCATGTCTTAAGGACTCCTGGACTTGTACCCAAGTGGAACGAAGATCACGGAGATGCTCCTCTAACGCAGGAATGCTCTGAGGAGCAAATGAGTCAGGCAACATGGATGGTTGGAAACTATAGTTCACCATAAACAGGGACAATCAGAAAGCAGAATTCATGGCACTATTGTGAGCAACTCCGCCGAAGGTAAGAGGTCTGACCAGTTGTTATAATGGTCAGAAATATAGCAAAGTAGAAACTGCTCCAAGGACTGGTTGGCTCATTCTGTGGTCCCATTAGACTGCGGGTGATACACAGAGGAGAAAGCAAGCTGAATTCCCAACTGTGCACAAAAGGCTCGCAAGAATTGGGACACAAACTGGCTACCCAGTCTAAGACGATCACCTTGGGTAGCCCATGTAATAGAAAGATCTCCCAAACAAAAATGGAAGCCAGTTCCTTAGATGTGGGCAACTTCTTTTTTTTATCAACAATTTTTATTCATTTTCACAGTTAAACAAAAGGTGAATAACGTGTACCATTAGTACAATATTGGTACAAGTGTAGATGTCCATATTCTAGAGTTACAGGTTGTTATATTAGTCAAACTTCTGTATACATAATAACTGATAGTCTACAACTAGTGGGACTACCCTTCTACCCAGGTCACCCCAATGGGAACTAACTGCGATCTAGGGAGGATTGTCCTTGAAAATATATATATATATATATATATATATATATATATATATATATATATATATATATATATATATATATTTTTTTTTTTTAACTCTATATTTATTACACAGAAAATTACTGTTTATTCTGTACATTTTGCTTTGATAAAATGTGTATATTAGTAAAATGTATCTTCAACTTTTTTATTTTTTTGTAAAAGAAAGTAAGGGTAAATAAACTTGGAGGTGGAAAGAAAAGAAAAGAAAAAGAAGGAACTAGGATTCCTAGATGTGGTGCCATTATTGTTTGTTAGTTTCACTCGGGGCTGTGTATAGTGTGATCATTTTTAGACATGAGTTTAGATTGGCTGATAGTGCTAATCCTTTTAGTGTCAGTGTCCTGTGTGTTCTTTATACCATTCTATCCATGGTTTCCAGTGTAGAAGAAACTCTGCACATTTTCCCTCTATATTGGCTAACATGCTTTCATAGGTGTGGTGTTTTGAGAGTGTGCGGATGACTTCTTCAACCTCAGGAAGATCTGGGGATCTCCAGAGCCGGAGAATTACTAATTTGGTGGCTAGGAATAGGTGAGTGGTGAATTTCCTGAGGAGTGGTGGTATGTTCTCGATCCCTAGGTTTTGGATGGCTAGAGATGGAGAAAATTGTATAGGTAGGCCTGTAACTTGGTGAAAGATTGCAAATATAATGGAGTCTGGAGACCAACTCTGTCGGTTACCATCCTTTCTGGTCATATCAGTCAGGGGTTTGACCAGGGACGAGAAGTTACGAATAAACTTCTGATAATAATTGGCAAAGCCAAGAAAACGTTGCAGAGGATGTAAACCCATGGACTGTAGGACTGATGAAATTTTCTCTGGGTCCATCGAAAAACCAGCAGTGGAAATGACATAACCCAGGAATTTAACCTGTTCGCGATGGAACTCGCACTTCTCCAATTTACAATAGAGATTGTTTTCTCTCAGCTTCTGAAGCAGACATCTATGTGGTGGCTCTCTAGGGACTTTGAAAATATGAGGATGTCGTTGAGATAAACCACCACACATAGCTTTAACAAATCTCGGAGGACATTGTTGATAAATTCCTGGAAAACTGCTGGGGCGTTGCAAAGGCCAAATGGCATTACGAGGTACTCATAGTGGCCTGTTCTGATATTAAACGCAGTTTTCCATTCATCGCCCTCCTTGATCCTCACAAGAGTGTATTCCCCTTTTAAATCAAGCTTCATGAAAACCTTGTTCCCTTGAGGCGGTCAAATAACTCTGTAATCAACGGCATTGGATAAGCTTTCTTGATCGTGAAATGATTGAGACCCCTATAATCAATACAAGGTCTCATTTCACCACTCTTCTGTCAGGGCTGGGCTCAGCCCTTCCTTTTCTGAGCTGGCTGCTTAGCTGTCGGCTAATTGCCAGCTCCCATCTCTCTCCCCAGTTATCCAGCTGTTGTTGATTCTGCTCCTGCCTACTTAAGGTGGATGTAAACCCCAATTTTTTTTATGTCATAATGTAGAGTATAAGATTTCCTATCATATGAGCCCAGTCTTGCCACAAAGAGTTAATCCAGCTCTGAGCAATCCTCTTTTATTGTTCAGTAAGATAAATCTTGACAAACAGAGAAAAACTTTGTCAAATCCTCAACCTTGCTGTGAGCGACAGGTGATTTACATATCTCGTGCACTAGCCTAAGACATGCATTATTTTTTAATTCCCACCCCCACTCCTTTCTTCAGCAGCTCTGCAAGGATTGGCTGTTCCATGCCTCAGCATGATTTGGCATGCTGAAGTCATGTGGTTACTTTCCTGTCTTTTCACTGGTGTTAGAGATCATAGCAGGAGTTCAGTGTAAGAAATACACAGGAGAAATGCATATTGACAAAGGGAGTGTAGAGGTGGGTGGGGAGACTACTGACATCACGACTCCACCCACCAAGCTCCAGACAACAGACCCACAGAATATGCAGTTTTTCGGGTCTCATAACAGACAGAGGGGAGACATTTGACTGGTAAAGATACATGCAGGAGGCATGTATATCCTTATAGATAACCCCTATGGCAGTAGTTTAGAAAGAATGACATTGGGTTTACATCCACTTTAAAGCCATCCAGCTCTGCCTTTGCCTTTATCAACATCACGGACACTTATTCCTGCGTTCCTGTTGAAGACTTGCTCAGCTGACGTTTCTTCTGGCTCCTGATCCTGCTTGCTGTACTACTACGTTTATCTCTGGCTCTCTGACATTTGCTTGGATGTCTACCCGATCCGGTTACTGAACTCTGGCTTGTTTTGACTACGCTTACTCTGTTTACCTTATTATTATTATTATTAAACAAGTGTGATTTAACTTCTGTCTCAGTCTGATTCATGGTTCCCGATAGTAGGCGAAGGCTATGAATTCAGAAGGTACAGTCAATCCACTTGTTGGTAATATTTTTTCCAGATTGGATGAGCAAGATCACCGCATGGATCAGTTTGCCATATCATTACAAACACTCCTGAGTCACATGGCTCACCTGGAAACTCCCACTGTGGCTGCTCTGGTACAACCTGAGTTGCAGGCCATCCCTGCTGCTGCGCCAGTCTCTGTGCAGGCACCCGCCTCGAGTATTACCTCTATAAGAGGTATGTCTGGTTCCGCTCTGCTTCTCCAGTGACTTGGGGGTGATCTAGTTCAATGCAGAGGGTTTCTCAACCAGGTTGAGATTTACTTTGAGATGCTGCTCCAGGGGTTTCCCACAGACAGAAGCAAAGAAGGTTTCGTGATATTTTTGCTTTCTGAGAGAGCCTTGGCCTGGGCAAATCCTCTATGGGTTGTCTTGAGTTGTCTTGAGTTACCCTGACTTTGTGGCCTCCTTTAAAAGGGTATTTGACGTTCCCACACACTCCGCTTCTGCTGCCAAGTGCCTCATGTCCATCAAAGTACGAGAACTGTTGCCGACTACACCATTGAATTCCGTACTCTGGCAGCAGAGGTTGCTTGGAACAATGAGGCCCTCGTGGCTGCTTATTCTCATGGTCTCTCAGATTCCATCAAGGATGAGATAGCAACCCGAGATATACCCACTGAGCTGGAGAAGTTGATCAAGTTTGCCATCCTCATTGACTCCAGACTCAGAGAAAGACTCTCTTTTAAGGAGCGCTTGCGGAAGGCTCCTGTACATTTGCCTCTGAGCTTTGCAGTCCCACCTGTGCCTCCCTCACCTCCCATGCCTCCTGGTACCGAGTCGGTCAGTGAAGATGAACCCATGCTCTTGGGCTTCAGGCTTCACGCGTCTCTCTACGGATGAGAGAGCCTTTAGGAGGAGGGAGAGATTGTGCCTTTATTGTGGCCAGGCAGGTCACTTTTTTAAGTCTTGTCCTACCCATCCAGGCAACGCCCGAACCTTAAAGTCCTGTCACAGACAGACCTTAGGTGGTATGGTTTCATCCTCAATTATCCAGAAGGATAAGCCTCTGGTTTCGGTCACCCTTTCTTGGGCTTAGTCATCCATTGAGATACAGGCTCTAATCGACTCTGGGGCTGCAGGCCTGTTCATTGATGCTGCCTTTGTATCGCTGCACTCGATTCCGCTGCAGCTGCGTGACATTCCACTTGCCATTAAGGCTCTTGACGGGAGACCTCTACAGCTTGCCCATGTGACTCATGAGACTGTTCCGTTGTCCATGGCCGTAGGAGCTCTTGACCATGAAATAATCCAATTCCAAGTTATTTCCTCACCTAGGTTTATGCTGGTTATTGGTTATCCTTGGTTACAGAGGCACAACCCCTCTTTTGATTGGCTCCATGCAGAGGTTCTCTCCTGGTCACCACAATACAGTGAGACATGCTTCCAGAAGGTAGCCAAGGTCCTGTTCACCTCTTCACTCTCCTCCCTGCTGGAGGAGTACCGCGATTTTAGCGATGTCTTTGACAAAGGTCAAGCCGGTAGTTTGCCTCCACACCGGCCTTATGTTTATGCAATTGACCTTCAACCTGGTGCCATACCCCATTGGGTCTGGGTTTACCCTTTGTCGGTCTCGGAGGATAAGGACATGGAGAAGTATGTTGCAGACGACACTTTCTCGACTTTCTCAAGGTTTCATCCGCAAATCCTCATCTCCTGCTGGTGCTGGTTTCTTCTTTGTGAAGAAGAGGAGCGGTGAACTGAGACCTTGTATTGATTATAGGGGTCTCAATCGTTTTCACGAGGCTTGATTTGAGAGGGGCATACAATCTCGTGTGGAAAACTGCATTTAATACCAGAACAGGCCATTATGAGTACCTCATAATGCCTTTTGGCCTTTGTAACGCCCCAGCAGTTTTCCAGGAATTTATTAACGATATCCTCCAAGATTTGTTGCAGTTATGTGTGGTGGTTTATCTCGATGATACCCTCATATTTTCCAAGTCCATGGAGAGCCACCACACAGATGTCTGTAGTGTGCTTCAGAAACTAAGAGAAAACAATCTCTATTGTAAACTGGAAAAGTGCGAGTTCCATCGTGAACAGGTTAAATTCCACGGCGATGTCATTTCCACTGCTGGTTTTTCGATGGACCCTGAGAAATTTTCAGCCGTCCTACAGTGGCTCCGACCCATGGGTTTACGTCCTCTGCAGCATTTCCTGGGCTCCTTCTGGCTCCTGATCCTGCTTGCTGTACTACTATGTTTATCTCTGGCTCTCTGACATTTGCTTGGCTGTCTACCCAATCCGGTTACTGAACTCTGGCTTGTTTTGACAACGCTTACTCTGTTTACCTTATTATTATTATTATTATTATTAAACAAGTGTGATTTAACTATACTTCTGTCTCGGTCTGATTCATGGTTCCTGATATCTTCTTCTTCACAAAGAAGAAACCAGCACCAGCAGGAGACGAGGATTTCCAGATGAATCCTCGAGAAAGCGTGTCTGCAACATACTCCTCCACGGCCTTATCCTCCGAGACCGACAAAGGGTAAACCCAGCCCCAATGGGGTATGGCACCAGGTTGAAGGTCAATTGCGCAATCATATGACCGGTGTGGAGACAAACTACCGACCTTTGTCAAAGACATCGCTAAAATATTGGTACTCCTCCATCAGGGAGGAGAGTGAAGAGGTGCACAGGACCTTAGCCACCTTCTGAAAACATGTCTTGATGCATTGTGGTGACCAGGAAAGAACCTCAGCACAAAGCCAATCAAAAGAGGGGTTGTGCCTCTGTAACCAAGGATAACCAATAACACCGGAAACTTAGGTGAGGAAATGACCTGGAATTAAATTATCTAATGGTGAAGATCCCCTACGGTCATGGACAACAGAACAGTCTCATGAGTCACATGGGCAGGCTGTAGAGGTCTCCCATCAATAGCCTCAATGGCAAGTCGAGTGGCACGAAGCTGCAGTGGAATCGAGTGCTTAGATACAAAGGCAGCATCAAAGAACAGGCCTGCAGCCCGAGAGTTGAAAGGATAACTGGGACCAGGGGCTTATGCTTCTGGACAACTGGGGATGAAACAATGCCACCTAAGGTCTGTCTGCTACAGTACTTTAAGGTTCGGGCGTTCCCAGGACGGGTAGGACAAGACTTCAAAAAGTGACTAGCCTGGCCACAATAAAGGCACAATCTCTCCCTCCTCCTAAAGAATCTCTCATCCACAGAGAGGCGTGTGAAGCTCAGATGCATGGGTTCACTGTCAACGACCAACTCGGTACCAGGAGGAATGGGAGGTGAGGGAGTCAAGGGTGGGACCGCAAGCCTCGAAGACAATTGTACAGGAGGCTTCCGCAAGCATTACTTAAAAGAGAGTCTTTCTCAGAGTCTAGAGTCTATGCGGATGGCAAACATGATCAACTTCTCCAGTTCAATGGGTATATCTTGGGCTGCTATCGCATCTTTAATGGTATCCGAGAGACCATGAGAAAAAGCAGCCACGGGAGCCTCATTGTTCCAAGTAACCTCTGCTGCCAGAGTATGGAATTCAATGGCATAATCTGCAACAGGTCACATACTCTGTTTGATTGACATGAGGCACTTAGCAGCAAAAGCAGAGCGTGCGAGAATGTCAAATACCCATTTAAAGAAAGCCACACACCCCCCTTTTTTTTCTTCTTCTCTCTCGTCTCCTCCTAGCGAGAGCCACCTCATGCTTCATTAGACTTCCACATACACGTTATTCTCTCAAAGATAACGGGCTATAGTATATCTTACTACACTTACGTAAGACGATATAATTGTACCACCCTGGATGCTTGACCCAAATTTTGCCCTGTAGACAAGAGCCATTTACTCTAGGACTGGACTTGAGACTAGATCTACTTTGGTAAGGTTTATGCATGGTCAATTGGATTATGACTGTACTTTCGTCATTGTACAATTTCTGTTCAAACTACTTGTACAATACTATATGTTATTTCATAAATAAAAACATTTGTGAAAAAAAAAAAAAATTTACACGAAATTAACATTTTTGCAGCATGTTTACATGCATTGCGATCAGTGTTAATTTTGTCGACTAAAATACGACTAAAACTAAATTGAAAATTGACATCAAAATTAACACTGCTCTGCTGGTCATTTCTAAATCTGCAACACAATTCCATCCAGAGCCTATAATAACAGCACAATAAAGTTTAAACATGTATTACATTATTGCATAAGAATAAGTAAGGGGCATCTCTAAGCTGCTGAAAGAGAAAAAAAATTAAGAAAAAGGCTTTTTTTAATTTTTTTATTATTATTAAATTCTGGTATTATGTTCATGTAATATGTGCAATGGCATTACAGTTTTTTTTTTAAGTTGCACTTCTGTTTGTCAAAAAGCAATATTTTTGTTTGTTTATGAAACTTTGGTTTATGTATAAAGACGTTATATATTGCACCGACTTAAAGGAAGCCACAAACTCTTGGTAACTCAGGACAATGGGTTTTTGCGTCTCCCATAGAGGGTTTGCCCAGACCAAGACTCTCAGAAAGCAAAGACATCACAAAACCTACTTTGCTTCTGTCCATGGGAAATGCCTGGGGCAGCATCTCAAAGTATATCTCAACCTGGTTGAGAAACCCTCTGCATTGGACTGGCTTGCCCCCAAATCGCTGGAGAAATGGAGCAGAACCAGACATAATTCTAAGGCCTGATTCACACCTATGCATCTTTAGCGCTTTTTGCATTTTGCAGATTTGCACTACAGTCCATTTAACATGGTTTCCTATGGAACATGTTCTGTAGAGCAAATCTGCAAAATGCAAAAAGCACTAAAGATGCATAGGTGTGAATCAGGCCTTATAGAGGTAATACTCAAGGTGGGTGCCTGCACAGAGACTGAAGCAGCAGCAGGGATGGCCTGCAACACAGGTTGTACCATGGCAGCCACAGTGGGAGATTCCAGATGAGCCGTGTGATTCAGGAGCATCTGTAACATCATGGCCAACTGATCCATGCGGTGATCCTGATCATCCAATCTGAAAAAAATATTATCAACAAGTGGATTGACTGCAACTTCTGAATTCATGGCCTTCACCTACTGTCAGAAACCATGAATCAGTTTAATAATAATAGTAAAAGGTAAATAGAGCAAACATAGTCAAAACATAGCCAGACGTTCTGTAACTGGAACGCATAGTCAGACAAGCCAGGACATCAGGAAGCCAGGGATCAGCGTACTTCAGGACAAGCCAGGAAATCAGGAAACTGGAGAATCTGTGTAGTGGAACAGCAAGCAGGATCAGGAACTAGAAGGGGCGTCATCCAAGCAAGTCTTTCACAGGTATCAGGAGAGAGTCTCTGATATGTTGACCAAGCGAAGGCAGAGAGGATCTGGACTGAACAGCTTAAGTAGCCAGTAGGAATGATGAGCAGGATATCATCGCCAGGTGAGTCACTGTGGAAAGATTAGAGCTGGCAATTAACCGACAGCTAAACGGTCTGCTTTGAGAAGGAAGGGCTGAGCCCAACCCTGACAAGGGGGCAGAATCCACCAGGAAAAAAGGCAGAAGTTGTAGAGCCAGCAGCTTTGACAAGCTTGCATTTAGATGATGGGCATGTGGGTGGCAGGGACTGTATTTTATTTTCCACTGCAGTAGATAGGGCAGAGACATTTGCCAGCTATAGTCTACAGCTGGTGGTGTGCTGGTGGCAGATGTGCTGCAAGGACCTGAAACACCCTGCGCTATACCATCATCCCTGTCAGTGGAGGCTGCTGAGAGGTCATGAGGTATAGCAGGGACAGTCTGAGGTTAGTAAGGAGAAGGGACAGATTTGTGCCCCTTTTGTGTGGCTTCTAGGTGCTCTTGCCAATGGGCTGAGTGGTGGTTAAATGCCTTGTCAAGCACGTGGTACCCAAATGGTTATTGTTTTTGCCACGCTTGATGCGCTTGAGACAAAGTTTGAAAATATAACAGGGCGATCGGCTGCACATGTACTAAAAAAGGCCCAGACAGCTGAGCTGTGGGAAGTGGGCTGGGAGATAATAGCTCCACAATGTGATGGAATAGGGTGGCTGCTCTCTAACTTCCATGATGGCTGCCTCAATGAGGTTGTGTTTCACCCTCACTTTCCTCCTCTGCTCTATTTGGCACCCAAGTCGAGTCAGTGACCTCATCATCATCTCCTCCATCCTCATTACCACTGGAGACAACTTGGCAATACGCTGTGGCTGGGGGAACATGACTGCCAATTTGTGTATCAGTGTTCTCCCCTCTCTGTAGGCTCATGTCCCTACCTTCCTTAACCTCAGAGTCAGAACCAACATCTGAATTGAGTAATGGCTGTGCATCATCAAGGAGCAAGTGGCTGATGCTGTGTTCAAATAACTCTGCTGACTCCTCCATGCCTGATGCTGGGGCTATGGCAGGAATAGCTGTGGAAAATGAGGCAGGTTTTGCCATTCTGGAAGCTGCAGGAGATGGCGCACTAGTCTCTGCTTGGGTGACAGAGAATGAGGAGGATGAGGAGGATGAGAACGGTTTAGAAAGCCAGTCCACCACCTCCTCTGCATGCTGTGGCTGGATAGCACAGGCAACATCACTAAACAGAGGGAATGATGCCCTGCCTGAGGACTGACCACTTCCACCTTTGCCTGTGGACACATATGCTGCTGACCCCCTTACAGTGCCATGGGAACATCTGCCTCTCCTTGCTGTCCTCCCAGACATGATGGGGGAGTGGGGGGGTGCTTATTAACAAAATGTAATAAAGATGTGTAAATGTGTACGTGGATGCACTTTAATCAATGGAAAGTGGTATTTGGTGCACTTTAATTTGAGTATTCACGACAAAGACATACTCCAAGGATACACTATAATATACTGCATCAAACGTGCAGTAATGCACAGAACTATATGAGGTTAACTTGCAGTAACGCAATGAAATATACGGCATTAAACTTGCAGTAATGCAATGAAATATACGGCGTTAAACTTGCAGTAACGCATAGAACTTTACAGCTTTAAACTTGCAGTAATGCACAGAACTATATGGCGTTAAGCTTGAAGTAGCGCAATGAAATATACAGCGTTAAACTTGCAGCAATGCATAGAACTATATGCCGTTAAACTTGTAGTAATGCACAGAACTATACGGCATTAAACGTGCAGTGATGCACAAAACTATATGGCATTAAACTTGCAGTAATGCTATAAAATATATGGCATTAAACTTGCAGTAATGCAAAGAACTATATGGCGTTAAACTTGCAGTAACGCAATGAAATATATGGCATTAAACTTGCAGTAACGCAATGAAATATACTGCGTTAAACTTGCAGTAACACAATGAAATATACAGCATTAAACTTGCAGTAACGCAATGAAATATACAACGTTAAACTTGCAGTAATGCATAGAACTATATGGCGTTAAACTTGCAGTAACGCTATAAAATATATGGCATTAAACTTGCAGTAATGCACAGAACTATATGGCCTTAAACTTGCAGTAATGCAATGAAATTTATGGCGCTAAACTTGCAGTAACGCAATGAAATATGCAGCATTAAACTTGCAGTAAGGCAATTAAATATCTGAAGTTAAACTTGCAATAACGCAATGAAATATATGGAGTTACGCTTGCAGTAACGTAATGAAATATACAGCGTTAAACTTGCAGTAACACAATGAAATATATAGCGTTACACTTGCAGTAACGCAATGAAATATACAGCGTTAAACTTGCAGTAACGCAATGAAATATACAGCGGTAAACTTGCAGTAACGCAATGAAATATACAGTGTTAAAATTGCAGTAACGCAATGAAATATACAGCATTAAACTTGCAGTAAGGCACAGAACTATACAGCGTTAAACTTGCAGTAACACGCAGAACTATATGGTGTTAAGCTTGCAGTAATGCAATAAAATATATGGCGTTAAACTTGCAGTAACGCACAGAACTATATGGAGTTAAACTTGCAGTAACACACAGAACTATATGGCGTTAAACTTGCAGTAATGCACAGAACTATACGGTGTTAAACTTGCAGTAATGCACAGAACTATATGGCATTAAGCTTGCAGTAACGCAATGAAATATACGGCATTAAACTTGCAGTAAAGCACAGAACTATATGGAGTTAAACTTGCAGTAACACACAGAACTATATGGCGTTAAACTTGCAGTAATGCACAGAACTATACGGTGTTAAACTTGCAGTAATGCACAGAACTATATGGCATTAAGCTTGCAGTAACGCAATGAAATATATGGCGTTAAACTTGCAGTAATGCACAGAACTATACGGGGTTAAACTTGCAGTAACGCATTAAAATTTACAGCGTTAAATTTACAGTAATGCACAGAACTATATGGCGTTAAACGTGCAGTAACGTACAGAACTATATGGCGTTAAACTTGTAGTAATGCACAGAACTATACGGTGTTAAACTTCAGAAACACTATAAAATATACGGCGTAAACTTGCAGCAATGCACAGAACTGTACAGCGTTAAACTTGCAGTAACGCACAGAACTATATGGCGTTAAACTTGCAGTAATGCACAGAACTATACTGCGTTAAACTTGCAGCAACACACAGAACTATATGACGTTAAACTTTCAGTAACGCAATGAAATATATGAAATTAAACTTGCAGTAACGCAGTAAAATATATGGAGTTACACTTGCAGTAACACAATGAAAGATACAGCGTTAACTTACAGTAATGCACAGAAATATACAGTGTTAAACTTACAGTAACGCACAGAAATATATGCTGTTAAACTTGCAATAACACACAGATCTATACGGCGTTAAACTTGCAGTAACGCAATAAAATATGCAGCTTTAAACTTGCAACAATGCAGTAAAATATGCGGCGTTAAACCGGCAGTAAAGCACAGAACTCTATGTCATTAAACTTACAGTAATGCAATGAAATATATGGCGTTAAACTTGCAGTACCGCAAATGAAATATATGACATTAAACTTGCAGTAACACAAATAAATTTACAGCATCATACTTGGAATAATGCAATGAAATATACAGCGTTAAACTTGAAGTAACGCAATGAAATATACAACAGTAAACTTGCAGTAACGCAATGAAATATACTGTACTAAAGTTACAGTAACTCAATAAATTATGCAGTGTTAAACTTGCAGCAATGCAGTGAAATACGCGGCGTTAAACTGGCAGTAAAGCACAGAACTATAGGTCATTAAACTTACAGTAATGCAATGAAATATATGGCGTTAAACTTGCAGTAACGCAATGAAATATATGGCATTAAACTTGCAGTAACACAATTAAATTTACAGCATTATACTTGGAATAACGCAATGAAATATACAGCATTAAACTTGAAGTAACGCAATGAAATATACAACAGTAAACTTGCAGTAACGCAATGAATGATACTGTACTAAAGTTGCAGTAACACACAGAACTATATGGTGTTAAACTTGCAGTAATGCACAGAACTATAAAATCCACAGTGTTAAACGGCCACTACACTCCCTACATTCACACTAATGTAAAGATGAATGGTTGCATTACACTCACAACAACTGAACTATCCCTACATTTACACTATTGTAAAGATGAATGGTCATGCTACTGAATTTCTACACTGTCAATAGAATCAGAATAGAGCACACTAACTGTCTTATAGCACTGAACAGAGCCCTGTTCTATCTCTCTACGCTGCTATCACACTATAAATGGGCACTATGGAAAAAATACTTTTATAGTGTGGGGCAGGATTAAAAGCAATTAGCCATGATTGGATACAGTCATCACAGCAGCATCCAATCATGGCTCTGACAGTGCTCTGTGCCCTGATTAGGCAAAGCTTTCATTGCTTCGGCCAATCAGGGCTTTCAATGCACTATGCAGCAGCGCAGTGCATTATGGTGGTTCGGCGGGCCGAACAAATGGTCTAACGACCTTATAATTCGGTTGTTGAGAGAACTTCCAAACAGCCAATGTTCAGCTCAAACTCATGCTCATGTCGAACAATTTGGCCATCCTTAGAAGCAGCCAAGGGCCCATGGTAACTCTGGAGGAGCTGCAGAGATGCACAGCTCAGGTGCGAGACTCTGTCCACAAGACAACTATTAGTCGTGCACGCCACAAATCTGGCCTTTATGGAAGAGTGACAAGAAGAAAGCCATTGTTGAAAGAAAGCCATAAGAAGTCCCGTTTGCAGTTTGCAAGAAGCCATGTGGGGGACTCTGGTCAGATGAGACCAAAATGAAACTTTTTGGCCTAAAAGCAAAACACTATGTTTGGTGGAAAACTGATACTGCACATCACCCTGAACACATCATCCCCACCGTGAAACAAGGTGGTGGCAGCTTCATGTTGTGGGGATGCTGTTCTTCAGCAGGGACAGGGAAGCTGGTCAGAGTTGATGGGAGGATGGATGGAGCCAAATGCAGGGCAATCTTGGAAGAAAACCTTCAGAAGGACAATGACCCTAAACATACAGCCAGAGTTCATAAAAAGAAGAAGCTGTGCTAAATGTTGAATTAATGCAAATAACCTGTGAAAAAACACATTATATGCATGTATAGCAAACACAGTGGCAAGTGCAAAAAAAAAGTTTTTTTTCTGCCTACGATCAGACGTTGGAAAAAGTGATACCAAAATATATAGAAATTATGAAAATGAACCATATGATAAGTGATTGTGATTGAGACAAAAATTGGATGGATGAATATGGAAGCAGTCTATATCAGTGTTAATTTAGTCGACTAGAACGATTAAAATATTTTAGTCGACTAAAATGACTAAAACATTTTAGTCGACTAAATGAATACTATTTCTTTCTCGTACATCACGAGACACAGAGCCTCAGTAATCACTGATGGGTTATAGGGTATCACTAGGTGATTGGACACTGGTCACACCCTAGACAGGAAGTTCAACCCCCTATATAACCCCTCCCCTTACTGGGGATACCTCAGTTTTTTTGCCAGTGTCTTAGGTGTTGGAAACAAGGTTTTACCTGTAACGCTTCTCTTTTTAAAGAGCTGGACCCTGGGATCCAGTATTTGGTTTTTTCAGCCATATCCCTGGCGGGGTGCTTTATGGGGCCAGAACTGTGGATCCTCCTATTCAAGGGGGCCCCAGTCTCTGAAGGTTTTTCAAACGGAGCCCACCGTGAGAGGTGAAGATTGGGTCTGTATAACAGAACCCTGCGGCTGGATAAGGTAAGGGAATCTCCTCAGGATTTTTTTTAATTCTAATAGGTTTTCTCCTTTAAGTAAATGTATGCTATGCCTATTGTCGCCACCGGGGGCTGTCAAGAGCATTTCATGCTTGTTCTGTCTGTCTCAGTGTCTCCAGCCAGGCTCCAGTTAGGATGGGTTGGGGGTTCTCTCCTTAGGGATTCTCCCCCCATGGTTAGGGTGGCTGGGGTGGCCTGAGCAAACAGTGGTAGTATACCACACCACCCGCCGCTACCGCATTTTCAGCAGGTTCCCATCCACCCGTCCCTTCTCTCTCCTCCATCCCAGCCTCCCCTCCATGCCTGTCCCGAGGATCGGAGCCTCGCCTCGTGCGGGAAAGCACACGTTTTTGAAAAAAATGAGGGGGGCGGGAGGGGTTTTCGGAGGAGGGGGGGCAGAGCATTAACGCCACGTCCGGCGTGATTGGACGTCCACATCTCTGGCTACACAGGCTATAAAGTGGACTCTCTTTCAGGTGCACACAGCCTATGAAGGGACACAGAGCTGACTGGCGTATGTGAGGTGGGACACAGGCATTCTCCCCATTGTTATTTGTTAGATCCCCATTGTTATGTGTGTTAATTAACTCTGCTATTGTGTAAAGAAGAGTCTATGTTGATTGTGATAATGTTGATTGGACTTTCTGAACTACAAGACGGCCAGTCTGGCCTAACGGTCATGTCTGAGTCATCTAGGCTGTCTAAAGGGATTAGTTAATTAGCTCATGTTAATTAGGTTAATTAGGTTACAGCTGTATTGTTAGAGTAATATGAGCAGGAGGTCTGCACCTCCACTTTGAGTGTATGAAAGCCTGTATTTTGTCAATAAAGATAGATTCCTGTTTGAACTTACATACAGCCTGCCTGGTGTTTGTTCTGAGCTATCACAACTGGACTAGAACGGCACAGAGCTGTTGTTCTAGTCCCCGGACCATTGGATGACCGAACCATCAGACGTTGCAACCTGATTCAATAGCTGCAGAGGAGTGTTGGGAGAGTGGAACCGAGCGAGCAAGGGGCTCGTTACACCAGGTTTCGGCCTTATCAGTATTATTTCAACGGCCACTTGCTTCACATTCGTTAGTACGAAAATTTATGCAGGGGGTAACGCATCTTAATCCTCCAGTTAAGGCACCCCTAAACCCATGCGACTTGAATTTGGTTCTGTCAGTTTTACAGAAACAGCCTTTTGAACCAATACGTCAAATTCCTTTGGTCTTGTTGACAAGAAAGGTAATTTTTCTGGTAGCCATTTCTTCTGCTAGAAGAGTATCAGAATTAGCAGCTCTTTCCTGTAAAGAGCCTTATTTAATCATGCATAAGGATAGAGTGGTATTGCACCCTCATCCTAGCTTTCTACCGAAAGTGGTTTCAGATTTCCATTTAAACCAAGATATTGTTCTACCTTTCTTTTTTCCAGAACCCTGTTCTTCGGAAAAAAGGTCACTACATTCTTTGAAAGTAGTGAGAGCAGTCAAAGCCTATCTGGAAGCAACTGCTCAAATTCGCAAAACAGATGTTTTGTTCATGTTACCAGAAGGTCCCAATTGAGGACAGGCAGCGTCAAAGTCTACCATTTCAAAATGGATTTGACAAATGATTATTCAAGCTTACGGTTTGAAACAGAAAATTCCACCTTTTCAAATCAAGGCACACTCCACAAGGGCTATTAGTGCTTCTTGGGCGGTGCATCACCGGGCCTCTATGGCTCAAATCTGCAAGGCCGCAACCTGGTCTTCAGTCCATACATTCACCAGATTTTATCAGGTGGATGTGGGAAGGCATGAGGATATCGCCTTTGGGCATAGTTTGGTGCAGGCAATGGTACGAGGTCCTCAGGTCTGATTACACCCTACGTTGTGTTGTCCCCTCCCCTCAAATAGCATTGCTCTGGGACATCCCATCAGTGATTACTGAGGCTCTGTGTCCCGTAATGTACGAGAAAGAAAATAGGATTTTTATAACAGCTTACCTGTAAAATCATTTTTGAGGTACATCACGGGACACAGAGGTCCCACCCCTCTTCTAATACACTTATATTGCTTTGCTACAAAACTGAGGTATCCCCAGTAAGGGGAGGGGTTATATAGGGGGTTGAACTTCCTGTCTAGGGTGTGACCAGTGTCCAATCACCTAGTGATACCTTATAACCCATCAGGGATTACGGAGGCTCTGTGTCCTGTGATGTACCTCAAAAGAAAAGGATTTTTACAGGTAAGCTGTTAAAAAAATCCTATTTTTATACTGAAAAGAGATTGTCACGGATGTATTTATCCCGTAGCAATCTAACCTAAAAGTCAAATCCCATGAAATGAATAGACAGGATTTGACATACATATGTTAGAGCCGTTGATTGATATTAGGGAAGAACACATATATCAGGATTAAATTCAATTGATAAAAATTAAATAAAATTAAAAAAAATTGAAATTTACAAAATGAACCCTATGGGGATGCCTCACCAGTAAGGGCTCATCTTTTAAGTATCATCAAACAAAAAGTGGGAGGGGAAATATGAAAAAGACATAGCCAACCGGGACTCACATCAAGTTCACAGAAATGAGGAAAACAACACTGAAGTATACTAAGGTGACTAAAACAGAAGTATAGCAATCTTAGAGAATGAAATACAGTAGGACTGTCACTTAGGAATTGTGGATAAATGAATTGACATCAACGTCAATATATAAACCAAAAGGGGGTATAGCACTTAATCTTATGAACCCATGACATTTCCAATTTAGATATGCTCCTAACAAGACAGCTCGCCCTCCATTGGAGGCTATATTTATCTATCCCCAAAAAAATAGTGTTAGTGGAGTCCCTAGTGTGTACCATGAGATAATGTTTGGACACAGAATGTTTGGTAAAGCCCCTACGTATGTTGTTTATGTGCTCATTAAGACGCACTTGCAGGGGTCTTTTGGTCCTACCCACATACTGTAATCCACATGGGCACTATAGCATACAGACCACCCCCAATGTGGAATATCCAGTGAGCTCAGAAAAAAAATGTCAGTCTGTTCGTAGGGGGATTCAGAAGATTGGGAGCCAATTTGTCCCTCAAAGAGGGAGCACCCCTAAATGCAACTCGGGGTCTGTCTGGCAAAAAGGTGTTTAATATCCTATAATTTTTCAGAATGTGCCAATGCCTCCTTATTATGTGTTTAATACTTGAATGCTGACACGAGAAGTTGGTAATGAAAGGTTTTCTGAAAGCGTTATTGTCCAAGTTTTGTGTCTTCTCCTTTAGAAGATCAGCTCTATCTATACTCTTTACTTGACTCAAAGTATTTGTGAGAGACTCGGGGGAATAACCTTTATCAACAAATCTCTGTGTGAAAATGCCTGCTTGTTCCAAAAAAACTTTCTCCTCAGTACAGTTGCATTTTAATCTCATATACTGACTCTTTGGCACAAACCACGAACCCCGAAGCGTGATGACAGATATCATGTGGAATTAAGGAATTTCTGTCAGTGGGTTCGAAAAAAGTTGAAGTTGAAAAACTATCACCACTGACAGAAATTGTGAGATCCAAAAAATTAATTTTCTCATGACTGGCCTCAAAATTGAGGTGGATCCCTCTGTTGTTATCATTCAACGAACATTTAAAGTCCGAGAGATCAGTCTCAGTGCCATCCCATAAGAGGAGGATGTCATCTATATAGCGAGCCCACAAGGCCACTTGGGGTCTTGGCTTGGCATAGATGACATTATCCTCCCATTTCGCCATGAAGAGGTTCGCCAAACTGCGTATTTAGCCCCCATAGCGACACCTTTTTCCTGGCAGAAAAATTTGCCATCAAACCAAAAAAAATTGTGGGTGGCAGCGTATCTCAATAATTCCATAATAAGGGAAATTTGTTCCTGAGGTAAATTGGAATCCCTTTCTAAATAAAGTGCTGCAGCCTCAAGGCCTAGATGGTGGGGTATCACAGTGTAGAGGAAAGTGACGTCAGCAGTCACCAACCACATCCCCTCTCTGGGTTTTCTGTCTAAAAAAAGCTTAACCACTTCCCCCCGCAGTATGCAGAATGACAGCCAGGAAGTGGTTCTGTTATGCTGACTAGGCGTCATATGATGTCCAGCAGGATAACATGAAGGCGCGCGCCCGTGGGGGTGCACGGCGATCGCGAGTGAGGCGTATCAATCTGATACGCCGCACCTCTGATCGTGATAAGAAGCCTCTGTCAGAGGCTTCTTACCATGTGGACGGTAAACGATGTTCCTCGGTTCGTGCTGACAGGTAGGGATGAGCTTCGAGTTCGAGTCAAACTCATGTTCGACTCGAACATTGGCTGTTCTCAAGTTCGCCGAACAGCAAACAATTTGGGGTGTTCGCTGCAAATTCGAATGCCGCAGAACACCCTTTAAAAGTCTATGGGAGAAATCAAAAGTGCTAATTTTAAAAGGCTTATATGCAAGTTATTGTCATAAAAAGTGTTTGGGGACGCAGGTCCTGCCCCAGGGGACATGGATCAATGCAAAAAAAAGTTTTAAAAACGGACGTTTTTTCAGGAGCAGTGATTTTAATAATGCTTAAAGTCAAACAATAAAAGTGTAATATCCCTTTAAATTTCGTACCTGGGGGGTGTCTATAGTATGCCTGTAAAGGGGCGCATGTTTCCCGTGTTTAGAACAGTCTGACAGCAAAATGACATTTCGAAGGAAAAATTCCATTAAAAACTACCTGCGGCTATTGCATTGCCGACAATACACATAGAAGTTCATTGATAAAAACGGCATGGGAATTCAACACAGGGAAACCCCAAACCAAAATTTAAAAAAAAAATGACGTGGGAGTCCCCCTAAATTCCATACCAGGCCCTTCAGGTCTGGTATGGATATTAAGGGGAACCCCGGCCAAAATAAAAAAAAAAATGATGTGGGGTTCCCCCTAAATTCCATACCAGACCCTTCACGTCTGGTATGGATTTTAAGGGGAACCCCGCGCCAAAAAAAAAAAAATCCAAAGCCCCCCAAAACACCTTGTCCCCATGTTGATAAGGACAAGGGCCTCATCCCCACAACCCTGGCCGGTGGTTGTGGGGGTCTGCGGGTGGGGAACCCCCAGATTCTGCCCCCCCTGTGTGAAATGGTAAGGGGGTACTTACCCCTACCATTTCACTAAAAAACTGTCAAAAATGTTAAAAATGACAAGAGACAGTTTTTGACAATTCCTTTATTTAAATGCTTCTTCTTTCTTCTATCTTCCTTCATCTTCTTCTGGTTCTTCTGGCTCTTCTGGTTCTTCCTCCGGCGTTCTCGTCCAGCATCTCCTCCGCGGCGTCTTCTATCTTTTTCTCCTCGTGCCACTCCGCACCCATGGCATGGGGGGAGGCTCCCGCTCTTCTCTTCATCTTCTTCTTCATCCTCTTCTCTTCTTCCCTTTTCTCTTCTTCTCTTCTTCATTTTCTTCTCCGGGCTGCTCCGCATCCATGCTGGCATGGAGGGAGGCTCCCGCTGTGTGACGGCGTCTCCTCGTCTGACGGTTCTTAAATAACGGGGGGCGGGGCCACCTGGTGACCCTGCACCCTATGACGCACGGGACATGACGGGACATATCCCAGGACAAGGAAGGATTACATCGCTGGAATTTTTTTTCTTTTTAATAAAGGATTTGTCCCATGCTGTGTCTGTGTGTTTTTTTACAATTTTTGACACTTTTTTGTGAAATGGTAGGAGTACAATGTACCCATTACCATTTCACACGGGGGGCAGGATCTGGGGGTCCCTTTGTTAAAGGGGGCTTCCAGATTCCGATAAGCCCCCCGCCCGCAGACCCCCACAACCACCGGCCAGGGTTGTGGGGATGAGGCCCTTGTCCTCATCAACAAGGGGACAAGGTGTTTTGGGGGGCTACCCCAAAGCACCCTCCCAATGTTGAGGGCATGTGGCCTGGTACGGTTCAGGAGGGGGGGGCGCACTCTCGCCCCCCCTCTTTTCCTGCGGACTGCCAGGTTGCGTGCTCGGATAAGGGTCTGGTATGGATTTTTGGGGAGACCCCACGCCGTTTTTTTTTTTGGGGCGCGGGTTCCTCTTAAAATCCATACCAGACCAGAAGGGTCTGGTATGGAATGTAGGGGGAACCCCACGTCATTTTTTAAAAAATTTTGGCCGGGGTTCCCCTTAATATCCATACCAGACCTGAAGGGCCTGGTATGGAATTTAGGGGGACTCCCACGTCATTTTTTTTTTAAATTTTGGTTCGGGGTTTCCCTGTGTTGAATTCCCATGCCATTTTTATCAATTAACTTCTATGTGTATTGTCGGCAATGCAATAGCCGCGGGTAGTTTTAAATGGAATTTTTCCTTCGAAATGTCATTTTGCTGTCAGACTATTCTAAACATGGGAAACATGCGCCCCTTTACAGGCATACTATAGACACCCCCCAGGTACGAAATTTAAAGGGATATTACACTTTTATTGTTTGACTTTAAGCATTATTAAAATCACTGCTCCTGAAAAAACGGCCATTTTTAAAACTTTTTTTTGCATTGATCCATGTCCCCTGGGGCAGGACCGGGGTCCCCGAACACTTTTATGACAATAACTTGCATATAAGCCTTTAAAATGAGCACTTTTGATTATTCATGTTCGTGTCCCATAGACTTTAACGGTGTTCGCGTGTTCGAGCGAACTTTTTTCCTGTTCGCATGTTCTGGTGCGAACCAAACAGGGGGGTGTTCGGCTCATCCCTACTGACAGAGAGAGCCAATCGGCGGCTCTCCCTGTCAGAGTGGGGGTCTGTGCTGATAATCAGCACATTGATTATCAGCACAGCTCACTCAGTTGTGCCAATCACCTGCCAATCAGTGCCCAGCAATAAACACAATAATAAAGTCTCCCAGAGCTAGGGATGAGCCTAACACCCCCCGGTTCGGTTCGCACCAGAACCTGCGAACGGACCGAAAGTTCGCACGAACGTTAGAACCCCATTGACGTCTATGGGACTCGAACGTTCGGAATCAAAAGTGCTCATTTTAAAGGCTAATTTGCATAGTATTGTCCTAAAAAGGGTTTGGGGACCCGAGTCCTACCCCAGGGGACATGTATCAATGCAAAAGAAACTTTTAAAAACGGCCGTTTTTTCGGGAGCAGCGATTTTAATGATGCTTAAAGTAAAAAAAAAAAAAGTGAAATATTCCTTTAAATATCATACCTGGGGGTTGTCTATAGTATGCCTGTAAAGTGGCGCGTGTTTCCCGTGTTTAGAACAGTCCCTGCACCAAATGTCATTTTTAAAGGAAAAAATCTAATTTAAAACTGCTTGCGGATTTAATGTAATGTCGGGTCCTGGCAATATGGATGAAAATCAGTGAGACAAATGGCATGGGTACCCCCCAGTCCATTACCAGGCCCTTTGGGTCTTGTATGGATATTAAGGGGAACCCCGCACCCAAATTAAAAAAGGAAACAGCAGTATACAGGCTCTGTACTCTGAACAGCAGTATACAGGCGGTGCAAACAAGACAGGGACTGTAGGTTTGTTGTTAAGTAGAATCTGTTTGTCATTTTGAACGGGTACATTTTTAACGTGTTTAGCTCCAGCCAAAAAATCTTTTTTAAGCTTTTTGGAAAACAGGGAAGGGTTATCACCCCTGTGACATTTGTTTTGCTGTCTTTCCTCCTCTTTAGAAGATTTCACCTCACTTTTTGTCCCAATGACAAATGCTTTTTGAGAATTTGGATTTTTTTGTGGAACAAGGATTGGAAAGCATCGGGGGAAAGGAGAAATGTTTTTCCCATATTAACTCTTACAGGAGAGAATTTCCCTTCCTAGGGGTAGATTTCGTCTCACTTCCTGTTGTCTCCTTCCGTTTGCAAGTAGGAGTCGTTTGTAAGTTAGATGTTTGAAAGTAGGTGCCTGCCCTATATACTTAGCAGAAATTTGGGCCTTAGGTGTTGTTGTGGCCACAACACTGTAAGCCCTCACAGGGCCCTGCTGTGAAATATTAGATCAAGAATTGTAATTACATGCCCCTGTTGAACAGGGGCAGAAAAACTGGGCCTTTGGTGGTGGTGGTGGTGGTGCTGGTGCCACAACACTATAAGTCCTCACTCGCTCTTGGTGGGTGCAGAAATGGGCCCTGCTGTGAAATATTGGATCAAGAATTGTAATTACATGCCCCTGTTGAACAGGGGCAGAAAAATTGGACCTTTGGTGGTGGTGGTGCTGGTGCCACAACACTGCAACCCCTCACAGACACTCTAGTTGGAACGCAGGAACGAGCCCTGCTGCAAAGTATTGCATCAAAAATTGTAATTACACGCCCCTGTTAAACAGGGGCTGAAAAATTGGGCCTTAGGCACTGGTGCTGGTGCCACAACACTGCAACCCCTCACAGACACTCTAGTTGGAACGCAGGAACGAGCCCTGCTGCAAAGTATTGCATCAAAAATTGTAATCACACGCCCCTGTTAAACAGGTGCTGAAAAATTGGGCCTTAGGCACTGGTGCTGGTGCCACAACACTGCAACCCCTCACAGACACTCTAGTTGGAACGCAGGAACGAGCTCTGCTGCAAAGTATTGCATCAAAAATTGTAATTACATGCCCCTGTTAAACAGGGGCAGAAAAATTGGGCCTTAGGCACTGGTGCTGGTGCCACAACACTGCAACCCCTCACAGACACTCTAGTTGGAACGCAGGAACAAGCCCTGCTGCAAAGTATTGCATCAAAAATTGTAATTACACGCCCCTGTTAAACAGGGGCTGAAAAATTGTGCCTTACGCACTGGTGGTGGCGCCCAGAACCAAAAATGTTCTTACAAGCTATCATTGTGATGATTGAGGAGGAAGAGGATAATTACTCAGGGATAGTCACTCAGCATCAGCATAGGCAGTCTTTAAAGGGATCTGAGATTTCAAAAAAAAATTATTCGGTTACATCAGCATCAGGTGCTTGGTAGCTGGTGGTGATCCAAGACTGATTCATTTTTATGAAGGTCAGTCGATCGACCGAGTCGGTGGATAGACGCACTCTGTGATCGGTTACCACGCCTCCAGCAGCACTGAATGTGCGTTCCGAAAGAAAGCTGGATGCAGGACAGGCCAGTAGCTCAATTGCATACTGTGCAAGCTCTGGCCAGTGGTCCATCCTCAAGACCCAGTAACCCAGAGGATTTTCGGTGGGAAAGGTGTCCAAGTCTGATCTTGCCCCAAGGTATTCCTGCACCATGTAAAACAGATGCTGGCGATGGTTGCTGGAACCGATCATACCTTTCGGCTGCGGACCAAAAAATTGTCTGAACACATCGATCAGACGGCCACCTTCTCCACCGCTCCTTCTTTGACTGACCGAAGCCTCAGCAACACGTTGTCCAGAAACAGGAGTTTGTAACCTCCCAGTCTCTGGGAATGCATTGCACAGACCTTTCTGCAAGGCCTCCCGAAGATGTTTCATCCTCTGCTCCCTCTGCGATGGCAAGATAAGGTCCGCAACCTTACCCTTGTAACGTGGATCAAGGAGGGTTGCCAGCCAGTATGGACAAGGGGGACAGTGTCACTGATGCATGCACTGTCACTGCTCACCATCCTCGTGGCCTCCTCAAATGGTGACAGGACAGTGCATGCATCCCCGATCATGGCCCACTGGCATGGGGAAAAAAAAACAAGCTCCCCTGACCCTGTCCTGGTGCCATAGTCGCACAGGTACTCATTGATGGCCCTCTGCTGCGTGTGCAGCCGCTGCAGCATGGCCAACGTTGAGTTCCACCTGGTGGGCATGTCACAGATTAGGCGGTTCTTGGGCAGGTTAGCCGAGCACTGGCATTATATGACCGGCGGAAATGCACACAGACTTTCCTGACCTGCCTCAGGACATCCTGTAAGCCCGGGTACCTGCCCAAGAACCGCTGCACCACCAAGTTAAGGATGTGAGCCAAACAGGGCACATGGGACATTTGTCCCTGTCGGAGGGCAGAGAGGAGGTTGGTGCCATTGTCGCAAACCACCATTCCTGCCTTAAGTTGGTGTGGCGTCAACCACCTCTGAACCTGCCCCTGCAGAGCTGACAGAACCTCTGCCCCAGTGTGGCTCCTGTCCCCCAAGCACACCAGCTCAAGCACCGCATGGCATCTTCTGGCCTGTGTACTTGAACGGCTACAGAGCACCGCTGGTTCCAAGGACAAAGCACAGGAAGAGGCCATGGAGGAAGAAGAAGAGGAGGGGGTGGAGGAGAGAGATGTGTCACAATCATTAGCATTTTGGAGGCGTGGTGGTGGAACAACCTCCAACACTACTGCACCTTGTCCTGCATCCTTCCCAGCTGCCAGCAGAGTCACCCAATGCGCCGTGAAACTTAGGTAACGTCCCTATCCATGCCTACTGGACCATGAGTCAGCGGTAATATGCACCTTACCGCTGACCACCCTGTCCAGCGAGGCATGGACATTGCCTTCCACATGCCGGTAGAGAGCCGGAATCGCCTTCCGTGAGAAAAAGTGGCGCTTGGGTACCTGCCACTGAGGAACCGCACATTCCACAAACTCACGGAAGGGGGCAGAGTCTACCAACTGAAAAGGCAGCAGTTGAAGTGCTAGCAATTTTGCCAAGCTAGCATTCAACCGCTGGGCATGTGGATGGCTGGGAGCAAACTTCTTTCGGCGGTGCAGCAGCTGGGGCAGGGAAATTTGCCTGGTACAATCTGACATCGGTGTACCAAAAGCAGATTGCCCACAAGTACTTGGCTGTGACACACCTAATTCTACACCTTCATTCCTCTCACTGCAGGTCTCAGAGAGGACTGAAGGTATAGTGGGGTTGGAAATCTCAGCTAATGAGGAGCAAGGAGAAGTCCTCTTTGTTCTTTGGTGTGCGTCTTTTAGATACGCTTGCCAACGAACTGCATGGCAGGTCAACATATGTCTGGTCAAGCATGTGGTACCCAAGCGGGAGATGTTTTGGCCACGCGAGATACGCTTGAGACATATGTTGCAAATAGCAGCGGTGCGATCTGATGCACTCATCTCAAAAAAGGCCCACACCAAAGAACTTTTTGAATAACGCGCAGAGACTGCAGCACCCTGCACATGTGGAGCTTTGGGGTGTGATGCAGTCAATGTGCTGCCCTTAGGCTGGCCCCTGGAGGGCATCCTACCTCGTTGGTGATGTGCCGCCTCCTCCTGCTCCTCCTCTCTCCTATCAGGCACCCACGTTGAGTCAGTGACCTCATCATCCCCTCCCTCCTCATCACTGGAGCAAACCTGGCAGTATGCTGCAGCAGGGGGAGCATGATTGCCAGATTGCTGTCCTTCTTGGGCACCCCCTCTGTCCGTGCTCATGTTACTGCCTTCATCGAGCTCAGTATCATCATCAGAGCCTTCCAAACGCTGGGCATCCTCCTGGAGCATGTACCCAACACTGTGGTCAAACAGTTCGAGGGACTCCTCAGGAGGACATGGTGGGGTTAGGAAAGGAGTCACTGATGACATTGAGCCGAGGGAAGAGGCCGCTGCTTTGCCAGACAAAGTACCCTGGGCATGGGTGAGAGAGGATGAGGAGGATGAGGACGGCTTGCTCATCCACTCGACCAAGTCTTCCGCATGTTGTGGCTCAACAAGGCCAGCTGCCGAAAAAAAACCCAAGCGTGTCCCACGGCCACGTGCTGATGAGGATGCACCGTCTCCACGACCAGCACTAGACACAGAGCCTGCTTGCCCTCTCTTATTGGCTTGTGACTGTCTGCCTCTCCTTCTTGGCCTTCCAGACATACTAATGGCCTGTAGCTGCACTAAGCTGGGATATATATATATGTACTGATACTGCAGCTAGCAAAATCAACTGCCTGCCTGTAGTATGAGAACACCACCAACCTTCTACAGGTAGCTTTAGCTGAACACTGTGCAGAGCTCGCAAAAAACTAACTTGTAGCTTTTTTAGCTGCCTGCGGTAGTGATAGGATCAGGAAAACACCACCAACCTTCTACAGGTAGCTTTAGGTGAACACTGTGCAGAGCTCGCAAAAAAATAACTTGTAGGTTTAGCTGAACACTGTGAGGTGGACGCACCACACTAACTTGTAGTTTTAGCTGAACACTGTGAGCAGGACGCACTGCACTAACTTGTAGCTTTAGGTGAACACTGTGCAGAGGTCTCATTACACCAACTTGTAGGTTTAGCTGAACACTGTGAGCAGGACGCACAGCACTAACTTGTAGTTTTAGCTGAACACTGTGAGCAGGACGCACTGCACTAACTTGTAGCTTTAGATGAACACTGTGCAGAGGTCTCACTACACCAACTTGTAGGTTTAGCTGAACACTGTGAGCAGGGCGCACCGCAGTAACTTGTAGGTTTGGCTGAACACTGTGAGGTGGACGCACCACACTAACTTGTAGTTTTAGCTGAACACTGTGAGCAGGACGCACCCCACTAACTTGTAGGCTTAGCTGAACACTGTGAGCAGGACGCACTGCACTAACTGTAAATAGTCTAGCTGCCTGACTGTGGTACTAATAGGATCAAAACAACACCAGCAATTTTATTCAGGTAGCTGTAAATACTGTAAGAAGACAAGCCTGCCTGTCAGTAAGAAGATAACAGGAACAGATCTGGCTGAACACTGTGAGCAGGACGCACTGCACTAACTTGTAGCTTTAGATGAACACTGTGCAGAGGTCTCACTACACCAACTTGTAGGTTTAGCTGAACACTGTGAGCAGGACGCACAGCACTAACTTGTAGTTTTAGCTGAACACTGAGCAGGACGCACAGCACTAACTTATAGTTTTAGCTAAACACTGTGAGCAGGACGCACTGCACTAACTTATAGCTTGAGATGAACACTGTGCAGAGGTCTCACTACACCAACTTGTAGTTTTAGCTGAACACTGTGAGCAGGACGCACAGCACTAACTTGTAGTTTTAGCTGAACACTGTGAGCAGGACGCACTGCACTAACTTGTAGCTTTAGATGAACACTGTGAGCAGGACGCACTGCACTAACTGTAAATAGTCTAGTTGCCTGACTGTGGTACTAATAGGATCAAAAGAACACCAGCAATTTTATTCAGGTAGCTGTAAATACTGTAACAAGACAAGCCTGCCTGTCAGTAAGAAGATAACAGGAACGGATCTAGCTGAACACTGTGAGCAGGACGCACTGCACTAATTTGTAGCTTTAGATGAACACTGTGCAGAGGTCTCACTACACCAAATTGTAGGTTTAGCTGAACACTGTGAGCAGGACGCACCCCACTAACTTGTAGGTTTAGCTGAACACTGTCAGCAGGACGCACTGCACTAACTGTAAATAGTCTAGCTGCCTGACTGTGGTACTAATAGGATCAAAAGAACACCAGTAATTTTCTTCAGGTAGCTGTATATACTGTAACAAGACAAGCCTGCCTGTCAGTAGGAAGATAACAGGAACGGATCTAGGTGAACACTTTGAACAGGACGCACTGCACTAACTGTAAATAGTCTAGCTGCCTGACTGTGGTACTAATAGGATCAAAAGAACACCAGCAATTTTCTTCAGGTAGCTGTAAATACTGTAACAAGACAAGCCTGCCTGTCAGTAGGAAGATAACAGGAACGGATCTAGCTAAACTGAATACAGTGTATATATATATATATATATATATATATATATATATATATATATATATATATATATACACATACATATATATATATATATATATATATATATATGCAACACCTGGGATGCATATATATACACAATACACTGTAAGTGCAGCTAAACTGACTGACTGTTCTGCCTAATCTATCTAACTCAAATCAAATGTCACTGTCTGTCTCTCTCTCAATGAACGCCGGAACACACTACACAGGGCCGCCGTGCAGGCGGCCTTATATAGTGTGGGGCGTGTACTAAATCCCCTGAGCCATAATTGGCCAAAGCCTCCTTGGCTTTGGCTAATTACGGCTCTCTGTTCAGACGGCGCTGTGATTGGCCAAGCATGCGGGTCATAGTGCATGCTTGGTCAATCATCAGCCAGCAATGCACTGCAATGCCGCAGTGAACTATGGGCCATGACGCGCCACACGAATTTGGCGCGAACGGCCCATAACGTTCGGAATTTGGCGAACGGGCGAACAGCCGATGTTCGAGTCGAACATGGGTTCGACTCGAACACGAAGCTCATCCCTACCCAGAGCCCACCACAGTGCCAACCAGAGCCCGCCACAGGGCCAATCAGTGCCCAGCAGCAACACCTGTCAGTAATCTATCAGTACCTCATCATCAGTGCTGCCCATCAGTGCCACCTGTGAGTGGCAATCAGTACTGCCTATCAGTGCCAATCAGTGCTGCCTGTCAGTGCCCATCACAGCCGCCTGTCAGTGCCCATCAGTGCTGTCTGTCAGTGCCCATCAGTGCTGCCTATCAGTGCCCATCAGTGCTGCATATCAGTGCCGCCTATTGGTGCCAATCAGTGTTGCATATCAGTGCTGCCTATCAGTGCCCATCAATTCTACATATCAGTGCCTCCTCATCAGTACCCATCAGTGCTACTTTATCAGTGCCAACTCATCAGTGCCCATCAGTGCCGCCTCATCAGTGCCCGTCAGTGAAAGGGAAAACAAAATTTTATGACAGAAACTAAGAAAAAAAAATGTTTTCAAAAATTTTGGTCTTTTTTAGTTTATTTAGCACAAAATAAAAACCCTAGAGATGATCAAATACCACCAAAAGAAAGCTCTATTTGTGGGAAGAAAATTATAAAAATTTAGTTTGAGTACAGTGTAGCATGATTGCACAATTGCCATTCAAAGTGTGGCAGCGCTGAAAGCTGAAAATTGCCCTGGGCAGGAAAGTGCCTGGTATTGAAAAGGTTAATGACATGCTGTGTGTCCTTCACAAATGATGGCATCATACATACAAGTGGTTGTAAGAAGAAATCTATATACTTGCCCACTGGGAAGTGATGGAATCAATCCCACTAACAATGGGACGTCCCAGGGGGCAAGTAAGGCTCTTATGTACCTTTGGTAGGTAATATATAATGGGTATCCTAGGTGCTTTAGGCACCAAGAACGCCCTTTCTTTTTTGTTTAAAATCTTTAGTTCAAAACCTTTAGTGATCAATTCTTCCAGTAGCAACTTATACCTCTCACCCGGGTTAGAGGGCAATGGGGTATAGGTGTCACAGTCTCCAAGAATCCTATACATTTCCTGCATGTAATCACTCTTGTCTAAAATGACAATATCCTCCCCTTGTCCATGGGGCGGATAATCAGATTCTTATTAGCACAAAGGGAGTCAATACCCAACTCAATATCTTTATTATTCCTAGCAACTTTAATTTTCATCTCATCTAGATATTTTAGGGCTAGATCCCTAAATATCTTTAGCGAGGGGGTAGGCTTCCAGGGGGTTGCTCAGATTGCGAGGCGGAACAAACTTCAGGCCTCTATCCAAAACTCTCATTTCTGAGTCTGTCAGGATCTGTGTGCTCAGATTAAAAATGCCTGTTCCTATTACGTCCTTTTCCTTTTTGGACTGAGTACGCCTCCTCGCTCTAGTTCCTCTTTTAATTCTACCACCCTTATGTTTCCTTGATTTGGTCTGGGAAAACCCCAATTCTGTTGTCCATAACCATTGGTATGGCCATAATCCTGAAAGTCACCAGAGTGAGGGGCATAGTAACCATTATGAGAGCCCCCATTGTCTCCAACATTAGTTATTGACTAATGGCAAGCCTCATTAACACCACCCATTTCCCTCAATGGAAAAAAGCTATTCTAGGTGGAAATGTTATACTCGGATTCATAGTCCCCGTTATAGTGCACTATTTGATTATCACCATAGGCATAGGGTTGATTATGTTCTTGACTCCTAGGGTAAGTATGAATGGCTTGACAGTTATCATAATACCCAAATTTGGGATCATTAACGGGGCCCCTCCCACGAGATGGGGGTGAACCCTGTGTCCAACCATGTCCTTGAGTCCGTGAAGGGCCTTGGTTGTTATTAGGTGGTTGGCCACGTCCCTGGGGACGAAAAGAGGGGATAGCATTCTGGTGATAAGCATTGTTTCTTAAAGAGCTACCAGAATTGGGATAAAAAGGGCGTTTACCACCTCTCACCAGAGGGGGAACACCAGACCCTCTAGCAGGTGATTGAACCTGACCTGCATTAGAAAAGGTGCGATTCTACTGCCCCCTGCGGCCTCCCTGATGTTTGATTCACAACCTGAGGGGTAGTGTCCATGGCAGAATTAGCAGCGGCAGTTTGTTCAGCCAGAAGTTTCTTCTGCCATTCAAAGACAGTTTGGGTTTGATAGTCTCCAATATCCCGGTTGTACTTCTTTTTCTTTTTGATTTTTTGCTCTCTCTCCTCCTATTCGAGTATTTTGAGTACATTTTTAGATCTCTCTGAATATTCATCACTAGTTTTAAACGGGATAATTTTCTCTTTGATGCCTTTCATCATCTAGTCTTCCCAATTTACTAATTTTCCTCTCAACCAAAAACCTCAAGAAGCTCACTCCTGCCTCATTGAAGTATTTGTACCACTCTTCAAGTTCCACCTCTTCTCTCTGAGGGCACACCTCCTACCCTAAACTACGAGGCACCATGTAGTTTTTATATATGTTTTAAGTAAAGTGATGTCCCATTGGGTATGGATTTCAGAGATGGTGAGGTTTTTAAGCCTCCTGAACAAACCACCTAAATACCCATTGTCCTCCTTAAAAGATTCAAAAACACCCTCAGTGTTGACCACTCTGGTAGCTCTAAAGTCAAAGACATCCATTGAAAGAAAAAAGAAAAAGGGAAAAGGGAGTGAAAATATAAATAGTCAAATCAGTGAATAACCACGTGAAATAATAGGATAATAGCAGCAATAATATGTATAATAAACAGAAATGGAAAAAGAAAAAACTGCGCTATTAAAAATTAAGTAAATACCAAGCTGCAACTTAAAGTGATATACAACACCAATAGAACACATAAAAAGAAGAAGATGCGCTAAATGTTGAATTAATGTAAATAACCTGTGAAAAAACACATTATATGCATGTATAGCAAACACAGTGGGAAGTGCAAAAAATCTAAATTGGAAATGCTGTAAGTTCATAAGATTAAGTGCTATACCCCCTTTGGTTTATATATTGAGTATATTTAGTATATATAGCGGTGTGTCAGGACACTGCCCATGCCCCGTGACGACGTCCTGTGTGGTGACGAAACGTGTAGGGTGAGCGACGTACTGACGTCACCACGCCTCTGTCACATCCCGCTTTTGCACGGGCGTGTGTGCTTTTTATTCTGTTTTAATTGCCGGCAGCTTTCTTTGCTATGAGATTGAGTCTTATGTGCTGACCAATCTTTTTATTCAAATAAATCATCTGGTTTTACCGATGGCAAGTTTTTTTGTTTTTCCTTTCTGGGCTGCATTTATTGAGACCGTGTTCTTACCCCGGGTCTATCAGCAAGTTCCCTAAGTGGTGAGTGTTGGTTAACACCGACACACGTGGACCGGTATCTAATCTTGACTTGGATTCGAGGAACGCTCCATCTACAAGCCTCTATCAACAGCGGGAGATCGGAATACTCAGGTTGGGTGACAAGCTAATCTAGCATGTATAGCTGGTAAGCCTTCACTCTGTGTGGTGGTGGATTCACAGTCTGTGTCCTCTGAAGACTCATTACTGGGTGTTGCCATGTTCCATCATTTTTCAAGATTCATGATAAAGACTGCTTCCATATTCATCGGTCCAATTTTTGTCTCAATCACAATCACTTATCATATGGTTCATTTTCATAATTTATATATATTTTGGTATCACTTTTTCCAACGTCTGATCGTAGGCAGAAAAATAGGCGGAAAAGTTTTTTTTTTTGCACTTGCCACTGTGTTTGCATTAATTCAACATTTAGCGCAGCTTCTTTTTATGTGTTCTCTTGGTGTTGTACTGTATATCACTTTAAGTTGCAGCTTGGTATTTACTTAATTTTTAGTAAGCAATTTTTTCTATTTCCAATACAGCCAGAGCTACAATGGAATGGTAAAGATCAAAGCATATGCATGTGTTAGAATGGCACAGTCAAAGTCCAGACCTAAATCCAATTGAGAATCTGTGGCAAGACTTGAAAATTGTTGTTCACAGACACTCTCCATCCAATCTAACAGAGCTTGAGCTATTTTGCAAAGAAGAATGGGCAAAAATTTCACTCTAGATGTGCAACGTTGGTAGGGGCATTCCCAAAAGGACTTGCAGCTGCAATTGCAGCAAAAGGTGGTTCTACAAAGTATTGACTCAGGGGGGCTGAATACAAATGCACGCCACACTTTTCACATTTTTATTTGTAAAAAAAAAAATGAAAACCATTTATCATATTGCTTCCACTTCACAATTATGTGCCTCTTTGTGTTGGTCTATCACATAAAATCCCAATAAAATACATTTACGTTTTTGGTTCTAACATGCCAAAATATGGAAAATTTCAAGGTTTATGAATACTTTTTCAAGGCACTGTAATTTCCCTTCAGGCATGTTTATTAGGCAGCAATTCAGAGAGGCTGGGTGATGGCAGTTTTGCTGTCTGTAGTGAGGAGACCTGGATGCTGCCTGGAAGTCTTCATAATCTGACTTTGACTTGTTGAAAGTTATTTATGTAAGACTCTGTTGCACTGATGGAAAGATTTACCCATCATGTTTAAACTGAATCTGAAGACAAACCCTTGTCACTTTATTGAACAATGTGCAATCAGGATTCATGAGGGACCCGGCATGGTCAGATGCTGGTTTGTGGTTTTGTGATCGTCTCGATGTGGAGGGCAAAGATTGACCTGGAAATGTGATCGGGCGCTTCGGGGCTGCTGTCTTCTGTACAGGTTTTAACACCGGTCTGAGGGATATAATCTACGTGCCGTTTAACCCTAAACCCTTCGGTCTGGTATCGTTTGAGGAACACAGCCACGTGAAAGCCACTCCATCAACATTGCCCTCCCGGGCCACCTGTAGTCCATCACCACCTAAGCCTGTCTGACCCCACTTGGCATATGCCTCGTTGGGTCCACCGAGTCTGGTAAGCCTCTTCACTTTTGTTGGTGTTGTGCGTGCTTCTTCTCCAGATGGTTTATATGCTTGATGTGTTTAGTTCCTGAGGATTCCTCATCTTTTCCTTAAGGATGTCCTTCCTTTTGGCACACACATTTTGAACTGTCAGTTTAAAGACTCTATTTTGGACTTCCTTCCATAGCGCTACACTTATTTTGTTTTTTGAACAATCTGCAAAGAGCCTGTTTACCCCCTCTGATCCTGACAATTGGTGAAGGATGCGGGCAGTGTGAGGGGTTCAGGCCAGTCCCATGTCCTGGGTTAAAGCCACACACACTATAAAATCATCTGAAAAAGCAATGGAGGAACTTATTAAAGTGTTTGTAAACCTAGTTACACCACTTTTACCTACAGGTAAGCCTATAATAAGGCTTACCTGTAGGTACTGGAAATATCTTCTAAACCTGCACAGTTTAGGAGATATTTACCATATACCCTTGCACTGACGTCATCGACACATGCACACTGAAGAAAGGGCACGATCAGGCCGTTTCTAAAGGGCCGTGCTGTGACAGGTGGCTCCCGCACGCATGAGTGATGTTACGCAACTCCGGCCAGTCACAGAGCCCGAGTCCACTGCCCTGGAAGAAAGAGGGGTGAAGATGGATGAGGCCACCAGCAGGGACAGCAGGGAAATCACAGGCTTCGTTTGCAGGTAAATGCAACATAATAGGCTAGTATGGGATACATATTAGCCCATTATTCTGTTACTTTTCAGGGGAAAAAAGAGATAGTAAAACCCATCAGGGTTTACTTCCTCTTTAAACAATTAGCAGTAGCTAATGCACAGGCAGTTGCCACTCAACGAGAGACAAACCGCTTACTGGTGGAACAGATAGCAGGATTACAAAAGGCAGTGACCCAGCAGGCTGAAATGGCTGAAGTGGTTCTGTTGTGAAAGGTGACCCATGGAAGGCTGTGCAGCGGGCCCTACAAAAGATGACAGCCACAGAAAATATTGAAGCTTATTTGGGACTATTTGAATGGATTGCAGCAAGAGAAGGACTGCCTGAGAAAGATTGTGCGAATGTGCTGGTCCCTTAACTGACTGCAGATTCCCAACAGGCATACTGTGATTTTTGATTTTACCCCAGAGTTAACATGGGACTATAAACTGCTAAAGGTGGAAATACTAGCCAGACTGGGGGTGACTGTTGCTTTGAGGGCGAGCCAAGTTCATGGCTGACAATTTGAGGAGGCTAAGCCTGCCTGTGCACAGCTTTATCATCTAATGCACCCACTTCAGGATTGGCTGAAACCTGAGGAAAAGACACCTACTCAGATTGTGGAGTGAATTGCGGATTATGCATGGTCTTCCTAGGGAGCTGCACGGATGGATGGCTCAGTCGGAGCCTCAGTCCATAGATGAGATGACTGCTGTCATAGAATAATACAGCTGTGCAGAAATTTTCCGTGAGGATCCTTCTGTCATCAGAGAGCTGGGCTGGGCCAAGTAGGTGCATTCCAGTGCCAATATGGCACCTGTTGATCACATGGTGTCTACTCAAGTGCATAACACTCCTGCCAAGGAGAACCCCAGCACCAAACCCTCGTAAGAGCTTGCAGGAGGGAGGAGAACCCCATGAGGGTCGTTGTTGGTCCTGCCAGCAACTGGGTCATATGGCGACCCAGTGTCCAAAGCAGGAGGAGCCAAAGGAGTGCGACATGGCTCGACGTCGCTCTATGTATGCTTATCCAGCATGTGCTTCAAAGGGTATTAATCTGCATGAGTGCGTGGTGCAGGTCAATAGACAAGAGGTTGTAGTGCTCCTTGGCTTGGGGAGTGGGGTCAATCTGCTTCGATCAGAGAAGTTGCTGGGAAAACTGATACAAGGCAAACAGGTTGGGGTGATCTCTGTGCATGGTGACGTAAAAGACTATCCAGTGACCTGTGTAACCCGGTCCACATCAGCAGGACCTGCACATTAAAAGTTGGAGTGATCCCTGGATTGCCTCATGGCTTGCTAATCGGGTTAGACTGTCCATATTTTGGAACTTATGTGAACAAAAGCTCAAGGATTCAGGGTCCTCCCTGAACCATTCAGTTTGTAAATAAAGATGATGTGTGTTAGAAGATATGTGAAGCTGCAGAAACTAACCTAAGTTAAGTTAGTTTAACCTAAACTAAACTAAGTGGAGAGTTCTTCCAGACTTGTCAGATTTCGAAGATTTGCTTAGTGTTCAGATAAAGGACTTTATCTAAGGGATCCCCCCAGTCCATTACCAGTCCCTTTGGGTCAGGTATGAATATTAAGGGGAACCCCAAACCAAAAAATCAAAATGAAAAAAAAAATTGCATGCCCCCCCCCCAAATTCCATACCAGGCCCTTCAAGTCTGGTATGGATTAAGGGGAACCCCGCACCAAAATTTTAAATAAAATGGCATGGGGGTCCCCCCAAAAATCCATATCAGATACTTTTAGGAGCACGCAACCTGGCAGGCCACAGGAAAAGAGGGGGGATGAGAGCACCCCCCTCCTGAACCGTACTAGGCTACATACCCTCAAAATGGGGGGGTGCTTTGGGGTAGCCCCCCAAAGCACCTTGTCCCCATGTTGATGGGGACAAGGGCCTCATCCCCACAACCCTTGCCTGGTGGTTGTGGGGGTCTGCGGGCGGGGGGCTTATCAGAATCTGGAAGCCCATTTTAACAAGGGGACCCCTAGATCCCAGCCTCCCCCCTGTGTGAAATGGTAACGGGGTTCAAATGTATCCCTACCATTTCACAAAACAAGTGTCAAAATGGTAAAAATGACAGTACACAGCTTGGGACAAGTCCTTTAATAAAAAATAAAAAAATAAAAATGTCCCACAAAGACTTCTTCTTCTTCTCTTGCTCCGCTGATGGACCGAAAAAGAAAAGAAAAATGTGACTGACCCGCCTCCATGGGAGGCTCCCGTCGTATGACGCATCTTCGCTTTGACAGTTCTTTCATGACTGAGGGCGGGGTCCTCTGATGCCCCGGGAAAGCCAAAGGGATGTCCCATGAATCAGAGGGGGGCGGAGTCACCCGGGAGCGTCAAGGTGGGGCCTCACTCTCAGTTATAAAATAACTCTCAAAGCGAAGACGGTCATTCGGCGGGAGCCTCCCATGGAGGCGGATCGGTCGCGTTCTTTTTCTTTTTCGGTCCGTCGGTGGAGCAAGAGAAGAAGATGACTTCGTGGGACATTTTTATTTTTTTTATTTTTTAATAAAGGACTTGTCCCAAGCCGTGTCTTGTCCTTTTTACCATTTTGACACTTTTTTTGTGAAATGGTAGGGGTACATTTGTACCCCATTACCATTTCACACAGGTGGGGAGGCAGGGATCTGGGGTCCCCTTGTTAAAGGGGGCTTCCTGATTCCGATAAGCCCCCCACCCAGAGACCCACACAACCACCGGGCAAGGGTTGTGGGAATGAGGCCCTTGTCCCCATCAACATGGGGACAAGGTACTTTGGGGGGCTACCCCAAACACCCTCCCCATGTTGAGGGCATGTGGCCTGGTACGGTTCAGGGCGGGTGCTCTCTAGTCCCCCCTCTTTTCCTGCAGCCTGCCAGGTTGCATGCTCAGATAAGGGTGTGGTATGGATTTTTGGGGGGACCCCCATGCCTTTTTTTTAATTTTGGCGCAGGGTTCCCCTTAAAATCCATACCAGACCTGAAGGGCCTGGTATGGAATTTGGGGGGACCCCCACGCCATTTAAAAAAAAATTTGGTTCAGGGTTCCCCTTAATATTCATACAAGACCCAAAGGGACTGGTAATGGACTGGGGGGATCCCATGCCATTTTTTTCAATGACTTCTTTTATCTGTATTGTTGGGACCGACAATTCATTATAACCGCGAGTAGTTTTAAATTACTTTTTTTACTTTAGAAATGTCATTTTGCTCTCGGACTGTTCTAAACACGGGAAACATGCACCACTTTACAGTCATACTATAGACACCCCCCAGGTATGAAATTTAAAGGAATATTTCACTTTTATTGTTTCACTTTAAGCATTATTAAAATCACTGCTCCCGAAAAAACTACAGTTTTTAAAACTTTTTTGCATTGATACATGTCCCCTGGGGCAGGACCCAGATCCCCAAAAACTTTTTATGACAATAACGTGCCTTTAAGCCTTTAAAATTAGCACTTTTGAATATTCTTGTTAGTGTCCCATAGACTTTAACGGTGTTTACATATTCAAACAAATTTTTTGCCTGTTTGCATGTTCTGCTGCGAACCAAACCGGAGGGGTGTTTGGCTCATCCCTAATGATAACCAATACTGCGATAACTCCTCTGTAAACAGTAGGCCATATCTACTTTCAAGTTTACTCTCAATGAATGGCAGCAATGAAATGTAAAAGTCCCTAAAGAGGTAACTCATATTATGGACAATAGGCAACGTTCTTGTAAAGGAGATATCTGTGTAAGCAGTCTTTAGCCATAGTTTTTCAGCTGACTAGCATTGGGACCCAGTCTTTATTGTGGTGCACACAAGTTCAGTCCCAGTAAAGTCTGCAAGCGGTAAATGATGCTGCTAGTTAGATGGCCAGTCCCTATGTGCTCAGGCAACAACAATTAATGGCAACGGTGTCCCATCACCCGTCTCAGCAATACAGCAACAAGGGTCTCACTGTTCAGATGTCAGCTCACTTATGGATCTGCCTAGAGTGACTCTGGTTCTAAGAACATGTCGGCAGGCTTGTGGCAGGTTGATTTGCACACAGGAGCAGTAATGTGCACACCTCAGTCTTCTGGCAGCAAAGAGGAAATTCAAAATTTTTCAGCCTGTGAAAATACAGCTCTCTATCTATTTACACTCAGCTTGCACTGGGAATTGTAGGACCATAAGCCACTGACTCCAATAGCATGATCTTTTCCTTGCACTACATCTCCCATGATCCAATGCTGCTCACCATCTAGCCTATTGCACTCCTTCTGCTTGTCAGCTCCCCCTGGTGGATAGAGGCAAGGTAGTGTTAACTCATTCAGCTGAAGTCAATAGGAGCTGAAGTCAGCAGTGTCCTAAATCACTCTGTCTATAGCCAAGCACCTGGCTACTCTCATCATTTTAAATTGTGGTGAGAAATAAATGGTTTTGTATTTCAACACTGATCCTGCTTTTAAACCACAAATCCAAAGTGATAAATCAGAAACTTGAACACAAATCTACTATTAAGTAGTATTTCTCTCCTATGACATGACAGAGGGAATCATACAAGAGCTTGAAAGATATTTTAATTGTGATGAACTGGCTTGTATACACTAATAGGAAACTTGGCATCTGTTATTTCATTGTGGAATGGCTGCTGGAATGTTATGCTTTATATTTATATCAGTAATCGCATCTTTAGGGAGACTTGGGATTATGAACTGCCGCATTTGATTCACAAGGAATGTATTAAGAGAAACCTAGCATAGATGTGACCTTACAGGAGGAGCATGTTATCTCTAATCAGAGCATTTAAGAGATTAAAGTTGTAGTTTAATCTGCCCATATTTTGCCTTCTCAGATCTCTCCCACCCCACTCAGCAATATGCTCAGAATTAAATTCTTCAAGTGGTTCTAAATCATCATTCTAAATCATTTTTTACCTTAATGCATTCTTTGCATTAGGGTAAAAAACATTTTTATAGTTTCTGTTCCCCCCTTCCCTGTGTGAAGGGACAGAGAGGGGAGAAAAAAAATCCAGCACTGTGCATGTCTGCATCTCTTCTCCCCTCTCATCCTCTTTACACAGGGTCTCGAGAAGCAGCAGGAGCCATTGGTTATTTCTGCTGTCAATCAAATGCAGTGAGGAGGGAGCAGGGGGATGGAGCTAATTACACTGTGTGTGTCTGCACACTGAGAACAAGGCAGAAAACAAGCTGAAAACACAAGGAGCAAGGCAGGAAACAACCTAGGAGAAATACAAACACTGGGGATCACAAGAGGCACTTTAACCACTTAAGGACAGGAAGGATCTGCCCCCTTAATGACCAAGCCATTTTTTGTGATACGGCACTGCGTTGCTTTAACTAACAATTGCGCGGTCATGCGATGTTGTACCCAAACAAAATTTATTTCCTTTTTTCCCACAAATAGAGCTTTCTTTTGGTGGTATTTGATCACCTCTGCGGTTTTTATTTTTTGCGCTATAAACAAAAAAAGAACAACAATTTGAAAGAAACCTAATATTTTTTACTTTTTGCTATACAAATATCCAAAAAAATAACAATTTGTTCATCAGTTTAGGCCAATATAAATTCTTCTACATATTTTTGGTAAAAAAAAAAAAAAAATCGCAATAAGCATATATAATTGATTTGCACAAAAGTTATCGCGCCTACAAAATAGGGGATATATTTATTTTTATTATTATTTATTTTTTTACTGGTAATGACAGTGATCAGTGATTTTTAGCAGGACTGTGACATTGTGGCGGACAGATCCGACACTTTTGACACTTTTTTGGGACCAGTGACATTTATACAGCTATCAGTGCTAAAAATAGCCACTGATTACTGTATAAATGTCACTGGCAGGGAAGGGGTTAACACTAGGGAGCGATCAAGAGGTTAAGTGTTCTAACTGTGGGGGCAGGTGTTTCTAACTGTGGGGGCAGTGTACTGACAGGGAGTAGAGAGAGATCGCTGTTCCTGATCACTAGGAACAGCAGATCTCTCTCTACTTCCCTGACAGAATAGGGATCTGTTTGTTTACAGATCTCCATTCTGTCTCTCTGAGGAGTGATCGTGGCAGGTGGATATTGCAGCCGCCAGCCACGGACATTGGCTCCGGTGCTGCGGGAGCATGCTCGCCCCCAACAGTTCTTAATAGCAGTCGACGTACAAGGAGGACGATTCCCTCAGCCGTACCAACCTGCTGCAGTACAACTGCGGTGGCTGGTCAGCAAGTAGTCAAAAAATTCACCAGTCAGTATCCCTGATCCCCGTCACACCAGTCATATAATGACGCTGTACTACACTAGCGACAGTATGTAAAAAAAAACAAATAAAATTGTGAAAAAAACAAATTATTTCATTTCTTTATTTTCCTAACTTCAAAAAACTTGCCATGCCTCATACTAAATACCTTGCACTGTCTACTCTCCAAAAAGGGGTCATTTGGGGGGTATTTGTACTGTCCTAACATTTTAGGGCCTCAAGAAATTAGATAGTCAGTACATCAGGGTTAATCAATTGTAAAATACATATATACAACAGTTTGTAGACTAAATAATATACACTGATTGGGTTATTTTTTACCAAAGAAATGTAGAAGACTACATTTTGGCCTAAATTTATGAAGAAAGATTCTTTGTTTGCAAAATTTTATAGCAGAAACTAAGGAAAATTTGTTTTTTGTTTTCAAAATGTTCAATATTTTTTGTTTATATAGCAAAAAATAAAAAACCCAGTGGCGATTACCGTATTTATCGGCGTATAACACGCGCCGGCGTATAACACGCACCCAAGTTAAGGAGGGAATTTTAAGGAAAAAAACTTTTAGGAGTAAAGTTTAAGGAAGAAAGACTTACATTAAAATGCCCATCAATGCAGCGTTATCGGTGTCAATCTGCAGCCTTGTCAGTGTCAGTGCAGCCTTGCCCCAGTGTCCAGTGCAGCCTTGTCAGTGCAGCTTTGCCCCAGTGCAGCCATGTCAGTGCAGCCATGTCAGTGCAGCTTTTCTCCAGTGCAGCCTTGCTCCAGTGCAGCCTTGCTCCAGTGCAGCTTTGCCCCAGTGCAGCCTTGTCCCAGTGCAGCCTTGCCCCAGTGCAGCCTTGCCCCAGTGCAGCCTTGCCCCAGTGCAGCTTTGCCCCAGTGCAGCCTTGCCCCAGTGCAGCTTTGCCCCAGTGCAGCTTTGCCTCCATGCAGCCTTGCCCCCCCGTGCAGCCTTGCCCCCGTCCAGCTTTGTGGGATCGCCGCGATCCCTGCCGTCATACACAGCCCTGTGTAAATTTAAATATGGCGCCGAGACTGCAGTGTCTCGGCGGAGCGCTGATACACATAGCCGAGAGTCTTCGGGTTTTCTCGGCGTCGCTTACAGTCCCGCCCAGTTCCGCCCTATGGGCGGGACTGTAAGCGGCGCCGAGAAAACCCGAAGACTCTCGGCTATGTGTAGCTCCGATCCGCCGAGACACTGCAGTCTCGGCGCCGTATTTGAATTTCCACACGGCTGTGTATGTCGGCGGCGATCGCGGCAATTGCCGCGATCACTCCGATCACACACAATTGGGGGGGGTATCGGCCTATAACACGCACCCACGATTTTCCCCTGATTTTCAGGGGAAAAAAGTGCGTGTTATATGCCGATAAATACGGTAAATACCTCCAAAAGAAAGCTCTATTTGTGTGAAAAAAAGTGATATAAATTTCTTTTGAGTACAGTTTTTAGTTAAATATTTCTTTATTAAGATTTTTCAATAAAAGAAATAACAGTGCATACAAACCAATTCACAACAGTAAAAATAGGCCATGTGCAAATACATGGAAGAAATCAGAATTAATGCCTTAACCACTTAGATAAAACACATTTCCCTAAAAAGAGTTGTACATCATATCAAGAGATACCAAACAACATTATCAGAATGCATTACCACGTCTATATGAAAGCCAATGTTCCCAACACTGCTGGAACTTAAACTGATTACCATCTAGGAATGCCAGTAACTGCTCGTAGCCCAGTATTACATCAAAATGACTTTTAAGTTCGGAAATATTGGGGGTCAGGGAAGATTTTAATTTTTTGACTAGTATAAGGCGTGCTACAGCCAATATATTCACAGCTATAGGTCTAACTTGGAATTCTATCTGTGACGGGAGGGCCCGTGGAACTGGAGTTATCGGGCTCTGCAATGGCACGCAGAGGAGGGATATTTAGGGGAGACAACAGAATGCTCTCTGGAGGGATATGACTTTGGAGGCCCTGGATTGCTGTGGGAGAGCCTTACAGATCATTTTATGTTTGGCGACGAAGGGGAACCTGACCTTGAGGACCTGCGAGAATATAGAGAGGCTATGCTCGGTCTTGCAGGGGTCTCAGAGCTCAAACCTGATCTGGACCATTTGCTAAGGAAGGAACAGCATCTGGAAAGGGCATACAGGAAACTGCTAGAACACGTTCAGCAGCATGCCAGGGAATCGGCAGTGGAAAATCTGAAGATTGCCATCCCCAAACCTGAAGTGCTGACCACAGGGCAGAGCTCTGCTAACCTCTGTCCAGCACTGATAACATCTTCTGGGTTCCATGGACAGGAGATGGTGAACCTCTATCCCCAGACACCAGTTATAGAGATAGGGGATTTAATAGACTTTTCTGATGAGGAAGAACAACCTGATGAGCCTCCAGCAGAAGAGCTGGTATTAGGGCCAAACTTCACTGTGCTCTGCCCAGCACCAACAGCAGTATCTGTGGCGTAGGGATGAGCTTCGAGTTCGAGTCGAACTCATGTTCGACTCAAATATTGGCTGTTCGCAAGTTCGCCGAACAGCGAACAATTTGGGGTGTTCGCGGCAAATTCGAATGCCGCCGAACACCCTTTAAAAGTCTATGGGAGAAATCAAAAGTGCTAATTTTAAAGGCTTATATGCAAGTTATTGTCATAAAAAGTGTTTGGGGACCCGGGTCCTGCCCCAGGGGACATGGATCAATGCAAAAAAAAGTTTTAAAAACGGCCGTTTTTTCAGGAGCAGTGATTTTTTTTTTTTACTTTAACCCTTTTTTGAAAAATTTTAAAAGAACAAAGAACAAAGAGTGAGACAAAATTGGTAGGCAGAGTTTGCGACCTACTCTAAGGTACAGTACACTTATACAATACATACGTAATGAGTGAGCGAGGCTCTGCCAATTTTCACTACGTTTCACATTATCTAACTCTTATACTCGTAATGTCGTGCAAGACCCATTTTCACTCTTTCCCAGACCCCAGCCCCTCCCTCCCCTTCCCCCCCCTCCTTCCCCCCTACTCCAAACGTTCCCCCCTCCCGCCCTCCCCCCCCAGCGTTTAACGTCGCTCACATGTTATTGACTCTAAGGGTTACTCTGTTAAAGTTTAAACTAAACCATAGCCGATTTTAATTATTCTTTATCTGTTTGTCCGGGTCTGGGTGCCTTAAAGCCTCGTTCCCTGTAGGTTTACGGTAAATACTAAAAGAGATGTTGGGTGCTCATCTCTTGTATCCAGGGTCTCCATATTTTAATGAACTTATTATAGCTGCCTTTTCTAGTGTATATGGTCTTTTCTGTCCATACCAAAGAGTTCATGGACCTAAGCCAGTCCTCTGGAGTTGGGGGTGTTGCAGATAGCCAAGATTGCGCTATCAGCTTTCTTGCTTGATATAAGCACTTTACTATAGCGGAGATTGTGTTGGGGTTCCCCGTTTCTCCCCCTACCAGCCCCAAAACACATGCCCTGGCTTCTAATTCCACTTTAACTTTGAACCTAGAGTTTATAGTTCTAACAATCTCGGGCCAGTATCTCGCTAATTTTGGACATCTCCACACCATGTGAATAAGGTCTCCTATCCCTGAACATCTAGGGCACTTGTCGTCTGGTCTACGGCCAAACCTATACAACCTCTTAGGGGTGTAATACACCCTATGAAGCAAGAAGAGGTGCGAGGCCCTCTGCGACGGAGAGACGGAAACCTTCAAACCCTGTTCCAAAATTCTTTTCCACTGGCGGTCCGTCAACTCCCCCACGTCCGCCTCCCACCTCTCCCTGATCCCTGAAGCTGTTTGCGTGGGTATCATTTTATCCACTAACTGCGCATACACGGCTGCGATCAAACCTTTGGAGGTTTTAACTTTGACTATTTTATTGAGGAGTGGTGCCTTGCACATCTCCATGGGGCAGGTCCTAAATTGTACACCCATTGCATGCCTAATCTGTAGGTAACTGTAAAATGTGCTATGCGGGACTTCGTACTCTGTTCTCAGATCTGAGAAGGATTTCACATTGTTATCCCTGACCAAATGGGCTACTCTGGTTATACCATGACGTTCCCATATAGCATTCTTCTCAACAGTTGAGAGCTCCCGCAGGGATTTATTATGCCATATGGGTGAGAACTTGGTGATGCCCTTATACCCCATGATCTTCTTCACTGCCTGCCAGGTTTTAGTTACTAGCTTGTGTGTTGGCAATGTTCGCTGAAGTGTGCCTGCTTTCAGTGCTTCCACAAGGGATTTGTGCAGATTACCCTCTAGCATGATTTTGTTGCTAGCATGCATTTCTCCCGGAGTATCGCACCCCCCAATATGCTGTAATTGGGCGGGCAGGTAATAGCTATAAGGGTGGGGGACTGCCATTCCCCCCTTACTAATAGGGCCCTGCAGTGTTTGCAGGCTGATCCTAGCCTGTCCTTTTTTCCAAATTAATTCCCGGAACAGAGAATTTATTTTTGAGAACCACTTTCTCCCGATCCATATCGGGGAGTTATGGAGGGTGTACAGTAATTGTGGCAACCATATCATTCTGATCAGGTTCGTTCGTCCCGCCATCGACAGGGGGAGTCTGCACCAGATGTCGCATTTTTTTTTAAGTTTTTCAAATAAAGGGACCAGGTTGTCTCGAATATATTGATTAGGATCGTTGGACATTACCACTCCCAGGTATTTTATTTTATCTACAATTTTTAACCCAGGCGTACCCTCCGGGAGGGAGCTGACAATTGGATCAATCTGAAGGAGCATTGATTTCTCCCAGTTGACTACAAGGCTCGAGATCCTCCCAAACCCTTCTACCAACTGCATCGTTTTTGCTAAGGATGGTCCTGTGTCCCCCAAGAAAACCAGAACGTCATCGGCGTAAAGTGCAATCTTTTCCTCCCCGTTTTTCCTCTTGAAGCCCTGTATTTCGGATGTACTTCTCACAGCCTCTGCCAGTGGCTCCATTGCCAGGGCAAAAAGCAGGGGCGACAACGGGCACCCCTGCCTTGTGCCCTCTCGAGCGGTAGACTTCCTGAGTATTCATTATTAATCTTGAGTCTGGCGGTTGGGCGGTTGTATAGGATTTTCACCAAGTTAATGAAAAGGGGGCCAAAGCCGAATCTCTCCATTATTTCCCAAAGGTACTCCCATTCCAGGCTGTCAAATGCCTTGGCAATATCCAAGGACATGACAGCTCTGGAATCTCCGCTTTTCACTGGGGTCTGGGGTTTCCACATTTTGTCTCTCATAGTTGAGGTATACCTATGATGACAATTACAGGCCTCTCTCATGTTTTTAAGTGGGAGAACTTGCACAGTTGCTGGCTAGGGATGAGCTTCGTGTTCGAGTCGAACCCATGTTCGACTCGAACATCGGCTGTTCGACCGTCCGTCGAATTGCGAACGATATGGGCCGTTCGCGCCAAATTCGTGTGGCGCGTCACGGCCCATAATTCACTGCGGCATCGCAGTGCATTGCTGGCTGATGATTGGCCAAGCATGCACTATGACCCGCATGCTTGGCCAATCACAGCGCCGTCAGTAGAGAGAGCTGTAATTGGCCAAAGCCAGGGTGGCTTTGGCCAATTATGGCTCAGGGGATTTAGTACACACCCCACACTATATAAGGCCACCTGCACGGCGGCCCTGTGTAGTGTGTGTTCCGGTGTGCTGAGAGATAGAGAGAGAGAGAGAGAGACAGTGTCATTTGATTTGAGTTAGATAGATTAGGCAGAACAGTCAGTCAGTTAGCTGCACTTACAGTGTATTGTGTATATATATGCATCCCAGGTGTTGCATATATATATATATACACTGTATTCAGTTTAGCTAGATCCGTTCCTGTTATCTTCTATCTAGACTATTTACATTTAGTGCAGTGCGTCCTGCTCACAGTGTTCAGCTAGATCCGTTCCTGCTATTTACATTTAGTGCAGTGCGTCCTGCTCACAGTGTTCAGCTAGATCCGTTCCTGCTATTTACATTTAGTGCAGTGCGTCCTGCTCACAGTGTTCAGCTAGATCCGTTCCTGCTATTTACATTTAGTGCAGTGCGTCCTGCTCACAGTGTTCAGCTAGATCCGTTCCTGCTATTTACATTTAGTGCAGTGCGTCCTGCTCACAGTGTTCAGCTAGATCCGTTCCTGCTATTTACATTTAGTGCAGTGCGTCCAGCTCACAGTGTTCAGCTAGATCTGTTCCTGTTATCTTCTAGACTATTTACATTTAGTGCAGTGCGTCCTGCTCACAGTGTTCAGCTAGATCCGTTCCTGCTATTTACATTTAGTGCAGTGCGTCCTGCTCACAGTGTTCAGCTAGATCCGTTCCTGTTATCTTCTAGACTATTTACATTTAGTGCAGTGCGTCCTGCTCACAGTGTTCAGCTAGATCCGTTCCTGCTATTTACATTTAGTGCAGTGCGTCCTGCTCACAGTGTTCAGCTAGATCCGTTCCTGCTATTTACATTTAGTGCAGTGCGTCCTGCTCACAGTGTTCAGCTAGATCCGTTCCTGCTATTTACATTTAGTGCAGTGCGTCCAGCTCACAGTGTTCAGCTAGATCCGTTCCTGCTATTTACATTTAGTGCAGTGCGTCCTGCTCACAGTGTTCAGCTAGATCCGTTCCTGTTATCTTCTAGACTATTTACATTTAGTGCAGTGCGTCCTGCTCACAGTGTTCAGCTAGATCCGTTCCTGTTATCTTCCTACTGACAGGCAGGCTTGTCTGGTTACAGTATATAAAGCTACCTGAAGAAAATTACAGGTGTTCTATTTGATCCTATTAATATCACGGTCAGGCAGCTAGACTATTTACATTTAGTACAGTGTGTCCTGCTCACAGTGTTCAGCTAGATCCGTTCCTGTTATCTTCCTACTGACAGGCAGGCTTGTCTGGTTACAGTATATAAAGCTACCTGAAGAAAATTACAGGTGTTCTATTTGATCCTATTAGTACCACGGTCAGGCAGCTAGACTATTTACATTTAGTACAGTGTGTCCTGCTCACAGTGTTCAGCTAGATCCGTTCCTGTTATCTTCCTACTGAAAGTCAGGCTTGTCTGGTTACAGTATATAAAGCTACCTGAAGAAAATTACAGGTGTTCTATTTGATCCTATTAGTACCACGGTCAGGTAGCTAGACTATTTACATTTAGTACAGTGCGTCCTGCTCACAGTGTTCAGCTAGATCCGTTCCTGTTATCTTCCTACTGACAGGCAGGCTTGTCTGGTTACAGTATATAAAGCTACCTGAAGAAAATTACAGGTGTTCTATTTGATCCTATTAGTACCACGGTCAGGCAGCTAGACTATTTACATTTAGTACAGTGCGTCCTGCTCACAGTGTTCAGCTAGATCCGTTCCTGTTATCTTCCTACTGACAGGCAGGCTTGTCTGGTTACAGTATATAAAGCTACCTGAAGAAAATTACAGGTGTTCTATCCCAGCTTAGTGCAGCTACAGGCCATTAGTATGTCTGGAAGGCCAAGAAGGAGAGGCAGACAGTCACAAGCCAATAAGAGAGGGCAAGCAGGCTCTGTGTCTAGTGCTGGTCGTGGAGACGGTGCATTCTCATTAGCACGTGGCCATGGGACACGCTTGGCCTTTTTTTCGGCAGCTGGCCGTGTTGAGCCGCAACATGCGGAAGACTTGGTCGAGTGGATGACCAAGCCGTCCTCATCCTCCTCATCCTCTCTCACCCATGCCCAGGGTGCTTTGTCTGGCAAAGCAGCGGCCTCTTCCCTCAGCTCAATGTCATCAGTGACTCCTTCCCTAGCTCCACCATGTCCTCATGAGGATTCCCTCGAACTGTTTGACCACAGTGTTGGGTACATGCTCCAGGAGGATGCCCAGCGTTTGGAAGGCTCTGATGATGATACTGAGCTCGATGAAGGCAGTAACATGAGCACGGACAGAGGGGGTGCCCAAGAAGGACAGCAATCTGGCAGTCATGCTCCCCCTGCTGCAGCATACTGCCAGGTTTGCTCCAGTGATGAGGAGGGAGGGGATGATGAGGTCACTGACTCAACGTGGGTGCCTGATAGGAGAGAGGAGGAGGAGGAGGAGGAGGAGGAGGAGGCGGCACATCACCAACGAGGCAGGATGCCCTCCAGGGGCCAGCCTAAGGGCAGCACATTGACTGCATCACACCCCAAAGCTCCACATGTGCAGGGCGCTGCAGTCTCTGCGCGTTATTCAAAAAGTTCTTTGGTGTGGGCCTTTTTTGAGACGAGTGCATCAGATCGCACCGCTGCTATTTGCAACATATGTCTCAAGCGTATCTCGCGTGGCCAAAACATCTCCCGCTTGGGTACCACATGCTTGACCAGACATATGTTGACCCTGCCATGCAGTTCGTTGGCAAGCGTATCTAAAAGACCCACACCAAAGAACAAAGAGGATCTCTCCTTGCTCCTCATCAGCTGAGATTTCCAACCCCACTAGACCTTCAGTCCTCTCTGAGACCTGCAGTGAGAGGAATGAAGGTGTAGAATTAGGTGTGTCACAGCCAAGTACTTGTGGGCAATCTGCTTTTGGTACACCGACGTCAGATTGTACCAGGCAAATTTCCCTGCCCCAGCTGCTGCACCGCCGAAAGAAGTTTGCTCCCAGCCATCCACATGCCCAGCGGTTGAATGCTAGCTTGGCAAAATTGCTAGCACTTCAACTGCTGCCTTTTCAGTTGGTAGACTCTGCCCCCTTCCGTGAGTTTGTGGAATGTGCAGTTCCTCAGTGGCAGGTACCCAAACGCCACTTTTTCTCACGGAAGGCGATTCCGGCTCTCTACCGGCATGTGGAAGGCAATGTCCATGCCTCGCTGGACAGGGCGGTCAGCGGTAAGGTGCATATTACCGCTGACTCATGGTCCAGCAGGCATGGACAGGGACGTTACCTAAGTTTCACGGCGCATTGGGTGACTCTGCTGGCAGCTGGGAAGGATGCAGGACAAGGTGCAGTAGTGTTGGAGGTTGTTCCGCCACCACGCCTCCAAAATGCTGATTGTGACACACCTCTCTCCTCCACCCCCTCCTCTTCTTCTTCCTCCATGGCCTCTTCCTCGGAACCAGCGGTGCTCCGTAGGCATTCAAGGGGCTACGCAAGTACGCAGGCCAAAAGATGCCATGCGGTGCTTGAGCTGCTGTGCTTGGGGGACAGGAGCCACACTGGGGCAGAGGTTCTGTCAGCTCTGCAGGGGCAGGTTCAGAGGTGGTTGACGCCACGCCAACTTAAGGCAGGAATGGAGGTTTGCGACAATGGCACCAACCTCCTCTCTGCCCTCCGACAGGGACAAATGACCCATGTGCCCTGTTTGGCTCACGTCCTTAACTTGGTGGTGCAGCGGTTCTTGGGCAGGTACCCGGGCTTACAGGATGTCCTGAGGCAGGCCAGGAAAGTCTGTGTGCATTTCCGCCGGTCATATAATGCCAGTGCTCGGCTGACGGACCTCCAAAAGGAGTTTAACCTGCCCAAGAACCGCCTAATCTGTGACATGCCCACCAGGTGGAACTCAACGTTGGCCATGCTGCAGCGGCTGCACATGCAGCAGAGGGCCATCAATGAGTACCTGTGCGACTATGGCACCAGGACAGGGTCAGGGGAGCTTGGTTTTTTTTCCCCACGCCAGTGGGCCATGATCAGGGATGCATGCACTGTCCTGTCACCATTCGAGGAGGCCACGAGGATGGTGAGCAGTGACAGTGCATGCATCAGTGACACTGTCCCCCTTGTCCACCTGTTGGAGCACACGCTGCGTGGAATAATGGACAGGGCACTTGAGGCAGAACAGAGGCAGGAAGAGGAGGACTTCCTTAGCTCTCAAGGCCCCCTTTATCCAGACAGTGTTCCTGCGTGCCCGCCGATCACACAGGAAGAGGACGAGGAGGAGGAGGAGGAGGAGGAAGATTGTGTCAGTATGGAGGTGGAGCCTGGCACTCAGCATCAGCAGCAGTCTTTAAGGGATCAGTCCCAAGGAACACATGGACTTGTACGTGGCTGGGAGGAGGTGGCTGCGGACGTTGTTGTCCTTAGTGACCCAGAGGACTCCGGACCGAATGCCTCAGCAAACCTACGCTGCATGGCCTCCCTGATCCTGCAAAGCCTGCTTAAGGATCCTCGTATTCGTGGTATCAAGGAGAAGGACCAATACTGGCTGGCAACCCTCCTTGATCCACGTTACAAGGGTAAGGTTGCGGACCTTATCTTGCCATCGCAGAGGGAGCAGAGGATGAAACATCTTCGGGAGGCCTTGCAGAAAGGTCTGTGCAACGCGTTTCCAGAGACTGGGAGGTTACAAACTCCTGTTTCTGGACAACGTGTTGCTGAGGCTTCGGTCAGTCAAAGAAGGAGCGGTGGAGAAGGTGGCCGTCTGACCGATGCGTTCAGACAATATTTTGGTCCGCAGCCCCAAGGTATGATCAGTTCCAGCAACCATCGCCAGCGTCTGTTTTACATGGTGCAGGAATACCTAGGGGCAAGATCAGACTTGGACACCTTTCCCACCGAAAATCCTCTGGGTTACTGGGTCTTGAGGATGGATCACTGGCCAGAGCTTGCACAGTATGCAATTGAGCTACTGGCCTGTCCTGCATCCAGCGTTCTTTCGGAACGCACATTCAGTGCTGCTGGAGGCGTGGTAACTGATCACAGGGTGCGTCTGTCCACCGACTCGGTCGATCGGCTGACCTTCATAAAAATGAATCAGTCTTGGATCACCACCAGCTACCAAGCACCTGATGCTGATGTAACCGAATAATTTTTTTTTGAAATCTCAGATCCCTTTAAAGACTGCCTATGCTGATGCTGAGTGACTATCCCTGAGTAATTATCCTCTTCCTCCTCAATCATCACGCTGATAGCTTGTAAGAACATTTTTTGGTTCTGGGCGCCACCACCAGTGCCTAAGGCACAATTTTTCAGCCCCTGTTAAACAGGGGCGTGTAATTACAATTTTTGATGTAATACTTTGCAGCAGGGCTCGTTCCTGCATTCCAACTAGAGTGTCTGTGAGGGGTTGCAGTGTTGTGGCACCAGCACCAGTGCCTAAGGCCCAATTTTTCTGCCCCTGTCTAACAGGGGCGTGTAATTACAATTTTTGATGCAATACTTTGCAGCAGGGCTCGTTCCTGCGTTGCAACTAGAGTGTCTGTGAGGGGTTGCAGTGTTGTGGCACCAGCACCAGTGCCTAATGCCTAATTTTTCAGCTCCTGTTCAACAGGGGCATGTAATTACAATTCTTGATCTAATATTTCACAGCAGGGCCCTGTGAGGGCTTACAGTGTTGTGGCCACAGCAACACCTAAGGCCCAAATTTCTGCTGAGTATATAGGGCAGGACCCTACTTTCAAACATCTAACTTACAAACGACTCCTACTTGCAAACGGAAGGAGACAACAGGAAGTGAGATGAAATCTACCCCTAGGAAGGGAAATTCTCTCCTGTAAGAGTTAATATGGGAAAACAATTTCTCCTTTCCACTGATGCTTTCCAATCCTTGTTCCACAAAAAAACCCAAATTTTCAAAAAACATTTTTTACAGTCCCTGTCTTGTTTGCACCGCCTGTATACTGCTGTTCAGAGTATATAGGGCCTGGTGGCCCCACACCTTTCCTTATTTTAATTTGGGTGCGGGGTTCCCCTTAATATCCATACAAGACCCAAAGAGCCTGGTAATAGACTGGGGGGTACCCATGCCGTTTGTCTCACTGATTTTCATCCATATTGCCATGACCCGACATGACATTAAACCCGCAAGCAGTTTTAAATGAGATTTTTTCCTTTAAAAATGACATTTGGTGCAGGGACTGTTCTAAACATGGGAAACATGCGTCACTTTACAGGCATACTATAGACACCCCCCAGGTACGATATTTAAAGGAATATTTCACTTTTTTTTTTTTACTTTAAACATCATTAAAATCACTGCTCCCGAAAAAACGGCCGTTTTTAAAAGTTTTTTTTGCATTGATACATGTCCCCTGGGGTAGGACCCTGGTCCCCAAACCCTTTTTAGGACAATACCATGCAAATTAGCCTTTAAAATGAGCACTTTTGATTTCGAACGTTCGAGTCCCATAGACGTCAATGGGGTTCTAACGTTCGTGCGAACTTTCGGTCCGTTTGCGGGTTCTGGTGCAAACCGAACCGGGCGGTGTTCGGCTCATCCCTATTGGTGGCTGACTAAATACTTTTTTGCCCCACTTTATAATATGAAGTACATAGTAATTAGGGATGAGCTTCGAGTTCAAGTCGAACTCATGTTCGACTCGAACATTGGCTGTTCGCAAGTTCGCCGAACAGTGTTCGCGGCAAATTCGAATGCCGCGGAACACCCTTTAAAAGTCTATGGGAGAAATCAAAAGTGCTAATTTTAAAGGCTTATATGCAAGTTATTGTCGTAAAAAGTGTTTTGGGACCCGGGTCCTGCCCCAGGGGACATGGATCAATGCAAAAAAAAGTTTTAAAAACGGCCGTTTTTTTCAGGAGCAGTGATTTTAATAATGCTTAAAGTCAAACAATAAAAGTGTAATATCCCTTTAAATTTCGTAGCTTGGGGGTGTCTATAGTATGCCTGTAAAGGGGCGCATGTTTCCCGTGTTTAGAACAGTCTGACAGCAAAATGACATTTCGAAGGAAAAAACCCATTTAAAACTACTCGCGGCTATTGCATTGCCAACAATACACATAGAAGTTCATTGATTAAAAACGGCATGGGAATTCCCCATAGGGGAACCCCGAACCAAAAAAAAAAAAAAATGATGTGGGAGTCCCCCTAATTTCCATACCAGGCCCTTCAGGTTGTACCAACCATACCAGGCCACATGCCCTCAACATTGGGAGGGTGCTTTGGGGTAGCCCCCCAAAACATCTTGTCCCCATGTTGATGAGGACAAGGGCCTCATCCCCACAACCCAGGCCGGTGGTTGTGGGGGTCTGCGGGCGGGGGGCTTATCGGAATCTGGAAGCCCCCTTTAACAAGGGGACTCCCAGATCCCGGCCCCCCCTGTGTGAAATGGTAAGGGGGTACTTACCCCTACCATTTTACTAAAAAACTGTCAAAAATGTTAAAAATGACAAGAGACAGTTTTTGACAATTCCTTTATTTAAATGCTTCTTCTTTCGTCCGTCTTTTGGTGCGGAGTTCCCCTTAAAATCCATACCAGACCTGAAGGGTCTGGTATGGAATTTAGGGGGACCCCCACGTCATTTTTTTTTAAAATTTTGGCCGGGGTTCCCCTTAATATCCATACCAGACCTGAAGGGCCTGGTATGGAATTTAGGGGGACTCCCACGTCATTTTTTTTTTTTTAATTTTGGTTCGGGGTTCCCCTGTGGGGAATTCCCATGCCATTTTTATCAATGAACTTCTATGTGTATTGTCGGCAATGCAATAGCCGCGAGTAGTTTTAAATGGGTTTTTTCCTTCGAAATGTCATTTTGCTGTCAGACTGTTCTAAACACGGGAAACATGCGCCCCTTTACAGGCATACTATAGACACCCCCCAGCTACGAAATTTAAAGAGATATTACACTTTTATTGTTTGACTTTAAGCATTATTAAAATCACTGCTCCTGAAAAAACGGCCATTTTTGAAACTGTTTTTTGCATTGATCCATGTCCCCTGGGGCAGGACCCAGGTCCCCAAACACTTTTTATGACAATAACTTGCATATAAGCCTTTAAAATTAGCACTTTTGATTATTCATGTTCGTGTCCCATAGACTTTAACAGTGTTCGCGTGTTCGAACAAACTTTTTTCCTGTTCGCATGTTCTGGTGCGAACCGAACAGGGGGGTGTTCGGCTCATCCCTACTGTGGAGTTACAACAAACTTCTCCAGCTGAAGATCTGGTAACTGAACAGAGGGTCCAAGAACTCTGCCCCACACTTTTAGCAATTCCAGAGACCGGGGATTTAATAGACGTTTCTGTAGAGGAGGAACCACATAGCAAACCTCCAGCAGAAGTGCTGGCAACCGGACAGAGGGTCCAAGACCTCTGCCCCACACCTGTGGCAGTTTCGGAGGCCCAGGGTGAGAAGGTAGCAATCACTTCCCAGCAGCAGATACAGGGGGAGAAGGGAGAGGAGGTGTGTGTTGTCCCTCCCCAACAGTTGGCCAGGGTGGAGGAAGCGGCCTTCCCTCCCCAGCAAAGATCAGTGCACCTGGGAGACAGAACCATAGACATGTCGTCCAAGCAGCCAGATGAGGGAATGGAAAAGGAAGCAGCCGGCTCACCTCCCCAATGGCAGCTACACAGTTTGGGAGTGGAGGAAGCCAGCCTCCTGCCAGAACGGTTAGCCGGAGCGGAGTATGCGGAGTCCCCAGCAGAAGTGCTGGCAACAGGGCAGAGTGTTACCAACCTCTGCCCAGCACCGGCAACAACTACAGAGTTCCAGGGAGGCGGGGCAGTCGGCCTCCCTCCCTAACAGTTAGCCGGAGCAGATGGTGTGGAGTTTCCAGCAGAAGGGCTGGCAACAGGGCCGAGGACGGATTTCCTGTGAAGGTGGATGGGATTTCAGTCTCCACCTGTATACCCCAGGGATGCTGGGCAGTCGGCCCAGATCCCCAACAGCATGATGGAGTGAGCCCAGTCACCCTGTCTTCTCCCCAGCGGCAGAAAGGACTCCAGGGAGAAGGGCCAGTCCAGGCCTCTCCATAGCGGCAGATATGTTCTCTGAAAGGGTGGGTGAGTAATGCTTTGTTTGGAACAATTAATTTGGGGTACTGTGTGGGTACAGGCATTAGAGGACTGGAACTACTGACTAACTTCGGTGTCAACCGATCTGGGGTCTCCTCCTGTGTTAGTCTCCTGCCGAAAGGGGAGAGATGTGACGGGAGGGACCGTGGAACTCAGAATCCTTGAAAAGTAGGGGATGCCCTTGTTCCAGCTCCCCATATACCTCTTATGTCTAAGTCACCCTGTGCTATCCTGGCACAGGGTGAGTGAGAAAATATATCTTGGACTACTTAAAATGGGACAGTAATATTTGTCCACAATATCTCCCAGGGTGTATGTAGAGACTATTCTTGGTTTGATTGATTCTGAACTTAACCTGTTTATTGAGTGAGCTGATCACATTAGCCTCCAGGACTGGCTAGGAGATGAACAGTCTAATCCTACTATAGTTGTTGATGACTAGGCTGAGGAGGGGGGAGATTGTTGTTTGAATTGTTAATTGTAATTAGCTCCTGCTATTGTGTTTATACTACTGTGTGAAGCTTGGTGCCCACAAGTCTGTGTCCTACAGGTCATGTCTCTGAGTCATCTGGTCTGGGTAAATGATTTAGTAAACTAGCTCATGTTAATTAGATTAATTAGGTTACAGGTGTATTGTTAGAGTAATATGAGCAGGAGGGGGGAACCTCATCTTCTACTGTATATAAGACTGTATTCTGGTTCTAATAAAGATATAGTCCATGTTAGCAGTGAAGCAAGTGTCGCCTTGTTTTGTGCTTGGGAGCGGTTGGAATATCTGATATCTGAGTCCAGACTGCAAGGAAGTGGTATACTGACGGAAGCACTCAAGTGGAGTGAGGGACGTTCCGTGACACTATCCATATTTATATTAGGGATTGCCTGTTCCACATTAGCATTGGTGCAAACCTCACTTATCTTGAAAAGGAGTCTAAAGACTAAGTTCCAATAGCTCTGGATAGTGATGCAGGACCATAGCATATGAGAAAGAGTCCCCACCTGACCACAACCCCTCCAGCAAAGGTTATCGCCCATAGTAGAGAACTTAGCAATGAAATACGGTGGTAAATACCATCTGAGGTGTATCTTTTGCACCAGTTCCCAGTGGTTAACGGACTTAGAGAAGGAGTAATTATAAAGGATGGATTTTTATTAATAATTCATCAGTTACCATGGCCAGTGGCATTAAATTAATAATTGACCAGTGGCATTAAATTAATATTAATGCCACTGTGGCATTAATATTAATTTAATGCCACTGGTCAATTATTAATGTAATGCCACTGGCCATGGTAACTGATGAATAATTTAACCATGACCAGTGGCAGTACATTTACAGTACAGATTTACCGCTCCCCCCCGCCATGCTGCATATTCAGTTACTTACTATTATTATTAGTAAAGTTATTAGTATAGTGCTTACTTGAATGATGAATCACAATTCACACTATAGACTTGGTCTCTGTCACTGTACTCTGTACTCTGTACTTGCTGGTGGCTGCCTGCAACTTGGTCTGGTATGGTTCCGATTCTGAAATTTCGAATCCTCCTCCTCGGCCTCGGCTCCTCTAGGTTGCAGTCTTGCAGGCTTACTTGCAACACTACGCCCTGGCTCCGCCTCCTCCTATGTCCCCGGGCCGTGAGTGACGTCACGGCGCCGGGACAAAGAGGCCGCCCAACTGGCTATAATGTTAGGGGGAGTGCCTGGGGGAGTGATGATGCCTGTGTTTGTGTGACGCCGGCGCCGCCCGCCGAGTGCAGGAGCGGAGCCGCCCGGCGATGCTCGGACGGAGAGAGACACTGACAGTCAGAGTCATTGAAGTGTAGTGGCCCACTGCCAATCGGCCCACCGGGAAACTCCCGGTAGTCCCGATGGCCAGCACAGGCCTGCCAGCATCACAATTGGGTTAAGTTTAGAACGCAATCCAGAATCAACATTTTCTCATGTTTTTTCAGTGTTGATTCATTTATGTGTTTTCAGTCACCGTTTTGTTGCATCACTCAATTTATTAAACTGTTCAAACTTTTTCTGCTCTGATATACTTCACTTGAGGCCATGATTAATTCATTGTTTAATAGCAGGCTCTCTAGGCTCCAAGGCAGCAAAATAGCTCAAATAAGTGATGCTTTTTCCAGCACGCTTTTTGGCTGAGATGAGAATTTGGTGTTGATGTTTTTTTAACCAAACATAGTTTTGCTGTTCTTGACAAATTAAATGATGTTACTTTTTGTCTTATCCATCAATTGGACATTGTCTCAGAAGCACGCTGAACATCTGACAACATTTTTATGCAAATTTGAAATATAGCAGTGGTTGTGTGGAGAGGCAGAAGGGGGGATTTACTAAAACTGGAATAGACAGAATCTGGAGCAGCTGTGTATAGTAACCAATAAACTTCTGTCTTCAGCAGTGTGTACAGTTACAGTGGTTATAAATCTCAGACATAAAAAGTACAAAGCACATCGCACTATAGTGTGTATTAGCCTGAATCGCACAAGTCTAATTCTTCTCTGATTTCTGATCATTCTGCTATCTATATGAGTCACTGATAGAACTCTGAGTCAACACCTCAGCCTCCCTGGAGACAGCCCGCTCTCTCCAGCACACAGCAGGTATCTCATAGGCTCAGCTTTATGTTTGTGCCTGTTGGAGGGGCGTGGTGTCCCTTCCCTTCCTATCCCTCTGATCAGCTATTAGATTTCACAGAGCTCTGTGCTGTAGCTCTGCAGTGTGTGTGACATCAGATCTACGCTCCCTGGTTTCTGCTGCTGAGAGATGCTGTGTAAAATGTGTGTTTTTAAAGATGAAGATAATAAATTGCTGCAGGTAAACAGGTACAACTAATGTAAGAGCATTTTTTTCATCTCTGTGTATTATCGAGGGCTAGTCACTTCACTGGGTATATCTAAGGGTTTACAACCACTTTGATCTTTCAAAAAGAAAGAATTAAATTGATTGGTTGTCATGCAAAGTTGCTTAAGATTCTGGACCAGCCTAAGGGTTCGTTTGCACTTGCTTTAACCACTTCAGCCCCGGAAGGATTTACCCCCTTCCTGACCAGAGCACTTTTTACAATTTGGCACTGCGTCGCTTTAACTGCTAATTGCGCGGTCATGCAATGCTGTACCCAAGCGAAATGTGCGTCCTTTTCTTCCCACAAATAAAGCTTTCTTTTGATGGTATTTGATCACCTCTGCGGTTTTTGTTTTTTGCGCTATAAACGGAAAAAGACTGAAAATTTTGAAAAAAAATGATATTTTCTACTTTTTGTTATAAAAAAAATCCAATAAACTCAATTTTAGTCATACATTTAGGCCAAAATGTATTTGGCCACATGTTTTTTGGTAAAAAAAATGTCAATAAGTGTATATTTATTGGTTTACGCAAAAGTTATAGCGCCTACAAACTAGGGTGCATTTTCTGGAATTTACACAGCCTTTAAGTTATGACTGCCTATGTCATTTCTTGAGGTGCTAAAATGGCAGGGCAGTACAAAACCCCCACAAATGACCCCATTTTGGAAAGTAGACAACCCAAGGAAATTGCTGAGAGGCATGTTGAGTCCATTGAATATTCATTTTTTTTGTCCCAAGTGATTGAATAATGACAAAAAAAAAAAATTACAAAAAGTTGTCAATAAATGATATATTGCTCACACAGGCCATGGGCATATGTGGAATTGCACCCCAAAATACATTTAGCTGCTTCTCCTGAGTATGGAGATACCACATGTGTGGGACTTTTTGGGAGCCTAGCCGCGTACGGGGCCCCGAAAACCAATCACTGCCTTCAGGATTTCTAAGGGCGTACATTTTTGATTTTACTCCTCACTACCTATCACAGTTTTGAAGGCCATAAAATGCCCAGATGGCATAAAACCCCCTCAAATGACCCCATTTTGGAAAGTAGACACCCCAAGCTACTTGCTTTGAGGCATTTTGAGTCCATGGAATGTTTTATATTTTGACACAAGTTGCGGGAAAGTGACAAATTTTTTTTTTTTTGCACAAAGTTGTCACTAAATGATATATTGCTCACACAGGCCATGGGCATATGTGGAATTGCACCCCAAAATACATTTGGCTGCTTCTCCTGAGTATGGGGATACCACATGTGTGGGACTTTTTTTGGAGCCTAGCCGCGTACGGGGCCCCGAAAACCAATCACCGCCTTCAGGATTTCTAAGGGTGTAAATTTTTGATTTCACTCTTCACTGCCTATCACAGTTTCGGAGGCCATGGGATGCCCAGGTGGCACAAACCCCAAATGACCCCATTTTGGAAAGTAGACACCCCAAGCTATTTGCTGAGAGGCATAGTGAGTATTTTGCAGCTCTCATTTGTTTTTGAAAATAAAGAAACACAAAAAAAAATTTTTTATTTTTTTTTAATTTTCAAAACTTTGTGACAAAAAGTGAGATCTGCAAAATACTCACTATACCTCTCAGCAAATAGCTTGGGATGTCTACTTTCCAAAATGGGGTCATTTGCAAAACATGAAAAATACATGAAAAAATTATTTTTTTTTGCAAGAAAATTACTTTGAACCCCCACACATTATATATATATTTTTAAAGCAAATGCCCTACAGATTAAAATGGTGGGTGTTTCATTTTTTTTTTCACACAGTATTTGCGCAGCGATTTTTCAAACGCATTTTTTGGGGAAAAAAACACACTTTTTAAAATTTTAATGCACTAAAACACACTATATTGCCCAAATGTTTGATGAAATAAAAAAGATGATCTTAGGCCGAGTACATGGATACCAAACATGACATGCTTTAAAATTGCGCACAAACGTGCAGTGGCGACAAACTAAATACATTTTTAAAAGCCTTTAAAAGCCTTTACAGGTTACCACTTTAGATTTACAGAGGAGGTCTACTGCTAAAATTACTGCCCTCGATCTGACCTTCGCGGTGATACCTCACATGCATGGTGCAATTGCTGTTTACATTTGACGCCAGACCAATGCTTGAGATGTTTGGAGCCACTCTGGTCTCTGATCAGCTCTATGGTCAGCTGGCTGAATCACCGGCTGCATTCTCAGGTTCCCTGTTGAGACAGGAGAGCCAGAGAAAAACACGGAAGACGGTGGGGGGAGGGGGCATTCCCTCCCACTGCTTGTAAAAGCAGTCTAGAGGCTAATTAGCCACTAGGATTGCTTTTACATGAAAGCCGACCGCTGGCTGAAAAGAATGATACCAAGATGATACCTAAACCCGCAGGCATCATTCTGGTATAACCATTCAAAGTCGTGAATTGCGTACCTGAAGACAAAAAAATGGTTAACAATAAAGCACAATAAATGGTAAAGTATAAAAAAATTGCATACCTGAAAAGCAAACATGATAAAACATAATAACAATAAAACATTGCAGAATAGAATACAGTAAAAAAGAGCAGAACAATAAAGAGAGAATAGAGAGAGAGAGAACAATAAAACGACAACTATTTTTTTTTATTTTATATTTTTGTATGTGTTTTTTTTTACACTTTTTTTTGTAACTAACTTTTATAACTGTAACCAGTTCCAGGTTTGGGTCTCTCAAAATGTGATGGCATCTTGGGAGACCCTGTGAAAGTGTGTCCTAGTCTGTGCAATGCTATACCCTACGCTAATACTCAACTAGTGAATGGTAGCATTCAAAACATTCACCAATGCAAAGACCAGGATTATCAGGACAGGGGGGACAATAATAGCGGGTGTCATGCCTATATCCGCGCTTGCTGCAGACACGATATCTTTTTTGGGGGGTTCGTTGGGTAGGGGTACTCGGGAGGACATAAAGAAAATGCCTCTCATGCAGCAGACTGCATTTGGTTGGGGATGTGAATGGGGGAAGTACGGGTGCTGCAGAAGTGGTGGGTTCCCAATTAGGATTGGCGAATGCAGCAGGAAGGGCATTATGGGCACGACGGGCCTGTGTTTGTCTTCTTCTTGGTGGCAGCGGGACACTACTTGTGCTTGCCACCTCACCAGCTTGAACTGCACTTATGGGACTCGCCACGTCACCAAGTGTTACTGCAGTGCTGGTTTGACTACGACCGGGGTGTACTAGGGCGCTTGTGCTTGCCAGTTCACCAAAACGCTACCAAAAAATCTGTTAGCGATCACAGGGATCAGGCCTGACTCTGCGAATGCTGCAGTTATGTGTTTAGTGTTTTGTAAGTGACAGTGATCGATCGATACTGCACTTGGATGGGCTGGGCTGGGCCGGGCGGAGGGGCAAAACGCAGGTGCTAGCAGGTATCTGGGCTGATCCCACTAACAATGCGTTTGTGGGAACCCTAAACTGCTGGGGACGCTAGTATAGATCTGATCGGATCAGATATTGATCTGATCAGATACTATACCACTAAGGGAGGTGTACGGTGCGTGCGTGGGTGTTAGCGGTACTGGCGCAAAACCTGACGCTGCCTGGGGCTGGTGCTTGCCAGTTCACCAAAACGCTACCAAAAAAACTGTTAGCGATCGCAGGGATCAGGCCTGACTCTGCGAACGCTGCAGTTATGCGTTTAGTGTTTTGTAAGGGACAGTGATCGAGCGATACTGCACTTGGGTGGGCTGGGCCAGGCGGAGGGGCAAAACGCAGGTGCTAGCAGGTATCTGGGCTGATCCCGCTAACACTGCGTTTTTGGGAACCCTAAACTGCTAAGGGGACGCCAGTATAGATCTGATCGGATCAGATATTGATCCGATTAGATACTATACCACTAAGGGAGGTGTACGGTGCGTGCGTGGGTGTTAGCGGTACTGGCGCTAATCTGAAGCTGCTTGGGGCTGGTGCTTGCCAGTTCACCAAAACGTTACCAAGAAAACTGTTAGCGATCGCAGGGATCAGGCCTGACTCTGCGAACGCTGCAGTTATGCGTTTAGTGTTTTGTAAGGGACAGTGATCGAGCGATACTGCACTTGGGTGGGCTGGGCCAGGCGGAGGGGCAAAACGCAGGTGCTAGCAGGTATCTGGGCTGATCCCGCTAACACTGCGTTTTTGGGAACCCTAAACTGCTAAGGGGACGCCAGTATAGATCTGATCGGATCAGATATTGATCCGATTAGATACTATACCACTAAGGGAGGTGTACGGTGCGTGCGTGGGTGTTAGCGGTACTGGCGCTAATCTGAAGCTGCTTGGGGCTGGTGCTTGCCAGTTCACCAAAACGTTACCAAGAAAACTGTTAGCGATCGCAGGGATCAGGCCTGACTCTGCGAACGCTGCAGCTATGTGTTTAGTATTTTGTAAGTGACAGTGATCGATCGATACTGCACTTGGGTGGGCTGGGCTGGGCCGGGCAGAGGGGCAAAAACACAGGTGCTAGCAGGTATCTGGGCTGATTCCGATAACACTGCGTTTTTGGGAACCCTAAACTGCTGGGGACGCTAGTATAGATCTGATCGGATCAGATATTGATCCATTCAGATACTATACCACTAAGGGAGGCGTATGCTGCGTGCGTGGGTGTTAGCGGTACTGACGCTAATCTGACGCTGCCTGGGGCGACGCATATCAGGGGGCTAAACCTTTATTCGGTAATAAACGGCGGGTGCCCTGACACTATAAAAAATAAACAAACTAACCAGCGTCAACCGTAACGGTTATACGGTGATCAGTGGTGAAAGGTTTAACTAGGGGGCAATCAAGGGGTTAAAACATTTATTAGGTAGTATATGGGGGTCCCTGACGCTATAAAACGCTGACGGCGAACCTAAATATTTACGTCCCTAACTAGCATCACCAGCGACACTAATACAGCGATCAGAAAAATGATCGCTTAGAGACACTGGTGACGGGGGGTGATCAAGGGGTTAAAAACTTTATTAGGGGGGGTTAGGGGGGTATCCTAGACCTACAGGGGGCTAATACTCACTGCGCTACCACTTCTAACTGTCACAAACTGACACCATGCAGTAATCAGAAAAACAAAAAAAATACTGCTTGGTGTCAGTGTGACAGGCAGGGGGGAGGGGTGATTGGGGGGGGATCGGGGGGGGGGGGTCGGGGGTGTAAAGTATGCCTGGCATGTTCTACTATGTGTGTGTGTGTGTGTGTGTGTGTGTGTGTGTGTGTGTGTGTGTGTGTGTGTGTGTGTGTGTGTGTGTGTGTGTGTGTGTGTGTGTGTGTGTTGTGCACTTACATGTCTTCTCTCCTCGGCGCCGGAACGGAAACTGCTGAGCCGAGGAGAGATGACATCACATCCTCTGCCTGTGTGTACTACACACAGGCAGGGGAGGATTCCCATTGGCTGGGAGCGATAGCGAGGGGGGGGCCACGATCGTATGGCCTTTCCCTCATCACAGAACGCTCCCAGACAAATGCCGACCGCCGCTGGCACCGGGGGGGGGGGGGGGTCCGATAGGACCCCCCGCCCGCGGGAGGCAGATCACGTACGGGTACGTGATTCTGCCTGCCCGTGCCATTCTGCCGCAGTATATCTGCGTTAGGCGGTCGGCAAGTGGTTAAAACATGACTTCAGACACACTTTTTTTAAAGCTCTCTGAAGGCCAGTCAAAGCTCCTGTCACTAAATAAAATGGTTAGCTTACAGTTCTGTTTACACTTTGCGTTTGCTTTGGTTCGCTTCAAAAATTATACCTCATGTCACTTTAGTGGTGCTTTAAAGCATCTTCAAAGCCTCCATAGGAGTCTATGACAAAGCTCGCTTGAAGCACCTGCAGCTTTTGGGTGGCTTTTATTTAGCTTATTGTTTTGGAGGAATTGCAGATGTGAGACATAAACACGCACACACAGGGCATCTACCAAGAATTATTAAAGCTTCAAAAAAGCACCACCGAAGCATTATCAAAGAACCACCAAAGCATGGCAGAAGCATCAAAAACACATAAAAAAGCATGTTGAAGCAGTAGGCGTTTTAATGTGTGTTGAAGTTGAAGCAAGTGTAAGCCCATATGAGCCCATAATAAATTGCCCTTACATTTTCCTCCTTTTGGGTTTAAACTTGTTTTAAAATGTGGCATTGTACATGCTTTTTTAAAGCACTCTGAATGCCAATCAAAGCACCTGTCACTAAATAAAATGATAAGCTTACAGTCCTGTTCACACATTGTCTTTGCTTTGCTTCAAAAATGTTACACCATGACGCTTTGTTGATGCTTCAAAGTGTCTCCAAAGCCTCCATAGAAGTTTATGGCAAAGTTTGCTAACAGCTTCTGCAGCTTTTGAGAGGCTTTAATTCAGCTGTAGCTTCTCTTTGTTTTGGAGGTACTGCAGGTATGAAATATCCCAGGATGCACTGGGAAACCAACAAGTGAACCAGAAAGATGTCATCAGCAGTTACTTCCAGCTTATGTGTATATAATCTGAAAGTATATGGTGCAGACATCACATCTGGTGTGCAGCGAAGAGCAGCAGGAAAGTCCAGACTGGAGTAGAGAAACTATCAGACAGTAGGGAGGAGCCAAACACCCCCCTCCCCGGTTCGGTTCGCAGCAGAATATGCGAACAGGCAAAATTTTGTGCGAACACGCGAACCATTAAAGTCTATGGGACACGAATGTGAAAAATCAAAAGTGCTAATTTTAAATGCTTATATGCAAGTTATTGCCATAAAAAGTGTTTGAGATTCTGGGTCCTTCCCCAGGGGACATGTATCAATGCAAAAAAAGTTTTAAAAACTGCCTTTTTTTCGGAAGCAGTGATTTTAATAATGCTTAAAATGAAACAATAAAAATTAAATATTCCTTTAAATATCATGCCTGGGGGGTGTCCTTAGTATGCCTGTAAAGTAGCACATCTTTCCCATGTTTATAACAGTACCACAGCAAAATGACATTTCTAAAAGAAAAAAGGTCATGTAAAACTGCTCGTGGCTGTAATGTATTGTCGGATCCCATAGATAAAAATCATTGAAAAAAAGGCATGGGTCTCTCCCCCAGTCCATTACCATTCCCTTTGGGTCTGGTATGAATATTAAGGGGAACCCTGTGCCAAAAATACCAAAAAGAGAATGGCGTGGATGTCCCCCCCAATCCATACCAGGCCCTTCAGGTCTGGTATGGATATGAAAGGGAACCCTGCACCAAAATAAAATAAAAAATGGCTTTGGGGTCCCCCAGGCCCCCAGGCACTATATACTCTGAACAGCAATATATATATATTATATGGCCTGCCCTTTATACTCTGCATAAAAACTAGGCCTTAGGTGTTGGTGGTACCAGAACACTGAAGCCCCTCACAGTGACTCTTGTTGGGCGCAGGAACGAACCCTGCTGTGAAATATATCAAAAATTGTAATTACATGGCCCTGTTAAACAGGGGCAGAAAAATTGGGCCTTTGGTTTTGGTGGCACCAGAACACTGTAACCCCTCACAGTTACTCTTGTTGGGTGCAGGAACGAGCCCTGCTCAACTATTATTTCAAAAATAGTAATTACATGCCCCTGTTAAACATGGGCAGAAAAATTGGGCCTTTGGTTTTGGTGGCGCCAGAATACTGTAAGCCCTCACAGTTACTCTTGTTAGGCACAGGAACAGGCCCTACTGTAAAATATTATATAAAAAAATTGTAATTACATGCACCGTTAAACAGGGGCAGAAAAATTGGGCCTTGGGTGGTTGTGCCACAGCACTGTAACCCTTCACAGATACTCTTGTTGGGTGCAGGAATGAGCCCTACTGGGAAATATTATAAAAAAAATTATAATTACATTCCCTTGTTAAACAGGGGCAGAACAATTAGGTCTACATAAATATATGACTCAGAGGGTTGGCCGTGTCATTGCCAGCATCCCTTGTAATTTTTAGAACTAGATGTGTACCTCAAAATGGTATTTTAAGGGCAATGCAGAAATTGGCAGTGTTGAATTATAATTAAAAAGAAGTTTATTGATACAAAAACGAATAGGATATACATGAACATACACATTGATCTATAGTTAAGAATAATTATAAAAACATCAGATATATGGAAACATATGATGCATCCTACTGCTAGTTACAAGTACCACCCCCGATAGGTGTGATGGCGTCTTGATAGCAGATTTCCAACGCGTTTCAACTTATTGTAAGGATAAAGTCTTCCTCAGGGAGGGACTGCATCACATTCTAAAATTTTAAGTAACAGCATGATTATTGGTATATATTTAAATATTTGTTTGTTACCTATATCTACAGAAATCGCATTACAGCAAAAAAGTATTATATGCGACTTACATTTGCGACTACAGAAATCGCATTACAACAGAAAAGTATTATATGCGACTTACATTTGCATTTAACTGTGAAAAATCGCTTTCCCAGTGCTGGCAGGGGTCCTAACACATGGTTGTCAATGCTGCTCAAATATCCTCTACGGGATGGCCTGGTGTATTGTGAATAAACCAGTATTTGGCAGTCGTGATAATTAAACAACTGAAAAACATGAAGGTATAAAGGAAATGCTAAGAATTTGAACATCAAAACGGTCAAAGAATGGAAATAATGGTGATTCGTAGGGGAAATAAGGTTCCCCAGGGCCATCATAGAGTAAAAGAGATCAAATACCTTAAATTGATTGTGTCAGGTGTATTGTTCCAAGTGGCAGGGAGCTCTGGTCCTGGAGTACCTCTCTGTAACAAAGCCAGTTGTGGAATGCTGCCTGTGGCCATCCCTGGCGTCCTAATATATGGGGTGTGGGCGTGGCTAAGTGATGGGCGTAGCCCTATTGTAGGTAGAGTCTCACATTCATTGGTGGTGCAGTGGAGGGGGTGCGACTTCAATTAGCTGCTGTCACTGTTTAGAGGAAGCACCTTTGTACAATGTATTGAGGGGAAGCGTCCACAAGCTTCCCTGTTGTCTAGGTAGCAGACGCTTGGACCTCCTCCTTCCTTTTCTCCTCCCCGTGACGTGAAGCCTATTGCTTACACGTAGCCCATGTAGTATGGGCACGGGGTGAGGCGGGGAGAGAGGTGCGTCTGGTTGCCGGGGCAATGTGCATATGACGTTGGGGTCACATGGCCCAACGTCAGTTCCTAAAAGAGGGAGGGGCGCCGTGTGACTCCACAGCGCTATTGAGCAGTCTTATCCATGTTAAACCGGGCATCGGGGCATAGTAGCCCCGCTGTCTGACAAAAAAGTATCAGACTATGCACAGCGGTGTGTGGGGTACTGTTCTATGCTGGTGTCGTAGATGTCACCAAGATATACAGTGACAAGTATGACAAAAAGTAGCAGGTCTATACTCCCTCATTAGAGATGGAAAAAGGAAGGAAGAAAAATTGTATAAAAGAATTGCAAAGAATTGATTGAAATGGGGATAGTACTGATGAAATATGAAATATATATAATATAAGAGAATGTGAAGGGAGATTTTTATTCTTAAATATGCCCAAACCTCTTTATGATGATTGTACTGTCATTGAGCGAATGGCAGAACATCAAAATTAGGGCTTATAACCACCGACACAGTAGGAAATCCCGGGGCATCAAAATAAGATCTGACGCCTTCGGGGTATTCGGGCCATGATGTTGCGTCATGGCCCCCCCCTGTGCCGGGTAGGGATAGTGGGCAGAATGGCAACAGTATCATTGGCCCTTTGTTTCAGCACTGAGAGGCGGATTCATATGGCACAGTCGCATGAAAAAAATGCATCTGCAGAAATAACAGTAATTAACATAATACTGTATACAAAATAGTTACACAAAAGAGATTACAGTAATTACAGTATTATTTACTGTAATTACTGTAATCTCTTTTGTGTAACTATTTTGTATACAGTATTATGCCAGCACTGGGAAAGCGATTTTTCACAGTTAAATGCAAATGTAAGTCGCATATAATACTTTTCTGTTGTAATGCGATTTCTGTAGTCGCAAATGTAAGTCGCATATAATACTTTTTTGCTGTAATGCGATTTCTGTAGATATAGGTAACAAACAAATATTTAAGTATATACCAATAATCATGCTGTTACTTAAAATTTTAGAATGTGATGCAGTCCCTCCCTTAGGAAGACTTTATCCTTACAATAAGTTGAAACGCGTTGGAAATCTGCTATCAGGACGCCATCACACCTATCGGGGGTGGTACTTGTAACTAGCAGTAGGATGCATCATATGTTTCCATATATCTGATGTTTTTATAATTATTCTTAACTATAGATCAATGTGTATGTTCATGTATATCCTATTCGTTTTTGTATCAATAAACTTCTTTTTAATTATAATTCAACACTGCCAATTTCTGCATTGCCCTTAAAATCCCATTTTGAGGTACACATCTAGTTCGAACAATTAGGTCTTGGGTGGTGGTGGTGGGGGCCCTAAACCAAAAATATTGTTGGAAGCTAGCATTGTCAAGATTGAGGAGGAATAAAAAAAAGGTGGGGGCTTGGCTTGTGCGCGCACAAGATGGCTGCCTGAGCTCTGAGCTCCTCAGAACCGACCAGACATCCACCACTACAGAGTAGATATACAGTCCCATCGAGCCCTACAGGACGCTCCTAGACTCTCAAGGCACTTACTGCAATGATGTCCTGCAATCGAGGCCAAGAGAGAGGCCCGAAAAAACTTGCGGCCTTCTTCCCTCAGGCCAATCGGCAGCATGGAAGGAGCCAAGATGGTGCTACTGGAGCCCCTGCACGAACATCCATGGCATACATGGACCTACCATATGGCCATCCACAAGAAATGAGGAGTGGATTAACACCCTCCTCTCTCCACAGTTCTTCTCCACCATCCCCGGTCTCCCAGAGCCCAGCAAAGACAAGGATACGGATGGATCCTCTTTACCAGGCTGCAGACACAGTGAGTACAGCCCTGCATAATGAACACGCCATCTCCTCACTGCAATCCTCAATTGCTGCATTCCCCACATGAGGGCAACCAGTGCTAGACACTACCATGAAAGATATGCTCCTGTCACTACAATTCTCCCTCATGTCTAATCTATCCTCCCTGATACACAAGTTTTCCGCTGATATGCAGCATATGGGGGATAGAATACATTATATGAAAAATAAAATGGAGGAATGCACTAACACAGTGAATGACCTGGTAGATGCCTATACAGAGCAAAACGAGGAATCTATGTGGATCTACATATTTTTGGTAATAAAAATCGTAATAAGCGTATATTGATTGGTTTGTGCAAAAGCTACAGCATCTACAAAATAGGGGATAGTTTATAGCAATTTTATTATTATTATTATTTTTACTAGTAATGGTGGTGATCTGCGATTTTTATCGGGACTGCGACATTATGGTAGACACATCGAACACTTTTGACACATTTTTGGGACCATTGGCATTTATACAGCGATAAGTGCTATAAAAATGCACTGATTACTGTAAAAATGTCACTGGCAGGGAAGGGGTTAACACAAGGGGGCGATCAAGGGGTTAAATGTGTTCCCTCTCTGTGTTCTAACTGAAGGGGGAGAGGACTGCCTAGGGGAGATGACAGATCGCTGTTCATACTTTTTATGAACAGCTGATCAGTCTCTTCTCCCCTCGGAGAACCAGGATCTGTGTGTTTACACACACAGATCCCGGTTCTTGGTGTGTCACCAGCGATCGCGGGAGCCCGGTGGTGATCGCGACTGCTGGGCACTCACATCAGCTCCGGGGGGCGAGCAACGGGTCTCCCAGTGGCCACAGGGTGAAGTGACATTATATAACGTTGTTTTGCCCAGCCATGTCATTCTGCCGCAGTAAAACTGCGGTGGCTGGTCGGCAAGTGGTTAAAATACGCGGCATTCCTGAATCGATTGCGCCCGCAGAGCTGTGCACATATGCTAGCACTATGTTCTCTGCACTTCTACCAGAATTATCTCTAGTTGAGCTCACTATTGACCGTATTCACAGAATATCCCCAGGGATGTGCTTCTGCGGATCCATTTCTTTCAGGCCAAGGAACAAATCCGATCAAAGGCCAGGGAGACTCCCAGCACCATATTCTGATATCCAATTGTTTGCAGATCTCTCACGATTTACACTACAAATGGGAAGACAACTGAAAATGGTGACAAAAGCTCTTAATAACCATAAGATAACCTACAAGTGGCGCCATCCGACGACCATACTGGCTACTTATAATGGAGCCCCACGCACAAATTCCACAATGGAAGGAGGATTGAAACTTCTACACATGATCCCTCTCCTTGATACCACAAATCCTAGGGTCCTTTTGCAGGTTTTGCAGAATCAGGGAGGCCATGCAGCATAAGTTTGCAGAGGCATTTGATTCTGAGTCCTCTGGGTCACTAAGGATCACATTATCCATAACTACATCATCCTAGCCACGTACAACTCTTTGGGTTTCTGGGGACTGAAAACCATCCCTTGAAGACTGCTTCAGAGTGTTATACTCTACATCCATGCTGACACAATCCTCCTCCTCCTCCTCTTCTTCCTAAGTGTTTGGCGGGCCCGCAGGAATGCTATCTGGATAAAGGGGGCCTTGAGAGGAAAGGAAGTCCTCCTCTTCCTCCAGCTGTTCTGCCTCAAGTGCCCTGTCCATGATTCCATGAAGCGTGTACTCCAGCAGGAAGACTAGAGGGACAGTGTCACTGATGCATGTATTACTTCATATTCCCACCACACACATTCCTGGATGAGCTCATGAGTATGGGTGCTGCAGCAACAACCAGCTGGATACTGGTTCAAGACACAATGAAGTTATTGCCAGCACACCATGGAACAACATAGATAGAGTCCAAACGTGTAATTTATTGCATGATCACAACACAAGGAGAGTGCAACATTTTGGATTCACGCAGGACCCCATCGTCAGGCATGTGATAAATGTGGGCTAACGGTGGAAAGTATTTAAAAGAAAATCAACCAATCAGAAAAAAGAGAAAAGGAAAAAAACAAAGCTCCTCCCAGCCCCAGGCTGGTGTGACGTTACAAATCCTGCCAAAACACTTCAAATGTTTAAAATATTTGAGCAGAAATCACAAAAACACATAACAAAAGGAAGGTTTAGAAAAGAATATCCTTAAAATGTTATTATGGTACCTTTATAACAGTGTTATGACGTAGGTCCCTAATCATTGTGGTGATGAACCAGCTGTAAGGGAACATCAGGATGCAGTGCACGATCCTGCAACGGATCGGTGCCAGTGCAGGGATTGGAGGCTGTGGGGCAGATTACAGCAGTGATCGTAAGCTGCGCTTGCGTCATGCAGCGGCGGTAACCAGGGCAACCGGAGATGCTGAAGTGCCGTAGTATAGCCAGCGTATGAGGGTGATGGGCTTACAACAGCCACCGCCAACCACGCATGCGCCTTGGGCCGGTGGTAGCTAAGCAATGAGGGACGCTACTGTGCTGGGGCCGCCGATGTAATGGAAACAAATGATGTTGGTGGACCCCGCTCCTATGCCAGGATATGTCGAATCAAGGGAGGTGGGTAAGGGGGGTGAAGTGGGAAATGTGAATGAAAAGAGGAAAGCAGGCTGCACACTAGGAAACCAAAAAGAATAAGGGGGAAGGGGGGAAGGGTTGTGACAAGGGGGGGTGTTGGGAAGGAAAATGAGAAAATGGAGACAAAATGGGGGTAGAGAGGAAGGCTATGATGACAATGCGGAGAACCTGTTGGGCTACATTTAAAATGAAACTTAAAGTACGTGTATTGTAGGGAAAAAATGCAGGTGGGATAGTCACCGCAATTACATAGTAATCCCTAAATAAAATGCCATGGGTTCATCATCAGACCATCGCCAAGATAGTTAGAAAGGAGGAAAAAAGGATGAAAAGGAACTTAGTAGTCAAAGGAGAATAGTTCAATCATCATTCAAAAACAAGAACACAAGTCCGTTATCTCTCGTTCAAGAAGCATGTGAATGATAGGTTGGCATTAAGTCCTCCAGGATGCACCGTGCCCAGGGTGTGGATCCAATAGGCTTCACGTTGTAGTAGTTGACGGTTATGGTCACCACCTCTGATGGGCTGTTTGACATGTTCTATGACATTACCTCTTAGTTCATGTATCTGATGTTTGTGTTTGAAGAAATGCACAGCCACTGGTTTATTATGATCGATCTGTATATCCTCCTCAGTTTGAGATAGGGCGAGTCTAATGTCGCTTCTGTGTTTTTTTTGGAACCTCCTTTTGAAAGGGCCGGTTGTTGTGCCAAAATAAGTGAGTGCGCATGGGTATTTGAGGATGTAAATGCAGTAGTCGGTGTTGCAGTTCAGGTACTCTCTTATGCAAAAGTGGTTACCGCTATGTGGGTGCATAAAGTGTTCGCCACATATAAGGGAATTACAAACATTGCAGTTGTGGCACTTGTAGCAGCTGGTCTTCTGGGAAATTCTCGGTATGGTTTTAGCATATTTATGTCTAGGATCAGCTTGTACGAGAAAGTCATGAAGGGTTTTGTTGCAGCTATGTCTGATTAGGGGCACCGTTTTAAGTTCATATGCCAATGCGTTGTCAGCTTGTAGAATGTGTAGGTTTTTTGTCATGGCCCGTTTAATATGATCAGATTCACGGTTGAAAGTGTGTATGAACAGAGGTCGATCGAAAGGCCCAGAGGGCTTGGTGTGAGTAGTCTTAATCTTGGTTAATGCCTGGTCAAGGACTTCTGCAGGATTCCCCCTTTCAAGAAACTTGTCATACATCTTGTTACACTGCTTTAGTTTGTCATCTTCATCACAACAGATCCGTGACACTCTCATGAACTGAGATATCGGAAGACTATTTAAAAGATGTTTGGGATGTGCACTTTGATAGTGCAGGAGTGTGTTTCTGTCAGTGGGTTTTGTGAAGAGAGCTGTAACCAGAGAGCCTTGAGAGTTAGTGATCATTACATCCAAAAATGAGATATTACATGGTGAAATTTCAGGTGTGAACACGACCCCTGTAAAGATGCTATTCAAAAAGTCAACAAAGTCAAAGAATTGAGCGTCCTCATCGGTCCAGATAAGAAAAATGTCATCGATATACCTAAACCAACATTTGATATGGTTGGTAAAGGAATCGGATGGGTAAATGTAATGTTCCTCAAGTAGGCATACAAAGAGGTTGGCAAAAGCTAGGTCGGCTGAGCTCCCCATAGCTGTACCTCGGATCTGTGCATACTTGGTGCCCCCAAACGTAAAATAGTTATTCGAAAGTACAAAATCGAGACATTTAATGATAAACTCTTTGGGTATTTGTGTAGATTCCATGTCAGTCAGAAAATGTCTAACAGCCTGCAATCCAGCATCATGTGTATAGGCATCCTATATCCATAGTTGCAGGTTTCCATCCTTCACCAAAGTCTGTAAAAGCACTAAGTTTCTCCAAAAAGTCATTTGTCTCTCTTATATAGGGTGGAAAAGGTAATTTTACTGCGCTATCCTAATAAATTAATTGAAAAAAAGCTGCAACTATAATGTGAGACACACACACTAGAATAACATATAAAAAAGAAAGCTGCGCTGTATGATTATAGTGATCAAAAAATATTGTGACATATATATAGCTAACTAATACATAAATATTAGTCACAAATCACAAATGAAATGTGCAATAAAGAAAATAAAAGAAGAAAATATTTTTGCAAAAGTTCTCCAAAAAGATCTACTCCACTCTGATGGGCTGTTTAAAAAGAAGTTCCACTGAATATACAGTTCTTAATAGTATTCCTGGTGATAATTCCAGGTGCTAATTCCTCAACCCTCTATTCAGTAGTGACATGCGACCACAGCACCAAAGAAGATGTGATAGAATGTGACAGAAAAGCTCCTCCACCAATAATAATTGTGTCGCTTACCAGCTTGTTAGATCTCTTGTTTAAGGAGATCACAAGTGCCTGTGGCTTTTATCCCCAGCCCCGGGTCTTTGTGCTTGGATAGCTAGGTGTTCCCGGACTCTCTGCTCAGGGTATCCTCTGTACAAATGATGTTCACTCATTCCCCATAAAAGGACATAAAGGCTTCCATAGTGTAAATTGTTTAAAAACATTTGTTAAAAATAAACAGTATTGCACTTACAATTTCTCTGTAGATATATAGCGTTTTTCAGAGCAGGCCATCTCTCAATAGCTGCCCGTTGCTTCCGGGACGTCAGCACGCCACTTTTCCCTACGCCGTTTCATCACAGAGGACGTCTTCCAGGGGCACGGGTGGCGTGCTGACTCACCGCCATATATACAACACCCAGAGAAAAGGAATGCCCAGCTCTGAGCTCCTGGTGTCCCTCAATTGAATCTACCATATTGGAATAGGGCAAATGCCCTTACATGGTATATCACTGAGAGTGTTGGAGTTTAAAACCTACTAGTGCCGCATCTGATTACTGATAGTTAAAAAAACACGGTCTATAAATAAAATATTTAATTTATAATCACCCTCATCCCACTTGATTCAAACTGAAAGATAAGATGATCAATCAAATGTTTGCAATTGGTTCCGAGAGTGCTCCCGAAGGTTACATTTACCTCAGTGTCCAGTGTCACTAAGAGTTATAAGAATAATCTACATAGCTGACACAATATGAATGTACGTGCTAACAGCACATAGATACCCATGGGCAGCTGGTTGTCCAACTACTCACGAGCATTTTTAATCATAATCGAGGGACAGTTCATTCACATAGAGTCCCAGTGAGCAGCTGGTCTTCCACCCACTCAGGAGCACTCCAATGGTTTACCAATGGGTTGATTAGATCTCAGTATGTATTATAAAAATATAAAAAAATTATAATATCCAGAAAAAGCGAAAAAACTTAATTTACAAAAAGAGAAAAAAATGAAGAAAAACATATAAATAAATAAAAAAAATATAAACTTTATTTTTATTAAATTCTATTTTTTTATTTATTATCAAATACCCTCTTTAGTTGAATTAAAAAAAAGAAAGGGAGTAATATAAACCTCCCGCTAGTTACCCTTGATTCTCACCCATAACTAAAAGAATGGGTAATAAAAAGAGGGAAACAGCACCAAACATTTAATTTTATATAAATTATAACATCACCACAATGTGATGTACTCCCATCCTTTCTGTATGACTTCAAAGAAGGAAAGAAAAGAAACGAAAAAAAGGAAATCGCAGGGACATCATGTTCCAAATGATGTCAAAAACTCTCATGGAAAAGAATTAAAATTAAATATCAAAAAATCTTGCATATTCGATATTATTACCAATAGGGTCAACCAGGAATTCAGAGCAGGTCAATAACGTAATTTTCTAGCCATTATCAATGAACGCATTAACATGTGTATCGACATTGAGGCCATACAGGGTATAACAGCCTGCAATCCAGCATCATTGGGTATACATGTGTATAGGGATCCTATATCCATAGTTGCCAGTTTCCATCCTTCACCAAAGTCTGTAAAAGCACTACATTTCTCCCAAAAGTCATTTGTATCTCTTATATAGGCTGGTAACTTTTTTACCAAAGGTTGTAGGAGATGATCGAGAAATTGGGCCAGAGGTTGAGTGATCGACCTTATACCAGGTACCACACCCTGTCTAAATTTCAAAGGGTTTGTGCCTTTGTGAATTTTAGGTAGGCCATAAATGTTATAAAGGTACCATAATGACATTTTCAGGATATTCTTTTCTAAACCTTCCTTTTGTTATGTGTTTTTGTGATTTCTGCTCAAATATTTTAAACATTTGAAGTGTTTTGGCGGAATTTGTGATGTCACACCAGCCTGGGGGTGGGAGGAGCTTTTTTTTTTTTTTCCTTTTCTCTTTTTTCTGATTGGTTGATTTTTTTAAATACTTTCCACTGTTACCCCACATTTATCACATGCCTGACGAAGGGGTCCTGCGTGACTCCGAAACGTTGCACTCTCCTTGTGTTGTGATCGTGCAATAAATTACACGTTTGGATGCTATCTATGTTGTGTCATGGTGTGCTGGCAAATATCTTCACTGATGCATGCATTGTCGCTGCTCCCCATCCTTGAGGCCTCCTCAAATGGTAACAGGACAGTGCATGCATCCCTTATCAGTAGCCACTGGCGTGGCTAAAAGAAGCCAAGCTCCCCTGACCCTGTCCTGGTGCCATACTCGCACAGGTACTCATTAATGGCCCTCTGCCGCGTCTGCCAGCGTTGAGTTCCACCTGGTGGTCATGTCACAAATGAGGCAGTTGGTGGGTGGGTGGTTGGTTGTATGACTGGTGGAAATGACCACAGACTTTTCTGGCCTACCTCAGGGGGTCTTGTAAGCCTGGGTACCTGGTCAAGAACCACTGCACCACCAAATTCAGGATATGTGCCAAACATGGAACATGGGTGAGTTGTCCCTGTCGGAGGGCGGAGAGAAGGTTTGTGCCATTGTCTCATACACCATTCCTGGCTGAAGCTGGCATGGCGTCAACCACCTCTGAGCCTGTCCCCGCAGAGCTAACAGAATCTCTGCCCCAGTGTGGCTGTCCCCTAGGCAGACCAACTCAAGCACCGCATGGCATCTTTTAGCCTGCGGTGCTTGAGTTGGTCTGCCTAGGGGACAGTAGCCACTTGAACACTTACGGAACACCGCTGGTTCAGAGGACAAATATGCAGAAGAGGCCATAGAGGAAGAAGAAGAGGAGGGGATGGAGGAGAGAGCTGTGGCAGAATCACCACTAGCATTTTGGAGGTGTGGTGGCGGAACAAGCTCCAACACCACTGAACCCTGCCCTGCATCCTTCCCAGCTGCCAGCTGAGTTACCCAGTGTGCCATGAAGGAAAGGCAACGTCCTTGCCCATGCCTGCTAATTGCTAACGAGGCCTAAACATTGCCTTCCACATGCCGGTAGAGAGCCGGAATGGCCTTCCATAAAAACAAATGGCATTTTGGAATCTACCACTGAGGTACAGCACATTCCACAAATTCACAAAAAGGGGGCAGAGTCTACCAGCTGAAAAGTTAGCAGTTGCAGTGCTAGCAATTTGGCCAAGCTAGCATTTGGACGCTGAGCATGCGGATGGCTGGGACCAAATTTCTTTTTACGGTTTAGCAACTGGGGTAGGGAAATTTGCCTGCTAAAATCAATTGGTGGTGTACTGCTAGCAGATTGGCTGCAAGTACTTGGGACACCTATTGCTATACCTTCATTCCTCTCAGTGCAGGTTTTTGAGAGGACTGGAGGTATAGTAGGGTTGGAGATACCAGGTGAGGAGCAAGGAGAAGTCCGCCTTTTTCTTTCATGTGGGTCTTTCAAGTGCTGTTGCCAAAGAACTGCATGGCAGGTCGTCATATGTCTTGTCAAGCATGTGGTGCCCAAACGACTGCTGTTCTGGCCACTCTTGATCTGCTGCACACGTGTCGCAAAAGGAACTTTTTAAAGTCAGCGGGGAGTCAGCAGCGCAGCGCCCTGCACCTGTGGACCTCTGCGGTGTGATGCAATAGGGTGGCTGCCCTTAAGCTGCCCCCTAGAAGACATCCTGCCTCATTGAAGTTGTGCCTCCTCCTCCCCACATTCCTCCTCTCTTCTCTCAGGCACCCAAGTACAGTCAGTGACCTCATCATTCCCTCCCTCCTCATCACTGGAGCAAACTTGGCAGTATGCTGTATCTTGGGGAACATGAATGTCAGTTTCTTGTCTCTGTGGCACCCCCTCTCTCTAGGCTCACATTACTCCCTTCCTCATCCTGGAAACCACCATCGGAGCCTTCAAATCGCTACGCATCCTTTAGCTGCATGTACCCGACAATGTGGTTGAATAATTCTGGGGACTCCTCCATGCATGATGGTGGGGCTATGGAAGTAGTGACTGTGGAGAGGGAGCCAATGGAACATGCCACATTGGCAGCTGCATTGAAAGGCAAACTACTCTGAGGCTGGGTAACAGAGGATGAGGGGGATGAGGATGGCTTCGTTATCCACTCCACCAACTTTTCTGCTTGTTGTGGCTCAATAACACAGCCAGCAGCAGAAAAAAAGGACAAGCATGCCCCATGGCCACCTGCAGAGGATGCACCATGTCCACGACCACCACTGTTGACTGTAGACAACGAGGCTGCTTGCCCTGTTTTAGTGGCCTGTGAGCGTCTGCCTCTCCTTGGTGGCTTTCTGGACATGATGCATTTTTTGTTTTGCAACACCACACTACACTTTTATTATATACTGTGTACACCACCGGAAGTGTATTAGAAACTATACACCACCAAATGGACTGTATATATGGTCTACACTGAATGCAGAGTATATATATATATATTAGACTGTGTGTATATATATATATATATATATATATATATATATATATATATATATATATATATATATATATATTAATACACCGCCTGAAGTGTATTAGAAACTGTACACACTGTATTAGATACCGTGTACACCGCCTGCACTGTATTAGAAACTGTACAATGGCTGCACTGTATTGTATACTGTGTACACCACCAGAAGTTTAGTAGAAACTGTAATGCCCCGTACACACGGTCGGATTTTCCAATGGAAAATGTGTGATAGGACCTTGTTGTCGGAAATTCCGACCATGTGTAGGCTCGATCACACATTTTCCATCAGATTTTCCGACACACAAAGTTTGAGAGCAGACTATAAAATTTTCCCACAACAAAATCCGTTGTCGGAATTTCCGATCGTGTGTACACAAATCCGACGCACAAAGTGCCACGCATGCTCAGAATAAATAAAGAGATGAAAGCTATTGGCTACTGCCCCATTTATAGTCCCGACGTATGTGTTTTACGTCACCGCGTTCAGAATGATTGGATTTTCCGACAACTTTGTGTGACCGTGTGTATGCAAGACAAGTTTGAGCCAACATCCGTCGGAAAAAAATCCTAGGATTTTGTTGTCGGAATGTCCGATCAATGTCTGACCGTGTGTACGGGGCATAACACTATATTAGATACTGTGTACACCACCTGAAGTGTATTAGAAAATGTACACACTATATTAGATACTGTGTACACCGCCTGCACTGTATTAGAAACTGTACAATGGCTGCACTGTATTGTATACTGTGTACATCACCAGAAGTGTTAGATACTGTGTAAACTGCCTGAAATGTATTAGAGATGGTACACACTGTATTAGATACTGTGTACACTGCCTGAAGTGTATTAGAAACTGTACACACCACCAGAAGTGTATAAGAAAGTATACACCACCAAATACACTACACTGAATGCAGAGTATATATATATATATATTAATACACCACTTGAAGTGTATTAGAAACAGTACACTACACTGGATGCAGAGTATATCTATCTATGTATATGTGTGTGTGTGTGTGTGTAAGGCTGGCCGGAGGCTAGCCTGTATTTGTGGGAGGAGTCGGGTTGTCGGAGGTTCTGGGTGGATGCACGTCACTTCCGGCCTCCTTACAGAGCGACGGTCGGCCGCAGCAATGGTGTCGGTTCCTCTCCCTGACTCCATCGGGGACCACTCGGTCCCCCTGTCATCCCTGGCTTCCACCAGCATCGTGGGGGCCGCCCTGCCTGTCCTCCCTTGCAGCCCCATGTTCCATCTAGCATTGTGGGGGGGCCACCCGCTTGCTTCTCCCGACACTCCTGCGGGGGGGCAGTCCATCCATCCTCCACCCACCCACTTTCCCCACAGCTCCATCTGGCCAGCGTGCAGCCTGCCCGCTTCTCCCGGTGCTCATACCGGGGAGGATTGGGGGGCCACCCGTCCTTCCATCAACCCCCCACATTTCCCCACAGCTCCATCTAGCTAGTGTGCAGCCTGCCTGCTTCTCCCGGTGCACATGCCGGGGGGGCGGGGAGGCCGCCCTTCCATCCTCCACCCACTTTTCCCATGGCTCCATCTGACCAGCGTGCCGCTCGCTTCTCCCAGCGCTTATGGGGGGCGTCCATTCATCTTCATCCATCCTCCACTCAGGGCTCTGTCTGGCCAGGGTGCTGCCCGCTTCCCATGGTGTTGCGGGGGGAGTGTGTCGTCTGTCTATCCTCACTTCCCGGTTCTCTTGGGGGGGTGCTCACTCACCTACTCACCTCCCGTTACTCACGTGGGGCATCATGGGGGGATCCACCGCTTCAGGCACAAGTGTTTCATCATGGGCGTTTCGGCACAAGTTTTCTGTCACAGCGTTTCTATCCAGGCGTATAGTCTCAGCGTTTTTTTCTGTCATAGCGTTTCGGCCCCAGGTTTCTGTCACATCGTTTCTATCTAGGATTTTAGTCTCAGCGTTTTTCTGTCATAGCGTTCCTGTCGTAGCGATCCTGTCATAGCGTTTTCTTCCTCAGCAGTTCTGTCGCAGCATTCTGCCCCAGCATTTCTGTCAGGGTGTTCTGCCCCAGTATTTCTGTCATGGCGTTTCTGCCTCAGCATTTCTGTCGTCATGTTCGGCCCTGCATTTCTGTCAGCGTTTCTGCCTCAGCATTTCTGTCATAACGTTCAGCATTTCTGTCTTAGCGTTCTGCCCTAGCATTTCTGTCTTAGCGTTCTGCCCTAGCATTCCTGCCATAGTGTTCTGCCTCAGCATTTCTGACATTAGTGTTCTGCACCGGCATTTCTGTCTCAACGTTTTTTGTCATAGCGTTTCTGCCCCAGGATTTCTGTCATAGCGTTCTGCCCCAGCATTTCTGTCATAGCATTCTGCCCCTGCATTTCTGTCATAGTGTTCTGACCTTGCATTTCTGTCATAGCGTTCTGCCCCAGCATTTCTGTCTCAGCGCACAGTCTTGGCATTTCTGTCATAGCGTTTCTGCCCAGGGTTTCTGTCATACTGTTTTTGCCCAAGGATTTCTGTCACAGCGTTTCTGCCCAGGATTTCTGTCATAGCATTTCTGCCCCCAGATTTCTGTCATGGCGTTTTTCTGTCATGGCCTTTTTCTGTCATGGCGTTTTTCTATCATGGTGTCCTTCTGTCATGGCGTTTTTCTATCATGGTGTCCTTCTGTCATGGTGTTTTCTGTCATGGCATTCTGCCCCAGCATTTCTGGCTCAGCGTTCAGTCTCAGCTTTTCTGTCTCGGCATTTAGTCTCAGCATTTCTGTCTTAGCGATTCTGCCCCAGGATTTCTTTCTTTGCATTTCTGCCTCAGCCTTTCAGTCTCAGCGTTCTGTCATAGCATTTGTGCCCATGATTTCTGTCATGGCATTTCTGCCTCAGCGTTTCTGCCCCAGGATTTCTGTCATTACATTTCTACCTTAGCGTTCTGTCATAGCGCTTCAGCCCTAGGATTTCTGTCATGGCATTTCTGCCTCTGCGTTTCTGCCCCAGGATTTCTGTCTCTGCTTTTCTGCATCAGCATTTCAGTCTCAGCGTTCTGTCATAGCGTTATTGCCCAGGGTTTCTGTCATGGCATTTCTGCCTCAGTGTTTTTGCCCCAGGATTTCTGTCATTGCATTTCTGCCTCAGCTTTCTGTCATGGCATTTCTGCCCCAGGATTTCTGTCATGGCATTTCTGCCCCAGGATTTCTGTCATTTCATTTCTGCCTCAGCGTTTTAGTCTCAGCATTTCTGTCATTATGTTTCTGCCCCAGGGTTTCTGTTATCACGTTCCCGCTGTACCCGGCCAGGACCCCCCCTCCTACCCAGTTATTGTTATTATGAAATAATAACAATAAAAAAAACTACACTAAGGTCTCATTTGCACTTGCTTCAAAATGTGGGAGGTGGCAATGTATTACTGACAGGGGGTTACTACTGAGCAAGGGGGAACTACTAAGTGGGGTTGGGGGTATAGGTAATGTACTAATGAGTGGGGGGAGAGGGGCAGGAATAAGCAGAGAGGGGCTGTTAATGTGTACCACTGAGTGGGGGGGGAAATACTGAGGAAAAATTTACTACTGAGCGGGGGAACCTATTGAGCTAGGAAAAAAGTTGATTGGGGACCTGCTAAGCCCGGAAACTGCAAGGTGTGGAATAGACATGTGCCCTGCTGAAAAATTTGTTTGTTTTTGTGTCATTTGTTTTTGTTTTTTTTTTCGGAAATTCGAAGATTCGTAAATTTGAAAATTCGAAATATTTGTAAATTGGAAAATTCGTAAATTGGAAAATTCTGAATTTGTAAATTCGTGAAATACAAAAGTTCGATAATTTGTAAATTCGGCAATTCAAAAATTCATAAATTCGGACTTCGTAAATTCGCAAATTCAGAAATTCAAAAATTCGGAATTCAAAATTTGAAAATTCGGAAATTCGGAAATTTGAAAATTCGGAAATTCGAAAATCCGAAAATAGGAAAGAACAAAATTCCAAAAATCCAATAATTTGAAATAATAACTAACTAATAATAACTAACTATTAAATTATAGGTATTGGAATTTCCCTTCAAATTTGGCTGTTAGTGAATGTAACAAATGCAAATTTATCTGAAGTTACAAATTATCCGAAATAAAGAATGCCACATCTATACAAATGGAATATTAAACAAACAAAAACAAAAATAAAAAACAAAAACAAAGGAAATAATAATAAATAATAATAATAATATGTTTTCATTATTATTATTATTATATATTATTATTAATTTGTTATGCTCCTTTCGGCCTTCGTTATTACAGATAATTCGTAACTTCGGATAAATTCGTATTTGTTATGTTCACTAACAGCCAAATTTGAAAGGAAATTCCAATACCTATAATTTAATATTTAGTATTAGTTAAGTTATTATTAGTTAGTTATTAATTCAGATTTTCGAAATTTCGGGCTTTAGAATTGTAGGATTTTCATTCTTTTGAATTTTCATTCTTATTTTTGGATTTCCAAATTTTCGGATTTCCGAATTTTTGAATTTCCAAAGTTCGAATTTCCGAATTTTTGAATTCCAAATTTCCAAATTTCGAATTTCTGAATTTTTGAATTACGATTTTCCGAATTTTTGTATTTCGTACATCAGAATTTCGAATTTACGAATTTCCGAATTTTCGAATTACGAATTTTCAAATTTTCAAATTCCCAAAATTTCCAAAATTCAAAAATTCTAAATTCGAAAATTCTAAATTCGAAAATTCTAAATTCGAAAATTCTAAATTCGAAAATTCTAAATTTGAAAATTCTAAATTTGAAAATTTAAAAAATTCGAAATTCGGAAATGCGAAATTTGAAAATTCGGAAATTCTAATTTCGTATTTCCAAATTTTGAATTTCGAATTTTCGAATTACGAGTTTCAGAATTTTCGAATTTCTGAAATTTTGAATTTCCAAATTTCCGACATTTCCAAAATTTCAAATTTTGGATTTTCCGAATTTTGGAATTTCTGAATTTCCGACTATTTGGAAAAATTAGAAAATTCAGAAATTCGGATACTACACCAATGCCTAACCATGCATCAAATCTGGTGACTTCCACATCATCACTTTCCAATTGACATCACTTCTTCTTTAAACAGATAGGAAACCAGCACACACAGGGCATTTGCCAAGCATCATTAACACTTCAAAGATGCATCACAAAAGCAGCAAAAATAGCTGTTAAAGCGGTAGGTGCTTTAATGTGTTACTAATTAAAGCAAGTGGTAAACAAGCCCTAAATACTATCAATCAAACAATAGTGTAGCACTCTACATAGATGTACAAAACCACAAACTACTGTATACTAGAAAATACTAATTAAAAGACAGAGTGCACTGACTCCTAGTGCAACACCGTTTATTGGATAGAGATAAAATGTAATAAAATACACTAAACACTCACATGGTGTTCTTTGAACAAAAGCGTCTGTGTTGGGCTGTGGTATCTCTCCAGCAAACAGGGCTCCAAACTGGATACAGAGCGAGTAGAGGTGGATAGTCCCAGTATTATTGCGTGCTGCTGCCGACAAGCTGCACATGAGCCACCCGCTCTCAGCAGAGATCCTCCAATGATAGGGGAACCTGGCCTGACTGCACAGTCACCTGATGCAGCTGATGAGACACGTTAAGGGTTGCTATGATAATGTTTTTTATTTTGTGTTTATTTTTTATCATTTACGTTTAGATTAGATCATTAGGACAATGTACACTCCACTGTTAGAGTATTGCTCAATATAAATGTATACCATTCTATAGTTTTGAATTTTGGGTTATGATGTGGATATAACTTGTATTGTTTCTATTAGTGTGCAGTACTGCACATACAGCCCATGTGACACGCTAGTTTCTGTGCCTTATATGCATGCATGTATACATGTTTGGTTTACACATATGTTGTGAACTGGTTAACCAGTTGCCGACCGCCGCACGACGATGTACGTCGACAGAGCGGCACGGGCAGGCAAAAGGGCTTACAGGTACGTCCTTGCCTGCCCGCGGGTGGGGGGTCCGATCGGACCCCCCCCGGTGCCAGCGGCGGTCGGATCGAGGTCAGGGTCAATCAAAGGTGAGGTGGAGGCCACTCATTCGTGGCTTCCCCCTCGCGATCGCTCCTGGCCAATGACAAGCTTCCTCGGCTTCTGTGAATGTAAACAGAAGCGGAGGAAGTGATGTCATCTCTCCTCGAGCCGGTCTTTTCATCCCGGTGCACAGGAGAGAAGACATCCAAGTAAGTGCACCAACACTACACTAACAGTAGAACACGCAGGCACACTTGTCACCCCCCTGTCACCCCCCCAGTCACCCCCTGATCACCCCCCTGTACCCCCAGGTTTTTTTTTTTCTGATTTATTGCATTGGTGTCAGTTTGTGTCAGTTACAAGTGTTAGGGCAGTTAGGTTAGCCCCCTTTAGGTCTAGGGTACCCCCCTTTAGGTCCAGGGTACCCCCCTAACCCCCCTAATAAAGTTTTAACCCCGTGATCACCCCCCGTCGCCAGTGTCACTAAGCGATCGTTTTTCTGATCGCTGTATTAGTGACACAGGTGACGCTAGTTAGGGAGGTAAGTATATAGGTTTGCTGTCAGTGTTTTATAGCGACAGGGACCCCCATATACTACCTACTAAAGGTTTTAACCCCTTGATTGCCCCCTAGTTAACCCTTTCACCAGTGATCACCATATAATTGTTACGGGTGACGCTGGTTAGTTAGTTTGTTTTTTGTAGTTTATTACAGTTTTAGGGCACCCGCCGTTTATTACCTTATAAAGGTTTAACCCCCTAATTGCCTGGCGGTGATAGAAGTTAAGTTTTTAGGATCAGATAAGGTCTGCGTCGCCCCAGGCAGCATCAGGTTAGCGCCAGTACCGCTAAAACCCACGCACGCAGCATACACCTCCCTTAGTGCTATAGTATCTGAATGGATCAATATCTGATCCGATCAGATCTATACTCCCCAGCAGTTTAGGGTCCCCCAAAAAAATGCAGTGTTAGCGGGATCAGCCCAGATACCTGCTAGCACCTGCGGTTTGCCCCTCGGCCCAGCCCAGCCCAGCCCACCCAAGTGCAGTATCGATCGATAACTGTCACAAAACACTAAGCACACATAACTGCAGCATTCGCAGAGTCAGGCCTGATCCCCGCGATCGCTAACAGTTTTTTGGTAGCGCTTTGAATCAGTCACTGACAGTCAGGAGCTTTTTTGCCTGTGAGTCTCACTAGTGTACCCCTAAATTTAGAGCCCAAAATGGCAAATCGAAGGTACACTAGTGAAGAGGCCTACACGTTTCTGAGCATGACAGATAGTGAAGAGGAAGTCACTCATCTGTCAAGTTCAGGCTCAGAATACGAACCTGTAGAGGACAGCGGCTCCATGACAGATAGCTCTGACGACGGACTTGTGGTCCCTGCTAGGGTCAGGCGTACCAGACCCCGAACTTCTTCTTCTGTCCTTGAAGTGCAAGAACCGCAGGGCTCTCGTATGGAGAAGAGAAGTACTAGCGCCGCTATTCCTTCTGGTGAACTGGCAAGCACCAGCGGCCTAGTACACCCTGGTCGTACATCCAGCACTGCAGTATCACATGGTGACGTGGCGAGTCCCATAAGTGCAGTTCAAGCTGGTGAGGTGGCAAGCACTAGTAGTGTCCCGCTGCCACCAAGAGGACGAACACAGGCCCATCGTGCCCATAGTGCCCTTCCTGCTGCATTCGCCAATCTGAATTTGGTACCCACCACTTCTGCAGCACCCGTACTTCCCCCTTTCACTGGCCAACCCGGAATTCAGGTGGAAACAGTTGACTTTATGCCACTGGATTTTTATTCACTGTTTTTCACCGAAGATCTCTATAGATCTATTGTGGACCAAAGCAATTTATACGCTGGTCAACACATCACCGCTAATCCCCAGTCCTCCCTTGCCAGAGATTGGAGACCAATTACGGTCTCCGAATTTAAGATCTTTCTGGGCCTTTCCCTCAACATGGGCATAACCAAAAAGAGTGAGTTGCGGTCATATTGGTCCACTGACCCAATTCACCATATGCCCGTGTTCTCTGCTTCCATGGCCAGGGCACGATACGAGCAGATTTTACGGTTCATGCACTTCAACGACAATGAACTCTGTCGTCCTCGTGGAGACCCTGCATACGATCGGCTCTACAAAATTCGGCCCCTCGTAAACCGCTTCAACCAACGTTTTGCAGACTTGTTTACTTCCCATCAAGTTGTCTGCGTTGATGAGTCCCTGATTAAGTTTTCTGGCCGCTTGTCCTTCAAACAGTACCTTCCCAGCAAGCGTGCCAGATACGGGGTCAAGATGTATAAGCTCTGTGACAGGGCCACAGGCTATACATGTAGTTTAATGGTTTACGAGGGCAAAGATAGTCACGTAGAGCCGACAAACTGCCCTGACTACATAGGAAGCGCTGGCAAGATAGTGTGGGACTTGGTGTCACCCTTATTCGGAAAGGGGTACCACTTGTACGTGGACAATTATTATAGGAGCGTGCCACTTTTTAGTCACCTTTTTGATCATCAAATTGGAGCATGTGGCACAGTGCGACCTAATCGCCGGGGCTTTCCCCAGCGGCTTGTAGAGTCCCGTCTTAGGCTGGGGGAGAGAGCCTGCTTGAAGTATAATAATTTGCTCGCTATGAAGTGGAGGGATAAGAAGAATGTTTTCGTTCTCATCTCCCTTCATGCAGACATGACAACCCAAATTACTACGGCGACTGGTGTTGAGGAGAAACCCCTCTGTGTCCACGAATACAACCTTAATATGGGAGGGGTGGACCTCAACGACCAGTTATTGGCGCCGTACCTAATTGCCCGTAAGGCCAGACGCTGGTACAAAAAAGTGTCTGTTTATTTATTTCAATTGGCTTTGCTGAATGCTCATTTCCTATACAGAGCTTCAAGACGGACTGGATCCTTCCTTAAATTCCAGGAAGAGATCGTCAGAGCCCTTCTGTTTCCAGACGGTGCTCCACCTCACCTTCCCAATCCAAATGCAGTAGGCCGGCTGCATGAGAGGCATTTTCCTTATGTCCTCCAGAGTACCCCTACCCAACGAGCCCCCCAAAGAAAATGTTGTGTCTGCAGAAAGCGCGGATTTAGGCGTGACACCCGGTATTATTGTCCCTCCTGTCCTGGCAATCCTGGTCTTTGCATTGGTGAATGTTTTAAACGCTACCATACACTAGTTGAGTTTTAGCGTAGGGTAAAGCACTGCACAGACTAGGACACACTTTCACAGGGTCTCCCAAGATGCCATCGCATTTTGAGAGACCCAAACCTGGAACCGTTACAGTTTTAAAAGTTACAGTTATAAAAAAAAAAAGTAAAAAAAAAAAAATACACAAAAAAAATATAAAATAAAAAAAAACAAAAATAGTTGTCGTTTTATTGTTCTCTCTCTCTCTCTATTTTCTCTCTATTGTTCTGCTCTTTTTTACTGTATTCTATTCTGCAATGTTTTATTGTTATGTTTTATCATGTTTGCTTTTCAGGTATGTAATTTTTTTATAGTTTACTGTGTTTTAAACATTTTTTTGTTTTCAGGTACGCCATTCAGCTGCAGCGCGGATTTATTTATCTTGACAGCAACAGCATTTGCTCCCACGATACATAAACCCGTGACTCCAGCGCTGTCGGAGGTGATTTCACCACCACAGTTACATACTTCAGCATATATGCCGAAGCATGGGGGCAGAAGTGGGTGGAGGAGCGATTTGCTCCTGCCTTTTGCGGGAGGATGCCCCCATGCTTCGGCATATATATATTTTAGGTAGGCACAGGTTGCGTTAAATGTTTTATTTTTTACTATGTTTTTTTTTTGTATTTGCTTTGCAGGTATGGTAAGTATTACTGTTATACTGTAATGTTACTTTGTTTTTTGTTAACCATCATTTGCTTAGCAGGTACGCCATTCAGTTGCAGCGCGGATTTATTTATCTTGACAGCAACAGCATTTGCTCCTACGATACATAAAGCCGTGACTCCAGCGCTGTCGGAGGTGATTTCGCCACCACAGTTACATACTTCAGCATATATGCCGAAGCGTGGGGGCAGAAGTGGGTGGAGGAGCGATTTGCTCCTGCCTTTTGCGGGAGGATGCCCCCATGCTTCGGCATATATAAATTTTAGGTAGGCACAGGTTGCGTTAAATGTTTTATTTTTTACTATGTTTTTTTTTTTGTATTTGCTTTGCAGGTATGGTAAGTATTACTGTTATACTGTAATGTTACTTTGTTTTTTGTTAACCATCATTTGCTTAGCAGGTACGCCATTCAGTTGCAGCGCGGATTTATTTATCTTGACAGCAACAGCGTTTGCTCCCATGATACATAAAGCCGTGACTCCAGCGCTGTCGGAGGTGATTTCACCACCACAGTTACATACTTCAGCATATATGCCAAAGCGTGGGGGCAGCAGTGGGTGGAGGAGCAATTTGCTCCTGCCTTTTGCGGGAGGATGCCCCCATGCTTCAGCATATATAAATGGTGCATGTATGCCCATCATTAGAAGTGGGTGGATGAAGGGAGGTATTCTAATGGTGGGCATACCCACCGATCAATATCTTTTTTTCGTTCAGCCCACGGGCTGCATGAAAAAAAAGTTTACAATATATGCCCAACAAGGACCAGCAACGTACTGGTATGTTGCCGGACTTTGAGTGGTTATACCAGAATGATGCCTGCAGGTTTAGGTATCATCTTGGTATCATTCTTTTCAGCCAGCAGTCGTCTTTCATGTAAAAGCAATCCTAGCGGCTAATTGGCCTCTAGACTGCTTTTACAAGCAGTGGGAGGAAATGCCCCCCCACCGTCTTCCATGTTTTTCTCTGGCTCTCCTGTGCCAACAGGGAACCTGAGAATGCAGCCGGTGATTCGGCCAGCTGACCATAGAGCTGATCAGAGACCAGAATGGCTCCAAACATCTCTATGGCCTAAGAATCCGGAAGCTACGAGCATTTCATGACTTAGATTTCGCCGGATGTAAACAGCGCCATTGGGAAATTGGGAAAGCATTTTATCACACCGATCTTGGTGTGGTCAGATGCTTTGAAGGCAGAGGAGAGATCTAGGGTCTAATAGACCCCAATTTTTTCAAAAAAGAGTACCTGTCACTACCTATTGCTATCATAGGGGATATTTACATTCCCTGAGATAACAATAAAAATGATTAAAAAAAAATAAAAATGAAAGGAACAGTTTAAAAATAAGATAAAAAATCAAAAAATTAATAAAAAAAAAAAAAAAAAAAAAGCACCCCTGTCCCCCCCTGCTCTCGCGCAAAGGCGAACGCAAGCTTCGTTCTGGCGTCAAATGTAAACAGCAATTGCACCATGCATGTGAGGTATCACCGTGAAGGTCAGATCGAGGGCATTAATTTTAGCAGTAGACCTCCTCTGTAAATCTAAAGTGGTAACCTGTAAAGGCTTTTAAAGGCTTTTAAAATGTATTTAGTTTGTCGCCACTGCACGTTTGTGCGCAATTTTAAAGCATGTCATGTTTGGTATCCATGTACTCGGCCTAAGATCATATTTTTTATTTCATCAAACATTTGGGCAATATAGTGTGTTTTAGTGCATTAAAATTTTAAAAAGTGTGTTTTTTCCCAAAAAAATGCGTTTGAAAAATCGCTGCGCAAATACTGTGTGAAAAAAAAATGAAACACCCACCATTTTAATCTGTAGGGCATTTGCTTTAAAAAATATATAATGTTTGGGGGTTCAAAGTAATTTTCTTGCAAAAAAAAAATTTTTTCATGTAAACAAAAAGTGTCAGAAAGGGCTTTGTCTCCAAGTGGTTATAAGAGTGGGTGATGTGTGACATAAGCTTCTAAATGTTGTGCATAAAATGCCAGGACAGTTCAAAACCCCCCAAATGACCCCATTTTGGAAAGTAGACACCCCAAGCTATTTGCTGAGAGGCATGTCGAGTCCATGGAATTTTTTTTTTTTTGCACAAAGTTTTTACTAAATGATATATTGCTCAAACATGCCATGGAAATATGTGAAATTACACCCCAAAATACATTCTGTTGCCTCTCCTGAGTACGGGGATTCCACATGTGTGAGACTTTTTGGGAGCCTAGCCGCGTACGGGACCCCAAAAACCAAGCACCGCCTTCAGGCTTTCTAAGGGCGTACATTTTTGATTTCACTCTTCACTGCCTATCACAGTTTCGGAGGCCATTGAATGCCCAGATGGCAGAAACCCCCCAAATGACCCCATTTTGGAAAATAGACACCCAAAGCTATTTGCTGAGAGGTATAGTGAGTATTTTGCAGACCTCACTTTTTGTCACAAACTTTTGAAATTCGAAAAAAGAAAAAAAAAAAACGTTTTTCTTGTCTTTCTTCATTTTCAAAAACAAATGAGAGCTGCAAAATACTCACCATGCCTCTCAGCAAATAGCTTGGGTTGTCTACTTTCCAAAATGGGGTCATTTTGGGGCGGTTTTGTGCTATCTTGGCATTTTATGGCCTTCAAAACTGTGATGGGTAGTAAGGAGTGAAATCAAAAATTAACGCTCTTAGAAATCCTGAAGGCGGTGATTGGATTTCGGGGCCCCGTATGAAGCTAGGCTCCCAAAAAGTGCCACTCATATGGTATCCCTGTACTCAGGAGAAGCAGCAGAATGTATTTTGGGGTGTAATTCCACATATGCCCATGGCATGTTTGAGCAATATATCATTTAGTGACAACTTTGTGCAAAAAAAAAAAAATTGTCACTTTCCCGCAACTTGTGTCAAAATATAAAATATTCCATGGACACAACATTCCTCTCAGCAAATAGCTTGGGGTGTCTACTTTCCAAAATGGGGTCATTTGGGGGGGTTTTGTGCCATCTTGGCATTTTATGGCCTTCAAAACTGTGATAGGTAGTGAGGAGTGAAATCAAAAATTTATGCCCTTTGAAATCCTGAAGGCGGTGCTTGGTTTTCGGGGCCCCGTACGCGGCTAGGCTCCCAAAAAGTCCCACACATTTGGTATCCCCGTACTCAGGAGAAGCAGCTGAATGTATTTTGGGGTGCAATTCCATATATGCCCATGACCTGTGTGAGCAATATATCATTTAGTGACAACTTTTTGTAATTTTTTTTTTTTTTTGTCATTATTCAATCACAAAAAAAACAAATATTCAATGGGTTCAACATGCCTCTCAGCAATTTCCTTGGGGTGTCTACTTTCCAAAATGGGGTCATTTGGGGGGGTTTTGTACTGCCCTGCCATTTTAGCACCTCATGAAATGACATAGGCAGTCATAAACTAAAAGCTGTGTAAATTCCAGAAAATGTACCCTAGTTTGTAGGCGCTATAACTTTTGCGCAAACCAATAAATATACGCTTATTGACATTTTTTTTACCAAAGACATGTGGCCAAATACATTTTGGCCTAAAAGTATGACTAAAATTGATTTTAATGGATTTTTTTTATAACAAAAAGTAGAAAATATCATTTTTTTTCAAAATTTTCGGTCTTTTTCCGTTTATAGCGCAAAAAATAAAAGTGGCAGAGGTGATCAAATACCATCAAAATAAAGCTCTATTTCTGGGAAGAAAAGGACGCAAATTTCGTTTGGGTATAGCATTGCATGACCGCGCAATTAGCAGTTAAAGCGACGCAGTGCCAAATTGTAAAAAGTGCTCTGGTCAGGAAGTGGGTAAATCCTTCCGGGGCTAAAGTGGTTAATATACAGTCCCTAATAATTCCAAAACAGGAGCACCAGTTGATGGCACATGCACATGTAAGATGAGTGCAAACACGCTGGCGAGGGAACATTCACGTGTACACTACCTCACACAAGCGCATATGCCCCCGCAGCAGCCACAGTGAATTGCCCACTGCAATTATGCGCTCCAGGCACCGGGAAGCCCGCTGACAGCTGATGACTCATCCATTGTTAAGCACGCAGCGGCAGGCTTCCCTGCCTGCTTCTTAACAACTGGCAGCTATTGCTTGTGCGCTCGGTGGGCAACTGCCCTGCTGAGTGCCCCAAAAATTTAGGTGTTCGGCAAACACCCAACCCGGTGCTGTTCATGACTGATCCAATGCTCGGCCTGAACAGTTTGCCCATTTCTACTATATACTACTACTAATAAGATATCAATCTTGTATCAAAATATAGATAGCACAAAAAAATATTAATAGTGCATATATAACAACAATAAATTAACTATGTAGAGTATAAAAAAATAGACTTCAGAACTGCCATTGTACAAAGAGTAAAAAAACATACAGTATTTACTCTACCTTAATGGTCAATTTGCAACAACAACATACTTCAAATTTCAGATGACTATTGAACCTCCTTAACAGACAGCTCATGGGACTGATGGAACATATATATGAACATATATGAAGTAAGCTACCATTATAGGTGATGGATTTATTAAAAAAGGTTATGAAGAAAGATTTATACTAGAAGAAATTAACAAGGTTATGAACATGACGAGACACAAATTGGTTGAAGATAAGGAAAAGAGTAGTGATGAATCAGATTTTAGAATTGCTAGTTTTTGTCAGAAACCATGAAATCAGGCCGATACAGAAGTACAATTAAATCACACTTGTTTAATAATAAAAGTAAAAAGAACAAACATAGTCAAAACATACCCAAAGTTCAGTAACCGGAACGGATAGTCAGCCAAGCCAGAAGTCAGGGATCAATGTAGTGGAGCAGCAAGCAGGATCTGGAGCCAGAAGGGATATCAGCAAAGCAAGTCCTGAACAGGATTGCAGGAGATAATTTCTGTGATGTTGACCGAGGTGAAGACAGAGCTCCTCTGGACTGGACAGCTTAAGTAGGCAGGACTGATGAGCAGGATATCATCAACAGCTGAGTAACTGTGAAGAGATAGGAGCTGGCAATCAGCCAACAGCTGAGCAGCCAGCTCAGAGCAGGAAGGGCTGAGCCCAGCCCTGACAGAACCCCCTCCTCAATGACCCCTCCCCCTCGGAGGACCACCAGGCTTGAGGGGAAAACGTCTATGGAAATCATGGAGGAGGACAGGGGCATGTACGTCCGAGGATGAGACCCAAGAGCGTTCCTCTGGACCATACCCTTTTCAATGCACCAGGTACTGTATGCGCCCATGGAACCTGGGCGCATACAGGTTCCGTGGGCGCGGGGTGGTAAAGCGGTTGCAGACCAACAGTTTCAATAAGGAGACATGAAACACATTCGAGATGTACATACTAGGAGGAAGGTTCAACAGGTAAGCCACTGGGTAAGTCCTGCGAAGGATACAGAAAGGCCCAATAAACCAATGCAAACTTCATGAAGTCGGAGGTTGCGAGATGACAGCCAGACCCTGTCCCCAACCTGGTAGTAAGGCGCAGGCAGGCGCCTGCAGTAAGCATGGAGTCTGTACCTATCATTAGCATGTCGCAAAGCCTCCTGGACTTGTGCCCAAGTGGAACAAAGACCATGGAGATGCTCCTCTAATGCAGGAATACTCTGCGGAACAAATGAGTCAGACAACATGGAAGATTGGAAACCATAATTTGCCATGAATGGGGACAATCGGGAAGCAGAATTCAAGGCACTGTTGTGAGCAAACTGCCCACGGTATTGGGTCTGACCAGTTGTTATGATGGTCAGAAATATAGCAACGTAGCAATTGCTCCAAGGATTGATTCAATCATACTGCGGCCCCATTAGACTGCGGGTGATATACAGAGGAGAAAGCAAGCTGAATTTCCAACTGTGCACAAAAGGCTCGCCAGAACCAGGACACAAACTGACTACCCTTGTCCGAGACAGTCATCTTGGGTACCCATGTAAGCAAAAGATCTCCTGAGCAAAAATGGAAGCCAGTTACTTAGAAGTGAGCAACAAGTTAAGTGGAATACAATGACACATCTTTGAGAACCGGTCAACCACCATAAGGATAACTGTGTTGCCCTGGGAGTTGGGTAACTCCACAATTAAATCCATAGACAGGTGGGTCCAGGGCTTCTCTCCATTGGGTATGGGTTGTAGAAGGCCAACTGGAAGGTGTCATGGAGTCTTACTCTGAGCACACATGGAACAGGCAGCTATGAAGGCAGTTACATCAGCACATAGACTAGGCCACCAGAATTGTTGGGAAAAGGCCCAAAAGAGTTGATTGTTCCCAGGGTGGCCAGCAGCCTTTGGAGAATGGTAAGTCTGGAACACGGCAGTACGGAGACTATCTGGGACAAAGCAGTGGTTGCAAGGTTTCTCAGGAGGAGCATGGACCTGAGCAGCAAGAATTCTGTCACCCAAAGGAGAAGTGAGACTGATGCGAACCGTAGCCAGAATACGATCAGGAGGAATCACAGGAACCGGAACTGACTCCAACTTGGAAGTGGAGGAAAATTGTCGTGACAAGGCATCAGCCCTTACATTCTTAGTACTGGTCAAGAATGAGACATTGTAACTGCAACTTGAGAAGAAAAGAGCCCAGCTTTCTGGGAGAGAGGCGTTCAGTCTGGGAGAGAGGCGTTCAGACAAGAATGAGATTCTTATGGTCAGTAAGAATGAAAGCCGGCATAGTGATACCTTTAAGGAGATGTCTCCATTCTTTCAGGGCTAAAATGATCGCCAACAGCTCTCTGTCACCAATCTCGTAATTGCACTCCGCAGGTGACAATTTCTTGGAAAAGTACTCACAATGATGCATAGTGCTCTCAGAGGTAGGACGTTGAGACAGAAGGGCGCCAACACCGTCTCAGAAGCATCAACTTCAAGGATAAAAGCTAACACAGGATCAGGATGTGCCAACACAGGAGCAGAAATGAAGGCAGCTTTGAGACTCAAAGGCCTTAATGGACTCTGGAGACCAACTCTGTGGGTTAGCGTCCTTTTTGGTCATATTGGTCAGGGGCTTGACCAGAGACGAGAAGTTACAAATAAACTTCAGATAATAGTTGGAAAAGCCCAGGAAACGCTGCAGAGGACTTAAACCCATGGGTCGGGGCCACTGTAGAACTGCCGAAAGTTTCTCTGGGTCCATCGAAAAACCAGCAGTGGAAATTACATAGCCCAGGAATTTAACCTGTTCATGATGGAACTTACAATTCTCCAGTTTACAATAGAGATTGTTCTCTCTTAGTTTCTGAAGCACACGACAGACATCTGTGTGCTGGCTCTCCAGGGACTTGGAAAATATGAGGATATCATCGAGATAAACCACCACACATAACTGCAACAAATCTCGGAGGGCATCATTAATAAATTCCTGAAAAACTGCTGGAGCGTTACAAAGGCCAAAAGGCATTACGAGGTACTCATAATGGCCTATTCTGGTATTAAACGCAGTTTTCCAATCGTTGCCCTCCTTAATCCTCACGAGATTGTATGCCCCTCTCAAATCAAGCTTTGTGAAAATCGTTGCTCCCTTGAGGCGGTCAAATGATTCCATAATCAGCGGAATGGGATAGGCATTCTTATTCGTGAAATGATTAAGACCCCTATAATCAATACAAGGTCTCAGTTCACCACTCTTCTTCTTCACAAAGAAGAAATCCAGAACCAGCAGGAGACAAGGATGAAACCTCAAGAAAGTGCGTCTGCAACATACTCCTCCATGGCCTTATCTTCCAAGACTGACAAAGGGTAAACCCGGCCACCAGGGGGTATGGCACCAGGTTGAAGGTCAATTGCGCAATCATATCGCTGGTGTGGTGGCAAACTACCGGCTTGACCTTTGTTAAAGACATCACTAAAATTGCGGTACTCCTCTGGCAGGGAGGAGAGTGAAGAGGTGAACAGGACCTTGGCTACCTTCTGGAAGCATGTCTCACTGCATTGTGGTGACCTGGAGAGAACCTTAGCATGGAGCCAATCAAAAGAGGGGTTGTGCCTCTGTAACCAAGGATAACCAATAACCAGTGGAAACGTAATAACTTGGAATTGGATTATCTCATGGTGAAGAGTCCCTACGGCCATGGACAATGGAACCATCTCAGGAGTCACATGGGCAGTCTGTAGAGGTCTCCCGTCAAGAGCCTCAATGGCAAGTGGAGTGCCATGCACCTGCAGCGGAATCGAGTGCTTCGATACAAAGGCAGCATCAATGTACAGGCCTGCAGCCCCAGGATCAATTAGAGCTTGTATCTCGACGGACGACCCAGCCCAAGAAAGGGTAACAGAACCAGGGGCTTATCCTTCTGGATAACTGGGGACGAAACAACGCCACCTAAGGTCTGTCCATGACAAGACTTCAAGGTTCAGGCATTCCCTGGACGGGTAGGACAAGACTTTAAGAAGTGAACTGCCTGGCCACTAGGGATGAGTCAAACACCCCCCGCACCAGAACCTGCGAACGGACCGAAAATTTGCACGAACGTTAGAACCCCATTGAAGTCTATGGGACTCGAACATTCAAAATCAAAAGTGCTAATTTTAAAGCATAATTTGCATGGTATTGTCCTAAATAGGGTTTGGGGACCCGGGACCTGCCAGGGGACATGTATCAATGCAAAAACAAGTTTTAAAAACGGCTGTTTTTTCGGGATCAGTGATTTTAATGATGCTTAAAGTGGAAAAAAGTGAAATATTCCTTTTAAATATCATACCTGAGGGGTGTCTATAGTATGCCTGTAAAGTGGCGTGTGTTTCCCGTGCTTATTACAGTCCCTGCACAAAATGACATATTTAAAGTTGCACCCTATGATTGGTTACAAAGCCTCCAGCAGCACTGAATGTGCGTTCCAAAAGAACGCTGGATGCAGGACAGGCCAGTAGCTCAATTGCATACTGTGCAAGCTCTGGCCAGTGATCCATCCTCAAGACCCAGTAACCCAGAGGATTTTCGGTGGGAAAGGTGTCCAAGTCAGATCTTGCCCCTAGGTATTCCTGCACCATGTAAAACAGACGCTGGCGATGGTTGCTGGAACCGATCATACCTTGGGGCTGCGGACTAAAAAATTGTCTGAACGCATTGGTCAAATGGCCACCTTCTCCACCGCTCCTTCTTTGACTGACCAAAGCCTCAGCAACACGTTGTCCAGGAACAGGAGTTTGTAACCTCCCAGTCTCTGGGAACGCGTTGCACAGACCTTTCTGCAAGGCCTCCTGAAGATCTTTCATCCTCTGCTCTCTCTGCGACGGCAAGATAAGGTCCGCAACCTTACCCTTGTAACGTGGATCAAGGAAGGTTGCCAGCCAGTATTGATCCCTCTCCTTGATACCACGAATACGAGGATCCTTCCACAGACTTTGCAGGATCAGGGAGGCCATGTAGCGTAGGTTTGCTGAGGCATTCGGTCCGGAGTCCTCTGGGTCACTAAGGACGACATGGGACGCAGCCACTTCCTCCCAGCCACGTACAAGTCCATGGGTTTCTTGGGACTGTAAATGATCCCTTAAAGACTGCTGCTGATGCTGAGTGTCATTCTCCATCTCCATGCTGACACAATCCTCCTCTTCCTCCTCCTCCTCCATCTCCTCTTCCTCTTCCTGTGTGATTGGCGGGCACGCAGGAACACTGTCTGGATAAAGGGGGCCTTGAGAGCTAAGGAAGTCCTCCTCTTCCTGCGTCTGTTCTGCCTCAAGTGCCCTGTTCATTATTCCACGCAGCGTGTGCTCCAACAGGTGGACAAGGGGGACAGTGTCACTGATGCATGCACTGTCACTGCTCACCATCCTCGTGGCCTCTTCAAATGGTGACAGGACAGTGCATGCATCCCTGATCAAGCTCCCCTGACCCTGTCCTGGTGCCATAGTCGCAAAGGTACTCGTTGATGGCCCTCTGCTGTGTGTGCAGCCTCTGCAGCATGGCCAACATTAAGTTCCACCTGGTGGGCATGTCACAGATTAGGTGGTTCTTAGGCAGGTTAAATTCCTTTTGGAGGTCAGCCAGCCGAGCACTGGCATTATATGACCTGCAGAAATGCACGCAGACTTTCCTGGCCTGCCTCAGAACATCCTGTAGGCCCGGGTACCTGCCCAAGAATGGCTGCACCACCAAGTTAAGGATGTGAGCCAAAGAGGGCACATGGATCAGTTGTCCCTGTCGGAGGGCGGAGAGGAGGTTGGTGCCATTGTCGCAAACCATCACACCTGACTTAAGCTGGTGTGGCATCAACCGCCTCTGAACCTGCCCCTGCAGACCTGACAGAATCTCTGCCCCAGTGTGGCCCCTGTTCTCCAAGCACACCAGCTTAAGCACCGCATGGCATCTTTTGGCCTGCATGTTTGCGTAGCCCCTTGAACGCCTACGGAGCACCGCTGGTTCCAAAGTCAAATCAGCACAGGAAGAGGCCATGGAGGAAGAAGAAGAGGAGGGGGTGGAGGAGAGAGGTGTGGCAGAATCACCACTAGTAGTATTTTGGAGGTGTGGTGGCAGAACAACCTCCAACACTACTGTACCCTGTCCTGCTTCCTTCCCAGCTGCCAGAAGAATCACCCAGTGCACGGTGAAAGATAGGTAATGTCCCTGTCCATGCCTGCTGGATCATGAGTCAGCGGTAATATGCACCTTACTGCTGACCGCCCTGTCCAGGGAGGCCAAGACATCGCCTTCCACATGCCGGTAGAGAGCCGGAATCGCCTTCCGTGAGAAAAAGTGGCGTTTTGGAACCTGCCACTGAGGAACCGCACATTCCACATGCTCATGGAAGGGGGCAGAATCTACCAACTGAAAAAGCAGTAGTTGAAGTGCTAGCAATTTAGCCAAGCTAGCATTCAACCGTTGGGCATGTGGATGGCTGGGAGCGAACTTCTTTCGGCGGTGCAGCAGCTGGGGCAGGGAAATTTGCCTGGTACAATCTGACATCGGTGTACTGATAGCAGATTGCCCCCAAGTACTTTGCTGTGACAAACCTAATTCTACACCTTCATTCCTCTCAGAGCAGGTCTCAGAGGACTGAGGGTATAGTGGGGTTGGAGATTACAGCTGATGAGGAGCAAGGAGAGGTCCTCTTTATTCTTTAGTGTAGGTCTTTTAGGTACGCTTCCCAACAACTGCATGGCAGGTCAACATATGTCTGGTCAAGCATGTGGTGCCCAAGCAGGAGATGTTTTGGCCACGAGAGATACACTTGAGACATATGTTGCAAATAGCAGCGGTGGGATCTGATGCATTCATCTCAAAAAAGGAAAGAACTTTTGGAATAACGCGCAGAGACAGGAGTGCCCTGCACATGCGGAGCTCTGCGGTGTGATGCAGTCGGTGTGCTGCCCTTAAACTGGCCCCTGGAGGGCATCCTGCCTCGTTGGTGATGTGCCTCCTCCACCTCCTCCTCTCTCCTATCAGGCACCCACATGGAGTCAGTGACCTCATAATCCCCTCCCTCCTCATCACTGGAGCAAAGCTGGCAGTATGCTGCAGCTGGGGGAACATGACTGCCAGATTGCTGTCCTTCTTGGGCACCCCCTCTCTCTGGGCGCACGTTACTGCCTTCCTCTAGCTGGGTACCATCATCAGAGCCTTCAAAACGCTGGGCATCCTCCTGGAGCATTTACCCAACACTGTGTTCAAACAGTTCTGGGGACTCCTCAGGGGGACACGGTGGGGCTAGGGAAGGAGTGACTGATGCCATTGAGCCGAGGGAAGAGGCCGCGTTGGCAGCTGCTTTGCCAGACAAAGTACCCTGAGCCTAGGTGAGAGAGGATGAGGAGGATGAGGAAGGCTTGGTCATCCACTCTACCAAGTCTTCCGCATGTTGCGGCTCAACACGGCCAACTGCTGAAAAAAAGGACAAGCGTGTCCCACGGTCATGTGCTGATGAGGATGCACCGTCTCCACGACCAGCACTGTTGCCTCTAGACACAGAGCCTGCTTGCCCTCTTTTATTGGCTTGTGACTGTCTGCCTCTCCTTGTTGGCCTTCCAGACATATTAATGGCCTGCAGTGAGATGTAGCTGCACAAATCTGGGATGTATTTATATACTGATACTGCAGCTAGCATAATCAACTGCCTGCCTGTGGTACTAATAGGATCAGAAGAACACAACCAATTTTCTTCAGGTAGCTTTAGCTGCACACTGTGCAGAGGACACAGTACACTAACTGTAAATACTGTAGCTGCCTGCCTGTGGTATTAATAGGAGCAGAACAACAGCAATTGTCTTCAGGTAGCTTTAAGTGCACACTGTGCAGAGGACGCAGTACACTAACTGTAAATACTGTAGCTGCCTGTGGTATTAATAGGATCAGAACAACAGCAATTGTCTTCAGGTGGCTTTAGGTGCACACTGTGACACTGTGCAGAGGACATAGTGCACTACCTGTAAATATTGCAGCTGCTTGCCTGTGGTACTAATTGGTTTAGAAGAACACCACCAATTTTCTTCAGTTAGCTTTAGGTGCACACTGTGCAGAGGACGCACTACACTAACTTGTAAATACTACAGCTGCCTGTGGTACTAATAGGATCAGAAGAACACCACCAATTTTCTTCAGGTAGCTTTAGGTGCAGACTGTGCAGAGGACACAGTACACTGACTGTAAATACTGTAGCTGCCTGCCTGTGGTATTAATAGGAGCAGAACAACAGCAATTGTCTTCAGGTAGCTTTAGGTGCACACTGTGCAGAGGACGCAGTACACTAACTGTAAATACTGTAGCTGCCTGTGGTATTAATAGGATCAGAACAACAGCAATTGTCTTCAGGTAGCTTTAGGTGCACACTGTGACACTGTGCAGAGGATGCAGTACACTAACTGTAAATACTGCAGCTGCCTGCCTGTGGTACAAACAGGATCAAATGAACACCACCAATTTTCTTCAGGTAGCTTTAGCTGCACACTGTGCAGAGGACACAGTACACTAACTGTAAATACTGTAGTTGCCTGCGGTACTAATAGGATCAGAACAACACCACCAATTTTCTTCAGGTAGCTTTAGGTGCACACTATGCAGAGGACGCACTACACTAACTTGTAAATACTGCAGCTGCCTACGGTACTAATAGGATGAGAAGAACACCACCAATTTTCTTCAGGTAGCTTTAGGTGCACACTGTGCAGAGGACGCACTACACTAACTTGTAAATACTAAAGCTGCCTGTGGTACTGTACTAATAGGATCAGAAGAACACCACTAAATTTCTTCAGGCAGCTTAAGGTGCACACTGTGCAGAGGACGCACTACACTGACTTGTAAATACTACAGCTGCCTGCCGTACTAATAGGATCAGAAGAACACCACCAATTTTCTTCAGGTAGCTTTAGGTGCACACTGTGTAGAGGACGCACTACAGTAACTATAAATACTGTAGCTAATAGGACTAATAGGATCAGAAGAACACCAGCAATTTTCTTCAGGTAGCTGTAAATACTGTAAAAACACCTGCCTGCCTGTCAGTAGGAAGAGAATAACAGGAACAGATCTAGCTAAACTGAATACAGTATATATATATATATACAACACCTAGGATGCATATATATATATATACACAATACACTGTATGTGCAGCTAACTGACTCGCCTGCCTACTCTATATAACTTAAATCAAATGACACTGTCTCTCTCTCTCTCTCTATCTCTCTCTCAACGCCGGAACACACTACACAGGGCCGACGTGCAGGCGGCCTTATATAGTGTGGGGCGTGTACTAAACCCCCTGAGCCATAATTGGCCAAAGCCATCTTGGCTTTGGCCAATTACGGCTCTCTGTACAGACGGCACTGTGATTGGCCAAGCATGCGGTTCATAGTGCATGCTTGGCCAATCATCAGCCAGCAATGCACTGTGCTGCCGCAGTGAATTATTATCGTTCACAATTCGACGAATGGACGAACATGCGATGTTCGAGTCGAACATGGGTTTGACTCGAACTCGAAGCTCATCCTTAACCAGAAGGCATGGGAGATGAGGGAGGCACAGGTGGGACTGCAAATGTACAGGAGGCTTCCGCAAGCACTCCTTAAAAGAGTCTTTCTCTGAGTCTGGAGTCAATGAGGATGCAAACGTGATCAACTTCTCCAGCTCAGTGGGTATATCTCGGGCTATCTCATCCTTGATGGTATCCGAGAGACTGTGAGAAAAAGTAGCCACAAGGGCTTCATTGTTCCAAGCAACCTCTGCTGCTAGAGTACGGAATTCAATGGCGGAATTCAATGGCGTAGTCGGCAACAATTCTTGTACTCTGTTTGATGGACATGAGGCACTTATCAGCAGAAGCGAAGCGTGCGGGAACAGCCAATACCCTTTTAAACGAAGCCACAAACTCAGGGTAGCGTTTGCCCAGGCTAAGGCTCTCTCAGAAAGCAAAGATATCATGAAACCTACTTTGCTTCTGTCCGTGGGAAATGCCTAGGGCAGCATCTCAAAGTATAGCTCAGCCTGGTTGAGAAACCCCCTGCATTGGATGGATCACGCTCAAATCACTGGGGACATGGAGCAGAACCAGACATACCTCTTATAGCGGTTATACTCGAGGCAGGTGCCTGCACAGAGACTGGAGCAGCAGCACGGTCGGCCTGCAACAAAGGTTATACTGGAGGGGCCACAGTGGGAGATTTAAGGTGAGCCCTGTGACTCAGGAGCGTTTGTAAGGCCATGGCAAACTGATCTATGTGGTGATCTAGTTCATCCAATCTGGAAACAAAATCTGCATCTTCTGAATTCATGGCCTTCGCCTACTGTCAGAAACCATGAAATCAGGCCGAGACAGAAGTACAATTAAATCACACTTTTTTAATAATAAAAGTAAAAAGAAAAAAAGACATAGCCAAAGTTCAGTAACCGGAATGGATAGTCAGCCAAGCCAGAAGTCAGGGATCAATGTAGTGGAACAACAAGCTGGATCTGGAGCCAGAAGGGATGTTAGCAAAGCAAGTCTTGAACAGGATCGCAGGAGATAGTTTTCTGTGATGTTGACCAAGGCGAAGGCAGAGCTCCTCTGGACTGGACAGCTTAAGGGCTCTTTCTCACGGGGCGGATCAGTGATGATCCGCCCCGTGAATATCCGCTTGCTCAGCGGGGATCACTCCGCCGATCCCTGCTGAACAGGAAGATGACAGGTGCATCGCTGCACACTGTGCAGCGACGGACCTGTCAGAGCACCGCTCTCCCCTATGGGGGGATCGGATGATGACGGACCGTAGTGTCCGTCGTCACCCGATCCGATCCGAAAACGGATGGAAAAGTAGGTTTTTCCTCCTTTACACTTTTCGGATCGGAGCAGGTCGGATGTCAGCGGACATGTCACCGCTGACATCCGACGCTCCATAGAGATTCATGTATGTCCGTTTTTCATCCGAAAACGGAAGGATGAAAAACGGACATACGGATCGTTAGTGTGAAAGAAGCCTAAGAAGGCAGGACTGACGAGCAGGATATCATCAACATCTGAGTAACTGTGGAGAGATAGGAGTTGGCAATTAGCCAACAGCTGAGCAGCTAGCTCAGAGAAGGAAGGGCTGAGCCCAGCCTTGACAATTTTAATGTACAATACATAAAAGTTCTGATTTTCAAAAGACAATGGAATATACTTTACAGAAAAGAGACAAACATCTGACATACACCCTTCTGGAATATCCAAAGCTTGTATATAGGAAAGCACCCTCATTAAAATATAAACTGGTGAAAGGTGCTATTGATACCCCAAAACAAGTTCTTTGCTTTTTTCCAGTCAAGAGGGTTTTTTTTGCATGCAGCAGATGCCACTGGTGCAAAGCAATGAAAAACAATAAAAAGAGGAGGAGGAAGTTAATTGCATCTACCACAGGGAAGGATTAAATTATGAAAGATTTTGGCTCATGAACCTCAAAAAGGGATCTATATATGTTGGGGTTGTACATATGTTAGAGTGCCCCTGCATATTGCAGTATGGTGGCCATACGTCTAGCTGCAGTGTTTTACAAAAGAAAAAATGGCCATTTATTATACACAATGATTTAGCAAATTAACCACTTGCTTACTGGGCACCTAAACCCCCCTCCTGCCCAGACCAATTTTCAGCTTTTAGTGCTGTCACTCTTTGAATGACGATTGCGCGGTCATACAACACTATACCCAAATGAAATTTTTATCATTTTTTCCTACAAATAGAGCTTCCTTTTGGTGGTATTTGATCACCTCTCAGTTTTTTATTCTTTGTTAAAAAAATTAAAAAAGACTGAATAAAAAAAAAAATACAAAACCGTTTTATATTTTGTTAATACATTTTGCAAACAGGTAATTTTTCTCCTTCATTGATGTATGCTGATGAGGCTTCACTTATGGGCACTGATAGGCTGCACTGATGGGCACCGATAGGCTGCATTGATGGGCACTGATAAAGCGACACTGATGGGCAATGGTAAGGGGGCACTGATGGGCACCAATAGGTGGCACTGGTGGGCACTAATAGGTGGTACTGGTGGGCAGTGATGAGGTGGCACTAATGAGCACTGATGGGTGGCACTGAAGGTCATTGATAGGTGGCACTGATAGGTGGCACTGGTGGGCACTGATAGGTGGCACTGGTGGGCACTGATGGGTGGCAGTGATGGGCACTGATGGGTGGCAGTGATGGGCACTGATCGGCACTGGTAGGCAACACTGATAGGCAGCACTGCTAGGTGGCACTGATGAGGCACCACTGGTGGGCTCTGATAGGTGGCAATCGTGGGCATTGATATGTGGCACTGGTGTACTGGTGGGAACTGATTGGTGGGCACTGTGGCCACTGATTGGTGGGCACTGTTTGCACAGATTGGTGGGCACTGTGGGCACATATGAGGTGGCTTCGCCTCTCCCTGCTTGGGACCGATGTCCCTTCAACAGCAGCTGGCTGGCAGCGTGAGAAGAAAAAAAGAACGTGGTAATGGGTCGGGATCGAATTAACCCTTTCTTTAGATTCTCCACAACATACTCATACATGGCCTGGGTCTCCAGAATGGACATAGGATAGGTCCGGCCCCTGGGCAGGGTTGCACTGGGAACAGGGTCAATGGCACAGTCAAAAGGCCTGTCAGCCGATTTTTTGCAGAATACATCCCAGAACTCGCTATATACTGCAGGAAGAGCAGGAGATACTGATGTGGTGGCCACAGGAATTCTCTCCTTTGGGGTAACCTTGAGTGGGCAGGAAGAGAAATAAGAGGGACTACAAGCTATGATCTGCCCAATAGTCCAATCAATGTGTGGAGAATGGAGCTGTAACCAAGGAACGCCCAATACAATGGGGGTTGAGGATTTAGGTAGCATGAGAAAGGATATTCGCTCCTGGTGGAGTACCCCTATAGACATCTTGACAGGGAGGGTCTGGAAGCGGATGGGCCCCCCAGGAGAACAGTACCATCAATCACCGAGGCCACCAGCGGAGTGGTGAGAGGTGAAAGAGGAATTTGTATGGAAGACGCGGTAACCCAGTCCATGAAATTTCCAGCGGCCCTGGAATCCAGATAGACTGAATGAGGGGAAGCGTTAACATGGAGGAGAACAGAAAGAAGGAGACCGGATGATGAAGGTAATTTTCCTGGATCCAATATGCCACCTTCCACATGTATTAGAAAATGACATTTGCCCCACAGTAGAAACACAAGCCCAGTGTTCTGCGTCTAACACGCTCTTCAAGAGATAACCTAGTCCAGTACAGCTGCATAGGTTCCACAGCTGGGGAGGGATGCTCCACGCATCGAGGAGAGGGGAGCTCGGTCTGGCTAAGAACCATGGAGTACTGACGCCTTTTCTCCAGGGACCTCTCCTCAAAACGAATATCAATCTTATTGCAGAGGGAGATGACATCATCCAGACCTGAAGGAATGGTTCTTCCTGCTAACTCATCCTTCAGTCTGTCAGAGAGGCCTTGTAAAAAGGTTGCAACTAAGGCCTCATTATTCCAGCTCAGCTCTGCAGATAAAATGCGAAAGTAAAGGGCATACTGTCCCACCGAAAAAGACTCTTGACGGAGACGTAAAAGGGTACTGGCTGCGTGGCTGAATGGCAGCCCAGGCTAAAGCCTCGTTGGTCAGGAGGGAGATAATATAGGCTACTCTTACTCGATCAGAGGAAAAGTTTTGAGGCTGGAGCTCAAAATGGATAGTGCACTGACTAAGGAACCCCCTGCAAGCCTTGGAGTCACAAGAGAAATGAGAAGGAGCTGGTAGATGCAACAAATTTGCTGTAGGGACCGTAAGCTGAGTAGGTACAACCACTGGCTGCGATTGAGGTTGTTGAACCTGGGATCCAAAGGAGGCCTGAAGCTGTTCAAAGCAGGAGACCAAACCTTACAGGAATTGCATCACTTGGGTCTGATTAGACTCCTGTGTCTTGAGTCTGCGGACTACGCCTTGCGGCTGGTCAACAGCAGGTAGCGACACATCAGCCGGGTCCTTGGCCCGAGTAAACTGTTGGGTCACCTGAGGCCAGGTGACAGATGCACTGAGGGTCAGGAGTGCACCGCTGAGGTAGTGGACCCTATGTCTGACTGCTGCGGAAGGAACTCTGGGTGGTTCAGGAAAGCAGGTCCACTGGAGCACCAACACGGATCCCACTGGGAGCTAGAGCATAAGATTCCCCAGGGCGCGGAGTCTAAGAGCCAGCAGGTGTTCACCGGAGCCTCCAGTGGTGAGGATGGACTGAGCTGCAACTGGCTACAGCTCGCTGCCGCCAGGGTCTCCCAGCTCACACTCACGGTATGCTACAGGAGGATAAAGAGGAAGCAGCAGCCCAGGACAACAAGGGACAGTCAGGAGATAAGCCAAAGGTCGGGACAACTAGCAGACAAGGATAGACAGAGAACACACCAAAGGTCAGGGCAACAAGAAGGCAGGGATAGTCAAAGAACAAGCCAAGATCGGTAACAGAAACAGACAGAGCAAACAGCAAGCAGGAGACAGGAATCCAAACACACAATATTGCTCAGGCAGGCTTGGACAGCACAGTGTTAAATAGTGTATCCTGTAAAGGCTAGGGTGGAGCCACGCTGAGGGAAGATTACTTAACCATGCAGGTGTGAGAGTGCAGGACCAAGGCTGATACACATACCAGAGGTAAGCAGACAGACAGGTCATGAAGGTATTACTGGCGATTCATGGCAGTACCACAGACATACCACTACTTAAAAAAACACATTTATAAAGTACAGCGGTGTGCTTTACAGATGTGTTCTACACTCTACCAGCTTCAGAACTCGGAAGCCAGCAGGGAGCAATAAAAGTAAATCAAAATTATGTAAAAAAAAACATAAACAAAAAAATGTGAGGAGAGCCTTGTCATGTGATCTGTGACACGACTGGCTTTCTTGCAATCACATGGCTTCATCTGCTTTCCGCTATGGGATGGGCTGTAGTATGTGTAGCGCAATGGAGAAAGACAGCGATATCCCTTTTTGTTATAAACGAGGACCTAAATGTCATCCAGTTGGTGGGCAGTCATATATTATGGACAATATTTATTATTTTAGATATTTGTATATCATTTGATGTTTATTTTCATCAAAAATTTAGTTTTATTTGGGAAATTATTGATTGCTATATGGACATTCTCTGCATATGATTTTTTTTTTAAAGAATATTTATGTTTACAGACACATCCTTTAGCTTAAGATCAGACTTTTCAAAAATCAAAATTTTAAAATTATTAAGTTATTACTTATGTTTTAAAATAATACAAAATATGTTTCTCTCTAAAAAAAAGTTCCATACCATGTATTTATACTATTTAAGTATACCTAGGTGTCCAATTTGGGTAAACTGTTATTGTTAAACAATTATATTTTAGTTAGATAATTAAAGTAGAGTGTACTTTAAACAAGGTGCTGTAAAGAAGGTAGGTAGGGAAGTCACTATCCTTGTATTGTGTTTTTAATTACGTTTTACAATTGTTCAGAGGGGTGATATTGAGCATTACCTGCTGCACCAAATATGCCAAGTCTCCTATACCAATTAAACACTATCTATATAATGAATCTCTGTCCCTTTGTATTTATTAAGGTATGATTAGGCTGCAGAAGATGTTGTTGTAACTTGATGTTATGAGATGCTAAATGACAGGTGAATCTGTCACACATAAACCTTCTCCAAGTTTACCTGCCTGTGCTACCATGGCAACAAGCAAAATAGAATGTCAGAGCAACTGACAAGGTCTAAAAAATACATTTTTAGCATTGGATTGCATGTATTTACAGTATCTCCTTTTTTTCTTATTCAGGTAATAGGCTCTTTAAAAGTCACAGAAAGGTTAATGAGTGACAGGGCTTAAAGGAAATATCAGGTAGCGAGGAAGGAGAGAGGGTGATGGAAAGGTGGGTGAACCCTGTATCTGTTTCATTTTAATATACATGTATAGAAATACATAGAAAGCTCCACTGCTGGCTGGGCCCTATTGTGCCATGGTGTTTGAAGTTTTCCTGGCTGAGTAAGCATATTTCTTTACTTGTTACTTTGACTATAATGATCTAAGGGGCATTTAAGATTTCTTTTGTGAATGTGGAATTTTGTTTTGCTGCTAAGACAAATAATGAGCTACGTTGTTCCAAAAAGCCAGTGTCCTATGATCCTGCTAATCCCGCTAATCTGAAGACTCAGCAAAGAAACACAGAGGCCCAGATAACCACCATGCAGAAAACCACAGCAGCACAAATAAAACATTGCCTGAGGCAGTACAATAATTTTCCCAAAGGCGTGAGCCAATAGCAAACACCAAAGCCAGTAATTTCTTTGTAAAACTGACACCCACAGCTGACAAGGAGGCATTTTTTACAAGGTTTGAGAGATCAGCAGAAAGATAAGAGTGGTTCTGAGACAAATGGGTCAGCCAACCTCCTCCTTTTTTATACAAGAGACCCCAAAAGGCATACGATGACTTCACTCCTGAGATTGCTAGGGTCAATGACTGCCTGAAACTGGTGATTCCAACCTGTCTGTGGGTGACAACAGTTGTCTGAAGCACAGTGGGTGTATTTTTGTGCATTATTCCATTGTCATGGAAATCCCAAAACTGTAAATCAACCGGTTGAGATAGTTGAAAGATATATGACATGAGTCACTCACCCCCATCAGTGTCACTGTCTAGGTTCAAGCTCAGAGACAATAGCTGTAGTAGTAGAAAAGTTCAAGAGTAGTCAGCAAGAAATATAGTGGCAGATCCTCCTAGTGGATGGACTCACCTGAGGCATGGCGTCTAAGTGCTAACAGGTATTTACCAGAGCTCCTGATGGTGGAGATGGGTTTTGCTGCATACTAGTACCAGGTCATGCTCTTCAAGTTTGGGTAAGTAGGGTAACCAGGCAGAGAAGTCATCGTGGAAGCATGATCACTGCAATCTTCAGAGAAACTGGAGAAAACAGTTGAATGCAGTGGGTCTCAAAAGAGGAGAGGTGTAGGAAGGACTTGAAAGGTGCTCAGTGGGAATAGAAGGAGTCCAACTCCACCTCCTTTCCATTGACTGGATCTGGGTAAGTGAGTTCAGTGGAGGCCACCGTGGGAGAGAGCAGCAAGAGAGGCAGATTATTGTATCTTGGGTACATCATAGGAAAAGGTTGGTAAGTCCATACATTAGCAAGGTAGAGGCTGATCAAACCTGGCTCACTCTCACTCTTTCTAGGCATACTGGGGAACTACATATGGTTTGTTCTAATTTTGATTGTTCTAAGGGTGGGAATTTGGTCATGGGTGAGTGGAACACAGATACTGAAAGGGCCTTCCTTGAGCTCAAGTTGGCACAGTGCCAACATCCTGTCCTGGTATTCTCTGACTTCTCAAAGCAGTTCATTGTCCAGATGGATGCCTCTTATGTGTGATTAGACTTTTGTCACAAATCATTCATGGAGATGTGCATTCCATGGTCTTCCTCAATTGAACATTAGCTGAGACAGACAAAAAATATGATATAGAGAATGTCTATTAAATTACTAAATTTGGTCCACTATTACTTCTTTTCAAGAAAGTTCCGGCTTATTCCCAATCAGAGTCCTCTGACATAGATGCAACAATATAGGTTAAGAAAATGCCAGGGTGACCTGATGGTTTCTGGCCCTGCAGGAATTTGGGTTTGTGGTGGAGCACAGACTGGGTCAACTTCATCAAGATAATTATACTCTTTCCCAAGTCCATTGTTTTGGCTTCAATGGTGCTTCCATCTGCTCCAGGTTAAGGCAAAATGTACTGGCCAAAAGGATTTTGAAAGTTCTGCACAACTGGGATGTATACCCTTTGTTTGTTCTTCAGGTGATGAGCTCTTTAAGAGACAGGGTTAATGAGGTTATCTCCTACTCTGTCCACTTTTAGGCGATCCCTGAAACCTTATCTCTTCACGGAGGCCTATCCTGCCTTCAGCTACCAACCAAATCTTCTATTTCTCCCATCAGTTTATCCCTCACAGTTACTATTTTTTGTTTCACTGGCCCCACCCTGTTAGATTGTACACTTGCAGGAGCAGAACCCTCCCAACTCTCTTGTATTGAATTGTATTGTTACTGTATTGGCTTCCTTTATATTGTAAAGTGATGCACAAACTGTTGGCGCTATATAAATTCTGTATAATAATATAATAATAATATTCAGTGGGAGAGCTGATAAATAAGAAACAGGTAGAAGGATGAAGGAGAGAGAGTGATGAGGGGGTTCGTGAATGATGCACCTGCTGGCTAGGCCCTGTGGTAATTTGGAGCACTAGCTGGCTGGCCACTATGGTCTCTGTTACACTAAAATATTCCTGGCTAAAGTATTTCAGATTAAAGTTATCTGAAAAGGAGTATTTGAGATTTCTTTAGTGGATGTAGACATTTGTTTTGCTGCTAACAAGTCTTCTGATTTAAATAAAAGAGTATGTTGTTCCAAAAAGCCTGTGTCCTTCAGTCCTCCAATCCTCTAAAAATCACAACCTGTAGATCTGACACCCTGAGAAGCTGTTGGGTTGTTGGGGTCTTCTGCTGCTCCCACCCTTAACTAAACTTGACAACTCACGATACACCAGTATTAACTAAAAAAAAGGCTTTATTTAAAGTGGTATTAAATCCCAAATAATGTATTTCACCTTACCAATCATTAGATGTAAGCGCTGCATTAGTTTTTTTTTTTAGGCTTTTTTCCCCACAGTTTTTACTTAGTGATCTGGCCAGTAACTCACCTCCTGTATAAGAGTGCCCCCATTCTGGATAAAGGAGCATAGGGGTACCTTGGGACAGCAGCATCGTTAGTCTTTGGGGAGGAGTTTGTTTATTTACCATTGGCACTGGGAACCAGAGCTGTCAGTTGGCGGGTGCCTAACGACGGTAAATAAACAAAGGGACAGGGGCCACATGCTGCCATTGGTGACCCCGTCCCTTTGTTTTTTTTACTGTTGGTGGGAACCTAATATCTCAGACTCTGGGGGGCAAGCGATCTGTGCGGACCTTTTTTTTTTTTTAGATCGTCAGCGATGGTGTTAATCGTGATTGATGCTGGATATATGTCAGGGGACACCATTTTGTTTTGTTTTTTTCATCTTTTAATAAAGGACTTGCCATAAACTCTCTTTGTTTTTTTTTAACAATTCACATGGGGGGGTGGGATCTGGGGGCCCTCTTGTTAAAGGGAGCTTCCAGAGTCCGATAAGCCCCCTGCCCACAACCACCCACAACCACTCTCCAGGGTTGTGGGGAAAAGACGCTTGTCCCCATCAACATGGGGACAAGGTGCATTGAGGCGGCGCCCCCAACCCCAAAGCACCCTCTCATGTTGAGGGCATGTGGCCTGGTATGGTTCAGGAGGGGGCGCTCGCTTGTCTTCCCCCTTTCCTGACCTGCTGGTCTGCATGCTTGCATAGGGTTCTGGTAGTTTTTGGGGGGACCCAACACCATTTTTAAAAAAAATGGCATGGGGTTCCCCTTAAAATCCATACCAGACCTAAGGGCTCACCATTTTTATTTTTATTTTTTTTCGTGGGGTTCCCCTAAAAGCCCAAAGGCCCTGGTATGAATTGGGTGGTACCCCATGCTGTTTTTTATAAAAAAAATGTAATGCCATTCCAAACATACAAAACAAATGACAAAGATACGAAATTGCAGGCCCAGATTGCCATCAACTGAACAGAAAAGGAATCCAAATCAAATCAATATTTAGTGTGACCATCCTTTGCCTTCAAATCAGCATCAGTTATTCTAGGTAAACTTGAGCACAATTTTTGAAAAAAACTTGGCATGCAGGTTGTTCCAAACATCTTGGAAAATTAACCATAGATCTTCTGTAAATGTAGGGTGTCTCAAATCCTTCTGTCTCTTCATGTAATCCCAGACAGAATTGATGATGCCGGGATCAGGGCTCTGTGGGTGCCAAACCATCAATTCCAGAATGTCTTCTTTTTCTTTAAGCTGAAGATAATTCTTAATGACATTGGCTGTATGTTTGGGGTAGTCGTCCTGCTGCAAAATACATTTGGGGCAAACCACACCCCTTTCTGATGGTATGGCATGATGGCATGATGCCTGTATTTCTCAGCACTGAGGACACCATTGATCCTGACCACATCTCCAACTCCATAAAAAAATGAAGCCTCATACTTGCACATAACCTCCACCATGCTTCACTGTTACATGCAAACACTCAATATTATACCGCTCTCCAGCCCTTCGGTGAGCAAACTGCCTCCTGCTAAAGCCAAATTATTAAAAATTTTGACTTGTCAGTTCAGAGCACCTGCTGCCATTTTTCTGTAACCTAGTTCCTATGATTTTGTGCATAGTTGAGTCACTTTGCCTTGTCTCCACGTCGGAGGTATGGCTTTTTGGCCTCAGTTCTTCAACAAAGAACATCTCTGGCTAGACCTCTCCGGACAATAGATGAGTGTACCTGGATCCCATTAGTTTCTGCCAGTTCTGTGCTGATGGCTCTCCTGATCCTCTTCCGACATTGAAGAGAAGTAAGCAAAATTTGTCTTTCATCTCCTGCATTAAGTTTCCTTAGCTGACCACTGCTTGTATGATCCTCAATTGAACAGCACATCCTGAAGCCCCAGTCTGCTTTGAAGTCTTTGCCTCAGAGAGACCTTGCTGATGCAGTATAATTACCATGTGCCTGGTTGCTCTGCTCAGTCTTGCCATAGTGTATGGCCTGTGACATGAAACTGTCTTCCACAATCTCATCTTACTAGCAGAGTCTGGCTGTTCCTCACCCAGTTTTAAGCCTCCTACACAGTCCTTTTCATTTCAGTTAATGACTGTGTTTCAACCTACATACACCTGACTCTAATCCTACTAAATCCCTGACTTTGTGTAAGTGTACAATTGTAAGAACTGATGCTGATTTGAAACCAAAGGGTAGTCAAACCATATATTGAATTGATTTAGATTTTTCTGTTCGCTCACTTTGCATTTTGTAAGTTGATAAAAATAAACAATTAACATATATATTTTACTTTACAGCATATGTTTACACCTGCCTAAAACTTTTGCATAGTACTGTATGTTGCAGTCATTGTAATCTTATACCAAAATAAATGCATAGGCTATAACTGTCTTAGATTCAGACCTAGTTTGTCAGTTGAAATATCCTTATATTTTACTCTACTGTAAGCTAAAGTTCGCCAGTTCTTATCTGTGCATTTTTTTTAATGAGCATTGTAAAAAGTGCAGAGTATCTATAAAAGCATCTGTGATGCAGCAAAACTCCAGGATTTCCTTTTGCAGAATATGAAATCCAGGCATAACACAGAAATCAAAGGTATTCTAGGAAATGCCTAGACATTCCTTAGAACGTCTGGACCATTTGGAGTTGAACAAAACTGCTTGCGTATTTCAAATTTGGCCAAGAAAATCCAGGGAAACACATCCAACTGATGATTGATGTGAGTAAGAGCAGTCAGCCCTTTCAAAATGTTATACATTTGCCAATCCACACAATATTATTCATTATGGAACTGGTATAGATTCACATTTTGCCTGAAAACAATGTTAGTGGATGCCAAAGGTACAAGTGGACAGTGCTTTCATGGAGTTGTAAAACTACTGTTCGGTGCCCAAATATTATTTTTAACAGATTTTGTATTGCACATGGCTTGCCAAGAATGTGTGTACTAGGTGCTAAACCTTTTATAGAAATTCATACATAGGGGCCCATTTATAAAGCCTGATTATGATCATAACTCTTTTTAAAAAAAGCACATTTATAAAGCACAGCACTTTGTTTTACAAATATGCTTGGTACTTTACTTGATTTCATGGGCGAAGACGAGCCTGATCTCAAAACCTGCCAAAGTCATGTGACTTGAGATTGACAGAGTGCCAGAGGGTTGTCTTATATGTCAATAAACTTTTATTGCCAATAAACTAAAGACAACAGGAAGATAAAAGGCATCCATTGTGTGTTGAGGGCCAAACAATTCCTCTTCATCAAACCTAACTTCTGTTATTCTGAACAGGCCAACCAAGGCCTCTTCACAGCGTGTATGTTTACTTTGATCCACCCAATATATGTTACATTGGACAGCACAAGGTGGAAGTAAGTGGACAGAAGACAGACCTTGGTTGACAGTTTGCACAAGTTGGGCCTAGGGAAATGTTAACAGAATCAAATGTTTACGGACTTATAAAATGAGAAGCTTATTCTGTTTTTGTTAATATCACACGGATTTCTTTGTGTAGTATTTTCCCCTTGTTGGATGGACCCCTCTTTGTGGTCCAACTTTCAAAGCTCAGTCATCAAGCCCAGATAATGCTTCCTATTTTATGTACAAAAGATCTGACTCCAGTGCCTCATAGTCACCTTTTTCTAGAAAATTATGTGACTGGCCTCTTCTCCTGTCATGCACTCATTTCTGCATTATGATCTAATCTTTACGCAAGAGCTGTATGGATTATTGTATCCTCAGCAACAGCTTTAGGGGCCATAACCAGACCATGCTGAACTGGAAGATTGCAAGGCTTGCTTGGAATGGGACATTATGACATGTCACTCTTGGTTTTGTTCTACTGCCCCCTACAGTGACTCGGTCACCTCCAGGCATGAGTGCAGTGACCCTTATAAGCACCAACTGCTTGGATTTGTAAGTATAAAAAGCTTTGTTTTATTTTGAGCCTAGCTGTTTTCCACTGCATGGTGCAACTTGTGTTTTCAAAGACACACAGGGCATCATCCAGCTGCAATGATTGAGATCAGCCTATTCTCCCATACTGCTTCTAGAGGCAATTACTTGGTATCTCCTAAAGGAACCAATGCCTGTAAAATCCTAGGAACCATATTATTACAGGGCTGATGTCATTGGTGTCTTCTTTAGCTTTGTGGGTAAGGCTGATACCACAAAGTGTCCACAAAGCCATTTATATTCACTCTTGATTTTTTGTTGGTTTGTGTACAGTTAATGGGGGAATATACTTTCAAGGGATTTAAGCACACTCTGGCAAAATTCTGACTCTACTGGGCCTCCATCTCTAAGTTTGCCTGAAGACCCTATTACCATCTCTGATTTAGAGCCCTCACATACATACATACTTAAATAATTAGTCAGGTTAAAATAAGACATGAGTCAGTTTAGTTCAACCAATAGAAAAAAATATAAAATCGCTCATATACACAATATTTTGCCCACAGCTGATTCAGAGGAAGGCATAAAAATCTGATAAACCAAGATCCAGTTTGCACCAGCAGGAAAAAAAATATTCTTTCCTGATCCTCCAGGAGGCATTCAGATATTCCCTGGATTAACTTCACCTGACACCATTACCTATAAATGTTAGTATCAAGTTATATTTCCTGCCTTTAGGAATGTAACCAGCACTTTTTTTAAAACAATCTACTGAATTTTCCAAAACTAGTTCTTGAGGAAGTCTATTCCACATTTTCACAGCTCTTACTGTGAAGAAGCCTCTTGGTATCTTGAAATTAAGTATCTTTTTCTCCAGACATAAAGCATGTCCCCTTGCCCCCCTGTAATGACCTGAAAGTGAATACAAACCAAGTTCACTATATGGACTACGTATGTATTTATACATGCTGATTAGGGATTAGCCGAACACACCCCCCCAGTTCGGTTTGCACCAGAACATGCAAGCAGACCAAAAATTTGTGCGAACATGCGAACACCATTAAAGTCTATGGGACAAGAACATGAAAAATCAAAAGTGCTTATTTTAAAGGCTTATATGCAAGTTATTGCCATAAAAAGTGTTTGGGGACCCGGGTCCTGCCCCAGGGGACATGTATCAATGCAAAAAAAAGTTTTTAAAACAGCCGTTTTTTCAGGAGCAGTGAATTTAAGAATGCTTAAAGTGAAACAATAAAAATTAAATATACCTTTAAATATCGTGCCTGGGGGTCCCCTTAGTCTGCCTGTAAACTAGAGCATTTTTCCCATGTTTATAACAGTTCCGCAGCAAAATGACATTTCTAAAGGAAAAAATTTCATTCAAAATTGCTTGCAGCTGTAATGTATTGTCGGATCCGGCAATATACATAAAAAAATCACTGAAAAAAAATGGCGTGGGTCCCCCCAGTCCATTACCAGGCCCTTATCCGAATATGGAACCTGGCCGGCCACAGGAAAAGGGGGGGTGAGAGAGCGCCCCCCCTCCTGAACCGTACCAGGCCACATGCCCTCAACATGGGGATGGTGCTTTGGGGTCCCCCCAGATTCCAATAAGCCCCCGCCCGCAGACCCCAGCAGCCACCAGGCAAGGGTTGTAGGGATGAGGTCCTTGTCCCCATCAACATGGGGACAAGGTGCTTTGGGGGGACCCCAAAGCACCCTCCCCATGTTGAGGGCATGTGGCCTGGTATGGTTCAGGAGGGGGGGCACTCTCTCATCCCCCCCTTTTGGCGCAGAGTTCCCCTTAACTACTTTAATACACTGTGTTATATAAACTACACTGCCTGCATTGACTGAATATAGAGTATACACTGAATATCTAGTCTACTCTAAATGCAGAGTATATATATGTATGTAAATAAGAAAAATGTATATAGGGCGCACAGGACTGACGTAGTCTAAATAATGTCTCTATGTAAAGGGGCAGTCCAAAATAAAGAGGGGGTGCTGGTAAAGATGATGAAGGTCATGGGATAATATTCTTCAACACAAAGGGCTGCAGCTTTAAAAGACTGAAGCAGGATCTATAGGAACATAAAAAACAAACAAAAGGCACCTCTAAGTGCAGAAGAAAAACAAGTTTAATGCCCCAACTGGGTTCAAAAGCACTTACAGGATGGAGGGTATAAACAGGCACATCTTAAGTAAGGCTGCATTGGAGGGGGTCACGGTGGGAGAACGCCTTCAGAGGGGATGGATGTAGTCACTAGCAGCAGCAGGGTGAAACACAGGAAGCCGCTGTGAAGCCGGCGTCGTCAGCGTGGAGAGACGGCGTACCTGGAAGTGATGTCATCCACTGAGCGGCTCCGTAACCAGCCTGGACCGCAAACACACAGCCAGAAGGGGGATGTGATGTCATCAAAGAGGGACGCGTTTCGGAACCGTCAATCGTTCCTTTATCAACCTGTAGCTATAGTGATGACTGGGAATGATATATATACACACTAGCAGTGGGTTGGCCGGGGGCGGGGACAGCAATACAAAATTTGATTTGTGGAAATGAATACATTTAAATACATAAATACACATGTAGCAGCATTCTTTAAAAGGAGGCAATATTAGCCTTAAAGAGGAAAATGTGAGAAAAAAAGGAAAATCATAAAATGTGAGCAGTAGAACGTTAGAAAAACAGAATGTCTAATAATCAAAATCCACAGACCATGCATGCACGAGGGCGTAGTATGAATAGTTAGAGCGAGCAGGCATATGTGTATGACAATATAAGTATGATATTAGAATTAAAATTGGAGCAAAGAGGACATGTATGTCACTAATAATATCAACATATTATAATATTAAATTACCATGAATGAAAACTATTGTGATAAAAAATTATTATAATAATAATAATAATAATAAGGAAGGGGGCCTAAATTAATATCTATAAAAAGGAATATAATATCAGAGTATGGCACTAACTTCAAAATCCTCGTTTAACCCTCCAGGGGCTAAAACATTTGATAATTTAGTGACATACATGTCCTCTTTGCTCCAATTTTAATTTTTTCTTTTTAAGTTTTTCTTTCAATTAATGATCAATAATAACATCTAGTAAACATCATTTATTTATTGCCCAGAAATCTGTAGAAGAATGCTATACCTGACTCCAGCTGGGCTCCTCCACTTCTTCCTGGCTGGAAGGCCCAGGTTGGACATCGGAAGCCTCAGCTGGGATGGAAGGAAGAGTGGAAGGAAGAGTGGAGAGGGATTCCCTGACTTCAGTGTGGTCTGACAGAAATCGCAGTCTCTCATAGTACCACAGCCTGGGGACATAAACGTCATCTGCTGCAGCTCCGGACCTTTGGGAATCTGTGACCTTCTTGCGCTCCCTAAGATAAGTGCTCCTCAGGCCACCAATTTTAGCTTTTAAATAGGGGATGGTTGCTGTGGGGACCACCGGCTTCACCAACTCCAGCAGTTTCTCCAGCGCTGCCTGCCTCTTCTGTTTGTGATTATAGTGGGGGTGTCTCACCTGCCACAGACAGGGCAGCTCCCTGTACTTGTCAATAAACAGGGGCAGGAAATTGTGGTCGTTGAACCCATCCATTTTCTCTGCAAGACACAACACAAGACAAACCCTAATGTCAGGCCAAACTCCCCTAATCTTGTTACAATATAGGCTTCAATTTCGAAGCAGTATAGGCCCAAGTTTAGATCCTACCTTCGTTAGCACGATCGGCGTCTCCGATGCTCCTTCCTCCGCTCACAGATCGTACGTAAGACGCGCACGTTACGATTTATACACACTGCGCATGCGTATAACTCCGCCCGCCCCTGACGTTCTTTCTATTCTATTCCCCGCCCCTTTTCATTCGGCGCAGTGGAGGAAGAGCACATGGCGGATAGACAGCAGGATCGTGCTAATTACAGCAACGAGGAGGAGGAAAGGCCGGAGCCTGAAACGTCCCGATCCAGAAGGAGATTGAAGGACTCAAATATGTTCTTTGGGGAGATGTTGGAGATGGTGGACATCCTGAAGAAGGCCGACTATGATGGAAAGTATGGGCCTTACCCCAACCCCAATGTCCGAAAGGCCAAGATCATGGCGAAAGTGGTCAGGAGTCTGCACCGGAAATTCGGGGTACGACGATCGAAAGATCAGCTCAGGAAGCGGTGGTCGGACCTGAAATTACGAGAACATGAGCAGTACAGAAAGATCCGGAGAGTGCTGCAAAAAAGTAAGTATTTGTGCTGTGTTCCTATTCCTTTTGTGTTTATTACGTTCATGCTGCTCCATATGCTTTTAGGAACTGTTGTACAGTTTAAAATGGCAACTTTCATGTTCATGGGCCCATTATTCGTTCGGATCACACATTTTTATTTCGGACTATAAAATACCATTGTTTAGCCCATTTGCATTTGGCCACCATTTTGACGCCCTATACTTGTCTTTCAAAGAATTGGGTTGTGTAGATGGCTTTGTTACTAGAATGAAATGCAAACTAGATTGTGTGTAAGGAGAGGACACTGAGCAGCTGTTTTCACATCTGGACACTGGAGCACTAGTGTGGGACACAAGAACACCATTTTTATTAGGGGGGCCACACAGGTGCTCCAGTGTATACTATAGGGGGGGCTACATCTGTGAAGCTTGTACTAAACAGGTAAAGTATCACAGATTGACAAAGGACACTAAAAAAGCTACATGTTGGAACTCTGCTAAAATAGATAAATGTACCCCACTTCCAAGCAATGTTTCATCTTTATAGTTCTGCCATCAAATATCTGTGTGCTAATTATACCATTTTTGTTTTACATAGGGGAGAAAAGACTCGGAGGACACCCCTCATCCGAGGAGACCAGAGCCCCCCCCCCCTCTGGAAGAAGGGGAAATCCCCCCAACACAATGTGAGCAGGAGGATGAAGACGTGGTGGAACTAGTCACCACAACAGGTGAGTGTCTGCGACCACAGGCTCCGATAAGAGATGGATGGCGGCATTTTTTGGGAAACCTAATTTATTTTGGGGTTCCTCTCTTTTTAAGTGATCGTGAGGTTGTGGATCCAGATCCTTTCACATCCGAAAGTGCCCAGATCCTGATCGGGGAGATCATGGGGTGTAATTTACAATTGGAAAACATCAAGCAAAACATCAATGATGTTATTCCAAAATATAAAAACATCATTTTTTTTTTTTTTTTTTTTAAATTTGATAATTTTTATTCATGATTAAACACAGTACATCACATTTCTCAATATACCAGTTTCCAAACAGAAATAAAACCTCCTAATGCATGATGTGGTGTATAAATTCACACTATAAAAGGTACTTTTCTGCTTTTCACCCCCCCCCCCTATTGCACCATTATATATACCTTGTACCAAACTCTTTTCCTTATATATAACAACAAACATGTTACTACTACTCCTATCTTAAGAACAGTATCCTCCCTATCTTCTTCTTACTCTGTTTACTCCGTAGGGTGAGCCACCCTCATCAGCCAGGAATTCCAGATTTTTTTAAATTCTCTTAGGTTTCCTGCCCTTACAAACACTGTCCTTTCTTTTCCTATTGTTTCCGACACTTCTCTACGCCAGTCAACTACCGAAGGGAGTTTCTCAGCTTGCCATCTCTTGGTTATTCCCTTTCTTGCCTGATATAGGCATCTCCGCACTGCTTTTATTTCATCTCTCCCATTACCCAGGTTCCCACCCACCCCTAGAATACATAGCTTTGGATCTAGTTTAAGACTCACATTAAAAAACCTGTTTATATCCTCAATCACTTCTGACCAATAGCGGGATAATTTAGGACTTTTCCATATCATATGTAACAAATCTCCATTCATTTGGCATCTAGGACACTTGGGATCTACTCTTCTCCCCCATTTAAACAGTTTTTGGGGGGTATAGTATGCCCTATGCAATAACATTAGGTGCGAGAATTTCTGAGCTGGCGAGACTGAGACCTGGTGGCCTCCCTTCAGCACTTCCCTCCACTGGGCATCCGATATTATCCCCAGGTCTCTTTCCCACTTCCCCCTACACCTAAGTTTATTTGGCCCTTCTCTGCTATTTCTGAAGATATGTTGGTAGAGTTCAGCTATTAATCCTCTTGATCCCTCAAAGCTCTCTATCATCTGAGGGATGGGTGATTGGCTCCAGTTCGGACCATGTTCCCCAAACTGGGCCTGTAGTGCATGCCTAATTTGGATATAACTAAAATATGACTGCTTCGGGACACCAAATTCTTCTTTTAGGGAGGCAAAGGATTTCAGCACATTACCATTATATAATTGCTCTAGTTTAGTTATCCCCCTTACCTCCCATGTTTTAATTTTTCCTATCTTTGTTAGTTCTTGAAGATGTTTGTTATCCCAAGGAGGCATATCTCCTACTATCCCCTCCATATCTTTCAGACTTTTAATACTATTCCAGATTTTTAGCATTAGTTTAACTGTGGGAGTCCTATATGCATACGAGTTTGCTTCCAACACCTCCAGTGCCCGTCTATGGGGTGCACCTGTTGTCATTATGCCAAGGTTATTATTACCCATAGGTCCACTACCTGTTCTCAGATGTTGCAGCTGGGCTGCCAGAAAGTAGCAACGTGGATGCGGGACCGCCATGCCCCCCTCACCCATTGCAAGCTGTAGGGTCTGCAAACTTATCCTCGGATGCCCCCTCCTCCACACAAGCCCTCTAAACAACATATCTATTTTTTTGAACCATTTACCATATATCCAAACTGGTGAATTATGTAAGATATACAATAATTGGGGCATCCACAGCATTTTAACCAGGTTGCACCTTCCAGCTACCGACAAAGGGAGTCCTTTCCATATATCAACCTTTTTTTAAAATTTCTCCAATAATGGAGCCATGTTATTATTTAAGAAATGGTCTAAATCCCTTGTTACCTGGATCCCTAAATATTTGGTTTTCTCCACTATTTTTAATGGGGTTTCTTCCAGAAAAGTGCCTTGTTTGATGGGGTCTATTGGTAGCAGGACAGACTTTTCCCAATTTATAGTGAGGCCGGAGACCTCCCCAAAGTCTGCGAAGACTTCCATCACCTGTCTTAGTGACCCTTCCGTATTCCCCAGGAAAATAAGGACATCATCCGCGTATAACGCGATCTTCTCCTCCCTGGTCCTTCTCTGAAACCCCTCCACCATCCTATTTTGTCTTACCGCAGCAGCCACTGGTTCCATAGCTAAGGCAAAGATCAGGGGTGATAGAGGACACCCCTGTCTTGTACCTCTCTCCAACTGAAACTTGCTAGAGAGTACATTGTTAGTTCTGACCCTTGCTATGGGATAACTATATAGAATTTTCACCCATCTCACAACAGGTGAGTGTCTGCGACCACAGGCTCCGATAAGAGATGGATGGCGGCATTTTTTGGGAAACCTAATTTATTTTGGGGTTCCTCTCTTTTTAGGTGATCGTGAGGTTGTGGATCCAGATCCTTTCACATCCGAAAGTGCCCAGATCCTGATCGGGGAGATCATGGGGTGTAATTTACAATTGGAAAACATCAAGCAAAACATCAATGATGTTATTCCAAAATCTAAAAACATCATTGATGTTTTGGGGCAAGTTTAAAACCCCTCCAAATCACTTTCTTCTTTTGTGTGCTACAATGTGCAAAATGTTTTTGTGATTTTTCCCAAAGCCAAATTTGGAGGATGCACACAGTGTGTCAACATGTGCTATCTGCCATCACAGGAGATCAATGGACGCGTTTTGGGGGTGCAACCCCTTCCTCATTAATAAAGTAGCGGTGAGGAAGGGCTTTCTCCCCCAAAACATGTCCCTTGATCCCCCGTGATGGCAGATAGCACATGTTGACATTGGGAAATTGGTGTGCATCTTCCAAATTTGGCTTTTCCAGGGGTGATTTCCCCCATCTGAACGCAATATCAAACACAGTTCCTAAATACTCATGTCTGCTATTGCCTTCAAGTTCTACCAAATGTGAACTTTGTAAGATCAAGATTTGTGTCTTTCTTGTGGGTTTTACACAGGCCTGTTTTCTATAAAATGCACATTTTGATTTTGGATAATGACACCACAAAAATTGTTATACAACAAACATGTCGGTTTGTCAGAAAAACCTTTGGTAAATGCACATGTGATTGTGCAGGTATTAAAAAGATTGTTCATCAAGAATGTGTGGATTATTGTCTCAACGCTACAACACTTTTGGAGTGATGTAATTGTTGTTTTATGCAAAAATGGGGGTTATTTCCAAAGGGAAAATACACTTTGCACTACAAGTGCAGGTTCAGTGCAGTTGCAAGTGCACTTGTAGTGAAATGTGTTTTGGCATTTAGGAAGTACCAGCCAACACTATTTTTTATAAGGTTACCCAATCACGACATTTTCTGCACTCAACACATTTCTGTCAGGGTCAGCTAAAACAAACACAAGCAGTAAATGTCCACTAAGAATTTATTTTGGTTGTTTTTTATTTGAAAAAGGTGTCACAGATTGTCTGGCATATTGATAGCCCCCCTACCCGCAAAGAACTCCAGGTAGCGTAACCGGACATCACGGGCATTCAGGGAGGGCAAGCCAGGACGGCCACTTTCAAGCGCCGTCATTGTTGATGGATTTGGGATTCCGGCCTCAGGCCCAACTGAGCCAGCATAGTCGGCTGAATGTTTTCTTAAAAAATTATGGAGAGCAAAGCGTGCTGTGATTGGCCAAAGCATGCAGGTCAGGTGCATGCTTTGGACAATTATCATACAGCAATGCACTGCAATCTTGCAGTGCATTATGGGGCGTTCCCTGGCACTCTAATTTCCCGCAAAGGCCCCATAATATTCGCTGTTCGGCGAATGGTCGAACACCCGAAGTTCGAGTCGAACTTACCTTCGATTCGAAAATCAAGCTCATCCCTAATGCTGATCATATCCCTCTTAATCGCCTCTTCACAAGAGAGAATACATGCAGTTCAGCTAATCTTTCCTCATAGCTGAGCTCCTCCATCCCTCGTATCAGTTTGATTACCTTTCTTTGCTCTTTCTCTAGCTAGCTTTAGAAAAGGCAGCTTGGCATTCCATGCTATTTTTGATACTAAAGTCTCAATTTCTTGGGTTTAAAAATAATGAACATTTTATTCTTACCTGCTCTGTGCAGGGGTTTTGAACAGAGCAGCCCAGATCATCCTCTTCTCGGGTCCCTCTTCAGCGCTCCTGGCTCCATTCTCCTGCTGAGTGCCCCCACAGCAAGCAGCTTGCTGTAGGGGCACATGAGCCAAGCTGCAGCTCCATGTGTCCATTCAGACACCTGGCTCTATCCCCTCTCTCTCTTCATTAATTCACTGACTTTGACATCAACAGGAGCCACTGGTGCTTCACTGCTGTCTCAGCCAATGCTGAGGGAGAGTCTCGAACAGCCGAGTCTCTCGTGCAACATCACTGGATTGAGAAGGAGCTTGGGTAAGTATTAGGGGGTCTGCTGCACACAGAAGGCTTTTTATCTTAATGCATTTAATGCATTAAGATAAAAAGCCTTCTGCCTTTACAACCACTTTAAGTAGCATTAGGGTTGAGACGAACACCCCCGGTTTGGAACCTGCGAACGGACCGAAAATTTGCACGAACGTTAGAACCCCATTGACGTCTATGGGACTCGAATGTTCGAAATCAAAAGTGCTCATTTTAAAGGCTAATTCTCATGGTATTGTCCTAAAAAGGGTTTGGGGACCCGGGTCCTGCCCCAGGGGATATGTATCAATGCAAAAAAAAGTTGTAAAAACGGCCGTTTTTTCGGGAACAGTGATTTTAATGATGCTTAAAGTTAAAAAAAAGTGAAATATTCCTTTAAATATTGTACCTGGGGGGTGTCTATAGTATGCATGTAAAGTGGCGCGTGTTTCCCATGCTTAGAACAGTCCCTGCACAAAATGTCTTTTTTAAAGGAAAAAAAGTCATTTAAAACTGCTTGCGGCTTTAATGTAATGTCGGGTCCTGGCAATATGGATGAAAATCAGTGAGACAAATGGCATGGGCACCCCCCAGTCCATTACCAGGCCCTTTGGGTCTTGTATGGATATTAAGGGGAACCCCGCACCCAAATTAAAAAAAGGAAAGGTGTGGGGCCACCAGGCCCTATATACTCTGAACAGCAGTATACAGGCGGTGCAAACAAGACAAGGACTGTAGGTTTGTGTTAAGTAGAATCTGTTTGTAATTTTGAACTGGTACATTTTTAACGTGTTTAGCTCCAGCCAAAAAATCTTTTTTAAGCTTTTTGGAAAACATAGGGAAGGGTTATCACCCCTGTGACATTTGTTTTGCTGTCTGTGCTCCTCTTCAGAAGATTTCACCTCACTTTTTGTCCCAATGACAAATGTTTTTTTGAAAATTTGGGTTTTTTGTGAAACAAGGATTGGTGATAAAGCATCAGTGGAAAGGAGAAATGTTTTTTCCCATATTAACTCTTACAGGAGAGAATTTCCCTTCCTAGGGGTAGATTTCATCTCACTTCCTGTTGTCTCCTTCCGTTTGCAAGTAGGAGTCGTTTGTAAGTTAGATGTTTGAAAGTAGGGGCCTGCCCTATATACTCAGCAGAAATTTGGGCTTTAGGTGTTGTTGTGGCCACAACACTGTAAGCCCTCACAGGGCCCTGCTGTGAAATATTGGATCAAGAATTGTAATTTTATGCACCTGTTGAACAGGGGCTGAAAAATTGGGCCTTAGGCACTGGTGCTGGTGCCACAACACTGCAACCCCTCACAGATACTCTAGTTGAAACACAGAAACGAGCCCTGCTGCAAAGTATTGCATCAAAAATTTTAATTACACGCCCCTGTTAAACAGGGGCTGAAAAATTGGGCCTTAGGCACTGGTGCTGGTGCCACAACACTACAACCCCTCACAGATACTCTAGTTGGAACACAGGAACGAGCCCTGCTGCAAAGTATTGCATCAAAAATTGTAATTACACGCCCCTGTTAAACAGGGGCTGAAAAATTGGGCCTTAGGCACTGGTGCTGGTGCCACAACACTGCACCCCCTCACAGATACTCTAGTTGTAACGCAGAAACGAGCCCTGCTGCAAAGTATTGCATCAAAAATTGTAATTACACGCCCCTGTTGAACAGGGGCTGAAGAATTGGGCCTTAAGCACTGGTGCTGGTGCCACAACACTGCAACCCCTCACAGATACTCTAGTTGGAACGCAGGAACGAGCCCTGCTGCAAAGTATTACATCAAAAATTGTAATTACACGCCCCTGTTAAACAGGGGCTGAAAAATTAGGCCTTAGGCACTGGTGCTGGTGCCACAACACTGTAACCCCTCACAGATACTCTAGTTGTAACGCAGGAACGAGCCCTGCTGCAAAGTATTGCATCAAAAATTGTAGTTACACGCATGAAAAATTGGGCCTTAGGCACTGGTGGAGGCGCCCAGAACCAAAAATGCTCTTACAAGCTATCAGCGTGATCATTGAGGAGGAAGAGGATAATTACTCAGGATAGTCACTCAGCATCAGCATAGGCAGTCTTTCAAGGGATCTAAGATTTCAAAAAAAATTATTCGGTTACATCAGCATTAGGTGCTTGGTGGCTGGTGGTGATCCAAGACTGATTCATTTTTATGAAGGTCAGTCGATCGACCGAGTCGGTGGACAGACACACCCTGTGATTGGTTACAAAGCCTCCAGCAGCACTGAATGTACGTTCCGAAAGAATGCTGGATGCAGGACAGGCCAGTAGCTCAATTGCATACTGTGCAAGCTCTGGCAAGTGATCCATCCTCAAGACCCAGTAACCCAGAGGATTTTCGGTGGGAAAGGTGTCCAAGTCAGATCTTGCCCCTAGGTATTCCTGCACCATGTAAAACAGTTGCTGGCGATGGTTGCTGGAACTGATCATACCTTGGGGCTGCAGACTAAAAAAATGTCTGAACGCATCGATCAGATGGCCACCTTCTCCACCGCTCCTTCTTTGACTGACCGAAGCCTCCGCAACACGTTGTCCAGAAACAGGAGTTTTTAACCTCCCAGTCTCTGGGAACGCGTTGCACAGACCTTTCTGCAAGGCCTCCCGAAGATGTTTCATCCTTTGCTCCCTCTGCAACGGCAAGATAAGGTCCGCAACCTTACCCTTGTAACTTGGATCAAGGAGGGTTGCCAGCCAGTATTGGTCCTTCTCCTTGATGCCACGAATATGAGGATCCTTACTCAGGCTTTGCAGGATCAGGGAGGCCATGCAGCGTAGGTTTGCTGAGACATTCGGTCCGGAGTCCTCTGGGTCACTAAGGACGACGTGGTCCGCAGCCACCTCCTCCCAGCCACGTACAAGTCCATGTGTTTCTTGGGACTGATCACTTAAAGACTGCTGCTGATGCTGAGTGCCAGGCTCTGTCACGGAACGTCCCACACTCCGCTTGAGTGCTTCCGTCAGTATACCGCTTCCTAAGTTCTGGAACATGAGCCCAATGGATCTGGCTATAGGAACCCCCAAGAACTAGACAACACCAGTCTTGGAGTACATCAGAACTAACTCTTTATTTGAGATCTCACACACATTTATACAGCAGGCTGACTCAAAGCTAACCTAATTAACATGAGCTAATTTACAAAAAAATTTACCCAGACCAGATGACAGACTTGTGGGCACCGAGCTTCACACAGTAGTATAAACACAATAGCTGGAGCTAATTACAATTAACAATACAAACAACAATCTCCCCCTTCCTCAGCCTAGACAGTTCGTCTCCTAGCCAGTGTTGGTGGCTAATGTGATCAGCTCATTCAATTAACACACATTACCATAAACATCAACACAGGGTTAATTAGAACAAACAACAATGAGTTGAATACCCTTAGAACCTGGACTAAACTTATTTACATTAAACACATAGCTGACATCAGACAGGTGAGTGGAGTTGATGACATTAGCATCTTCTCACAGTATGAGCCCCAACAGTATGGCTCAGTCACTATTGATACTATGGCAAATACAGGGTCCCCAGAGTCTGTGTGTTTTGGGGGGACATGGAGCTGAATCCAAAGTAACACCAACCCCAGGGTCCCCAGGCATACAGCCCACAGAGAGCACCATTTCCCAAATGCCAGGGCCCATAATCTGTTGGCAAGAGGCTAGCGTTCAGTCCCCTCCAATAGCCTCTGTCTCGGGTGAGTCTGTCACATTTCTCCCCCATCAAAGGTTGACTAACAAGGTCCCAGACCTCCACCTGGTCTGGACATGTGTTAGTCAGGCAGAGTGAACTCACATAGTCTTCCCGCATGATCTCCATTATTGGCTGCAAGGAATAGTTGACCTCAGTAGGTGTGGGGCAGAGGTCATTTACTCTCTGTCTGGCTGCCAGGGCTTCAGCTGGATTGTTTTTAACATTCCTGGGCTCGGTCTCCACTCTGGCTAACCGTTGGGGCAGGAGGCTGGCTTCCTGCACTCCCAAACTGTGTAGCTGCCATTGGGGAGGTGAGCTGGCTGCTTCCTCTTCCATTCCCTCATCTGGTTGCTTGGACGACATGTCTATGGTACTGTCTCCTAGGTGCACTGATCTTTGCTGGGGAGGGAAGGCCGCTTCCTCCACCCTGACCAACTGTTGGGGAGGGACAACACACACCTCCTCTCCCTTCTCCCCCTGTATCTGCTGCTGGGAAATGATTGCCACCTTCTCACCCTGGGCCTCCGAAACTGCCACAGGTGTGGGGCAGAGGTCTTGGACCCTCTGTGTGGTTGCCAGCACTTCTGCTGGAGAAGTTTGTTGTAACTCCATAGATGCTGCTGGCAGAAAATCACATGTCCCTGTCAGTGTTGTGGGAGAAAGGCCGACTACCTCTTCTCTCAAGAAGGCCGAAGCCACTGTTGGTGCTGGGCAGAACACAGTGAACTTTGGCCCTGATAGCAGCTCTTCTGCTGGAGGCTCATCAGGTTGTTCTTCCTCAGCAGAAAAGTCTATCAAATCCTATGTCTCTGCAACTGATGTCTGGGGATAGAGGTTCACCATCTCCTGTCCATGGAACCAAGAAGATGCTATCATTTCTGGGCAGAGGTTAGCAGAGCTCTGCCTTGTTGTCAGCACTTCAGGTTTGGGGACGGCAATCTCCGGATTTTCCACTGCCAATTCTCTGGCATGCTGCTGAACTTGTTCTAGCAGTTTCCTGTATGCCCTTTCCAGATGCTGTTCCTTCCTTAGCAAATGGTCCAGATCAGGTTTGAGCTCTGAGACCCCTGCAAGACCGAGCATAGACTCTCTATATTCTCTCAGGTCCTCAAGGTCAGGTTCCCCTTCATCGCCAAACATAAAATGATCTGTAAGGCTCTCCCACAGCAATCCAGGGCCTCCAAAGTCATATCCCTCCGGAGAGCATTCTGTTGTCTCCCCTAGATATCCCTCCTCTGCGTGCCATTGCAGAGCGATAACGATTGTCCAGCTCTATCTCCTGCTGGACCAGCCTGTCCAACTCAGTCACCTATTGCTCCTGGGGCTGCTCTCCCAGGAATGCCATCCGCAATGCCCATTGGTCACTGACCCGTTGCCCTTGGGTTGGAAAGCACTTGCCCTGTTTTATACCAGCGAGACGGAGGGCTGCAATCCAGAGCTCCACCCGAATTTGCTGCCTAAGCTCCAGGTATTCATCCTCAGACACAGTCCTTGTGTATGTTGAAAGGATGATCCGCAGCAGCCCCAGGAACTCTGATGCCAGGTCCATATCTCCGCTGGGGTGACTGAAGTCTGCTATCCTGATCTTGGATCCAGGTGGAGGTTTAGATTTCCCAGACTGAAGGAAGCTTTCCTGCTGCTTGCCACCAATGTCACGGAACGTCCCACACTCCGCTTGAGTGCTTCCGTCAGTATACCGCTTCCTAAGTTCTGGAACACGAGCCCAATGGATCTGGCTATAGGAACCCCCAAGAACTAGACAACACCAGTCTTGGAGTACATCAGAACTAACTCTTTATTTGAGATCTCACACACATTTATACAGCAGGCTGACTCAAAGCTAAGCTAATTAACATGAGCTAATTTACTAAAAAATTTACCCAGACCAGATGACAGACTTGTGGGCACCGAGCTTCACACAGTAGTATAAACACAATAGCTGGAGCTAATTACAATTAACAATACAAACAACAATCTCCCCCTTCCTCAGCCTAGACAGTTCGTCTCCTAGCCAGTGCTGGTGGCTAATGTAATCAGCTCATTCAATTAACACACATTACCATAAACATCAACACAGGGTTAATTAGAACAAACAACAATGAGTTGAATACCCTTAGAACCTAGACTAAACTTATTTACATTAAACACATAGCTGACATCAGACAGGTGAGTGGAGTTGATGACATTAGCATCTTCTCACAGTATGAGCCCTAACAGTATGGCTCAGTCACTATTGATACTATGGCAAATACAGGGTCCCCAGAGTCTGTGTGTTTTGGGTGGACATGGAGCTGAATCCAAAGTAACACCAACCCCAGGGTCCTCAGGCATACAGCTCACAGAGAGCACCATTTCCCAAATGCCAGGGCCCATAATCTGTTGGCAAGAGGCTAGCGCAAGAGGCTAGCGTTCAGTCCACTCCAATAGCCTCTGTTTTGGGTGAGTCTGTCACAGGCTCCACCTCCATACTGACACAATCCTCCTCCTCCTCCTCGTCCTCTTCCTGTGTGATCGGCAGGCAGGCAGGAACACTGTCTGGATAAAGGGGGCCTTGAGAGCCAAGGAAGTCCTCTTCTTCCTGCCTCTGTTCTGCCTCAAGTGCCCTGTCCATTATTCCACGCAGCGTGTGTTCCAACAGGTGGACAAGGGGGACAGTGTCACTGATGCATGCACTGTCACTGCTCACTATCCTCGTGGCCTCCTCAAATGGTGACAGGACAGTGCATGCATTCCTGATCATGGCCCACTGGCGTGGGCAAAAAAAACCAAGCTCCCCTGACCCTGTCCTGTTGCCATAGTCGCACAGGTACTCATTGATGGCCCTCTGCTGCGTGTGCAGCCGCTGCAGCATGGCCAATGTTGAGTTCCACCTGGTGGGCATGTCACAGATTAGGCGGTTCTTGGGCAGGTTAAACTCCTTTTGGAGGTCCGCCAGACGATCACTGGCATTATATGATCAGCGGAAATGCACACAGACTTTCCTGGCCTGCCTCAGGACATCCTGTAAGCCTGGGTACCTACCCAAGAACCTCTGCACCACCAAGTTAAGGACGTGAGCCAAACAGGGCACATGGGTCATTTGTCCCTGTCGGAGGGCAGAGAGGAGATTGGTGCCATTGTCGAAAACCACCATTCCTGCCTTACGTTGGCGTGGCGTCAACCACCTCTGAACCTGCCCCTGCAGAGCTGACAGAACCTCTGCCCCAGTGTGGCTCCTGTCCCCCAAGCACACCAGCTCAAGCACCGCATTGCATCTTTTGGCCTGCGTACTTGCGTAGCCCCTTGAACACCTACGGAGCACCGCTGGTTCCGAGGACAAAGCAAAGGAAGAGGCCATGGAGGAAGAAGAAGAGGGGGGTGGGGGAGAGAGGTGTGTCACAATCATTAATAGTGGCATTTTGTAAGCGTGGTGGCGGAACAACCTCCAACACTACTGCACCTTGTCCTGCATCCTTCCCAGCTGCCAGCAGAGTGACCCATTGCGCGGCGAAACTTAGGTAACGTCCCTGTCCATGCCTGCTGGACCATGAGTCAGCGGTAATATGCACCTTACCGCTGACCGCCCTGTCTGGCGAGGCATGGACATTGCCTTCCACATGCCGGTAGAGAGCCGGAATCGCCTTCCATGAGAAAAAGTGGCGTTTGGGTACCTGCCACTGAGGAACCGCACTTTCCACAAACTCACGGAAGGTGGCAGAGTCTACCAACTGAAAAGGCAGCAGTTGAAGTGCTGGCAATTTTGCCAAGCTAGCATTCAACCGCTGGACTTGTGGATGGCTAGGAGCGAACTTCTTTTGGCGGTGCAGCAGCTGGGGCAGGGAAATTTGTCTGGTACAATCTGACGTTGGTGTACCGAAAGCAGATTGCCCACAAGTACCTGGCTGTGACACACCTAATTCTACACCTTCATTCCTCTCAGTGCAGGTCTCAGAGAGGACTGAAGGTGGGGGAGGGGCCTGACGGCGGCGCTGCGGAAGCAAGCGGCGGATCCGCTCGTGATGGGGGAAACAACAGCCGCACGTGAAGTGGAGAGCCAACTGCCTTGCCAGAGCGGTAGATAGGGTGGCAGGAGTATCCGAGGAACCCGGGCGGTCCCAGGAGTTTTCGTGCAGGCTGAGGGCGCTCTCCTTCCCGCTCTCCCCCTGCCTTACTGGACATGCTCCTGGGGTGAGTATCTCCTGGAGCTGTCCCTGAGCCATCCGGACGTACCCCTGCCCCCCTCCAGTTTTGCGGTCCTGTCTGGTGGTGCCGTCACACCAGCCTCACCTACAGCCGTACTGCACTTTCAAAAAACAAAAAAACAGAAGCGGAAAGCGGTTTCTTGGATGCTAGCTTCCCAGCCCTCTAAAAATTTAGCTAAGGATTCGTCAGGGACAGAGGTTGACTGGAGACCCGCAGCAAAGTTGAACCCGTGAAGCCGGTTGGTACCGCAGCTGTAAGCGAATCCCTGGAGGGTCCCTTTGGGAAAGATGACCTGCACTTCTTAAAGTAACATGTATTGAACTTATAGAGATCTGTAGCAACCCTAAGCAGGACTTAAGCAGGATTTAAAATAGGTCTGGTATCGGTCACAGAGGACTGTATAATTATATGTGAACTGTCTGGTGATTACATGAAGGCTTGATGTTAAATTGTTCTATAGAGGTGACCGCGCTAAAATATGCGATAATATACCTGCTGTAAAAAAAAAAAAAGGGCTATAAAATACTATTGATGCTGGACTGTTGGGACTCCTGCTGGAGCTTTGGTTAACCAAGGAGTAGGTACAAGAGGCTAGCCCTGAACTATTTAATATTTATTTAATATTATTTAGTGCTAAATGTTACTCTAAAGGTACCAGTGCGATGGTTTGATCGTTGGGATCGCACGGCTCTGCGACACGTGCGTACCAAGGAGAGGGAGGAAGGCACGGAGTGCGGTGAGTGGGGGAGGAGAGAAGAAAAAGAAGGGAAATAGTTCAAACAGTATTGGAGAGAGAGGAAATGCGGGTGAGTGATGGCGATCATGCGAGGGCGCCCTCAAAGAGGGCCGGAAGCAAAGAAGCCAAGAGAAAGTCTCAACTCAAGCTCCATTCAAATATATCTGAAGGAGGAAATCCCAGGAAGCCCTGGGAACCCAGCTGAAGAAAGCAAACAGCAGGGAGAGAAAGATAAGAAGAAAGATCCCGGGAAGAATAAAGGCACCTACGGGGGAATACACGGCGAGGCAGGGAAAGATAATAGCCTGGAGGAAGGAAGCACCATGGAACCACTACCAACAAAAACTGAAATGTTAGAAATGTTTTCCAAGTTGGAAAATGTAATTAAATCATAGATTCTCAATGTTAGAACTGATATGGGCCACTTGCTGAAACGTGTGGAAGTAGTGAAGGAAGCCACAGAGAAACAGTATCAAGAAATAATTGAACTGAAACAGCAAATAAGGAACTTACAACTGGCGCAAAGGGACATACTCTACAAAATAGAAGAGCAAGAAAACCAAAATCGTAGACAAAACTACGTGCCCTTCCGGAACAACATGGTGAAGACCTGCCCACCAAACTAAAAACTATCTTCAACCCTATCTTAGATAGAGGCCCAGAAGAAGAACTGAAGATAGATAGGGTTCACAGGATAAGGAAACCCCCAAGCATCAGTGAAGATACACCAAGAGATGTCATTATTAGATTCCATCATTATGAAGATAAAGCAAGGATCTGGAGTAATCTCAGACGAGTCCAGCCTGTAAAATTTGATGGGGTAGCGATCCAGATCTTTGCCGATATCTCGGCAGGGACTCTAGCCTGGAGGCGACAGTTAAGACCCCTGCTGGAAGAACTGAGGAAAGCTAATTTAAAATACAGCTGGGGTTTCCCTACATCGTTGAATGTAACGAAAGCAGGCAGAACTGTCAGGTTGGGAATACATAGAGGACTTGCAGGACTTGTAGAGAGCTGGACATCTCTGCTTCTGTTATGCATAATTAGGCCATAGTAGACCGTGGGGGGTGTTGAGTCTCCATTAGTGCAGTTCTGATGCACCAGATTAATAATTTTGATATGGTGGGGGGGGGGGTTGAGGGGAGGGAAGGCGCCCTTTGAAGGAGGAGTGGATGGTCATCTGGCCGCCCGCTTACCCTGTCCCCCCCTATATCAGTGGGGGGGAGCGGGGTGACCGTGGCGACCCGCTGTCAGAGTCGCACCCCAATGTGGTGGCTGGACGTAGGCAGAGATCAATGGTATCCCTCTGCTACGTTCTTGGAGCCAGGTATTGGCTGGTGGGGGGGTGGAATGTGGGGGAAGGGGGGGGGCTGGGAATGTGGGAGGGTGTGGGGGGGAGGGGTGGGATCTGGTCCTGCAGAGGCTCCCTATAGGGGTTCTAAGAGCAACATGCTTCTTTACAATTAAGTACTACCCAAAGAATGAATGACAGAGTTCACTTGCTTGACATATAAAGTAAAAAGGCTGAATTCCCCCCATAAGAGACACAAGGTATTAAGAGAACTAGAGCACCTTAATGTAGATGTTGCGTTTCTTCAGGAGACACACCTCTCACAGGACACACACATTAGATTGTTCTCCAACTGCTTCCCTAACTGGTTCTATAGTGATTCTCCGATAAAGAGAGCCAAAGGGGTGGCAATTGGGTTCTCAAAAAGGACCAAGTTTGCGCTCTTGGAGAGGAGCGCAGATCTGGAGGGCCGCTACCTCTTTTTGAAGGTGAGGGTTGGAGAAAGGATTTTTACTCTGGCAAATATATACTGCCCTAATAAGAACCCAATTGAATACCTGTCTCAGGTCTTGAACAAATAGATGGATTTTAGGGCAGGTGAGGTGATTTTGGCAGGAGATCTCAATTTCTGCATAGATCCAACATTGGACAGTACATCTAGATTACAGGGAGTAAGTGGGAAGCTTTTAAAAAATAGGGCACAAATTACATAATTGCCAAATGATTGATGCATGTAAAGTACAGCACGCGAAGGACAGGGACTATACTTTTTTTTCTTCAGTTCACGGGTCCTTTTCACGGCTTGACTATTTTTTGGTAGATCGTAGATTGTTGGAATACGTCAGGGATACAAGGATCGAAGTTGCCACATTATCTGACCATGCCCCAGTCTTAATGAAGGTGGGGATCCCGGGATTGTGGAGGTCCCAATTTTCATGGCACTTGGATGAAAAACTCATCGATAACCCGAACATCCATAGCAAAATACAGGAAGAAATCGATAGGTTTTTCGATTGTTTTTTTACGATGGTTTTTTAAATAACACTGGTGAGATTTCAGTCCTGTGGGAGGCGTTAAAAGCTTACATAAGGGTTATTCTGATCTCATTGGGGGCTAATGAGAAAAAAGCAAGCTCAAAAAGGAAAATAGATCTCATAGAAGGAATTCATCATCTTGAACAACTACATAAGGCTGCTCGAGGTAGCCATAATTTGCTCCTACATCAACTAATAATAAAAAGAGAAGAACTAAAAGATCGAATGGAGACAGAATCTAAGCGTATCCTAAACAAAAATTTAAAAGAGAGATTCAGATGGAGTAATAAGGCGGGGAAGCACCTGGCAACAGTTTTGAAGAGGAAAGGAGGGACCAACTATATTGATAGGATTCAAAACAAAAAGGGGGTATTAAAATACTCTTCCAGAGACATAGCTGAAGAGTTTCAGAGTTATTATGCATCCCTTTATAAGGTTAGGCAAGGCGGGATAGGTACCATGGAAAGGTAGGAAAGGATGGATGAGTTTATAAGGGAGGCAGGTTTATCAAGCCTCTCGGACAGCAATGCAAAAGAACTGGATGGGCCGATCACTGTATAAGAGATCGATAGGGCCTTGAAAGCATCTGCCTCTGGAAAGAGTCCAGGGCCAGATGGCTTCACAACCTATTTTTACAAAAAATTCAAGGAGTCTTCGATTCCCAAGCTTTGTCAGTTGTGGAATGCGATGGGGGGTCAGGAAGAGTTTTGCAAGGGGGCACTGACTGCGTCAGTAACATTAATACCAAAGGAAGGGAAAGATAGCTCGCTGTGTTCGAGCTATAGGCCGATAGCACTGCTGAACGCAGATATTAAACTATACGCCAAGGTATTAGCCAGTAGATTAAATGACAAAATGTCGTATTGGATCCACCCAGACCAGACGGGTTTTATACCTGGGAGAGAGGGGAGGGACAACGGCGTTAGGTCACTCCTGGTTATGGATGCGATGAAAGAGAATGGAACCCCCGGTCTGCTTCTGTCGATTGATGCAGTGAAAGCTTTCGACAGAGTAGACTGGGGATTCATGTTGAGGACGTTGGGAGCAGTCGGTTTGGGTGGTACTATGTTGAACTGGATTAAAGCATTGTATAAATCTCCCTTGGCATTTGTTAGGGTAAATGGTACACCATCGGTGGAGTTTAAAATGGAAAACGGGACCAGGCAGGGGTGTCCTCTGTCCCCCCTCCTGTTTATCTTGACCCCGGAACCGTTACTGGCCTCGATTCAAAAGAATCCGGATATAGGCGGATGCATAGTGGGGAGTGATGAACCCAAGCTTTCGGCTTTTGCCGACGATGTATTGTTTTACATTGTTAAACCAAGGATCTCGATCCCCAACCAACTTGCTACCCTGAGGTGATATGGAGAGCTATCAAATTATAAGGTTAACCTTAGTAAGTCAGTAGTTTTAAATATTAACATTGATAGACAAGAAGTAACCAAACTTAAGGTAATATTCCATTTTCCGTGGAGCAAAAAACTTAGTTATCTGGGAGTTACACTAGCAAATTCCCTAAGGAAAACATATCTCTTAAACTATATTCCACTCCTGGATGAGTGCCAGCAGGAAACAAAACAAAGTATGCATCTTCCGATCTCTTGGATCAGTCGAGTAAATACTGTCAAAATGACTCTGGCCCCGAAGATCCTGTATAAAATGCAGTTACTCCCAATACCGCTAGCGCAGACCTTTTTCAGGGTATTGAATAATATTATTACTAGATTTATATGATAAAATAATCAGCCATGGATTGCGTACATGGTCCTGAGCAGGGGTAAAGCACAGGGTGGTCTGGCACTTCCAGACTTTAAAAAATATGACAGAGCGATAGTATTATCACGGGTGATTGATTGGGGAAGGGAATTGATAGACAATAGATGGGTTAATTTAGAAAAAGATATGAGTAATGCAAAATTACACCATTTAATTTGGAATCCCCCACACTTTAGGAAGTTAGGCCCCAATCTACACAATATAACACGTTACACCTTAAAGATATGGGATCAGCTACACAAACAAAATGCATGGGAGTTTAACTCGCCATTTATTTATTTAAAAGATAATGCGTTTTTTCAGCCAGGGATGAGGGAAGTGGGAGGGAATCGGATAAAAAATAATGACACACAATTGATAGATATTATGAAAAATGGTAAAATTATCACTTTCCAGGAGATAGTCCTGCTCAAGGACCTAATGAAAATAGACACGTGGCGATATAACCAGCTTGCATACTTTATTAAAAGCCTCCCTGGCCCTATTAGAGATAAGAAGAACCTCAGGCCAGTAGAGTACTAAGGAAAACAACAGAATTATACAAAATATTGAGGGATGAGGGTGAAGCAGAGACACCTTTATATCTCAATAAATGGGAATCCGAATTGGGATCTGCACCTAGCGGAGTGACGTGGGAGGCCATTTTCAACGCAACACATAAATCAGCAGTGGACATGAGAATGATTGAAGCAAATTTTAAATGTCTAGCCAGATGGTACCTGACACCAGATAGAATAAATAAGCTCCAACCGGAAACATCCGGAAACTGTTGGAGGGGGTGCTCCGTTAGAGGAACGATGGCCCACCTCTGGTGGGAGTGCCCAATTATCAAAAAATTCTAGCAGGAGGTGTTAAAGATCATGCAGGAGATAATGGGTAGGAAGATTAGGGAGGACCCCAGGGTGTGTTTGTTCCATGGGACTGAAGGCCACACTAGAAAATACAATAGATCTCTAACTCCGGTATTACTAAACTCGGCAAAAAATCTCATACCAAAAAAATGGCAAGAGGTGGAGGGCCCAAACATTCGAGATTGGTTAATAAGGGTTAATGGAATCTATATCTTAGAGGTTGGTGAGGTTGTAGACACTAGGCCGGAGACTGAAACTGACCTGGAGGGTGATAAGTGGGTGAAGTGGATATCCTTTAAAAAAACAAGGACATTTGCAGAGAAGTTCTTGTAAATGAATGCATGTTTTATCAGAAGCATGACTGCAGGAGGGGGGGTGGGGGGGCTGGGACGGGACTCCTAGTAACAGACCAGGGGTTAGGTTTCGGTTGGGTGTTTTGTAATTTTTGCAAAGAATAAAACAAAGATTTCCTAAAATAGCATAATTTAATAAAAGCTACGGTCCTGCTACTATGATGTGACGATAATGAGCTATAAATGGTGATTTTAAGCCTCTCAATGAAATCGCTGAAGTAGCAAAAAAAAAAAAAAAAAAGAGGTCACACTAAACTAACTTGTAGCTTTAGCTAAAGACTGTGAGGAAGACACACCACACTAATAGGGCGTACACACGGTCGGACTTTGTTCTGACATTCCGACAACAAAATCCTAGGATTTTTTCCGACGGATGTTGGCTCAAACTTTTTTTGTCTACACACGGTCGCACAAAGTTGTCGGAATTTCCAATCGCCAACCACGCGGTCACGTACACCACGTACGACGAGACTAGAAAAGGCCAGTTCAGAACCAAGCGCGGCACCCTTTCGGCTCCTTTTGCTAATCTCGTGTTAGTAAAAGTTTGGTGAGAGACGATTCGCGCTTTTTCAGACTCGTGGCTTTCAGATCGTTTTCTGCCGTTCAGTTTGTGCTTGTGGGTTTGTATCTGCTCTTCAGTGCGTGCAGCAAGTTCCGCGTGACTTTAGGTAGTCATTGTTTTGTTGTTCGTTCGTTACTGTTTTTCAGGTCGCTCTTCACAGGCCTTGCTGTTCTTCAGTGCGTTCTGTTACTTCGTTCTGAGCAGCCAACCGTTTTCTAGCCATGTTTCGTATGCATACTCCTCATAGAGTTCGTGCTGTGCGGGGGCTTGGTGTTGGGGTCCTGACCTTGACACAAGTCCAGTCCATGAACAGGGTGGGGAGAAGTTCATGGACCAAGAATTGGTTGCTTCAGCGTGACCAGTTCTGTCATATGCCTTTGCTCCGTGAGATCCGTGAGAATAATCCTGATGATTTCAGGAACTTTCTCAGGATGACGGACCCCGTGTTTCACAGTTTGTTGGCTTCGCTGACCCCCTATATCAGCAGGCAGGATACCTGCATGAGGCAAGCCATCACTCCGGAGCAGAGGTTGGTCGCTACCCTGCGGTATTTGGCCACAGGGAGAAGTCTGCAGGACTTGAAGTTCTCGACAGGCATCTCCCCCCAGGCTCTGGGGATCATTATCCCAGAGACCTGTTCTGCCATCTTCCAGGTCCTGCAGAAGGAGTATATGAAGGTAAGATTTTTATCCTTTTATATCACATTTTATTGTATTTAATGTTTGCTAATATATTGTATTTCTTTCCGCATTCCCTAATTACTATGCTTGTAATATGCTGTGAATGTCCCCTTTGTTCTCATGCATGCTGGATTTTTATGTAATTATTATTTTAGGTCCTTCATACATATTTACCCTTCACTAACCTCCCCAGCATGGTGTCTCCTGCCCTATATTCACCTCATGTAGTCACTTAACAATGTATTTTATCAGCTCCATAATAGTGCTTTACCCCAAACACCCCCTAAAATGTTTGGAAATGTTATTTTTGCTTTAAATTCAGGCAGAGTGGCAGAGGCATTTTTTTGTGGTGTCCCCAAATAATTTTTAGTAACCCCCCCTCCCCCAACTGCTAGGTCAGCTGATCCCAATTCTCTATCCTCAATCATATATCTGCTGACTTTGCCAAACCCATACACACTATACCCATCTCTTTACTGGTCAGATTTATGGATGAATTCCCCAAAGCATGTAGTGCAAGGGCCTGCCTGTATACTTTCCAATGGTACTGTTTCAAGTTTTTGTATCCTATTATTATCTTGATAGGTAATAGCAGAATGTCCAAATGTCCTCAAATGTGTACAGTGTGTATTTATATCTTTGTATTATGACACTTCTTACCTGTCCAGTGGTCTGCCAATAGTGTAAATAAGGAGGGGCTGTTCCAAGTAATACCCATTATTTAGGCATTCATCCCTCAATGAAGTGAAGAGGGTTACCTGTCCAAGATTTCCACACACCCCCTTTAATGTTAGAAATGGCCCATGAGAGGGGGGGAAAGGGGGGATATGATAGGTGTACCTTATACTTTGGTGTTGTTAAATTCCCCTTAATAAATGCTATCTGGAGGTTGCCCCATAATGTTTGTGTCTAATCTGCTTGCCATGTTTCAGAGTAAAAATAGTAATGTTTATTGTTTTTTCCTCAACAGTTTCCTTCCACGCCACAGGAATGGCAGACTGTGGCCTCCCACTTTGCCCAGCAGTGGGACTTTCCTAACTGCGGAGGGGCAATTGATGGGAAACACGTTCACATCGTCCCACCACCAAACTCGGGGTTGTACTATTATAATTACAAGGGGTTTAATAGTATAGTGATGTTGGCGGTGGTGTCGGCTAATTACTACTTCTTGTATGTGGACGTGGGGAAGAATGGCCAGATGTCCGATGGTGGAGTCATCGCCCAGACGGAGTTCTACAGGCGTCTCCAGAATGGCAGCTTGGACTTGCCAGCTCCAGAGGACAATGTGGAAGGACTCCCATTTGTGTTCGTTGCTGATGAAGCATTTGCGCTGGGAGACCACCTGATGCGGCCATTCCCAATGAGGACCCTCACCCCGGAACAGAGTATTTTTATTTACCGGCTGGCCAGAGCCCGAAGAGTGGTGGAGAACACATTTGGAATCCTGGCCAGTCGGTTCTGACTATTTCTGACACCCATCCATATGGCGGAGTCTAAACTGAACCATATTATACTGGCGTGCTGTGTTCTCCATAACTTTTTAAGGAAACATTCGGCCAACTATGCTGGCTCATTTGGGCCTGAGGCCGGAATCCTACATCAAACCACACTGACGGCGCTTGAAAGTGGCCGTCCTGGCTTGCCCTCCCTGAGTGCCCGTGATGTCCGGTTACGCTACCTGGAGTTCTTTGCGGGTAGGGGGGCTATCAATATGCCAGCAAATCTGTGAAGCCTTTTGATTATAAAAAAAAAAAAGAAATTCTTGGTGGACATTTACTGCTTGTGTTTGTTTTAGCTGACCCTGACAGAAATGTGTTGAATCCAGAAAATGTCGTGATTGTGTAACCTTATTATACAAAGCACTGTTGGCTGTTATTTCCTAAATGCAAAAACACATTTCACTACAAGTGCACTTGCAACTGCACTAAACCTGCACTTGTAGTGCAAAGAGGATTGGCCCTTAGGAAATAACACCCATTTTTGCAGAAAACAGCAATTACATCACCCCAAAAGTGTTGTATTGTAGTGCTGACACAAAAATCCACACATTTTTGAGGAAGCAACTTTTTTTATACCTCCACAATCACATGTGCATTTACCAAAGGTTTTTAAAACAAACCAACATATTTGTTGTATAACAATTTTTGCAGTAGCATTATCAAAAATAGAAATGTCCATTTCAGATAAAACAGGCCTGTGTAAAACCAACAAGAAAGCCAAAAAACTTGAACTTACAAAGTTCACATTAGGTAAAACCTGAAGGCTATATCAGACATCAGTATTTAGGAACTGGGTTTGATATAGCGTTCAGATGGGGGGAAATCACCCCAGGAAAAGCCAAATTTGGAAGATGCACACCAATTTACGAATGTCAACATGTGCTATCTGCCATCAGGGGGGATCAAGGGACGTGTTTTGAGGGAGCAAGCCCTTCCTCAACGCGACTTTATAATTGAGGAAGGGGTTGCACCACCAAAACTCGTCTATTGATCTCCCGTGATGGCAGATAGCACATGTTGACACACTGTGTGCATCCTCCAAATTTGGCTTTTCAAAACATTGCAAAAAAATTTAAAAGATTGGACCACAATCCAAAAAGTGATTTTGTGGGGTTTTAATTTCGCCCCAAAACATCAATGATGTTATTATTTTTGTTAATAACATCATTGATTTTTTGCTGGATGTTTTGCAGTTCGGCATTACACCCCATGATCTCCCCGATCAGGATCTGGGCACTTTCTGATGTGAAACGTTCTCTATCCCTCACATCACGATCACCTAAAAAGAGAGAAAGAAAAAAAAACAGGTCTCAAAAATCTGCCACCATCCATCTCTTTTACCTGAGTCTGTGGTCGCAGACACTCACCTGTTGTGGTGCCAATCTCCACCACATCTTCTTCTTCCTCCTGCTCAGCTTGGGTTTGGGGTATTTCACCTTCTTCCAGAGGTGGGGGGTCTCTGATCTCCTCGGATGAGGGGTGTCCTCCGAGTCTTTTCTCCCCTATGTAAAACAAAAATGGTATAATTAGCACACAGATATTTTATGGCAGAACTAGAAATAGGAAACATTGCTTGGAAGTGGGGTACAATTGTCTATTTTAGCCGAGTTCCAAGATGTATTTTTTTTATTGCCCTTTGTCAAGCTGCAATACTTTACCTGTTTAGTACAAGCTTCACAGATGGAGACCCCCCTGGGGGTCGCCCCCTAATAAAAATGGTGTTCTTGTGTCCCACACTAATGCTCCAGTGTCCAGATGTGAAAACAGCTGCTCAGTGTCCTCTCCTTACACACAATCTAGTTGGCATTTCATTCTAGTAACAAACCCATCTACACAAACAAATATTTGGCATCCGAGTAGGCCCAAAAAAAATGTGTGAAAATGCATATGGCCTAAACAATGGTGTTTTAGAGGCCGAAAGAAAAATGTTTGATACGAACGAATAATGGGCCCATGAACATTAAAGTTGCCCTTTTAAACGTTACAATTAATAAAAGCATATGGAGCAGCACGAACGCAATAAAGACAGAAAGAATAGGAACACAGCACAACTACTTACTTTTTTGCAGCACTCTCCGGATATTTCGGTACTGCTCTGGCTCTCTTAACTTCAGGTCCGACCACCGCTTCCTGAGCTGATCTTTCGATCTTCGTACCCCGAAATTCTTGTGAAGGCTTTTGATCACTTTCGCCATGATCTTTGCCTTTCTGATGTTGGGGTTGGGGTAAGGCCCATACTTCCCGTCATAGTCGGACTTCTTCATGATGTCGACCATCTCCAATATCTCCCCAAAGGACATATTTGTGACCTTAAAACGTCTCCTTCTGGATCGGGACGTGTCCGGATCCGGGCTTTCCTCCTCCTCGTTGCTATAATTAGCACACACCTGCTCTAACTCCGCCATGTGCTCTTCCCCCACTGCGCCAAACGAAAAGGGGCGGGAAATAGACTAGAAAGAACGTCAGGGGCGGGCGGAGTTATACGCATGCGCAGTGTGTATAAAGCGTAACACGCGTGCGTATTACATACGATCTGTGAGCGGAGGAAGGAGCATTGGACGCGCCGATCGTAAGAACGAAGGTAAGAGACAAACTTGTGCCTATACTGCTTCTACATTGAAGCCTATATTGTAAAAAGATTAGGAGAATTTTATCTGACATTAGGCTTTGTCTTGTGTTGTGTCGTGCAGTGAACACGGATATCTTAATGAAAGACAATGACTTCATGTCAGTATTCATAGATATCTTAAGGGAGCAGCCCTGTCTGTGGGAGATTAACCACCCCCATTTCAAGAACCAAGCAAAGAGGAAGGCAGCACTGGTGCAATTGTGTGAAATTGTGAAGCAGGTGATCCCCACGGCAGACATCACCTATTTAAAGATCTTCATTGGTGGCCTGAGGAGCACATATCTAAGGGAGCGCAAGAAAGTCCTGGATTCACAGAGATCCGGAGCAGCAGATGACATCTATGTCCCCAGGATGTTGTACTACGACAGGCTACATTTTCTGGCAGGCCAGACTGAACCCAGGCCCTCCCTCTCCAGTCTTCCTTCCACGCTTCCTTCCTCCCCGGCTGAGGCTTCTGACGCCCAACCTGAGCCTTCCAGGCCACATGTGGAGGAGCCCAGATTGAGCCAGGTATAGCATTCCTCTAAATATTTCTGCTTGTCCAATCAATGATGTTAACTAGATGTTAGTTGGGAGTACTAATTTAGGATTGTGATTGATGATGCAAAAACTAAAACCATGTCCCTTTTTCATACACAGGGAAGTCTCAGCCAGGAGGTGGCCGGGCCGAGCCGGCTCGCTGATCTGCAGGTCCCTCCACCCCCATTGAAAAGAGAAAGTGGCAGTAGGAGGAGTGCCCTAGAGGAGGCTACCGGAGGACTCTTTTGGAGGGCTACAGAGGTCCTGGGAGCACCACACACCGTGGAGGAGGACATTGCTGCTGTCATTGCATATAAAATGCAGAGGATGGAGGAGGGCCAACAAGCCTTGTGTGAGGCGCTCATATTGGAGGCTCTTAACAAAGGTATGAGGGGCCAAATGACAGCTCAGACACACCTTTGCGATGGTCCTCCTCCTCCTCCTGCAGGTCCTCCTCCTCCTCCCCCTCCTCCTCCAGGTCCTACTCCTCCTCCTGCCACATCTCCAACAGCACAGCCACAGCCCGGGAAGGAAGCATGAAAGGAAGACCAGAAAGTGAGGACCCTGGATCCAGTCTGGTCGGCCAAAAAATGCAGCCTCTTGTGGTACCACAGCCTGGGGACACAGATGTCATCTGCTGCTATCAGGATCTCTGCGACTTCTGGACCAGACTGCCCTCAATTACATATGGACTCCTCAGGCCACCAATTTTGATGTTCAAGAATTGATGTCTGCTGTGGGGGTCCCAGGCTTCGCTAATTTCTCATGTTGATCCAGTGTTGCCTTCCTCTTTGTTTGGTTCTGATCCCTTAATAAAGGATTTTTGTTTTGAATTATACTCTCCTATGTGTTTTACTTCAAAAATGACAGTTTGTTTGTGAGGATTCAAGTACATTTCAAATATACAATGTGAAATGAACAAGGTACACCAACAACAAACAATCTCCTGGAGATTAAATAATAAAAGATATCAATGGTGTTGGGATAACTTGACACACAAAACACACAAAAAAATATTCTGGAGTAAAAATAAAAATAACATTGAACAAAGATCAGCCTTGGAAAAAATCCAAACATTAAATAAAAAAAATGCTTAAAATCCCAAAAAAAATGAAATTAAAAAAAAATCATTCTGTCAGATGTGACAACTAATAACAATATATTCAGGGAATCCCAATAAAAAACCCAAAATAAAACTTTGTGAGAAGTGTGTGTGAATATGAGCAGCAAAACTACTTAATTCTTGTCACATTATAAAGAAGAAGAGAGTGCGCTGTATTAAACCATTTTTAACATTGCAGCGTGACGAAAGTGCTGTATCCATTGCGAACGCTAAGTTTATCAGAACGAGCTGTTCCGTCTTGGAATTTCTTCTGAGCATGCGTGGCACTTTGGGCGTCGGAACAGGCCACACACGGTCGAAATTGACGCGATCGGATTTTGTTGTCGGAAAATTTTAATTCCTGCTCTCCAACTTTGTGTGTCGGAAAATTCGATGGAAAATGTCCGATGGAAGCCCACACACGGTCGGAATTTCCGACAACACGCTCCGATCGGATATTTTCCATCGGAAAATCCGACCGTGTGTACGGGGCATAACTTGTGGCTTTAGCTGAACACTGTGCAGAGGTCGCACTACACTAACTTGTAGTTTTAGCTGAACACTATGAGGAGGACGCACTACATTAACTTGTAGCTTTAGCTGAACACTGTGCAGAGGTCGCACTACACTAACTTGTAGTTTTCGCTGAACACTGTGAGGAGGACACACTACACCAACTTGTAGCTTTAGCTGAACACTGTGCAGAGGTCGCACTACACTAACTTGTAGTTTTCGCTGAACACTGTGAGGAGGACGCACTACACTAACTTGTAGCTTTAGCTGAACACTGTGCAGAGGTCGCATTACACTAACTTGTAGTTTTCGCTGAACACTGTGAGAAGGACACACTACACCAACTTGTAGCTTTAGCTGAACACTGTGAGGAGGACGCACTACCCTAACTTGTAGCTTTAGCTGAACACTGTGCAGAGGTCAAAATAAACTAACTTGTAGCTTTAGCTGAACACTGTGAGGAGGACGCACTAAACTAACTTGTAGCTTTAGCTGAACACTGTGCAGAGGTCGCACTACACTAACTTGTAGTTTTCGCTGAACACTGTGAGGAGGACGCACTACACTAACTTGTAGCTTTAGCTGAACACTGTGCAGAGGTCGCATTACACTAACTTGTAGTTTTCGCTGAACACTGTGAGAAGGACACACTACACCAACTTGTAGCTTTAGCTGAACACTGTGAGGAGGACGCACTACCCTAACTTGTAGCTTTAGCTGAACACTGTGCAGAGGTCAAAATAAACTAACTTGTAGCTTTAGCTGAACACTGTGAGGAGGACGCACTAAACTAACTTGTAGCTTTAGCTGAACACTGTGCAGAGGTCGCACTACACTAACTTGTAGTTTTAGCTGAACACTGTGAGGAGGACGCACTACACTAACTTGTACCTTTAGCTGAACACTGTGCAGAGGTTGCGCTACACTAACTTGTAGTTTTAGCTGAACACTGTGAGAAGGACGCACTACCCTAACTTGTAGCTTTAGCTGAACACTGTGCAGAGGTCACACTAAACTAACTTGCAGCTTTAGCTGAACACTGTGCAGAGGTCACACTAAACTAACTTGTAGCTTTAGCTGAACACTGTGAGGAGGACGCACTACCCTAACTTGTAGCTTTAGCTGAACACTGTGCACTACACTAACTTGTAGTTTTAGCTGAACACTGTGCAGAGGTCACACTAAACTAACTTGTAGCTTTAATTGAACACTGTGAGGAGGACGCACTACACTAACTGTAAATAGTCTAGCTGCCTGACTGTGGTACTAATAGGACCACCTGATGCGGCCACCTGATGCGGCCATTCCCAATGAGGACCCTCACCCCAGAAGAGAGGGTTTTTAATTACCGGCTGGCCAGAGCCCGAAGAGTGGTGGAGAACACATTTGGAATAGATGTTAGTTGGGAGTACTAATTTAGGATTGTGATTGATGATGCAAAAACTAAAACCATGTCCCTTTTTCATACACAGGGAAGTCTCAGCCAGGAGGTGGCCGGGCCGAGCCGGCTGGCTGATCTGCAGGTCCCTCCACCCCCACTGAAAACAGAAAGTGGCAGTAGGAGGAGTGCCCTAGAGGAGGCTACCGGAGGACTCTTTTGGAGGGCTACAGAGGTCCTGGGAGCACCACACACCGTGGAGGAGGACATTGCTGCCGTCATTGCATATAAAATGCAGAGGATGGAGGAGGGCCATAAAGTCTTGTGTGAGGCGCTCATATTGGAGGCTCTTAACAAAGGTATGAGGGGCCAAATGTTACCTCAGACACACCTTTGCGATGGTTCTCCTCCTCCTCCTGCAGGTCCTCCTCCTCCTTCTCCTCCAGGTCCTCCCAGTCCTCCTCCAGGTCCTACTCCTCCTCCTGCCACATCTCCAACAGCACAGCCACAGCCCGGAAGGAAGCGTGAAAGGAAGACCAGAAAGTGAGGACCCTGGATCCAGTCTGGTCGGCCAAAAAATGCAGCCTCTTGTGGTACCACAGCCTGGGGACACAGATGTCATCTGCTGCTATCCGGATCTCTGCGACTTCTGGACCAGACTGCCCTCCCTTACATATGGACTCCTCAGGCCACCAATTTTGATGTTCAAGAATTGATGTCTGCCGTGGGGGTCCCAGGCTTCGCTAATTTCTCATGTTGATCCAGTGTTGCCTTCCTCTTTGTTTGGTTCTGATCCCTTAATAAAGGATTTTTGTTTTGAATTATACTCTCCTATGTGTTTTACTTCAAAAATGACAGTTTGTTTGTGAGGATTCAAGTACATTTCAAATATACAATGTGAAATGAACAAGGGACACCAACAACAAACAATCTCCTGGAGATTAAATAATAAAAGATATCAATGGTGTTGGGATAACTTGACACACAAAACACACCCAAAAATATTCTGGAGTAAAAATAAAGATAACATTGAACAAAGATCAGCCTTGGAAAAAATCCAAACATTAAATAAAAAAAATGCTTAAAATCCCCAAAAAAAATGAAATTAAAAAAAAATCATTCTGTCAGATGTGACAACTAATAACAATATATTCAGGGAATCCCAATAAAAAACCCAAAATAAAACTTTGTGAGAAGTGTGTGTGAATATGAGCAGCAAAACTACTTAATTCTTGTCACATTATAAAGAAGAAGAGAGTGCGCTGTATTAAACCATTTTTAACATTGCAGCGTGACGAAAGTGCTGTATCCATTGCGAACGCTAAGTTTACCAGAACGAGCTGTTCCGTCTTGGAATTTCTTCTGAGCATGCGTGGCACTTTGTGCGTCGGAACAGGCCACACACGGTCGGATCTGACGTGATCGGATTTTGTTGTGGGAAAATTTTATCTCCTGCTCTCCAACTTTGTGTGTCGGAAAATCCGATGGAAAATGTCCGATGGAGCCCACACACGGTCGGAATTTCCGACAACACGCTCCGATCGGATATTTTCCATCGGAAAATCCGACCATGTGTACGGGGCATAACTTGTAGCTTTAGCTGAACACTGTGCAGAGGTCGCACTACACTAACTTGTAGTTTTAGCTGAACACTGAGAGGAGGATGCACTACAGTAACTTGTAGCTTTAGCTGAACACTGTGCAGAGGTCGCACTACACTAACTTGTAGTTTTTGCTGAATACTGTGAGGAGGACGCACTACACCAACTTGTAGCTTTAGCTGAACACTGTGAGGAGGACGCATTACCCTAACTTGTAGCTTTAGCTGAACACTGTGCAGAGGTCACACTAAACTAACTTGTAGCTTTAGCTGAACACTGTGAGGAGGACGCACTACACTAACTTGTAGCTTTAGCTGAACACTGTGCAGAGGTCGCACTACACTAACTTGTAGTTTTAGTTGATCACTGTGAGGAGGACGCACTACACTAACTTGTAGCTTTAGCTGAACACTGTGCAGAGGTCGCACTACACTAACTTGTAGTTTTCGCTGAACACTGTGAGGAGGACGCACTACACTAACTTGTAGCTTTAGCTGAACACTGTGCAGATGTCACACTACACTAACTTTTAGTTTTCGCTGAACACTGTGAGGAGGACACACTACACCAACTTGTAGCTTTAGCTGAACACTGTGAGGAGGACGCACTACCCTAACTTGTAGCTTTAGCTGAACACTGTGCAGAGGTCTCACTACACTAACTTGTAGTTTTAGCTGAACTCTGTGAGGAGGACGCACTACACTAACTTCTACCTTTAGCTGAACACTGTGCAGAGGTTGCACTACACTAACTTGTAGTTTTAGCTGAACACTGTGAGGAGGACGCACTACCCTAACTTGTAGCTTTAGCTGAACACTGTGCACTACACTAGGGATGAGCCGAACACCCCCCTGTTCGGTTCGCACCAGAACATGCGAACAGGAAAAAAGTTCGCTCGAACACGCGAACACCGTTAAAGTCTATGGGACACGAACATGAATAATCAAAAGTGCTAATTTTAAAGGCTTATATGCAAGTTATTGTCATAAAAAGTGTTTGGGGACCTGGGTCCTGCCCCAGGGGACATGGATCAATGCAAAAAAAAGTTTTAAAAACGGCCGTTTTTTCAGGAGCAGTGATTTTAATAATGCTTAAAGTTAAACAATAAAAGTGTAATATCCCTTTAAATTTCGTACCTGGGGGGTGTCTATAGTATGCCTGTAAAGGGGCGCATGTTTCCCGTGTTTAGAACAGTCTGACAGCAAAATGACATTTCGAAGGAAAAAACTCATTTAAAACTACCGCGGCTATTAATGAATTGCCGGTCCGACAATACACATAAAAGTTCATTGATAAAAACGGCATGGGAATTCCCCACAGGGAAACCCCGAACCAAAATTAAAAAAAAAAAAAATGACGTGGGGGGGTCCCCCTAAATTCCATACCAGGCCCTTCAGGTCTGGTATGGATATTAAGGGGAACCCCGGCCAAAATTAAAAAAAAAAAATGACGTGGGGTTCCCCCTAAATTCCATACCAGACCCTTCAGGTCTGGTATGGATTTTAAGGGGAACCCCGCGCCAAAAAAAAAAAAAAACGGCGTGGGGTTCCCCCAAAAATCCATACCAGACCCTTATCCGAGCACGCAACCTGGCAGGCCGCAGGAAAAGAGGGGGGGACGAGAGTGCGCCCCCCCTCCTGAACCGTACCAGGCCACATGCCCTCAACATTGGGAGGGTGCTTTGGGGTAGCCCCCCAAAACACCTTGTCCCCATGTTGATGAGGACAAGGGCCTCATCCCCACAACCGTGGCCGGCGGTTGTGGGGGTCTGCGGGCGGGGGGCTTATCAGAATCTGGAAGCCCCCTTTAACAAGGGGACCCCCAGATCCCGGCCCCCCCCTGTGTGAAATGGTAAGGGGGTACTTACCCCTACCATTTCACTAAAAAAGTGTCAAAATAGTTAAAAATGACAAGAGACAGTTTTTGACAATTCCTTGATTTAAATGCTTCTTCTATCTTCCTTCATCTTCTTCATCTTCTGGTTCTTCTGGCTCTTCTGGTTCTTCCTCCGGCGTTCTCGTCCAGCATCTCCTCCGCGGCGTCTTCTATCTTCTTCTCCTCGGGCCGCTCCGCACCCATGGCATGAGGGGAGGCTCCCGCTCTTCTCTTCATCTTCTTCTTCATCCTCTTCTCTTCTTCATCTTCTTCATCTTCTTCATCTTCATCTTCTCTTCTTAATTTTCTTCTGCGGGCCGCTCCGCATCCATGCATGGAGGGAGGCTCCCGCTGTGTGACGGCGTCTCCTCGTCTGACGGTTCTTAAATAACGGGGGGCGGGGCCACCCGGTGACCCCGCCCCCCTCTGACGCATGGGACATGACGGGACTTCCCTGTGGCATTCCCCGTGACGTCACAGGGAAGTCCCATCAAGTCACCGTGCATCAGAGGGGGGCGGGGTCACCGGGTGGCCCAGCCCCCCGTTATTTAAGAACCGTCAGACGAGGAGACGCCGTCACACAGCGGGAGCCTCCCTCCATGCTAGCATGGCTGCGGAGCGGCCCGGAGAAGAAATGAAGAAGGAAGAAGAGATGAAGAAGAAGAAGATGAAGAAGATGAAGAAGAGAAGAGGATGAAGAAGAAGAAGATGAAGAGAAGAGCGGGAGCCTCCCCTCATGCCATGGGTGCGGAGCGGCCCGAGGAGAAGAAGATAGAAGACGCCGCGGAGGAGATGCTGGATGAGAACGCCGGAGGAAGAACCAGAAGAGCCAGAAGAACCAGAAGATGAAGAAGATGAAGGAAGATAGAAGAAGCATTTAAATAAAGGAATTGTCAAACACTGTCTCTTGTCATTTTTAACTATTTTGACACTTTTTTAGTGAAATGGTAGGGGTAAGTACCCCCTTACCATTTCACACGGGGGGGGGCCGGGATCTGGGGGTCCCCTTGTTAAAGGGGGCTTCCAGATTCCGATAAGCTCCCCGCCCGCAGACCCCCACAACCACCGGCCACGGTTGTGGGGATGAGGCCCTTGTCCTCATCAACATGGGGACAAGGTGTTTTGGGGGGCTACCCCAAAGCACCCTCCCAATGTTGAGGGCATGTGGCCTGGTACGGTTCAGGAGGGGGGGCCGCACTCTCGTCCCCCCCTCTTTTCCTGCGGCCTGCCAGGTTGCGTGCTCGGATAAGGGTCTGGTATGGAATTTAGGGGGAACCCCACGTCATTTTTTTTTTTAAATTTTGGCCGGGGTTCCCCTTAATATCCATACCAGACCTGAAGGGCCTGGTATGGAATTTAGGAGGACCCCCCCACGTCATTTTTTTTTTTTTTAATTTTGGTTCGGGGTTTCCCTGTGGGGAATTCCCATGCCGTTTTTATCAATGAACTTTTATGTGTATTGTCGGACCGGCAATTCATTAATAGCCGCGGTAGTTTTAAATGAGTTTTTTCCTTCGAAATGTCATTTTGCTGTCAGACTGTTCTAAACACGGGAAACATGCGCCCCTTTACAGGCATACTATAGACACCCCCCAGATACGAAATTTAAAGGGATATTACACTTTTATTGTTTGACTTTAAGCATTATTAAAATCACTGCTCCTGAAAAAACGGCCGTTTTTAAAACTTTTTTTTGCATTGATCCATGTCCCCTGGGGCAGGACCCAGGTCCCCAAACACTTTTTATGACAATAACTTGCATATAAGCCTTTAAAATTAGCACTTTTGATTTCTCCCATAGACTTTTAAAGGGTGTTCCGCGGCATTCGAATTTGCCGCGAACACCCCAAATTGTTCGGTGTTCGGCGAACTTGCGAACAGCCAATGTTCGAGTCGAACATGAGTTCGACTCGAACTCGAAGCTCATCCCTACACTACACTAACTTGTAGTTTTAGCTGAACACTGTGCAGAGGTCACACTAAACTAACTTGTAGCTTTAGCTGAACACTGTGAGGAGGACGCACTACACTAACTTGTAGCTTTAGCTGAACACTGTGCAGAGGTCGCACTACACTAACTTGTAGTTTTAGTTGAACACTGTGAGGAGGACGCACTACACTAACTTGTAGCTTTAGCTGAACACTGTGCAGATGTCACACTACACTAACTTGTAGTTTTCGCTGAACACTGTGAGGAGGACACACTACACCAACTTGTAGCTTTAGCTGAACACTGTGAGGAGGACGCACTACCCTAACTTGTAGCTTTAGCTGAACACTGTGCAGAGGTCACACTAAACTAACTTGTAGCTTTAGCTGAACACTGTGAGGAGGACTCACTAAACTAACTTGTAGCTTTAGCTGAACACTGTGCAGAGGTCTCACTACACTAACTTGTAGCTTTAGCTGAACACTGTGCAGAGGTCTCACTACACTAACTTGTAGTTTTAGCTGAACTCTGTGAGGAGGACGCACTACACTAACTTGTACCTTTAGCTGAACACTGTGCAGAGGTTGCACTACACTAACTTGTAGTTTTAGCTGAACACTGTGAGGAGGACGCACTACCCTAACTTGTAGCTTTAGCTGAACACTGTGCACTACACTAACTTGTAGTTTTAGCTGAACACTGTGCAGAGGTCACACTAAACTAACTTGTAGCTTTAACTGAACACTGTGAGGAGGACGCACTACACTAACTGTAAATAGTCTAGCTGCCTGACTGTGGTACTAATAGGATCAAAAGAACACCAGCAATTTTCTTCAGGTAGCTCTAAATACTGTAACAAGACAAGCCTGCCTGTCAGTAGGAAGAAAACAGGAACGGATCTAGCTAAACTGAATACAGTGTATATATATATATATATATATATATATATATATATATATATATATATATATATATAACACCTGGGATGCATATATATACAAAATACACTGTAAGTGCAGCTAACTCACTGACTGCCCTGCCTAATCTAGCTAACTCAAATGAAATCTCTCTAAGCACGCCGGAACACACTACACAGGGCCACCGTGCAGGCGGCCTTATATAGTGTGGGGTGTGTTCTAAACCCCCTAAGCTATAATTGGCCAAAGCCACCCTGGCTTTGGCCAATTACAGCTCTCTCTACCGATGGCGCTTTGATTGGCCAAGCATGCGGGTCATAGTGCATGCTTGGCCAATCATCAGCCAGCAAATCACTGCGATGCCGCAGTGAATTATGGGCTGTGACGCGCCACATGAATTTGGCGCGAACGGCCCATATTGTTCGCAATTCGATGAACGATCGAACAGCCGATGTTCGAGTCGAACATGGGTTCGACTCAAACACGAAGCTTATCCCTAAGTAGCATGTAACCTACTCCTATGCAGCAATGTCCTGCCACCAGCGCTTCCTGCTTTGTGACCATGGGCAGGGGATCTTCTCCCTGGACCCAATGCCACAATTTGAAAACAGTGCGAATGTGTGGGAGCAGAGTCATTCATTCACAGTTAAATGTGTATAAATTAGACTACAAGTACCATCAGCCACTGAGGCTGACAGCTTGTAACTCTCAATGAACTGCGAGGGAGCTAGTGAGTGTCCTCGTAGTTCATTGACCCTCCTGTCATTCAGTGACTGCCTGCTTCTATCAGAGGTGTGGGCGGACAGTGTATTGAGAGTCTGCAGGATCCAGGCATTGCACCTGCGATCTGCTGATTGCAGGTGCAATGCTTTAGGGCTGCAGAGTAAAAAAATGATAAATCTCTTTTTTTTACCTGCATTTATTATTTCTGTACAAAAGGTAAACTTATCCTTTTAATAGAGCATTGAGGTCAGCTTGTACAACAGGTTGGAGACATCCCGCAAGGTCGTTATTCCACTGCATAACTTGATGTCATCTGTAAACACTGGCATGGTACTTTTTTTTTCTTTTTTAATTTTACATCATGAATAGTCTATTTAACCACTTGCAGCCTGCCCACCATCAAATGACGGAGGGACGGTGTGGCTCTCGTTCTGGGTGGACATCATATGATGGCACACCAGAACTACTGCCTATCAGTGCCCACCAGTGCCACCTATCAGTGCCCATCAGTGCTGCCTATCAGTGCTCATCAGTGCCACCTATCAGTGCCCATCAGTGTGGTGCCTCCTCATCAGTGCCACCTAATCAGTGCCCATAAGCGTCGTCTCATCAGTGCCCATCGGTGCCGCCTCATCACGCTCATCAGTGAATCAGAAAAATTACTTATTTACAAAATTTATGGACAGAAACTGTGACAGAAAGAAATTTCAGAATTTCTTTTTTTTTCAGAATTTCTTTTTTCTTTTTTTTGTACAAAATAAAAAACCCAGCAGCGATGCATTACCACCAAAAGAAAGCTCTGTTTGTATAAGGAAAATTATTAAAAATTAATTTATTAATTTGGGTATAGTGCTGCATGACCGCGCAATTGTCATTCAAATTGTGACAGCCTTGAAAGCTCAAAAATGGCCTGGGCAGGAAGGGGGTGAAAGTGCCCTGTATTGAAGTGGTTAACCTAGCTGGTTTACTGACAGTTCTTACCTATGGCCATGCCCCACTGACATATTTCACCCCATTGGCCCTTTTTTTTTCATTTTTATTGAAAATTTGCAATTTTCTTTTTTTTTTTTTTTCCTTGTCAAAAGAAGTTTATTGAGTATACAATGTTATAAAGATACATAAAGTAAGTTTACAAGGATCTATAAAGTAAGCTCATTGTTTTACAGTAGGGTTTATATAGGTAAATATCATGAAATTTCAAATATTAAACATTGGGTTCACGTAAACCTAAATTAAAGAAATATATCATTTCCTTAGTTACTTTTGTAGGTATTTAAATGATTTATACCTACTATACATATTGTTTACAAGTAGAGTGTATATAGGTCAAATAATTTCTGATAATGAGCTTTAATCGTAAGGTGGAGAAAAGGAAAGAGAAAGAAGAAAAAGGGTAGAAAGGTAGAGGTATTGTCCACAAGGTTGTCCCGCTTGTCAGTTTATTATTCTTTTTAGTTCTCTTTGAAGCCTAATGCCGCGTACACACGGTCGGACTTTTCATCTACAAAAGTCCGACAGCCTGTCCGACAGACTTTCGGCGGACTTTCGGCGGACTTGCGGCGGACTTGCGGCAGACTTTCTAACGAACAGACTTGCCTACACACGACCACACAAAAGTCCGACGGATTCGTACGTGATGACGTACACCGGACTAAAATAAGGAAGTTGATAGCCAGTAGCCAATAGCTGCCCTAGCGTGGGTTTTTGTCCGTAGGACTAGTATACAGACGAGCGGACTTCGGGGTCCGTCGTAGTTACGACGTAAAGATTTGAAGCATGTTTCAAATCTAAAGTACGTCGGATTTGAGTCTAAAAAAGTACGTTGAAAGTCCGGAGAAGCCCACACACGATCGGATTACCAGCCAGCTTTAGTCCGTCAGCGTCCGTTGGACTTTTGTAGATGAAAAGTCCGACCGTGTGTACGCGGCATTAGAATGGGTGTCTCTGTAAGTCATTTAATCTGTTACCATGGCAACAGGACAGAGTCATTGAAGTTTGACAGGAACTGTTGTTTTATCCAAGGATGCCAAAGTTTTTCAAATTTTGGAATTTGATTTTGATCGATGGCTACCATCTTAGCATGGGACATTGTATTATTCATTCTGTGAATTGTTTCTGCTAGTACCAATGTAGGAGATTTCCATGCCTTGGCCACTGTTTGTTTTGCAGCCGTTATTAGTTGGATCATAAGTTTGAATTGAGAGAGTGTTAACCATTCCGGTTTTAGATTAAGTAAAGTTATATATGGATCTGGTTGTATTATTTTTTTAAATATTTTAGATGCAATCACGAAGACTTCCTTCCAGAAGGTTTGGATTACTGGGCACGTCCACCATATGTGTAAATGTGTGCCTATTTCTGGTCATCCTCGAAAACAAAGAGCTGAGGTATTAGGTGAATATTTTGCCACTCTAGCGGGTACAAGGTACCAGCGAGTTAGGACTTTATAATTTGTCTCCAGTGCTAAGATGTTGGGTGAAGATGACTTAGATGTGAGCCATATGTTAGACCAGTCCGTGTCTTCTAAAGTTCGTCCCAGGTCCTCCTCCCACCTCTGAACGTAAGAGGGTCTATTAAGATTTGCTACTCCATATAATTGATTATAAAGTGATGAAATTGTACCTTTAGCAAATGGATCTTTTGTACAGATTGATTCAAAAATGGATAATTGGGATAATGGTGTATCCCCCTTTAGGAATGGTGTATAGAAGTTTTTGATTTGGAGATATCTAAATATCTCAGAGTTTTAACAACAAGGTTGGTCTTTATTGTAGAAGTCATCATATAACAAAGATTATACAGGAATCAAGCTCTTGCCTACATTCATGGAATTATCAGCTTGAGGTACATCAAAATATATTAAACACACTTTATATCCAGCTATTGCTTAAAAGTAGGATACATGGAACAGTATTTTAAACAGCACGGAAACCATAGTAATGCTCACAGGCAGCACCATCGCATATCCAACGTGGTCTTATTCTGTATCTGGGGGGGGGGGGGGGAACATTTCCCTCCCCCCCGAGGGTGGCACCCAATCAGACCCATGGCATTGATATTAGAATTGCTCCGTCCATGGCAGCCATATCTGATCAAACTTCTTTGGGCATCCCCTGCTAGTGTATGTCATCTTATAAAGGGGTAGTATAGCGTTAACAGCGGAGTCCCATTCCTCTACCTTAGGAGGAGACGGTGACGCCCATTTCTTAAGGACCTCTTTCTTGGCATAGAACAACAACAAAGAAATAAGTGTTTTCGTATATTTCGGTCTCTGGTCATCCTCATGAATACCCAAAAGAGCTAACTCAGGTAACATTGGTAGCGTTAGTTGCAAGCGGATATTAATGCTTTCAAAAATCATTTCCCAAAATTGTACAATACGGGGACAAGTCCAGAACATATGCATATGGGACAGTTCGGCGACCTATTAGGGTAGATCTGGCACAGCCTCCGAGGCGTGTAGTAGACCCGGTGCAAAAACTTAGTTTGCAGCAGTTTATCCCTGGAGGAAATCACTAGCCTAGACCCATCCTCAAAGCACTCCTCCCAAGTCTCCCTATCCAGATCCGGGATATCAGCCTGCCATTTGCCCCACAGGGCATTCATCTTGGGGGAATCACTTTTCAATAAGGCGAGATATAAGGTGGAGAGGGTCTTCTCAAGAGTCTCCTGTGCCAAAATTCCCTCAATGGGATCCGTTTGCAAGCTTACTTGAAAAGTGAATTGTGCCCTGGCTGCATGCCTTAACTGATAGTATCTAAATAGCATTCCCTTGTGAAGTCCGTTTTTCTTTGCTAGCTCCTGAAAGGATAACAGTGCCCCTGAGTGGATAATATCTTGAAGGACCTTAATCCCAAAACGGGCCCATACTTGTGGGTCTGGTATTGTCCTAAAATGAGGAAGCGAAGGATTTCCCCATAATGGAGAGAAGGGGGAGTACTGTTGAGGGCCCATAAATCTCTTCCTGGCTACTGTCCATACTTTAAGGGTCACTTTGGTGGGGCCTGGGAGTGAAGGGTATGCTGAGGGGCCTCTATATACTACATTCCCTAGCTCCTTGAGAGATCCCAATATAGCAGCTTCCAGACATGTGGCAGCGTTCGATCTAGACTGTTCAAACCACCATCTCACAGTTACTAGTACCGCAGCCCAGTAGTATATCTGTAGATTAGGCAGTGCAAGACCCCCGCAGTGAACCGGAAGCTGCAGAGTCGATCTAGCTAATCTGGGGGAGGAGCCCTTCCACAAAAATGATCCAATGCATACATCTATGTCTTTAAAGAGTGACCCAGGGAGCCACATCGGGCAGTTACGAAATACATAATTGAACCTAGGTAGATATAGCATTTTTAATATGTTAATGCACCCTAACAGATTAAGAGGTAAGTCCCTCCATTTAGAGCAATGCTCTTTTAGTCTTGTTATTATGGGTTGTATATTGAGGCGACGAAATGCCTGGAGATCCTTAGTTACCACAATCCCCAAATATTTGAACTCCTCCACCCATACTAACGGAGTTGACGGCACCCCTGCCCTAGCTTGGGGATCTATTGGGAAAAGAACCGATTTAGACCAATTGATTTTAATCCAGGAAAACCTCCCGAACTCGTCAAAGATCCCTAATGCAGCTTGCAAAGAGGTCTCAGCGTCCTGTAAGTACAGTAATGCGTCATCCGCATATAAAGAAATTTTCTCCTCCAGAGGGCCAACCCTGAGTCCCTTAACATCTTGTGAGTTCCGTATTAAAATAGCTAGTGGCTCTAGAGCCAGAGCAAATAGACTGGGGGACAGGGGGCAACCCTGCCTAGTACCCCTCTGGAGAAGAAAATAGTCCGATAGGTCATCATTGATACGGATCCTCGCCCTAGGGGATTTATATAGTAAGCCTATCCAGTGAAGAAACTTGGGGCCAAAACCAAATCGCCTCATTATCTCCTCTAGGTACCCCCATTCCACGGAGTCAAAGGCTTTCTCCGCGTCCAGAGAAGCTATGACTCTAGTGCCTGCATTGTCATGATCCGTGTCAAAATTTAGAAAAAGCCTACATATATTGATATCGGTGCCTTTCCCCGGCATGAACCCCGTCTGGTCTAGATGGATTAAGCTTTCAATCACTGTTGCCAGCCTAAGAGCCAAAAGTTTGGCCAATATCTTGGCATCCGCATTGATCAGAGAGATGGGCCTATACGAGGCGCACTCCTCAGGGTCCTTACCGGGTTTGGGCACCAACACCACTACCGCTTCGTACATGGAACCAGGTAGTGAACCAATAGTATGGTATTGTGAGAGGAGAGAGACTAGTCTGGGAGCCAACAGTTCCTGATTCTGTGAGTAGAACTCTATAGGTAGGCCATCTGGGCCTGGAGCCTTCCCCGCCTGCATACAACCCATGGCCGTCTGTATCTCTTCCAAAGTTATATCTGCCTCTAGAGTTCAGGTAGAGGGATGTTGACCAAGTAGTCAGAGAGTTCAGGGGCTGCATAAGTCACTCTAGTGGTATATAGTTCTTGGTAGAATTGAAAGAATCTATTATTAATTGTCGCAGGAGTAGTCAGTATGGTGCCGTCTATATCTTTTATCCTACCTACATGAGTCGTTGCATATTGTCCTTTTACCAACCAGGCCAAAAGCCTGCCGTTTTTGTCCCCATACTCAAATACCCTCTGGGCGCATGCCATCATAGACTTCTTCGTAAGGTCAACTCTCAACAGCGACAATTCTCTGAGGGTGTATTGCCATGATATATAGTTATCTGAGGTCGGGGCATCAACATATATTTGCTCCCGTTCCCGAGCCTGTTCCTCCAGTTGCCTCAGAGACTGCGCCGACACCCTTTTCCTATGTGCAATTTTCCTAATATACTCCCCTCTCACCCATGCCTTAAAGGCATCCCAAGTTATAAGTGGGCCAGTGGAATCCTCATTAAATAACCAGAAATTACATAATGCCTCCGGCATTTCCTCCTGGATCTCCATGTCCATAATCCAGTATTTGGACAGTCTCCACAACCTCAGACCCCCAGGTGGCGCTGCTCGGACAGCCACCAGCAGTGGAGCATGATCCGAAATGCCGCGGGAGAGGATCTCCGTGGATACCGTCTCCCGCAGCATGTCAGACGAGGCAAAAGCCACGTCAATCCGGGACAGCGTCCTGAAAGTAGTGGATAAACAGGTGAACTGAGCGTCCGAGGGGTGGAAGTGACGCCAGAGATCCGTCAGTTGAAATGAGGATGCCCACTGCGACAAACCTGAGCTAGTGGAAGAAGAGGGCCGAAGCCTATCTCTATCATTGGACATGACTAAATTGAAATCCCCCACAATGAGCACCTTACTGACATCATATTGTATTATGGTATGCATCAAAGTGTGAAGTAGGGTTATATCTGAGTGAGGGGGTAAGTATACACCTACAATTATGTACGGGGAATCCGCAATCAACGCATACATTAAGACATATCTACACCCAGGGTCCGTCTTGACCGCCATTAGCTGAAAGGGGAGGGATCTATGTATTAGAATACTCACACCCCTGGCGTAGTTTGAATAGGAGGCATGATAGTGTGCAGACACCCAGGCTCTTTTCAAGCCCATTATCTTAGTGCCTATTAAGTGGGTCTCTTGCAAAATGCAAATGTGGGGATTATGCTGTCGTATATATTTATGTACTAGTGACCTCTTTATTGCTGAATTGAGACCCCTGACATTCCATGACATCACTGTAAAATTAGCCATCATTTTTACACATCCATAACAGGAGGATATCTCTGCGCCTAGGCATGTTGGTCCCCTTCAGGGGTGCGCAACCTCCAGCCGCCATCTGCTCCTCAGCGTCCACCAACTTGTGAAGGCATGGCTGCCGCGCACCCCCAGACGACCCCCACCAAGCAGAACGGCAACAACATAGAGACCAACCATGTTCAACTGTAACCTTATCTTTAACAGATAAACCATTTGTGGGATAGCAACTGCCATCCAATTTCCCTTCCCCCCTCCCCGTGCACCCTCAAACAGTAAGAGGCACATGAGCCCAAACCAATATCAACAGTTCCAAACAGTTAGCTTTGGTAACGGGGTCGTGATCCCGATAAGAACGCTGCAGAGTTACTACTCTTGCACAGCAAACAAGGGGAGTATTTGGTCCCTGTGTCCTTCTTAATAGTGAGTTGCTGGAATTAAGGAGTGATGCTGGGTTTTACAAAACAATTCGACAGTTAAGATATCCGAGACTGAGTCTCCATAGGGCGTAGACCCCCAACATTAAAGCTTCATTGCCCGGCACAGTGTAATAGTGGGCACCTGTCAGGATAGGCTCAGGAGAAGCAGTTCATCTGGGGCAGCCTGGGCTTAAAATATAACGTGTAGTTCAGACCAAGCCTCGGTTCTGACCCATCCGGTGCCAATTGCATATTTACGCTCCCATCCATACAAAACAGGTAAAAATAAAACTAATAAAAAATAAAACTACTGACCAAGGCAAAAGGGTGTTTCAAGGCAGAAGACAGAAGCACCTAGGGAGGTAGTGTCTCGATCCAAGCTCCAGCTTCCTTAGGACTAGTGAAGATCCTCACCGTCTCTCCATCGACTACACGCAGTTTGGCTGGAAACAAGATACTGTATCGGATCCCCTTGACACGCAGAGCCGCCTTCACAGCATCGAAGGACCGACGCTGCCTCTGTGTCTCCATCGTGTAGTCGGGGAACAGCATTAGCTTCACGTTGCGGTAGGGAATATCACCTGCTGCTCGGGCCGCTCTCAGGAGTTCATCCCTGTCTTGGAAATTTAGCAGCCGCAGGATGAATGTACGGGGGGGGCTCCTTCCGGCCCCGGCCTCGGCGGTACACGGTGAGCCCTTTCCACCGTAAAGTGAGATGATAGGTGTGCCGCAGGGAGGATCGATCTCAGGAGGTCTTCTGTAAATACAGTGGGGTTGCGCCCCTCAACTCCCTCAGGGAGCCCCACGATGCGGAGGTTGTTCCTCCTGCTCCGATTCTCGGCGTCCTCCGCCCGATATTCCAAGGCCTTCACCTGCATCTGTAGTGCTCTAATGGAAGCCTCGTGTACAGCCACTGTGTCCTCCGTATCACCCACCCGCTGCTCCACCACAGTTATTCTGGAACGGATTTTATCCAGATCTTGCCGCACTAGTCCCACATCCATCTGCACCGCCTCTATCTTAGATGTAAGTGCAGTTTGGCACATGGTGATCGCAGCCATAACCTCTGGTATTCCTGGGGCCGCTGCCTCCTCATGATCAGTCTGCGACGCCATATTGGTAAGGCGCGCAGTTGCAGGCCGCTGCTCCGGAGACAGAGTCGCTACAGTCTCAGCGTTAGGGGGAAACCGAAGCTTCTTGCCCCGTTTCGGACCTCCAGCAGTTCTGGAAGGCATACAGGATCTGTCAGAGCGGTTCAGGTATAATTTAACCCCAATAAGGATAATATATCGGATTCGTCTCCAGCAGAGCTCTGAAGGCACGTCCGCTCAGTCCACCATCCCGGCCATGCCCCCAAATATCTCAGAGTTTGGTAGATCATATTTTTCTCTAAGCGATGGGAATGAAAGGAATGATTTAGATGCTATGAAGTCATTTAGTGTCTGAATGCCTGATGTTGTCCAAGCTTTAAAAGAATTTGGGTAGATCCATGCCGGATAAAAGGCCGAATTTCTGATAAAAGAAAGAAGAGGATTGTGTGGAGATTGTAACTGATATTTGGTTTTTAGTTTATCCCAGAGAGATAAGAAGTGTTTAGTTATGGGATTATGAATTTTAAAGCGGTCTTTAGGATCAAGCCATAATAAGTTTGATATTAATAGAGGGTCATTTTCTGAGGCCTCTATAAATACCCATAATGGGATTTCCTGTTTTGCATGGTATTTGGACAGACTGGCCAAATGTGCTGCTCTGTAGTAGTTAGTAAAATTAGGATATCCCAGGCCTCCTTTATTTTTGGGAAGATGTAGTGTGTGTATAGGTATACGTGGTTTAGAGGAGCCCCATATAAACGAAGTTGCTCTTTTTTGTACTATTCTCAAAAAATAGGAAGGAATTGGAATAGGGAGGACTCTGAATAGATAAAGCAATTTGGGTAGAATAGTCATTTTGATTGCATTAATCTTCCCTATCCAGGATAAAGGAAGTTGCGACCATTGTTTTATTAGGTTTGTGATCTGTCTTAATACAGGAGGATAATTGGTTGAGAATAAGTCAGAATGAGATGCTGTTAAATGAATTCCAAGATATGGGATTGATTTTTCTGCCCATGTGAATGGGAGTGCAGCCCTAGCCGGGATCAATTCCATGTTTGTGAGTGAAATATTAAGCACTAGGCATTTCTTAGGATTAATCATAAGGCCGGATAGGGCTGCAAATCCATCAAGAGCTGGTATTAAGTTAGGACCAGAGACCTGTGGTGATGATAGAAAAAGTAATATATCGTCTGCAAATATACATAATTTGTGTGTAATACCTCCTACTTCAATGCCAGTTATAGTTTGGTTTGTTCTGATGTATTGGGCCATGGGTTCGAGTATAAGGGCAAATAATAAGGGAGATAATGGGCAATCCTGTCGGATACCTCTTTCGATATTAAAGGCATCAGATTTGTATACAGCATATTTTATATAGGCTTTGGGTTTATTATATAATGCTTTGATCCATGTTAAAAAGTGGGGTCCAAAACCCCATTTTTGTAATGAATATTGCATATATTGCCAGGATACTGTGTCAAATGCCCTCTTAATATCGAGAGATAGAAAACATAAAGGGATTTTCCGTTTTTTAGCAATATGTGCCAATAACACTGCCCTGCGTACATTATCGCCTGCCTGTGTATTTGGCATGAAGCCTACTTGATCTCTATGTATTAATTTTCCTATAATGCTATTGAGGCGTTTTGCTATTATTTTTGCTAATAATTTAATATCAAGGTTTAACAGAGAGATAGGCCGATAATTCACACAGGAAGTATCATCAGAAAGGGGTTTTGGGATCATACAAACAATTGCCTTTAATGTTTCTTGCCGGAAAGAATGTCCATCTAGAAGTTTGTTAAAAGTTTCAGTGAGAATGGGAGAGAGTATTTCTGAGAATGTTTTATAGTATAAAGCCGAGTAGCCGTCTGGGCCTGGTCTTTTGTTAAGTTTTAGGTCTTTTATGGCGTTAGCAACTTCATCTATAGTTATAGGCTCATCCAAACTGCTTTTTTGATTCTGAGATAACTCAGGTAAGGTTATTTTTGAGAAGAAGGATTCAGCCTCTGTAGGATTAAATTCATTGTTTGTCTTGTATAAAGTTGTGAGATGTGAGTGAAATTTATTGACTATTTTAACTGGATTACAAGTATAAACATTTTTTGATCATTTCAAACGTATTGGTTTGAAGGATTTGTTAGTTGAATTTAATGCCCGAGCCAAATATGTACCTGGTTTGTTTGTATTCATGTACAAATTGTGTTTGGAGCGTTTGAGGGATTTATCAACTGACTCGAAATAGATCGTATTCCAATCTAGATTTTTCCAGATGAGATTTTGTACTCTGAGATGGATTATCTTGGAATGATATGTAGGCTGCATTAAAATTGAGTTCTAGTTTTTTTGCTAGGTTTTTGCATTCCCGTTTAAATAGTGCCATTTGTCTTTGTATTGTACCACGCAAGACAGGCTTATGAGCTTCCCACAGTGTTATTGGGGAGATGTCTGTTGTATTATTAATTGATATGTATTCCTTTAAAGCTTGTTCAATGGCCATCTGATGTAGTGGGTGTTTGAGCATTATGTCCGGTAAGTACCACGTTGGGTCATGCGCTTTTGGTATGGCTGAGGCTATAGTAGTGTATACTGCATTATGGTCAGACCACGGAATCGGAATTATATCTGATGCAATAATTTCTGGTATCATTCCTATTGTTAGAAAAATATGATCTATTCTGGTGAAGGTTTGATGAGGGTGCGAGAAATAAGTGAATTTCTTTTTCATTGGGTTACTTTCTCTCCAGGAATCTACCAGACTGTATTTGGAAAGAAGTTGAGAAAAAGGTAATCTAGAGGTTATTTTGGATGGTGTAAAAGGTGATTTATCTAAAAAAGGGAGGAGGACCTGGTTCGAATCCCCACACATTATCACTGTTCCTATTTTGTGTGTATTAATCACTTGTAATATATGTGAGAGGAAATGTGTAGGTTGTTTGTTAGGAGCGTAGTAGGAAATCACTGTGATTGCTGTATCCATTATATAACCCATGAGTATCAGGTATCTACCTTCTGGGTCTTTAATTTCTGATGATAAGGTGAATGGTGTGGATAGGTGAAATGCAATTAGAGTTCCCCTTTGCTTGGTACAGACAGAAGCCGTGTAAATTTGTTGATAAAAAGGAGAAATATATTTTGGAGTAGAATCTTTGGTGAAGTGTGTTTCTTGGAGGCATACTATGTGAGCCTTCTTGTTATGGAAAGTACGGAAGGCTTTGGTCCTTTTTTGAGGGACATTTATTCCCTGAACATTCAGGGAAAGTATATTCAGTGGTGCCATGGCAACAGATCAAATAGTTTTGACTTACTTTTTGTTATGCAGAGCTGACTGCGCAGATCAACCTGTGTGGACTGAAGAGATGAAAAGATAGAAAAGAAACCAGTGAATTCTGGAGTAAAGAGTAAACAAAAAACATATGAGATTAGATGATACATTGTATAAATTATTTTTTGCAAGTAATCACAATTTACCCGTGAAAGAGAATAAATATCTCTCTCAGGGGAATAAGTGCCTTCGTCACACTCCCACATAATATGGTTGGGAGAATGAGGAGGGCTAATGGGGGTACACGGATCTTCCGCTTACAGGAGAGAAGTGCTATGTCAAAAGACATCAAAATGATGTTTCATTAATTGGAGTGCAAAATATAGTTTTTGTTGAAATTATTTATTCCAGGGTGGTTGTATATGGTTAGTCTTGCCCTAGGCTAAATAATTCAGTTAGAAAGGTACTGTTAATAACTTTGGTATTGATGAAGATAGTTTGAATTATTTTGGGATTTTAACCCTTTTAGAGTAAACAATTACATATTTTATTCATATGTAACTGTTTAGATATGTTAACTCATAAAATTGAGGTTGTATTGCTTCAGATTAGAATAAACAAAAACATAATTCTAGGAACTAGTTAGGTAATAATATATTTGTTTTAAGAAAAAAAAAGAAAAAGCTTCCATTACTTCTGGATTATTGAACATATTTGTCCTAAAAAGTAATAAATCTATTGTTATTACCTGATAATATATAACTGAACAAGAATTTCCTTATTTCACTTATATATTCTAAGGCTATATGAATCAGAAGCAATAAGAAATATAACTGGAATGTAACATGATCCCACACAGTGTGTGACTATCAGAATGCAGTTACCTTCAGTTATAAATACAGGTTTTTTTATAGAGAACCATCTCTTAGTATAATAAATGAAGAGATATCAGGAATTAGGATGTCAGTCCATTGAATCTTCTTGGTCCATGGATGATGTGGCATAACGGCCTCTTTTGTGAGAATGATGATTCCCATTTTGTTCTGGAATTTTCTGGGTGCTGCCTGAAGGTGAAGATGATGCCATTCTTCTGCGTGTGGGAGAGTTGCTGCTTGTGGGTTCTGTCAGATTTAATTTTAAAAGGGTTTGTTGTAGTTCATCTGCTGATCTGCTTCTGTAAATTGTACCTTGGTGGTTAAATCTGACTAAAAAGGGGAAGCCCCATTGATACATAATGTTGTGGCGTTGCAGTTCCATTAGTTGGGGTTTCATGGATCGTCTTTTAGTAATAGTAAGTTGGGATAGGTCAGCAAAAATTTGATAATTGTGTCCTTGAAAATTAAGTTCCTTTTTTTCTCTTGCAGCAATTAGTATTTGTTCTTTCGTTCTGTAATAATGAAATTTTGTGATTATATCACGTGGGGGTCCATCTTTCTTTTTGGCTGTGAGGGCTCTGTGTAGTCTGTCCAGTTCTAAACGTTCAATAGGGATTTCTGGCTTTAGTTCTTGTAATAGAGCAGTAATAGTAGATTGCAGGTCTGTCACAGTTTCAGGTATTCCCCTTATGCGCAAGTTTGAACGTCTGGCTTTATTTTCGTAATCTTCGAGCTTAGTTTGAAGTATGTTCCAATTCTGTTATATTTTCTTGGGTTGTAATTTCTATTTCATCCATTTTTATTTCTAAGGCTGCGGTGCGGTTTCCCAGCTCTCTTATTTCTTTGGTTAGGCTTTTTGTTATTTGGTCTGAGGTTTGTTTTAAAACCTTATGAAGCATCTTTTCAAATTGTAATAATATTTTTGGGGATGCTGAGGAGGCTTGTGGAGAAGTTTGTGAGAGGATTTGTTCTGTATCTGACTCAAATGGAGAGTCTTGCTGTGACATTTTCTGTCTGTGAGAGCGCCCTGATGCTGTATCTTGTGAGGTGACTGGAGCTGCTTTAGTTGCAGTGAGTGCCTGTGAGCTCTTTGTGAGGTGATTTTTATTTCTGCCATGGTTTCTTCCCAGTACCATATTTCCTGCCCAAACTTTCACAGTTTGTTCCCAGGGGCAAAAAGGTTCAAATGGATACCTTTTGAGCCTGCAGGCTCCGCTTTGTCCTTCTCTTCTCTCCTCAGCGGTGTGGAGCTCTAACAATGCATGTCTGCTCCGCTAGGCTCCGCCGAAAATTTGCAATTTTCAAGCCTCAAACAGAAAAGGGTAGATTTACAAACCTTGTATCTAACCCACTGCCAATGTTCCTTTTACATTGATATTATGTCTTTGTACCTAATATTATGCAGTATTAACCACATTGACATATATGTAAATAGGTAACTATTTCCTAGTTATTCATTTATAGTGGAAGCATGTATGAGTAATTTGCATTTAACTGATAATTTAATCAATTAATATGTATAGAAGATCTACTATGAAATTTAGAAAAAGAAAAGGAAATAACAAATAAAGAAAATAGGAATAAAATAAAATAAAGAAAAATCCTTTATATTAGTAATTATATAAAGTAATAGTAACAGTTCATTGATAGTATTGTGTGTGGTTCACTATGTTGGAGGTCCTTAGAATTTCCACAGACACTTGGTGGAGAAAAAAAGGTTGATACTAGGAATCACTTGGTTAAATTCTTAGTCTGCCTAGAGAATTATTCATATTTGCTTATGCCATTCAGTATAAAGAAATTGTGCCATCAATTGGGATATTTCTGAGCTTGATAATGAGTGTTTAATAAATCTTTGCCATCGGTTAAAGAAATGTTTTGTAGAGTAAGGAGCTTGTGTTATTGTGTCCAGTTTTTTGATAAACAGCAAGGATTTCAGTTCCTTTTTCACTGTAGATAATTTGGGAGCAATAGGTAATGTCCAGGATTTTAATATGGTTCTGCGAGCCGTCAACAAACATAGTGAAGACCATGATGGTATTGTAATTGGTGGTTGGGGTGTTGATGAGGAGGAAGGGCCAAAACATCCAAAAAGGCAGATTATAGAATCCATGTCTATTTGTATCCTCAATATAGTATGTATGTAGTTTAGAATTTGGTCCCAGAAGGTAGATATTTTGGCACAGCTCCACATTCTATGATTTAGAGTGAGTCGTATGGTGCCACACCAAGAACAGGTTGAGGTTTAGGGATCCGATTTATCAATCAAGATGGGCATGAAAGCTTGTTGCAGTAGCTTGAATTGTGTTTCCCTCCAATTGTTGCTAGTTATTAAACTGCAAATTTTTTATATCCTCCAAGAAGTTTATCATCTAATGCCTCATCTGGAAATTCCTTAGCCCATCCTATTAATAGCGAGTGTCTCTGTGATGCAGTTAATTGATAGTTTGGTCTCCATTTGATAATGGAGAATAAAGGTCAGATATTGAGTATATTTGATGCTGTATTGTATGGTCTATTAGAGATTGCTGAAAAGTGTCTTTTTTTGGACTATAACAAGACTTGATATTTTTAGTTAGTTGGTTGTAATAGTATCTATGATCTTCTGGTAATTGAAATTCTGCAGATAACTCTCTAAGAGATTTTAGTTTTGATGGTTCTTCATGGTAAATGGATCACTGTTTGTTTTACCCTTTGCTCTCCATACGTTGGAAACTTCGGTATTGGGTGCACTGACCATTTTCCAGTTTCCATGCAAAGGAAGATATTTAAAGATCATCCATAGCAATTTTAGAGATCTCCTAATTGTACACCATGCAACAAAGGTGTCCTGTAAAAGTAGATTGTTTTGTAGCTTATCAGGTAGAGTTTTAGGGTTGCAATACAGTATGGCTGTTCGTTTTACTATTCACAATTAGAGACACTATTGCTGCCTCTAGTGTCTTATTTAAGTATTTAGAATTTTCTAATATTCAAACCAATCCTCTAAAGACATGCTAGATTATAATTCCTAATGTTAGGAAGACCTAATCCTCTTTCACTATTTGGGAGGTATAGCTTAGAAATAAAGCTGCATGTTTTTGTTTTTTTTGATCGTCATAAAAATGTTAAGCCATTAGTTATTGTTTTGATGTCTGTATGTTTGGATGGGTTGGTCTGCATTGGATATAAAAGTTTAGCGAAGGAGACCATTTTAAAAACAGAATTGCACAAGTAGACTCCAAATGGACTTTTTAGGCACCACAACACACATAGTCAACTAAAAATAGGTATTTTATTTATACAGAAAAATAAAATGACAAATAAAGTAAAGTTAAAATTTCCTAGCACCATATGCTAGTAAAACTTCCACATATACATCACCATAACCATTCATAGGCCAAGCTGTATTTTGGCATGAGATTTGTACAAATGCAGTCATCAATATTTAGGTAGGCCCGATGTAGGTTGATGTAGAGCAGTGGTTCTCAACCTGGGGGTCGGGACCACCCTGTGGGTCGAATGATGATTTGCCAGTGGTCATTGAATCCTGGGCTGTTCCTGAAGCCCGCACCGCTCTCCCAGCCTTTTCCTGGAGCCCGTGGCTGCCCACTCATCCCCTTTGCAGCCGCCCATTCAGTTCACAAGATGGCTGGGGGGCAGAGACTAGAGGTCAACTGACTGGTGAGGAATGGGAAGTGGGAGGGGCTGGAGGAGACCCTATCTCCTGATTTCGGCATAGGTGTCACTGCTACGAGACACCACAGGGCTGGAGTCACAGTGAAGCTGGAAACACAATGAGTAACACTACCTGTGACTAGAGTTGCCATTAGAAGTCCCGACTACAGTTCTTAGATCAGCAGATGACCTTGATCAAGAGCACCTAAGTTGGCTGATCAGAACTCCCCCCAGCATTGCAATTCATCCCACCCCCCACCAGCACTGCCACTCATCCCACCCCCCACCAGCGCTGCCACTCATCCCAACTACCCACCAGCAATGCCACTCATCCCATCCCCCCCCACCCCCCCACCAAGGAGTAAGAGAAAGAAAAAAAATAGAGAATACATGGAAGGGAGAGGAAAAGAGGGGGAGGAACAAAGAAAAAGGGAGATAAAGAATAAGAGAAAGAACAAGAGGGATGGCTAGAGAGAGGGATTGGGGAAAAAAACAAGAAATTAGGACAGAGACAGACAAAAGGGAAAGATAGGAGAACAAAGAGAGAGTGGTACATCCAAAAATGTACCATAAGGGGTTTTAATATTGTAGGATTGGAAGGGACTCAGAGAGCGCTAAATGTCCATGGGTTAGGGGCGCAAATTACTTGTCTTGCCTTGGGTGCTGAAAACCCATGAAAATTTACAAAATTTTTACTGTTAGGGGTCCCCACAACTTGGGAAATTTTATCAAGGGGTCACGGCACTAGAGTGGTTGAGAATCACTGATGTAGAGGGTAGAAAAGCTTGGAGCTCTACATGTTTCGCGCTGACGCTCTTCTTCAGGAGAAAGTAAGTATTCTATGTAGAGTAAAAGATAATAGATAATAAAAAAATGTACAGGTAACTACTTATAACAAAAAGGAGTGACTCAAGATATCATCAGTATGTATAGGTCTGACCAGTGTAACACCGCAGGACAGTGGGGTGGGGGCACAACATGGGTGTGGAGATAAATACAAACATCCACCACCACAGCAAGCGAGGACAGGCTAAAGGATAGAGAAGCAATAGGTTGAGATACAAGGTAGTTAGACGGTAGATATACCAACAGGTGGCCAATCGGCAGCCCAAAAGTGAACAACACAGGAATCTAATAAAGGCTTACTTAGTTGATAATCAACTACCAAAAGTTGTCCTGGTATTGTAAAATGTGGGTTAGAAGGTGTACTGTACAGGTAAAAATTTAATGGTAAAGGGGTCTGTACATTAGGATAAAAAAGCTATTGTGGTGCCTAAAAAGTCCAATTGGAGTCTATTTGTTCAATTTTGTCTATAATTAAGGATGTGGCACCCTCTTACTATATCAGCATCCAGAGCACCACCCTGTGGGGATGTCTTCTTATAATTTTAAAAACAGGACACCTCCCAAAAAGTGAGATTGGAAGATTCATCCATGCTTCCAATTCTAAAACAATTTTAGAAATAAGCAATGGGTAATTAAAAAATATAGTTGTCACAGAACGTCCCACACTCCGCTTGAGTGCTTCCGTCAGTATACCACTTCCTCTCAGTCTGAATCTAGATATCAGATATTCCAACCACTCATATGCACAAAACAAGGCGAGACTTGTTTCACTGCTAACATGGACTATATTTATTTAGAATCAAAATTACAAGACTTTATATGCCGTTGGAACCTCCTCTAACAATACAACTGTAACCTAATTAACATGAGCTAGTTTACTAAATCATTTACCCAGACCAGATGACTCAGAGACATGACCTGTAGGACACAGACTTGTGGGCACTGAGCTTCACACAGTAGTATAAACACAATAGCAGGAGCTAATTACAATTAACAATACAAACAACAATCTCCCCCCTTCTCAGCCTAGTCATCAACAACTATAGTAGGAGTAGACTGTTCGTCTCCTAGCCAGTCCTGGAGGCTAATGTGATCAGCTCACTCAATTAACAGGTTGAGTTTAGAATCAAACAAACCAATAATAGTCACTACATACATCCTGGGAGATATTGTGAACAAATATCACTGTCCCATTTTAAGTAGTCCAAGATATATTTTCTCACTCACACTGTGTCAGGATAGCACAGGGTGACTTAGACATAAGAGGTGTATGGGAAGCTGAAACAAGGGCATCCCCTACTTTCCAAGGGATTCTGAGTTCCACGGGCCCTCCCGTCACAATAGTGGTGAAGGCTCTCTTATTTTTATTCCTAGATATGTGATATATTGAGTAGCTATTTGAATGGGGAAGCAGAGGCCCATACTTTTGATTTTGATGTATTTAATGGCAAAATGTCACTTTTAGAAAAAAAAAAAATAACCCTTTGCAGCCCTTAAAGGTAATCAAAAAATCTTGTAGTATTGGCATATCCCTTTTTGGATCCAAGGTGAATTAAATTAAAATGTTGTCTGTGAATAAAGCTGTTTTAAGTGTTAAATCACCTATTTTGATGCCTTACAAGATAGGGCTTAATCACTAAGTTAAACAGTAATGGTGACAAAGGGCAGCCTTGGTGAGTTCCCTTAGATAATGGGATAGTATTTGACATAAATCCTGAAGTAATTATTCGAGCTGTGGGGGAGGATACATACTGTTAATAAAATTTAATATGGAGCCCATAATCCCATCTTACTCATCACCATAAAGAGCCATTTTAGATTGGCGTTATCAAACGCTTTTTTAGCATCTAATGTAATAAAAGCTGTATCTTTATCTGGAAGGGATTTGGCATATTCAAGAGCTAGTATTACTTTCCGAATGTTCAGCATTGCTAAGTTACCTTTTACAAATCCTGCTTGTGCGTGATTGATTATAGTAGATATTATTTCTGCTAGACGGGAAGCCACTATTTTTGAAAGTATTTTAATGTTTACGTTTATAAGCGAAATGGGCCTATAAGTGCTTGCCAAAGTAGGGTCTTTATCCTTTTTTGCTATTAATTTTATATATGCCTGAAGTAGACATGGGCCGAATGACCCCTGGTTAGGTTAGAACTATCAAACACTTTCTGAACCGAATAACGAACCCCACTGAAGTCTAGGAGACCCGAACTGGAAAAATCAAAAGTGCCTATTTTGAAGGCTTATACTTGTACTGCCCTGGGGGACGTGTATCAATAAAAAAAAAGTTTTTTAAAAAAGTCATTTTTTATTTAGCAGTGATTTACTGGTGCTCAAAGTGAAACTATAAAAATTCTCAGAACAAGATTAAAGATTCTTGGGATAAATTATGGTATCTTTTTCACAGACTTTGGACAGAAGTAACAGGTGCAGAAAAATTGGGCTTTGGGTGTTGGTGGTGCCTTTACACCATAACCCTATAGAGGTACTCTTGATGAAAGCAAGAATTGGCCTTGCTGTCAAAAATTTAAATGATATGCCCCAGCCAAACAATGGTGGGAAAAATGGTCTTTGGGTGTTGGTGGTGCCTTCACATCGTAACCCTATAGAGCAGTGGTTCTCAATTCCTGTCCACAGGACCCACTAATAGGCCAGATTTTAAGTATTACCTTGGGAAGATGCAGACTAGAATACTGCAATCACTGAGCAGCAAATGATATCACCTGTGATGTGTTTCAGTTATCCTGAAAATCAGGCCTGTTAGTAGGTCTTGAGGACAGGAGTTGAGAACCACTGCTATAGAGGTACTCTTGAAGAAAGCAAGAATTGGCCTTGCTATCAAAAATTTAAATTATATGCACCTGTCAAACAGGTGTGGAAAAATTGGTCCTTGGGTGTTGTGCCCATGAAACTAAAATATTTCTTCCTGTTGAAATCAACACCCACAAAGGTAGGCAGCCTAGACAGTCTTTCAGAGATTCAAGATCCAGAATGCATTTAAAGCGGAACCCACCCACCCAAAAATGGAACTTCCGCTGTCCGTATTCCTCCCCCCTCCAGTGTCACATTTGGCACCTTTCAGGGGGGAGGGGGGAGCAGATACCCATGTAATACAGGTATTTGCTTCACTTCCGGCGAAAGATCACCACAGTATCCGCGGTGATCTATGCTATGTCCGGCCCCTCCTCTGCCCCCCACTGTCTTCTGGGAGATACAGGTCCCAGAAGACAGCACTGACCACTCAGAATGCGCAGAGCGATTTGCGCATGCGCAGTAGGGAACCAGGCTTCACTTCCTGATTCCCTTACTAGCAATGCCAGCGCCTACACCTGGAGACAAGGGAATGGATTGGCTTTGGGTGAGGACACCGCAGGCAACCTGGACAGGAAAGTGTCCTTTTTTTTAAAAGTCAGCAGCTGCAGTATTTGGAGCTGCTGACTTTTATTTATTTTTTAAGCGGAATCAGCAACATCGGCATCATGGGCTGCTGCGGCAAATCCAGGACTGATTCATTTTGATAAATGTCAGCCAGTCCACAGAGTCTGTGGACAGACGCGCTCTCTTATCTGTCACAAAACATCCATCAGCACTGAATGCATGTTCAGAAAGCACGCTGGATGCAAGGCAGCCCAGTAGCTCAATTTTATACAGGGCAAGTTCTAGCCAGTGGTCTATTCTCATGACTAGGGATAAGCTTCGTATTCGAATCGAACGCATGTTCGACACGAACATTGTCTGTTCGGTCACTTGCCGAATTACGAACGTTATAGGTGGTTTGTGCCAAATTTGAGTGGCGTGTCACAGCCCATAAATCACTGTGGCATCGCAGTGCATTGCATGCTGATGATTGACCAGGCATGCACTATGACCCGCATGCTAGGCCAATCACAGCGCCGTGTGTACAGAGAGCCGTAATTGGCCAAAGCCAGGGAGGCTTTGGCCAATTATGGCTCAGGGGGTTAAGTACATGCCCCACACTATATAAGGTTGCCTGCAAGGCGGCCTTGTGTAGTGTGTTGCGGCGGAGAGAGATAGACAGAGAGACAGTGTCATTTGATTTAAGTTAGAGTAGGCAGGTCAAGTCAGTTAGCTGCACTTACAGTGTATTGTGTATATATATACACCCCAGGTGTTGTATATATATATATATATATATATATATATATATATATACACTGTATTCAGTTTAGCTGCACAGTTGCACCTACAGTATAGCTACCTGAAGCCAGGTGTTTGTGTGCTTCTTCTGATCCTATTAATAGCACAGGCAGGTGCTTGAAGTATTTCCAGTTAGTGTACTGTGTACCCTGCACAGTTGCACCTATAGTATAGCTAACTGAAGACAGGTGCTTGTGTGCATGCTCAGAATAAATTAAGAGATGAAAGCTATTGGCTACTGCCCCATTTATAGTCCCAACGTACGTGTTTTACGTCACCGCGTTCAGAACGATCGGATTTTCCAACAACTTTGTGCGACCGTGTGTATGCAAGACAAGTTTGAGCCAACATACGTCGGAAAAAATCCATGGATTTTGTTGTTGGAATGTCCGACCAATGTCTGACTGTGTATACAGGGCATTAGTGTACTGTGTAACCCTTCTTCTGATCCTATTAATAGATCCTATTAAGACAGGTGTTTGTGTGCTTCTTCTGATCCTATTAATAGCACAGGCAGGCGCTTGAAGTATTTCCAGTTAGTGTACTGTGTACCCTGCACAGTTGCACCTTCAGTATAGCTACCTGAAGACAGGTGATTGTGTGCTTCTTCTGATCCTATTAATAGCACAGGCAGGCTCTTGAAGTATTTACAGTTAGTGTACTGTGTACCCTGCACAGTTGCACCTACAGCATAGCTACCTGAAGCCAGGTGCTTGTGTGCTTCTTCTGATCCTATTAATAGCGCAGGCAGGCTCTTGAAGTATTTCCAGTTAGTCTACTGTGTACCCTGCACAGTTGCACCTACAGTATAGCTACCTAAAGCCAGGTGCTTGTGTGCTTATTCTGATACCATTAATAGCACAGGCAGGGTCTTGAAGTATTTACAGTTATGCCCTGTACACACGATAGGATTTTCCGATGGAAAATGTGTGATAATACCTTTTCGGAAATTCTGACCGTGTGTAGGCTCCATCACACATTTTTCAAAGAAATTTAACGACACACAAAGTTTGAGAGCTTGCTATAAAATTTTTTGTTGTCGGGAATTCCGATCGTGTGTACACGAATCCGACGCACAAAGTGCCACGCATGCTCATAATAAATTAAGAGACAAAAGCTATTGGCTACTGCCCCATTTATAGTCCCAACGTACGTGTTTTACATCACCACATTCAGAACGATTGGATTTTCCAACAACTTTGTGCGACCGTGTGTATGCAAGACAAGTTTGAGCCAACATACGTGGGAAAAAATCCATGGATTTTGTTGTCGGAATGTCTAACCAATGTCCGACCATGTGTACAGGGCATCAGTGTACTGTGTAACCCTGCACAGTTGCACCTACAGTATAGCTACCTGGAGACAGGTGCTTGTGTGCTTCTTCTGATCCTATTAATAGCACAGGCAGGCTCTTGAAGTATTTACAGTTAGTGTACTGTGTAGTGTACTGTGTAACCTGCACAGTTGCACCTAAAGTATAACTACCTGAAGCCAGGTGCTTGTGTGCTTCTTCTGTTCCTACTAATAGCACAGGCAAGCGCTTGAAGTATTTACAGTTAGTGCACTGTGTAACCCTGCACCGTTGCACCTACAGTATAGCTACCTGAAGCCAAGTGCTTATGTGCTTCTTCTGATCCTATTAATAGCACAGGCAGGCTCTTGAAGTATTTCCAGTTAGTGTACTGTGTAACCAGCACAGTTGTACCTACAGTATAGCTACCTGAAGACAGGTGCTTGTGTGCTTCTTCTGATCCTATTAATAGCACAGGCAGGCTCTTGAAGTATTTCCAGTTAGTGTACTGTGTACCCTGCACAGTTGCACCTACAGTATAGCTACCTGAAGCCAGGTGCTTGTGTGCTTCTTCTGATCCTATTAATAGCACAGGTAGACTCTTAAAGTATTTACAGTTAGTGTACTGTGTACCCTGTACAGTTGCACCTACAGTATAGCTACCTGTAGACAGGTGCTTGTGTGCTTCTTCTGACCCTTTTAATAGCACAGGCAGGCTCTTGAAGTATTTTCAGTTAGTGTACTGTGTAGTGTACTGTGTACCCTGCACAGTTGCACCTACAATATAGCTACCTGAAACCAGGTGCTTGTGAGCTTCTTCTGATCCTATTAATAGCACAGGCAAGCTCTTGAAGTATTTCCAGTTAGTGTACTGTGTACCCTGCACAGTTGCACCTACAGTATAGCTACCTGAAGCCAGGTGCTTGTGTGCTTCTTCTGAACCTATTAATAGCACAGGCAGGCTCTTGAAGTAATTAGAGTTAGTGTACTGTGTACCCTACACAGTTGAACATACAGTATAGCTACCTGAAGACAGGTGTTTGTGTGCTTCTTCTGATCCTATTAATAGCACAGGCAGGCGCTTGAAGTGTTTCCAGTTAGTGTACTATGTACCCTGCACAGTTGCACCTACAGTATAGCTACCTGAAGACAGGTGCTTGTGTGCTTCTTCTGATCCTATTAATAGCACAGGCAGGCTCTTGAAGTATTTCCAGTTAGTGTACTGTGTACCCTGCACAGTTGCACCTACAGTATAGCTAACTGAAGACAGGTGCTTGTGTGCTTCTTCTGATCCTATTAATAGCACAGGTAGAGTCTTGAAGTATTTACAGTTAGTGTACTGTGTACCCTGCACAGTTGCACCTACAGTATAGCTACCTGGAGACAGGTGCTTGTGTGTTTCTTCTGATCCTATTAATAGCACAGGCAGGCTCTTGAAGTATTTATAGTTAGTGTACTGTGTAGTGTACTGTGTACCCTGCACAGTTGCACCTACAGTATAGCTACCTGAAACAAGGTGCTTGTGAGCTTCTTCTGATCCTATTAATAGCGCAGGCAGGCTCTTGAAGTATTTCCAGTTAGTCTACTGTGTACCCTGCACAGTTGCACCTACAGTATAGCTACCTAAAGCCAGGTGCTTGTGTGCTTATTCTGATACCATTAATAGCACAGGCAGGGTCTTGAAGTATTTACAGTTATGCCCTGTACACACGATAGGATTTTCCGATGGAAAATGTGTGATAATACCTTTTCGGAAATTCTGACCGTGTGTAGGCTCCATCACACATTTTTCATAGAAATTTAACGACACACAAAGTTTGAGAGTTTGCTATAAAATTTTTTGTTGTCGGGAATTCCGATCGTGTGTACACAAATCTGACGCACAAAGTGCCACGCATGCTCATAATAAATTAAGAGACAAAAGCTATTGGCTACTGCCCCATTTATAGTCCCAACGTACGTGTTTTACATCACCACATTCAGAACGATTGGATTTTCCAACAACTTTGTGCGACCGTGTGTATGCAAGACAAGTTTGAGCCAACATACGTGGGAAAAAATACATGGATTTTGTTGTCGGAATGTCTGACCAATGTCCGATCATGTGTACAGGGCATCAGTGTACTGTGTAACCCTGCACAGTTGCACCTACAGTATAGCTACCTGGAGACAGGTGCTTGTGTGCTTCTTCTGATCCAATTAATAGCACAGGCAGGCTCTTGAAGTATTTACAGTTAGTGTACTGTGTAGTGTACTGTGTAACCTGCACAGTTGCACCTAAAGTATAACTACCTGAAACCAGGTGCTTGTGAGCTTCTTCTGATCCTATTAATAGCACAGGCAAGCTCTTGAAGTATTTCCAGTTAGTGTACTGTGTAACCCTGCACCGTTGCACCTACAGTATAGCTACCTGAAGCCAAGTGCTTGTGTGCTTCTTCTGATCATATTAATAGCACAGGCAGGCTCTTGAAGTATTTCCAGTTAGCGTACTGTGTAACCAGCACAGTTATACCTACAGTATAGCTACCTGAAGACAGGTGCTTGTGTGCTTCTTCTGATCCTATTAATAGCACAGGCAGGCTCTTGAAGTATTTGCAGTTAGTGTACTGTGTACCCTGCACAGTTGCACCTACAGTACAGCTACCTGAAGCTAGGTACTTGTGTGCTTCTTCTGATCCTTTTAATAGCACAGGCAGGCTCTTGGAGTATTTCCAGTTATTGTACTGTGTACCCTGCACAGTTGCACCTACAGTATAGCTACCCGAACACAGGTGCTTGTGTGCTTCTTATGATCCTATTAATAGCACAGGCAGGCTCTTGAAGTAATTAGAGTTAGTGTACTGTGTACCCTAAACAGTTGAACATACAGTATAGCTACCTGAAGACAGGTGTTTGTTTGCTTCTTCTGATCCTATTAATAGCACAGGCAGGTGCTTGAAGTATTTCCAGTTAGTGTACTATTTACCCTGCACAGTTGCACCTACAGTATAGCTACCTGAAGACAGGTGCTTGTGTGCTTCTTCTGATCCTATTAATAGCACAGGCAGGCTCTTGAAGTATTTCCAGTTAGTGTACTGTGTACCCTGCACAGTTGCACCTACAGTATAGCTACCTGAAGCCAGGTGCTTGTGTGCTTCTTCTGATCCTATTAATAGCACAGGTAGACTCTTGAAGTATTTACAGTTAGTGTACTGTGTATCCTGCACAGTTGCACCTACAGTATAGCTACCTGGAGACAGGTGCTTGTGTGCTTCTTCTGATCCTATTAATAGCACAGGCAGGCTCTTGAAGTATTTACAGTTAGTGTACTGTGTAGTGTACTGTGTACCCTGCACAGTTGCACCTACAGTATAGCTACCTGAAACCAGGTGCTTGTGAGCTTCTTCTGATCCTATTAATAGCACAGACAAGCTCTTGAAGTATTTCCAGTTAGTGTACTGTGTAACCCTGCACCGTTGCACCTACAGTATAGCTACCTGAAGCCAAGTGCTTGTGTGCTTCTTCTGATCATATTAATAGCACAGGCAAGCTCTTGAAGTATTTCCAGTTAGTGTACTGTGTAACACTGCACAGTTTCACCTACAGTATAGCTACCTGAAGCCAAGTGCTTGTGTGCTTCTTCTGATCCTATTAATAGCACAGGCAGGCTCTTGAAGTATTTCCAGTTAGTGTACTGTGTAACCAGCACAGTTGTACCTACAGTATAGCTACCTGAAGACAGGTGCTTGTGTGCTTCTTCTGATCCTATTAATAGCACAGGCAGGCTCTTGAAGTATTTAGAGTTAGTGTACTATGTACCCTACACAGTTGAACATACAGTATAGCTACCTGAAGACAGGTGTTTGTGTGCTTCTTCTGATCCTATTAATAGCACAGGCAGGCGCTTGAAGTATTTCCAGTTAGTGTACTATGTACCCTGCACAGTTGCACCTACAGTATAGCTACCTGAAGACAGGTGCTTGTGTGCTTCTTCTGATCCTATTAATAGCACAGGCAGGCTCTTGAAGTAGTTAGTGTACTGTGTACCCTGCACAGTTGCACCTATAGTATAGCTACCTGAAGCCAGGTGCTTGTGTGCTTCTTCTGATCCTATTAATAGCACAGGTAGACTCTTGAAGTATTTACAGTTAGTGTACTGTGTACCCTGCACAGTTGCAGCTACAGTATAGCTACCTGGAGACAGGTGCTTGTGTGTTTCTTCTGATCCTATTAATAGCACAGGCAGGCTCCTGAAGTATTTACAGTTAGTGTACTGTGTAGTGTACTGTGTACCCTGCACAGTTGCACCTACAGTATAGCTACCTGAAACCAGGTGCTTGTGAGCTTCTTCTGATCCTATTAATAGCACAGGAAAGCTCTTGAAGTATTTCCAGTTAGTGTACTGTGTAACCCTGCACCGTTGCACCTACAGTATAGCTACCTGAAGCCAAGTGCTTGTGTGCTTCTTCTGATCGTATTAATAGCACAGACAGGCTCTTGAAGTATTTCCAGTTAGCGTACTGTGTAACCAGCACAGTTATACCTACAGTATAGCTACCTGAAGCCAGGTGCTTGTTTGCTTCTTCTGATCCTATTAATAGCGCAGGCAGGCTCTTGAAATATTTCCAGTTAGTGTACTGTGCACCCTGCACAGTTGCACCTACAGTATAGCTATCTAAAGCCAGGTGCTTGTGTGCTTATTCTGATACTATTAATAGCACAGGCAGGGTCTTGAAGTATTTACAGTTATGCCCTGTACACACAATAGGATTTTCCGATGGAAAATGTGTGATAATACCTTTTCGGAAATTCTGACCGTGTGTAGGCTCCATCACACATTTTTCATAGAAATTTAACGACACACAAAGTTTGAGAGTTTGCTATAAAATTTTTTGTTGTCGGGAATTTCGATCGTGTGTACACAAATCCGACGCACAAAGTGCCACGCATGCTCATAATTAAATTAAGAGACAAAAGCTATTGGCTACTGCCCCATTTATAGTCCCAACGTACATGTTTTACATCACCACATTCAGAACGATTGGATTTTCCAACAACTTTGTGCGACCGTGTGTATGCAAGACAAGTTTGAGCCAACATACGTGGGAAAAAATCCATGGATTTTGTTGTCGGAATGTCTGACCAATGTCCGACCATGTGTACAGGGCATCAGTGTACTGTGTAACCCTGCACAGTTGCACCTACAGTATAGCTACCTGGAGACAAGTGCTTGTGTGCTTGTTCTGATCCTATTAATAGCACAGGCAGGCTCTTGAAGTATTTACAGTTAGTGTACTGTGTAGTGTACTGTGTAACTTGCACAGTTGCACCTAAAGTATAACTACCTGAAGCCAGGTGCTTGTGTGCTTCTTCTGTTCCTACTAATAGCACAGGCAGGCTCTTGAAGTATTTCCAGTTAGTGTACTGTGTAACACTGCACAGTTTCACCTACAGTATAGCTACCTGAAGCCAAGTGCTTGTGTGGTTCTTCTGATCCTATTAATAGCACAGGCAGGCTCTTGAAGTATTTCCAGTTAGTGTACTGTGTACCCTGCACAGATGCACCTACAGTACAGCTACCTGAAGCTAGGTACTTGTGTGCTTCTTCTGATCCTATTAATAGCACAGGCAGGCTCTTGGAGTATTTCCAGTTATTGTACTGTGTACCCTGCACAGTTGCACCTACAGTATAGCTACCTGAAGACAGGTGCTTGTGTGCTTCTTCTGATCCTATTAATAGCACAGGCAGGCTCTTGAAGTATTTCCAGTTAGTGTACTGTGTACCCTGCACAGTTGCACCTACAGTATAGCTACCTGAAGCCAGGTGCTTGTGTGCTTCTTCTGATCCTATTAATTGCACAGGTAGACTCTTGAAGTATTTACAGTTAGTCTACTGTGTACCCTGCACAGTTGCACCTACAGTATAGCTACCTGGAGACAGGTGCTTGTGTGCTTCTTCTGATCCTATTAATAGCACAGGTAGGCTCTTGAAGTATTTACAGTTAGTGTACTGTGTAGTGTACTGTGTACCCTGCACAGTTGCACCTACAGTATAGCTACCTGAAACCAGGTGCTTGTGAGCTTCTTCTGATCCTATTAATAGCACAGGCAAGCTCTTGAAGTATTTCCAGTTAGTGTACTGTGTAACCCTGCACCGTTGCACCTACAGTATAGCTACCTGAAGCCAAGTGCTTGTGTGCTTCTTCTGATTCTTCTGATCCTATTAATAGCACAGGCAGGCTCTTGAAGTATTTCCAGTTAGTGTACTGTGTAACACTGCACAGTTTCACCTACAGTATAGCTACCTGAAGCCAAGTGCTTGTGTGCTTCTTCTGATCCTATTAATAGCACAGGCAGGCTCTTGAAGTATTTCCAGTTAGTGTACTGTGTACCCTGCACAGTTGCACCTACAGTATAGCTACCTGAAGCCAGGTGCTTGTGTGCTTCTTCTGATCCTATTAATTGCACAGGTAGACTCTTGAAGTATTTACAGTTAGTCTACTGTGTACCCTGCACAGTTGCACCTACAGTATAGCTACCTGGAGACAGGTGCTTGTGTGCTTCTTCTGATCCTATTAATAGCACAGGTAGGCTCTTGAAGTATTTACAGTTAGTGTACTGTGTAGTGTACTGTGTACCCTGCACAGTTGCACCTACAGTATAGCTACCTGAAACCAGGTGCTTGTGAGCTTCTTCTGATCCTATTAATAGCACAGGCAAGCTCTTGAAGTATTTCCAGTTAGTGTACTGTGTAACCCTGCACCGTTGCACCTACAGTATAGCTACCTGAAGCCAAGTGCTTGTGTGCTTCTTCTGATTCTTCTGATCCTATTAATAGCACAGGCAGGCTCTTGAAGTATTTCCAGTTAGTGTACTGTGTAACACTGCACAGTTTCACCTACAGTATAGCTACCTGAAGCCAAGTGCTTGTGTGCTTCTTCTGATCCTATTAATAGCACAGGCAGGCTCTTGAAGTATTTCCAGTTAGTGTACTGTGTAACCAGCACAGTTGTACCTACAGTATAGCTACCTGAAGACAGGTGCTTGTGTGCTTCTTCTGATCCTATTAATAGCACAAGCAGGCTCTTGAAGTATTTCCAGTTAGTGTACTGTGTACCCTGCACAGTTGCACCTACAGTACAGCTACCTGAAGCTAGGTACTTGTGTGCTTCTTCTGATCCTATTAATAGCACAGGCAGGCTCTTGGAGTATTTCCAGTTATTGTACTGTGTACCCTGCACAGTTGCACCTACAGTATAGCTACGTGAAGACAGGTGCTTGTGTGCTTCTTCTGATCCTATTAATAGCACAGGCAGGCTCTTGAAGTAATTAGAGTTAGTGTACTGTGTACCCTACACAGTTGAACATACTGTATAGCTACCTGAAGACAGGTGTTTGTGTGCTTCTTCTGATCCTATTAATAGCACAGGCAGGCGCTTGAAGTATTTCCAGTTAGTGTACTATGTACCCTGCACAGTTGCATCTACAGTATAGCTACCTGAAGACAGGTGCTTGTGTGCTTCTTCTGATCCTATTAATAGCACAGGCAGGCTCTTGAAGTATTTACAGTTAGTGTACTGTGTACCCTGCACAGTTGCACCTACAGTATAGCTACCTGGAGACAGGTGCTTGTGTGCTTCTTCTGATCCTATTACTAGCACAGGCAGGCTCCTGAAGTATTTACAGTTAGTATACTGTGTAGTGTACTGTGTACCCTGCACAGTTGCACCTACAGTACAGCTACCTGAAGCTAGGTACTTGTGTGCTTCTTCTGATCCTATTAATAGCACAGGCAGGCTCTTAGAGTATTTCAAGTTATTGTACTATGTACCCTGCACAGTTGCACTTACAGTATAGCTACCTGAAAACAGGTGCTTGTGTGCTTCTTCTGATCCTATTAATAGCAGAGGCAGGCTCTTGAAGTAATTAGAGTTAGTGTACTGTGTACCCTACACAGTTGAACATACAGTATAGCTACCTGAAGACAGGTGTTTGTGTGCTTCTTCTGATCCTATTAATAACCCTGTATATGCCATATTATAAATAGTGACTGATTCATAATGTTGGGGCTCATAGAAGATGCTGATGTCATCAACTCCAGCCACCTGTCTGTTGTCTGCTATAAAGTGTTTATTGTAAATAAGGCTAGTGTGGGCTCTAAGAGTCTTTCACCCATTGTTGTTTGTGTTAATTAACTCTGCTATTGTGAGAAGGTTTCCTGTGTTTCTATTTATGATAATGTTGATTGTGTCTTCTAAAAGACGGCAAGTCTGTCCTAAAGGTCATGTCTCTGAGTCACCTAGTCTGGGTAAATGATTTAGTAAACTAGCTCATGTTAATTAGGTTTATGGTTACAGGTGTATTGTTAGAGTAATATGAGCAGGAGGTAGGAACCTCCTCTTTAACTGTATATAAAGACTTGTATTTTGGTTCTAATAAAAAGGAGTTCATGTTTAGCAACTAAACAAGTATTGTCTTGTTTTGTGCTTGTGAGCGGTTGGAATATCTGATATCTATATTCAGACTGTGAGGAAGCGGTATATGATGAAAGCACTCAAGCGGAGTGTGTGACGTTTCATTACAGCAAATAAACAATTAATTTAGCACAATGCAATATTATGCAAAGAAAAAAAAAAGTGCAAGTGCTAGTGAACTGTGCAAACGTGCCATAATATGTACTATGTGATCACAAAATATATATAAACTATAGATCAAACATGAGTAATAAAGTCCATTGTATGTATGACAATGTAATAAAGTGCTCAGTGCTTCACAATCTGATGCAACTCTAAAAGTGCTTCAGTGTTGAAAATCGTACTCCTTAGTGCAAAAAAAAAATGGCCTCTTACCAAATGGAGTGGATCTTCTTTACAGAGATCAGACACAGCCAGCAATCAATCGCCACACCACAAACCTCTCAGTGAGCGTGTCTTCATAAACATCTCACAGCAGCATGAACTTTTTTTTGAATGAGGTCCACACACCAAAGCAGCATATATGTAATGTGAACAGGGAAAAAACCTTATACCTATTATTTGACAATTCTCTCTGCTTAACGATAAGGAGGAAATTGCGGTCCTGAGCTGATACCTTCTTATCCTATAGTTCCTCCTCCTAACAACATAATGTTTGAAAATTGAAGTAACCTCAAGAGACACATATCCCGTTGGGAGACAGTTTGCATATTTGACTTAAAATCTTACCATTCCTCCGGTCTCAACATGGAGTCTGATATAAATTCCTTTATCAATAACAGTTATGATATTCTTGTCCTAATCACTATACACCTAGGAACAATTTTTACATACAATTTTTCCTCCTTTTTCCCCATTTTTCTTTCAGATCTTTTTACTTTCCAGGATTACATATATATAACATTTTATGAGTTTTTTTAATTATTTTTTGAGATTTTTTTTTGTTTAAATTGTTTTATATATAATTTTTTTATATTATTTAATTTATCAGTTGAATATAGATTTTCATTCAGGATACACCTATAATCTATCAGTAACTATTAATAAATACATATATTTTTTGTCGTAAATAATCTTTGGTCCTATGACAGATGGTTACATATATTTTTAATGTTTTTTGACATTGTGTGTGAAGGAAATTTTACTAGGTTATCGTATGGTACTTGTTGTTCTCTACATCTCATATGTGCTATTCTTATTGTAACCACTAGATGGCGACATTATGTGTAGGTTTTTTTTTTATATAACCTGCAGACAATCTGTTTTTTTTCATGTGTTTTTTGTATACTTTTAAATATATTTTTTTATATATTTTCAAGTTTGTCCCTATTTCTAAATAGGGATTTTAATTATTGCTACATATGGACGTTTATATTTGCATTGAACAATGCATAATCATTCATACATGATGTCTCCCTAGTGGCACTGTGTATCTTGTAGTTATACTTCCGGTGTAACTTCCCCTTTAAAGCTGATTTGCTGAAGTTGCTCCAACCCCAGAAGATGCCATTTTTGGGGAAATGCATAGGTTGGAGAGCACGTGTGACGTCATCATGGCTAGTAGGACAGGTGACACCATGGCTGGCTTGATTTAATGCTCTGTCAGGTCACCTGAGACCAGGTGACAGATACACTCTGTAGGAGTTGGAAGTAGGTAGTGGAAGCAGGTATACTGGATAACTAACACAGATCCCACTGGCAGCTAAAGCATAGATTCCCCAGGGCGTGGAGTCTAAGAGCCAGCAGGTGTTCACCAGAGCCTCTAGTGGTGAGGATGGACTGAGCTGCAGTCTGGCTCCAGGTCGAAGCCCCCAGGGTCTCACAGCTCACGCTCCCGGTAGACTACAGGAGAAGAGGAAGGAGGCAGCAGGCTGGAACAACAAGGAAAGTAAGGGATAAGCCAAATGTCAGGGTGACTAGCAGACAAGGATAAACATAACACGCCAAAGGTCAGGGTCACAAGCAGACAGTGAAAGTCGAGAACAGGCCAAAGTCAGTAACTGGAATCAGACATAGGAAACACAGCAAGTACACATGAAAGCTAACACACAATGGTTCATCAGCACTGCTGGCTTGCAGTGCACAGGTTAATATAGGGTTCCCTCATAGGGCCTGGGGTGGGGCCATGCTTACAGGAGAGGTTATAAAACCAGCCACTCTTAGTGGCCTCTTAGTCTGAACACATGAGGAGAAGGTAAGCTGACAGAGAAAGATTACTGCATAACCATGACAGTACCCCCCCTCTTATGAGGCCTCTCCCTCCCCCGCCTGGGCCCTGGCTTAAAGGGAAACTCCAGATGAAACCTCCTCAACAAACGAGGCGCAAAGATCTCAGATGCAGTGATCCAAGATCTCTCCTCAGGACCAAACCCTTCCCAATGTACAAGGTACTGAAGAATGCCTCTACGGTGCCGGGAATCCAGAACTTGACTAACCTCGTACTTAAGATGATCCTCAGAGACCAAAACCGAGGTAGGGAGAGGATGAGAGGAATTATTGAGGGCTAAAGGCTTCTTAGGAATGGGTAAATGCTAGGGATGAGCTTTGAGTTCAAGTCGAACATCGCCTGTTCTACCGTTCGTCTAATTGCGAACGATATGGGCCGTTCGCACCAAATTCGAGTGGCGGGTCACGGCCCATAATTCACTGCGCCATCGCAGTGCATTGCTGGCTGATGATTGGCCAAGCATGCACTATGACATGCATGCTTGGCCAATCACAGCGCCGTGTGTAAGGAGAGCTGTAATTGGCCAAAGCCAGGGTGGCTTTGTCCAATTATGGCTTAGGGGGTTTAGTACACGCCGCACACTATATAAGGCTGCCTGCGTGGCGGCCTTGTGTAGTGTGTTGCGGCGGCAGAGAGAGATAGATAGACAGAGAGACAGTGTCATTTGATTTAAGTTAGATAGAGTAGGCAGGTCTAGTCAGTTAGCTGCACTTACAGTGTATATATATGCATCCCAGGTGTTGTATATATATATATATATATATATATATATATATATATAAACTGTATTCAATTTAGCTAGGTCCATTCCTGTTATTCTCTTCCTAATATACTGACAGGCAGGCAGGTGTTTTTACAGTATTTGCAGTACCCTGCACAGTTGCACCTACAGTATAGCTACCTGAAGACAAGTGCTTGTGTTCTTCTCCTAATCCTATTAATAGCACAGGCAGGCTCTTGAAGTATTTACAGTTAGTGTACTGTGTACCCTGCACAGTTGCAACTAAAGCTACCTGAAGACAAGTGCTTGTGTGCTTCTTCTGATCCTATTAATAGCACAGGCAGGCTCCTGAAGACAGTGTTCCTGCATGCCCGCCGATCACACAGGAAGAGGACGAGGAGGAGGATTGTGTCAGCATGGAGGTGGAGCCTGGCACTCAGCATCAGCAGCAAGCTTAAAGGGATCATTTACAGTCCCAAGAAACCCATGGACTTGTACGTGGCTGGGAGGAGGTGGCTGCAAATCATGTCGTCCTTAGTGACCCAGAGGACTCCGGACCGAATTCCTCAGCAAACCTACGCTGCATAGCCTCCCTGATCCTGCAAAGCCTGCGGAAGGATCCTCGTATTCGTGGTATCAAGGAAAGGGATCGTTACTGGCTGGCAACCCTCCTTGATCCACGTTACAAGGGTAAGGTTGCGGACCTCATTTTGCCATCGCAGAGGGAGCAGAGGATGAAAAATCTTCGGGAGGCCTTGCAGAAAGGTCTGTGCAACGCGTTCCCAGAAACTCTTGTTCCTGGACAACGCGTTGCTGAGGCTTCAGTCAGTCAAAGAAGGAGCGGTGGAGAAGGTGGCCGTCTGACCAATGCGTTCAGACAATTTTTTAGTCCGGAGTCCCAAGGTATGATCGGTTCCAGTAACCATCGCCAGCGTCTGTTTTACATGGTGCAGGAATACCTAGGGGCAAGATCTGACTTGGACACCTTTCCCACCAAAAATTCTCTGGGTTACTGGGTCTTGAGGATGGATCACTGGCCAGAGCTTGCATAGTATGCAATTGAGCTGCTGGCCTGTCCTGCATCCAGCGTTCTTTCAGGATGCACATTCAGTGCTCCTGGAGGCTTTGTAACTGATCACAGGGTGCGCCGACTCGGTCGATCGACTGACCTTCATAAAAATGAATCAGTCTTGGATCACCACCAGCTACCAAGCACCTGTTGCTGAAGTAACCGAATATTTTTTTTGAAATGTCAGATCCCTTCAAGCTGATGCTTAGTGACTATCCTGTTATGCTGAGTGACTATCCTCTTCCTCCTCAATGATCATGCTGATAGCTTGTAAGAATATTTTTGGTTCTGGGCACCGTCACCAGTGGCTAGGGCCAAATTATTCAGCCCCTGTTTAACAGGGGCATGTAATTACAATTTTTGATGCAATATTTTGCAGGAGGGCTCATTCCTGCGCTCCAACTAGAGTATCTGTGAGGGGTTGCGGTGTTGTGGCACCAGTGCCTAAGGCCCAATTTTTCTGACCCTGTTCAACAGGTGCATATAATTACAATTCTTGATCTAATATTTCACAGCATGGCCTGTTCCAGCGCCCACCAAGAGTAACTGTGAGGACTTACAGTGTTGTGGCAACACCACCACCAAAGGCCCAATTTTTCTGACCCTCTTCAACTGGGACATGTAATTACAATTCTTGATATAATATTTCACAGCAGGGCCCGTTCCTGCGCCCACCAAGAGTAACTGTGTGGACTTACAGTGTTGTCCAAACACCAACACCTAAGGTCCCAATTTCTGCAGAGTATATAGGGCAGGCCCCTACTTTCGAACATCCAACTTACAAATGACTCCTACATGCAAACAGAAGGAGACAACAGGAAGTGAGATGAAATCTACCCCTAGGAAGGGAAATTCTCTCCTGTAAGAGTTAATATGGGAAAACCGTGTCTCCTCTCCACTGATGCTATATCAACAATCCTTGTTTCACTAAAAATCCCAAATTGTCTAAAAACATTTGTCATTGGGACAGAAAGTGAGGTGAAATCTTCTGAAGAGGTGCACAGACAGCAAAACAAATGTCACAGGGGTGAAAACCCTTCTGTATGTTTTCCAAAAAGCTTAAAAACAGATTTTTGGGCTGGAGCTACACTTTAAAAATGTACCAGTTCAAAATTACAAACAGATTCTACTTAACAACAAACCTACAGCCCCTGTCTTGTTTGCATCGCCTGTATACTGCTGTTCAGAGTATATAGGGCCTGGGGGCCCCGCGCCTTTCCTTTTTTTAATTTGGGTGCAGGGTTCCCCTTAACATCCATACAAGACCCAAAGGGCCTGGTAATGGACAGGGGGGGTACCCATGCCGTTTGTCTCACTGATTTTCATCCATATTGCTGGGACCCGACATTACATTAAAGCCGCAAGCAGTTTTAAATTACTTTTATTCCTTTAAAAAAATTTGTGCAGGGACTCTTCTAAGCACGGGAAACACGCGCCACTTTACAGGCATACTATAGACACCCCGCAGGTACGATATTTAAAGGAATATTTCACTTTTGTTTTTTCACTTTAAGCATCATTAAAATCACTGCTCCTGAAAAAAGACTGTTTTTAAAACTTTTTTTTGCATTGATACATGTCCCCTGGGGCAGGACCCAGGTCCCCAAAACCTTTTTAGGACAATACCATGCAAATTAGCCTTTAAAATTAGCACTTTTGATTTTGAACGTTCGAGTCCCATAGACTTCAATGGGGTTCTAAAGTTCGCGCAAATTTTCGGTCTGTTCGCAGGTTCTGGTGCGAACCGAACCGGAGGATGTTCGGCTCATCCCTAGTAATAAGAAGACCATCAGGAGTCTTAGCAGGGTCCCCCAGACCCTTTAAAATGAGCTGGACATCCAGCACAGGATCATCAGACTGGGCAGAAGTCAGTGGATCCCTGAAACCAGGTTGGTTAGAAAGTGATGTGTCACAGAAGTCAAGCTGGATAGCTTCACTGGGCATAGGCTGAACTGGTGCAGAGGCCGACTAAACAGCATTGCCAGGTGCAGCGACCACCAGAATCGCATCACAGGGCTTAGCGCCTGTGGAACTGGCGGACGAGTCAGCATGGGTGTGCATTCAAGGGGGTCCAGGAACAGGCAAAGGTAAATGTCCATGCAAACTGGAGTGAATGATCGGCTCAAGTTCACAGGTGGGCTCCTCATCCAGAGTGCCACATGACCCAGAGAGTGCCTATTACAGGAGACATTCCAGAAGCGGAGGAACCCCAAGCCAGGATCCATCCAGCAGTCCAGTCAATGTGTGGAGAAAACCAAGGAAGACCTAATATGATAGGAGATGAAGCCTTAGGTAAGACAAGGAAGGATGTCCACTCCTGGTGGAGTGTCCCTACCGACATCTTAACAGGGAGGGTCTGGAAGCGGATAGGACCCCCTGGGAGAACAGTGCCATCAATCGCCAAGGCCACCAATGGCGTTGAAAAGGGCAAAAGGGTAAGCCTCATGGAAGATGCAGTTTCCCAATCCATGAAATTGCCTGTGGCTCTGGAATCCACATGTGCCAAAACTGAACGAGAGGAAGCGCTGACATGAAGGATCACAGAAAGAAGAAGACGAGAAGGTGAAGGTGATATTTCAGGGACTAATACTCCACCTTCCAGATGTATTAGCCCCAAGCGTTTTTCCAGACAAAGAGAACAAGTGGCACAAAAATGACCTTTGGTCCCACAATAGAGGCACAGACCCAGAGTTCTGCGCCTAGCGCGTTTTTCAGAACACAACTTGGTCCAGCCCAGCTCCATAGATTCCTCAGCGGGCAGGGGGTGCTCCTCGGATCAAAGAGAAGGGACTGGGAGCTCAGGCTGCCTAAGGAACAGGGAGTGCTGGTGTCTTTTTTCCAGGGCCCTCTCCTGAAAGCGAATATCGATCTGGTTACACAAGGTGATGACACCGTCCAGATCAGCAGGAAGAGATCTTCCTGCTAATTCATCCATCACTCTATCAGAGAGGCCATGTAAAAAGGTTGCAACTAGGGCCTCATTATTCCAGCTCAATTCAGCTGTGAGGATACGGAACTGAAGAGCATACTGTCCCACAGAAGCGGTCTCTTGACAGAGACGTAAAAGAGCGCTAGCCGCTGAGGAGACACGACCAGGTTCCTCGAAGATATTCCGAAAAAGTTTCAAGAAAACAGACAGGCTAAAACCACTGGATCATTCAGTTCCCAGAGAGGGACAGCCCAAGCTAGCGCCTCGCCGGACAGAAGGGATATAATATAGGCTACTTTCGCCCGATCGGACAGGAAGTTTTGGGGCTGAAGTTCAAAATGAATTGTGCACTGGCTAAGGAACCCCCTGCAAGCCTTGGAGTCCCCAGAGAAACGGGCCGGAGCTGGCAGTTGTAATGAATGTGTGGCTGCAACTGGTGCGATAGGTGCAGCAGCAGATAGCGGTTGAGGTTGTTTAACTGGGGTCCTAATGAGGCCTGAACCTGTTCAAAACAGGATGCCAAATCCTGAAGGAATCGCATCACCTGGGTCTGATGCGATTCCTGGGTCTCAAGTCTGCGAACTAAGCCCTGCAACGAATCATCTGCGGGTAGCGGCACATCAGCCAGGTCCATAGCTGAGACCAGGTGACAGATGCACTCTGTAGGAGTCGGAAGTGCACCGCTAGGTAGTGGACCCTAGGACTGACTGCTGCGGATTGAACCCTGGGAGGTTCTTTTTATCTCATTAAACTTTTAAACTGATTTACGCTATGAGGTTTTCCCTGTTCATATTAAGTATACAGTATCCTCCTTTGGTGAGTGGATCTCACCCAAAGAACGGTTCATGCTGCTGTAAGCTGTGTATGAAGAATCGCTCATTGAGCAGTTTGTGCTGTTGAGATTAATTGCAGGCTGTGTCTGATCTCTGTAATGGAGATCCATTCTGTTTGGTAAGAGGCCATTTTTGTTGCACTAAGAAGCAGGATTTTCAACACTGAAGTAATTTTAGAGTGGCATCAGATTGTAAAGCACTGAGCACTTTAATACAGTGGCATACATACGATGGACTTCATTTCTCATGTTTCATTGATTTATAGTTTGTATATATTTTGTTACCACATAGTACATATTATTGCACGTTGGTGCAGTTCACTAGCATTGTGCTAAATTGATTTATGTTTATTTGCACCATTTACATGATTTAAAGAAACAGCACACCTTTTTTGTATTTTTAGTTCTATCAGTCCAGTATTCCAGGGTTTAAGGTTGCAGCAGTTCAAGTCATCACTAGGGCCCAGCGCGAAATACAGTTTTTCTTTGATACATTTTTGTGGGAAGAGAAGCTGAGCCAGCCTGAGCCTGTTGTTGTGCCATACTCACGCAGGTACTCCTTGATGGCCCTCTGCTGCATGTCCTGCCGCTGCAGCATTGCCAAAGTCGAGTTTCACCTGGTGGACATGTCACAAATCAGGCAGTTTACGGGCAGGTGGAATTCCTGCTAAATTTCAGCCAACCGAGCTGTGTATGACTGCATGAAATGGCTGTAGACTCTTCTGGCCTGCTTTAACAGCTGTTCCAACCCTGGGTACCTATTTAAGAAACACTGCACCACCAATTTGAGAACATGTGTCAAGTATGGCACATGTGTCAACTTTTCCTGTCTAATGGCGGACAGGAGGTTTGTGCCATATGCTGCACTGCGATGTACTGCGGTAAACGTGCAATAATGCACTGCAATATACTGCACTAAACGCACAGTAATGCACTGAAATATACTGTAGGAAACTTGCCCTGATAAAATAAAATAGCACTAAAGTAAAAATGAACGGTCGCAGTTCACTTATGCTGCACTATCACTAGAGTCAAACTAAACTGATACTCTACACTCACAATAGAATCACAATAGCCTACTATAGCACGCTAACTCACTAGTAGCACTGAACAGAGCCCTGTTCTATCTCTGTTCAATCAGGGCTTCCAATGCACTTTGCAGCGCAGTGCATTGATTGTTCGGTGGGCTGAACAAACTGCCGAATCCCCCCGATAATTTGGTTGTTTGTTGAATGGGCGAACAGCCAATGTTCAGCCTGAACTCAAGCTCAGTCCGAACCGCTAGCCTGAAGACCTGTGGGTAAATATGGTCCTCCCTCCCACATGTTTGTGCAGGTTTTTAGTAAGGGTATTGAATCTGTAGGGATGAGCTTCGAGTTCGAGTCGAACATCGCCTGTTTGATTGTTCGTCGAACTGCGAATGTTATGGGCCGTTCGCGCCAAATTCGAGTGGCGCATCACGGCCCATGATTCACTGCGGCATCGCAGTGCATTGCTGGCTAATGATTGGCACTATGACCCACATGCTTGGCCAATCAGAGCGCCGTGTGTACAGAGAGCCGTAATTGGCCAAAGCTAGGGTGGCTTTGGCCAATTATGGCTCAGGAGGTTTAGTACACGCCCCACACTATATAAGGCCGCCTGCGTGGCGGCCTTGTGTAGTGTGTTGCGGCGGCGGAGAGAGATAGACAGAGAGGCAGTGCCATTTGATTTAAGTTAGAGTAGGCAGGCGAGTCAGTTGCACTTACAGTGAATTGTGTATATATATATATATGCATTCTAGGTGTTGTGTATATATATATATATATATATATATATATATATATATATATATATATATGTATTCAGTTTAGCTAGATCCGTTCCTGTTATTCTCTTCCTAATATACTGTACTGGCAGGCAGGTGTTTTTACAGTATTTACAGTTATTGTACTGTGTCCTTTGCACAGTGTGCATCTAATGCTACCTGAAGACAATTGCTGGTGTTCTGACCCTATTAATACCACAGGCAGGCAGCTGCAGTATTTACAGTTAGTGTACTGTGTCCTCTGCACAGTGTGCACCTAAAGCTACCTGAAGACAATTTGTAAATAGAGAGAACCGCGCTTAACCAACAAATGTACATATAACTAGCAGCAGCATATAGTGCGATCACACCAAATAAATAGTTCAAAAAAGGAAAGCTGCGCTCAAAAATGGACAGTCTATGCAAATAACATCAAAAAGATTGTGAAATCCTTCCAGAATAAACAGCACCGCCACCGTGTATTATGAAGCAGTAGTGACAATCCACCCTAGTAGTAAAACCTGCTTACCAGATGGCAAGCATAAAGGGGCAAGTGGCTATAGCCCAGCCAAGGCCTCTCAGCTTGCTGGCACTCCCGGTGTTCATATGGGGGGTACCTGAAGACAATTGCTGGTGTTCTGATCGTATTAATACCACAGGCAGGCAGCTGCAGTATTTACAGTTAGTGTACTGTGTCCTCTGCACATTGTGCACCTAAAGCTACCTGAAGACAATTGCTGGTGATCTGATCTTATTAATACCACAGGCATGCAGCTGCAGTATTTACAGTTAGTGTACTGTGTCCTCTGCACAGCATGCACCTAAAGCTACCTGAAGACAATTACTGGTGTTCTGATCCTATTAATACTGCAGGCAGCTGCAGTATTTACAGTTAGTGTACTGTGTCCTCTGCACAGTGTGCACCTAAAGCTAACCGAGACAATTGCTGGTGTTCTTTTGAACCTATTAATACCACAGGCAGGCAGCTGCAGTAATTACAGTTAGGGTACTGTGCCCTCTGCACAGCGTGCACCTAAAGCTACCTGAAGACAATTGCTGGTGTTCTTCTGATCCTATTAATACCACAGGCAGGCAGTGGCAATATTTACAGTTAGTGTACTGTGTCCTTTGCACAGTGTGCACCTGAAGCTACCTGAAGACAATTTCTGGTGTTCTCATACTAATAATACTACAGGCAGGCAGTTGCTTCTGCTAGCTGCAGTACAATCAGTATATATATATACATCCCACACAGTATATATATATATATATATATACACATGAGCTTTGTGTCTGGAAGGCCAAGGAGAGGCAGACAGTCACAAGCTAATAAAAGAGGGCAAGCAGGCTCTGTGACTAGAGGCAACAGTGCTGGTCGTGGGCACGGTGCATCCTCATCAGCACATGGCCGTGGGACATGCTTGTCCTTTTTTTTGGCAGCTGGCCCTGTTGAGCCGCAACATGCGGAAGACTTGGTAGAGTGGATGACCAAGCCGCCCTCATCCTCCTCATCCTCTCTCACCCAGCCTCAGGGTACTTTGTCTGGCAAAGCAGCTGCCAACGTGGCCTCTTCCCTCGGCTCAATCACATTAGTCACTCCTTCCCTAGCACCACCATGTCCTCCTGAGGAGTCCCCCCAAACTGTTTGACCACAATGTTGGGTACATGTTCCAGGAGGATGCCCAGCATTTAGAAGGCTCCGATGATGGTACCCAGCTAGAGAAAGGCAGTAACGTGAGCCCAGAGAGAGGGGGTGTCCAAGAAGGACAGCAATCTGGCAGTCATGTTCCCCCAGCTGCAGCATACTGCCAGGTTTGCTCCAGTGATGAGGAGGGAGGGGATGATGAGGAAGTCAATGACTCCACGTGGTTGCCTGATAGGAGAGAGGAGGAGGAGGAAGTGGAGGCACATGTCCAACGAGGCAGGATGCCCTCCAGGGGCCAACTTAAGGGCAGCACACTGACTGCATCACACTGCAGAGCTCTGCATGTGTAGGGCGCTGCTGTCTCTGCGCATTATTCCAAAAGTTCTTTGGTGTGGGCCTTTTTTGAGACGAGTGCATCAGATCGCACCGCTGCTATTTGCAACATATGTCTCAAGCGTATCTCGCGTGGCCAAAACATCACCCGCTTGGGCACCACATGCTTGACCAGACATATGTTGACCTGCCATGCAGTTCGTTCGCAAGCATACCTAAAAGACCCACACCAAAGAACAAAGCAAACCTCTCCTCGCTCCTCATTAGCTGGGATCTCCAACCCCACTATACCTTCAGTCCTCTCTTAAACCTGCACTGAGAGGAATGAAGGTGTAGAATTAGGTCTGTCACAGCCAAGTACTTGCGGGCAATCTGCTATCGGTACACTGATGTCAGATTGTACCAGGCAAATTTCCCTGCCCCAGCTGCTGCACCGCCGAAAGAAGTTAGCTCCCAGCCATCCACATGCCCAGTTGTTGAATGCTAGCCTGGCTAAATTGCTAGCACTTCAACTGCTGCCTTTTCAGTTGGTAGACTCTGCCCCCTTCCGTGAGTTTGTGGAATGTGCAGTTCCTGAGTGGCAGGTTCCCAAACGCCACTTTTTCTCACGGAAGGCGATTCCGGCTCTCTACCGGCATGTGGAAAGCAATGTCATGGCCTCGCTGGACAGGGCGTTCAGCGGTAAGGTGCATATTACCGGCCGCTGACTCATGGTCCAGCAGGCATTGACAGTGACGTTACCTTTATTTCCACACCTCTCTCCTCCACCCCTCCTCTTCTTCTTCCTCCATGGCCTTTTCCTGTGCTGATTTGTCCTCGGAACCAGCGGTGCTCCATAGGAATTCAAGGAGCTACGCAAGCACGTAGGCAAAAAGATGCCATGCACTGCTATAGCTTGTGTGCTTGGGGGACAGGAGCCACATTGGGGCAGAGATTCTGTCAGCTCTGCAGGGGCAGGTTCAGAGGTGGTTGATGCCACACCAGTTTAAGCCAGGAATGGTGGTTTGCGACAATGGCACCTCCTCCTCCTCACACAGGGACAACTGACCCATGTGCCCTGTTTGGCTCACATCCTTAACTTGGTGGTGCAGCGGTTCTTGGGCAGGTACCCGGGCTTACAGGATGTCCTGAGGCAGGCCAGGAAAGTCTGTGTGCATTTCTGCCGGTCATATAATGCCAGTGCTCAGCTGGCTGACCTCCAAAAGGAATTTAACCTGCCCAAGAACCGCCTAATCTGTGACATGCCCACCAGGTGGAACTCAACGTTGGCCATGCTGCAACAGCTGCACACACAGCAGAGGGCCATCAATGAGTACCTATGCGACTATGGCACCAGGACAGGGTCAGGGGAGTTTGGTTTTTTCCCCACGCCAGTGGGACATGATCAGGGATGCATGCACTGTCCTGTCACCATTTGAGGAGGCCACGAGGATGGTGAGCAGTGACAGTGCATGCATCAATGACACTGTCCCTCTTGTCCACCTGTTGGAGCACACGCTGCGTGGAATAATGGACAGGGCACTTGAGGCAGAACAGAGGCAGGAAGAGGAGGACTTCTTTACCCCTCAAGGCCCCCTTTATCCAGACAGTGTTCCTGCGTGCCCACCGATCACACAGGAAGAGGACGAGGAGGAGGATTGTGTCAACATGGAGGTGGAGCCTGGCACTCAGCATCAACAGCAGTCTTCAAGGGATCATTTACAATCCCAAGAAACACATGGACTTGTATGTGGCTGAGAGGAGATGGCTGCGGATCATGTCGTCCTTAGTGACGCAGAGGACTCTGAACCGAATGCCTCAGCAAACCTACAATGTATGGCCTCCTCCCTCCGTGCCCCTGGAAGATGCAATTTTTTTGCGAAACGCAGCGTAGGGCTGAGCGGTATCATCGCGTCACCTCCTACTGTCGCTGTATATCCAGCAGGATGGGCTATCTGTGGTCATCCGGCCAATGCAACAGACTGTTCTTCTACTGATGATGCTAATTCCGAATTTACATGTGAGTGTTTACTATTTTTAATTTAAATAAATACCGTTTGATTTTACACTATGGGAGCCCTCCTTCTTTTTCTTTTTATGATGACAACACTCTGCTGAGGGCTGAGTCCTTCACTGTGGACCCATACATCTCCACCATAGTCCCTGACGTTCCGTTCCAGTTTCCATCTCTGCTCCTGGGAGTTCCGGACTAGCAGGATCTCAAAGCCCATTTAGACCCTCTGTAACGGGGGGTCATGGAGTTCTGGTAAGCGGCCAGGGTCTTTATTTTTGGTGGTGGACCCATACAACTAGGAGTCTATACAATTGAATAACCCAGGACTGTCAATCACCTTTTGGGGTTTATCTACATGGACTATTCCTTTATTATTTCACATTCTTATTTGTAATTTTGTATATTCCACGGACTTATTTTTAAATATCATGCACCAATTGTGATGTATTTTCTGCATATGTACCCACTAAGGGGGTGTGTGTATCCCCCCAATTTCATATAGTGTGCTACACCACACGTATTCATATATATTTGTTGCATTTTGTTTTTTTAGGTTGTGGCACCCTTTAGCCACACATATACCAATTTGTTCAGCGCGAGTCACCCATTTTTCTCATGGCCACCCTGATCCTGCAAAGCCAGCGGAAGGATCCTCGTATTCGTGGTATCAAGGAGAGGGATCATTACTGGCTGGCAACCCTCCTTGATCCACGTTACAAGGGTAAGGTTGTGGACCTTATCTTGCCATCGCAGAGGGAGCAGAGGATGAAACATCTTCGGGAGGCCTTGCAGAAAAGTCTGTGCAACGCGTTCCCAGAGACTGGGAGGTATAAAACTCTTGTTCCTGGACAACGTGTTGCTGAGGCTTCAGTCAGTCAAAGATGGAGCGGCGGAGAAGGTGGCCGTCTGACCGATGCATTCAGACAATTTTTTAGTCCACAGCCCCAAGGTATGATCGGTTCCAGCAACCATTGCCAACGTCTGCTTTTCATGGTACAGGCATACATAAGGGCAAGATCAGACTTGGACACCTTTCCAACCAAAAATCCTCTGGGTCTTGAGGATGGATCACTGGCCAGAGCTTGCACAGTATGCAATTGAGCCACTGGCCTGTCCTGCATCCAGCGTTTTTTGGAACGCACATTCAGTGCTGCTGGAGGCTTTGTAACCAATCACAGGGTGCACCTGTCCACCTACTTGGTCGATTGACTGACCTTCATAAAAATGAATCAGTCTTGGATCACCACCAGCTACCAAGCACCTGATGCTGATGTAACCGAATAATTTTTTTTTAAATGTCAGATCCCTTCAAGACTGCCTATACTGATGCTGAGTGACTAGCCTGTTATGCTGAGTGACTATCCTCTTCCTCAATGATCATGCTGATAGCTTGTAAGAATATTTTTCTTTCTGGGCCCAATTTTTCCGCCCCTGTTCAAAAGGGGAGTGTAATTACAATTTTTGATGCAATACTTTGCAGCAGGGCTCATTCCTGCGCTCCATTTAGAGTATCTGTGAGGGGTTGCAGTGTTGTGGGGCCAGCACCAGTGCCTAAGGCCCAAGTTTTCAGCCCCTATTTAACAGGGGCGTCTAATTACAATTTTTTATGCAATATTTTGCAGGAGGGTTCGTTGCTGCGCTCAACTACAGTATCTGTGAGGGGTTGCAGTGTTGTGGCACCAGTGCCTAAGGCCAAATTTTTCAGCCCCTGTTTAACAGGGGCATGTAATTACAATTTTTGATGTAATACTTTGCAGCAGGGCTCATTTCTGCGCTCCAACTAGAGTATCTTTGAGAGGTTGCAGTGTTATGGGACCAGCACCAGTGCCTAAGGCCCAATTTTTCAGCCCCTGTTTAACAGGGGCGTGTAATCACAATTTTTGATGCAATAATTTACAGCAGGGCTCATTCCTGCGCTCAAACTAGAGTATTTGTGAGGGGTTGCAATGTTGTGGCACCAGTGTTTAAGGCCCAATTTTTCTGCCCTTGTTCAACAGGGACATGTAATTACAATTCTTGATATAATATTTCACAGCAGGGCCCGTTTCTGCGCCCACCAAGAGTAACTGTGAGGGCTTACAGTGTTGTGGCAACACCAACACCTAAGGCCCAAATTTCTGCAGAGTATATGGGGCAGGCCCCTACGTTCAAGCATCCAACTTCCAAATTACTCCTACTTGCAAATGGAAGGAGACAACAGGAAGTGAGATGAAATCTACCCCTAGGAAGGGAAATTCTCTGTAAGCCAGGAATGGTTTACTCTGTTTTCCCATATTAACTCTGAGTTAATATGGGAAAAACGTGTCTCCTCTCCACTGATGCTTTATTAACAATCCTTGTTTCACTAAAACCCCCAAATTTTCAAAAAAAAAATTGTCATTGGGACAGAAAGTGAGGTGAAATCTTCTGAAGAGGTGCACAGACAGCAAAACAAATGTTACAGGGGTGATAACCCTTCCCTATGTTTTCCAAAAAGCTTAAAAATAGATTTTTTTGGCTGGAGCTACACTTTAAAAATGTACCAGTTCAAAATTACAAACAGATTCTACTTAACAACAAACCTACCGTCCTTGTCTTGTTTGCACCGCCTGTCTACTGCTGTTCAGAGTATAAAGGGCCTGGGGGCCACACGCCTTTCCTTTTTTAAATTTGGGGGAACACCTGGGGATGTTCGGCTCATCCCTAGTCTTGTGTTACTTTATACAATTTGGAGGATTACCCATCCAGACCAGGTGATTTATTGTTAGCCAGATTTTTAATCGTATGTTGGACTTCTTCAATAGTAATGGGTGCATTTACATTACTCTCAGTTTGGGTAATTGAATTTAATCCAGAAGTGAGGTGGCAGTTGCTAAGGGTTCTTCCGAATATAAATCTTTATAGAAATCTGATAGTAAATTCATTGTTTTACTTGGGGTGTTAGCTATGATTCCTTTAGGATTATTTTTAAATCAATATGTGTGTAGGTTGGACAGGGCCTTTACTGAGTTAAGCTAGTAAATTTCCTGATTTGTTGCCATATTTATAAAATATAAAATATAAAATTATAGTGAGGCAAATGATGATTTAATATGTTTTGGTTGATCAGCCCATAGATCAAATTGTCTTTTTGTTTCAAGCCAGACTTTTTTATTCTCTAGTGTGTTTTGTTGTGTTAAATTATTTTGTGATCTCCTCAGGGCAGCACTAGCTAAATGATAGTTTTCAGCCGAGTGCTTTTTAAACTGTGAAACATAAGTTATTATCTTTCCTCTGACAATGGCTTTAAAGTGGTTGTAAACCCTTACACACCACTTTTCCCTACAGGTAAGCCTATATTAAGGCTTACTTGTAGGTACTGGAAGTATCTCCCAAACCTGCACGGTTTATGAGATATATACCATATACACGTGCATGCGCGGAAGTGAAGTCACGTGATTCCTGCCATTTACAGAGCCGGAGTCCATGGCCTCGGAAGGAATGGGGGTGAAGATGGACGCGGCCACCAGAGGGGACATAGCGGGCTTCGTTTGCAGGTAAGTGCAACTTAATGGGCTAGTATGCAATGCATACTAGCCCATTATGCTCTTACTTTGCAGGGGAATAAAGAGGAAGTAAAACCCTTCAGGGTTTACTTCCTTTTTAACTGTTTCCCAGTATAGGTTAGGGTTTAATGTGTGGCCACAGTTAGTTCAATGTCATTCCAAGCATTTTAAGTGGCACTGGATATCTTAATTTTTTGCTAAAAAATAAGGGAACCTCCACAATCTTAAATTTCCTTGGGACTGTATGTCCGTTATTAAGCTTGTTGGACTGTGGTCTGATATTATTATGTCAGCTATATTAGTCACTATGACAATTGGCGCTTAAAACAAAATGTGCATGAAAGAAAAATAACGTTTGTGAAAAATGTCCACCACGTGAAATGATTCCAAATTAATGGAAATAAACAGTCTAAAGGTCTATAAACACAATCCGTGAATAAATGTAGACATGTAAACATCAATGCAGGTCAATTTATGAAAATATCAAGTGAAGAAATCTTGTGAGGAATTCTCGTGAAGGCACTGCCACCGATTGGTTAAAGGCTTACAGAGATATGTTGGATTTGAAGGGGCATATACTTCTCAAGTCAAAAAAGCTTGAGTGTCAAGGGCACCATAGTAGATGGAAAATCACCAGAACTCCTGATGATAATGGTATTGCTGACTCGGAACAGCATAGGACACCAATGAAGGCTCAAATGGACATCAAGGGATTACAACCAATGGGAGGACATTCGAGGAGGTGAAATCAGCTCACAGAATAAGACCAAAGGAATGAAAAAAAGGTCAAAATAGTGTGATACCGTTTCAAATTTTATTATAAAAGAGTGAAACATTGAACACTCATATGTCAATCAAAGAAAATTCACATAAGATGGCACAATGGTAGTATCAGCACTTCACCCGACACGTTTCGTCTGAATAGACATCATCGGGGGTATAAGTGACTGTCACTACCAGTGTGCTTATATAGGGAATGTGGCTCCAAATTGAATTAACGTTGACCAGAAAAAAGTCACTTCCAGTCCGGGAGGACACTCAATGAAGGCCCAGCGGTAAAGATAAATAGTACCCAAATGTAAGACATATAAAAAGAACTGGTGAAACATTAAACTAAGCCATTATTAAACACAAATGTTGGCACAGTGAGGGACTAAAGCCATGTTGATAAACGAGCGGGTCATGCCGTCACTTCCGGCAAAACTGGAAGCCAACGAGTATCATGCCTCGATTTGGATCACCATCCGTGTCACTTCCTGGAAAACCGGAAGTCGCGGTGTTTCAAGCCTCAATCTCAATAGAGATCTGAAAACCATCAAGGCGGAGTGACAGGACGTAAAAACATCACACGCATCTGCCTCTCAGATAGCCGGACAATAGAATAACTGGAAATAGGTGAATAGTAGACAATGGGGCAATTAACCCTGACGGAACTAGCGGAATTCATTAATAGTGTAAACGGCCTCGAAAATTGCAAAAGCATGATGTAAAAAAGGCCATGATGTCACCATACAGGCCAATTCAAAGATGAAGCCACATCCCATACAATTATATAGTGCACATCTCAAATAGCATGAAAAGTAAATATAAATTCCACATATAATGCTTAAATTATTAGATAAAAATTATATAAAAATAAGAAAAAATGGTAAAATAAATAATATAACATAATAATTAAGCCAGAAATTAAAAAATTATTGTCCAATTTGGGCCCAAAGTGTCAATATTTTGTGTGGCCACCATTATTTTCCAGCACTGCCTTAACCCTCTTGGGCATGGAGTTCACCAGAGCTTCACAAGTTGCCATTGGAGTCCTCTTCCACTCCTCCATGACCACATCACAGAGCTGGTGGATGTTAGAGACCTTGCGCTCCTCTACCTTCCATTTGAGGATACCCCACAGATGCTCAATAGGGTTTAGGTCTGGAGACATGCTTGGCCAGTCTATCACCTTAACCCTCAGCTTCTTTAGCAAGGCAGTGGTTGTCTTGGAGGTGTGTTTGGGGTCATTATCATGTTGGAATACTGTCCTGCGGCCCAGTATCCAAAGGGAGGGGATCATGCTCTGCTTCAGTATGTCACAGTACATGTTGGCAATCATGGTTCCCTCAATGAACTGTAGCTCCCCAGTGCCGGCAGCACTCATGCAGCCCCAGATCATGACACTCCCACCACCATGCTTCACTGTAGGCAAGACACACTGGGCTTTGTTCTCCTCACCTGGTTGCCGCCACACACGCTTGACACCATCTGAACCAAATATGTTTATCATGGTCTCATCAGTCCACAGGAAATAGTTCCAGTAATCCATGTCCTTAGTCTGCTTGTCTTCAGCAAACTGTTTGCAGGCTTTCTTGTGCATCATCTTTAGAAGAGGCTTCAGTCTGGGAGGACAGCCATGCAGACCTATTTGATGCAGTGTGCGGCGTATGGTCTGAGCCTTGACAGGCTGACCCCCCACCCCTTCAACCTCTGCAGTAATGCTGGCAGCACTCATACGTCTATTTCCCAAAGACAACCTCTGGATATGATGCTGAGCATGTGCACTCCACTTCTTCGGTCGACCATGGCAAGGCCTGTTCTGAGTGGAACCTGTCCTGTTAAACCGCTGTATGGTCTTGGCCACCGTGCTGCAGGTCAGTTTCAGGGTCTTGCCAATATTCTTATAGCCTAGGCCATCTTTATGTAGAGCAACAATAATTTTTTTTAGATCCTCAGAGAGTTCTTTGCCATGAGGTGCCATGTTTAACTTCTAGTGACCAGTATGAGAGAGTGAGAATGATAACACCAAATTTATCGCACCTGCTCCCCATTCATACCTGAGATCTTGTAACACTAACAAGTCACATGAAAACGGGGAGGGAAAATGGCTAATTGGGCCCAATTTGGACATTTTCACTTAGGGGTGTACTCACTTTTGTTGCCAATGGTTTAGACATTAATGGCTGTGTGTTGAGTTATTTTGAGGGGACAACAAATTTACACTGTTATACAAGCTGTACACTCACTACTTTACATTGTAGCAAAGTGTAATTTCTTCAGTGTTGTCACATGAAAAGATATTATAAAATATTTACAAAAAGGGGGTGTGGCCTAGCGATGGCTGAATGAAGACGTACTTCGAAGCAGCTCCCGGCTTTCCCCTGCTTACCACAACCAAAAACAGCTAATTTTTTCATATGAATGCGCATGAGCAACCCCAATCACTACCGAACCAGATCGGCGACCCGTGGGAACCTTGCCAGGACAACACAGACAAATATCCAGAGATTCCTCTGGAACCCACAGCAGACCCCACCAGACGCCAGCACAGAAACACCACGTGCATCTCGTATGGAGGTCGGGCTGCCTACCCTGCCTGCCTCTCATGTCCCACTCACAGAGCCAGAATACCTCTCAGGGACTCCTGCAGCTTTTAGATCAGACATGGCTGGCCCCTCTCCATAGTATGCTCCAGGCTCTCCCCACAAAGTCAGATATAGAGGCTCTAATCCTCCGCATCGAGAAGGCACATAGCAGGGACATGGCGGAGGTGAAATAAGACCTTCACTCTCTTACAGAGTGCATGGATAAGGAAGAAGCCACAGTCTCCTCCCTAGAACTCAGAGTGTCACCCTTAGAACACTCACAGACCGCACAAGCCATCACGGCTAGTGAGATGCAGCTACCCCTGGAGGAAATGGAGGACCGTAGCTGCCAAAACAACCTGTGGCTGCGGGGACTCCCAGAGGCTACAGGGACAGAAGATTTGGCCGCCATGGTCACAGCTATATTCCACAGCGTTCTGGATGCTCCCCCACCAACGCTGGAAATAGATCGGGTGCACAGAGCCCCAGGACCCAAGTCAATGGATCCAGACAGACCACGTGACGTACTGTGCAGATTGCATAGATACTGGCTGAAGGACATCATCCTCCGCAAGTCCTGGGATCATGGCCCGATTGAATTTGATGGGGCAAATATACAAATCCTCCCTGATCTGTCGAGAGCGACACTCCAGAGAAGAGCCCTCCTGAAGCCAGTCTTGGAAACAGCGAGACAAAACGGATGCACATACAGATGGGGGTACCCCCTGGCGGTGACATTCCAGAAAGCACAGTCATCATTCATGCTCCACTCACCTGCAAATCTGCCGGCACTCTTCACTTTTATGGACGCTGAACTGGTGCGAGTTCAGAACTGGCTTCAAATCCTACAACCATCATCCGGCCACATGGGACCTCCTACGGCAGCCTGAATCTCCCAACCTGCCGCCCTCAGAGACCCAGGAGGCGCTCGTGGGACCCGCCGCTGGAACGGGCACATGAGTCATAAATCTTCCCTTCAAGAGCACAGACTTCCAAACCCCAGCTAGATGGCACTTCCCCTCCTCACTTGTTCCCCCCCTCACAACAGCACGTGACAATCGGTGCCCGGTGCCCTCTCGATGCCACCTGCTGAAGACCCTGTATCTGCCTAGAAACTTCTCTACCAAGCCCGAACAGTATACCTATCCCCCTGCCTGGAGGAGCGCCCCCCCCCCTTCTTCTGGGACTGGTGCCTGTATCACCCCCCACTCAGTTCTTATTGGAGGGATCTTCTCAGTGCCCACTGCACAGTCTCGAGAAATTAGGTACTTTTATGAGCCTAGGTGACCCCCTCCTCACTGGGACTAAGACTTGCAGGACACTTCTTCTATAAGATGTACCAGACGCGGAAAGAATAGAACCCATGCTTACAAGACAAGCAGAATTGATGTCTCCACATATAAGCACTGGTTACAGGTCTATCGCATAACACAATCTCTGCAGATATTATGGCTCCGAACATATAAATTACTCATGATATGATTTGGTGTTGCAGAGATCTGACAGAGGTAGACACTCCACCCTCCCCACACATATCCCCACCCTCCCCAATCTCTTCCCTACTTTTCTTACTTTGTCTCTACTTTTCTTTGTCCCTGCTCTTTTCGTATACCAAATAATAAAGATCACGACAGGATTTGGTGCTATCAAAATGTTTTATTACAACATTTCAGGATTATTTCAGGATTGCATTTTAGGTATATACTACTGTTGGATGATGTACTGTACCAAACTGTCTTCAATAAAAACTTATTAAACAAAAAAAAAAAAAAAAACACAATATTTGCAGTTTAACTAACACTATATTTCTTTTCAGGTATGAGTTACTAGGGGTTCAGGTCCCATGATCACACTATCTCTGGGTGTCTTCGTGCCTCTTTTTTTTCCCTCCCTGTGTTGTCGTTCCCGGTGGGAGGGGGGTGATCTGGAATATCCCGCCGCTAACTATAGGGGGATACCACAGCGGCAGCAGCAGAGGAGCTGGCTCAGTTAGGTTGGGTTTAGAGATTCCCCGGGAGCACATATTTTCGCCAGCAGACAACTCTGGGGCTTCAATGGGTTTTTTTTTTTTTATATATATAGCTCTGATGGGGACGGTGTGGAGAGGTGGTGCTGAGCTCTTAGGGAATGTTTCCCCCCCTCCCTGGGAGACATAGTCCTCCCACGGTGAGGGCGACACAGATGTGGAGATAACACCGACTACCACAATGAGGTAATAGGGACCAGTACAATAACTCCTTAGGGGGGGAAGTTTCTGGCGAGATTGGGACAATGATTACGCTGTGACTCTCATCCGAAAGATAATTTGTAATGTACAAGTATTAAGGGCATGGCTTGCATTCTATGAACATATTTTATAGATGAACACATGTTAACACGGTTTATTCAGATTTCAATATACTGGATGTAGATATTTATGTTAGCACTGTTTGCTCACATTTACATGTTTAAGATATAAACAAATAATGGTTAGCACTATTTGCTCATATTTACATGTCATAGATGAATATAGGAAGGCTAGTACTGTTTGCACACATGTACATGATACGGATGAATACATTACAGGTAGCACTGTTATGCTATAGATAAACATGCAATGGTTAGTACAGTTTGCTCATATTTACATACTACAGATGAATACAGGCAAACCAGTACTAACTGCTTATACTTACATGCTAGAGATTTTTACAGGACGACTAATACTGTCTTCTTATATTTACATGCTACAGGTACATACACTACGGTTAGCACTGTTTGCTCATAGTTACATGCTATAGATAAATTATTTGCAGTTAGCACTGTTTGCTCATATTTACAAGATATAAATTAATGCAAGAAGGTTAGTGATGCTTGCTCATGTTTCACATGCCCTAGATAACCACGAGAAGGCTAGCATTGCTGGTTCATATTCGTGTTGCTCATGCCTGTATGATAAAGACTATACCTACTGTGGTCGTGGGGACCAGGGGGGGGGGGGGGACGGCCAGCTGCTTTTCGGCCTCCGCTGACCTCACTCCCAAATAAGTCAACGCTTACCCCCAGCCCATTGCTGGGCAGCGTTCAAGCAGTATCTTTACTGCAACTAGTATACAACCCTCTGTCCTTCTCCGGAGGCGGGGGTACCCAGTTTTTCAAGTACACACCTTACCTCAGCACTTCACCTCTTGAATTCCTCTAAGAGGATCCCCTCTTTTCTGTCCTAGCCCTATTTTTTCTCTTTCTTTTTTTCTCTCTCTTTATCTTTCTCTCTCTCCTCTTATCTACTCCCGTTCCCCCCCCCCCTCTACCCCATCCATTTTTCTCCATACCCCACCCTCCCCCATGGAGGTCCTAAATGTGACCTCGCTTAACGCCAAGGGCCTTAACACACCCGAGAGGAGACGGATGCTCCTACATGATTTACTCAGTCTCAAATCTGATGTGGCCTTCCTACAGGAGACACATTTTAGGGATGACAAATTGCCCATTCTGAAATACAGGTCATTCCCGACGGTGTACCACTCCACCAATTGGACAGTTAAGTCAAGGGGGGTTTCTATTCTTCTTTCCAGCAGAGTACCATAGTCGCTCATAGACTCTATTACTGACCTTGGAGGTCGCTACCTGTTTGTGAAGGGCATGGTCGGTAATATTAAAATCACATTTATGAACCTATATGCCCCGAACGAGCAACAAGAAGCCTTTTTAAGTAGGACACTAGTGAAGTTGGCCAATTTTACAGAGGACCACCTGATTGTAGGAGGTGACCTGAACATCCCGTTAGTTCCAACGGAAGACACATCCACGGGGCTGTCATCTATCTCTCTCAGCTCTCGTAAACTTATTTCTCATTCCCTGCATGACAGCCAGCTGATTGACTTATGGTGTCTTCTCCACCCCCTGGGAAGAGACTTTACCTTCTATTCTACCCCCCCCACAAGACATACTCGCGCATTGACTATTTCTTAATCCCCCATGCCCAGTTACATGTAGTACGCACCTCAGCCATAGGCTCCATCACCTGGTCCGATCATGCCCCTATTTTCTTGTCCTACGCTCTCTATGACCACCAAAACTACCCAATGGAGACTGAATGAAAGTTTCTTACAAAACAAGGACGTTCTGGAAGACGTTACTAGAGAACTGAACTCAAATCAAATTGGAAAAATTCTGTGAGCCACAATGATCTTATGCCTTGCTTGTGCTACCTCCAGCTGCATGCGCTAATCACGCTTTATATAACGTGCATAGGATAAATTTACAAGTTATGCGCTGCGCTTGGGTGACCCCAAAAACAAAATTAATAATAACCAACTCTGTGCTTACTAGTGCGATAATAATAAATACAAATAATATGAATGTAAATAATATGAAAAACAAGTGCTTGTTACACCATAAATTAGTGCTTTTTACACCATACATAGTGTCTTAATCAACATAAAAAGTGTGCTTAGTGCTCAATACACAGTAACCTGCTTTTCTTAAATGAAAAAAAAAAAAAAAAAGGGTCTCTTTGGCACTCTCAATAGTGTGTGCAAATAATGTCCAGCAGTGATAATAAAACAATGCGTGCAGGTGGTGTTCAGCTATGCAAAATCAGTGGAAGTTTGGTGCGGTATGCTGTGCTGAGACAGCGCTGGTGTAAAGTCTGTGTCAGTCTCTCTGTCCTGGCCCCTCCCCTATGCGTCTTCGACACAGGGATCACGTGTCATCATCACACGCTCTGAGGTGAGCACATTAGGTTAAGGGGGTCACGAAGGAGCACAGGAGCATGTTTTGCAGCACTCAGGCTATCTTCGGCATGATGTTGGATTGTTGTCACAGCTGAACACCACCTGTACGCATTGTTTTATTATCACTGCTGGACATTATTTGCACACACTATTGAGAGTGCCTAAGAGACCCTTTTTTTTTTCATTTAAGAAAAGCAGGTTACTGTGTATTGAGCACTAAGCACACATTTTATGTTGATTAAGACACTATGTATGGTGTAAAAAGCACTAATAAGCACTAATTTATGGTGTAACAAGCACTTGTTTTTTCACACCTTGTTTATTTATTCAACATTCATATTATTTGTATTTAATATTATCGCACTAGTAAGCACAGAGTTGGTTATTATTAATTTTGTTTTTGGGGTCACCCAAGCGCAGCGCATAACTTGTAAATTTAGAAAACTGAACTGCTACTTTAGAACGAATGATACCTCAGACTGTGACCCAGGCATTATTTTGAAGGCTCACAAGGCGGTTATTTGTGGCGTGTTGATTAAACACGGGGCCAAGATTAAACGGAGACGAACTGAACAGCTCCAGTCCCTACTCACAGACCTGGCCACCCTGGAGCTCCGACATAAAAGAACACAAAGCCCATCCCTAGAGAGACCTCCTTGTCAAATGGACACAAATTACAGATATCCTACAATTTAAAGCCAAGGCAGCATTGCAGATATGTAGGAAATTCTCATACGAGTCGGGGAATAAATGCGGGAGGCTTTTGGCCAGAACCTTGCGAGAACAGAGACTAATAACATACATCCCAAATCTAGTCCCCCCCAATAAACCAAAAGTAACAAAACCACATGATATTACGAGAGAATTCCGGGAATTCTATAATTCATTATATAATTTGAAGACCAAACCTCCTACCCAAGAACAGATAGACTCTTATTTGTCAGCATCTCTCATGCCCCAATTATCAGACACAGACAAAGACATCCTTGAAGACCCCATCACTATGAAGGACATCCAGAGGGCGGTAGGGGCCACTAAACAGGGGAAAGCACCCAGTCCGGATGGCCTTACGGCCCAATACTACAAGACCCTTCTCCCCTCCCTCGCCCCATACATGGTCAAGTTGTTTAATTCACTGGGCTCAACGGCAACATTCGCAGCCGAAACATTACTCGCACACATCTCGGTGATCCCCATGAAAGGGAAAGATCCAATATTCTGTGGAAGTTATTGGTCGATCTCATTGCTCAATTTGGACCTAAAAATTTTTACTAAGATATTAGCGAATAAGTATCAACATCTCATCCCGAGCCTGATACACTTGGACCAAGTGGGCTTTGTCCCTACAAGGGAAGCTAGGTACAACACCACAAAAGTACTAAATCTACTCCAGGCAGTAAACCAGTCAAAGACACAATGTATCTTCCTTAGCACAGACGCGGAGAAGGCCTTTGACAGGGTAAACTGGAATTTCATGCTTGCTGTCTTGAGACACGTTGGCTTCGGCACCAAAATACTACAGTGGATATCATCGATCTACTCCCGGCCAGCAGCAAGGGTCCGGGCCAACGGTGTTCTTTCAGACACCGTTAAAATCTCCAACGGGACATGCCAGGGGTGTCCGTTGTCCCCCCTCCTCTTTGCCCTGTCATTGGAACCATTTCTCTGCACAGTCTGACATAACTCAGATATTGAAGGAGTTAAGATTAGAGACATCCAACACAAAGTATCGGCCTATGCCGATGACATGCTATTCTCCCTTACGAACCCTCTGGTTTCACTTCCCAATCAGATGACGGAGTTTGGGAGATACGGAATGCTCTCAAACCTCCAGATTAACTTCTCTAAGTCAGAAGCAATGGGGGTTAACTTTCCACAAAAATCAATTATACAACTACAAAATAACTTTAAATTTAAATGGACTGATAAGGCGCTGAAGTACTTAGGTACACTGATCCCCCCCAATATAGCCAAAATCTTTGAACTAAATTTCCCACCACTACTTCGTAGAGTTACACAACTATTGTAGAAGTGGAACACCGGTCTGCATTCTTGGTTAGGCCACTGTAACATTATTAAAATGAGCATCCTCCCCAAGTTTCTATATCTTCTACAGGCACTCCCAGTTCATATCCCGGCTAGTTTTTTTAAACAAATTCAAAAGACATTCTTTGACTTCATCTGGGCTCATAGACGACCACGACTACAGCGTAATCAGCTAATGCTTCCTAAGCGATACGGGGGACTAGCAGTTCCAGACATACGCAAGTACTACCAAGTGGTACATTTAAGTAGGATGGTTGACTGGAACAGACACACAGATTTCAAACTATGGGTGCGTATCGAACAGGCCCAATCAGACGTTCCTCTTGGCGGCGCCCCGTGGTGCTATATCTCCCTTCCACGGGAGATGAAAAACCACCCTCTCATTGGCCATACAGACTATGCTCAGCCCTACTCTCATCCACCAACATATCCTCCAAGACATCACCCATGTACCCAGTTATGGTGAACCCCCTTTTCCCTCTGGGAATTAGGGATTCCAACCTCAGAGACCTGAAGGATATGGGCCTTTCACAGGCCTCCCGATTCGTGCAGGGGGGGCGTGGCCGGCAATCCTGGAGCTGATGAACCAGTCGGGTTCTTTCCGGCTGGGCTTTTGGAGTGCCCTTCAGCTCTCCCACTTCTTCAGAACCCTTCCGGCCTCGGGGCTGTTTGCCAGACCCCTTACCATCTTTGAGGAATTCTGCTCAGAGATGGGGGCAATGCCCCACACACTCTCTTCTAACTGCGGGTTATTTATTACACCCGCGGAACCTCACGTTCTGAACTGCATACAAGAATGGGAAAGGGACCTAGGTAAAAATGTAAGTACAACACAGCAACAACACATTCTCAGGTTTACATACAAATCTTCTAGCTGCACGAAAACACAAGAGACCAACTTCAAGATTCTAACCGGGTGGTACAGAACCAGTGAAATTGAAAAAAATCTTTCCAGATACTTCTGATCAGTGCTGGAGATGCAAGGGAGGCAAAGGAACCATCTTACATATTTTTTGGACCTGCCCCAAACTACAACATTTTTGGACAGAGGTCCAACGCATCCTTCAAAAATTCACAGAACGCGAAATACCGAATGACCCAGCATACTTCTTCCTACACGTCACCAATATACCAGGGAAAATATATATAAAGTCTATTATCCGGCATCTTCTTGACGCTGCTAAAGCTTGCATCCCTCTTAAGTGGAAGTCCCCGCAACCCCCGACAGTAGGGATGTGGATCCAAAAAGTAAAGGAAAAAGGCAGATTAGAAGATCTAGTACTAACTGCGGGACACCAACAGGAGCGATACTCTAAGACCTGGTCGCCCTGGAACGTTTTTAATCTTTTCAGACGAAGGAAGAACCCTCCTTGACAATGACCTGAATGACCAAAAGTCATCCTATTAACTAAATGACTAACTACTGACCCTACTGGCTACAGAGCACCCAGAGGTCTTGACTCATTGCCCTCGCGTAGGGTGGGCTCACACAGAATTATAGAATTATCCTCCAGATCCCTACCCCCTTTTTTTTTCCCCACTCCCCTTCCCTCCTCCCCCCCATAAACCCTCTTCTCTGACTCCTCTCCTTCTACTTCTTTTTCTCTATATTACTTCTTACTGTCCTTCTGCTCTTTTCTCGGCTCTAGAGACCCGAATTTATGGGATACAATCCTTCTAATATAACATAGTTAAAATGCAATGGGATCGGTCGGGGACCCACCAAGGGGCAACATACCAGCACCATTAACGTTACTGTCCTATGCACACCCAGCACCAAGATGTTGCTTTAAGCACATATCACAAAAATAAAAAAGACATCTTAGTTAAGCAAAATGTCACAATGTCCTTTGGATGTACTGTAATAAAATGTTCTTGTATATAAATGTAAACATGCAATGTGATGTAAGATAACAAACTGTGACTGCCCAGATGGCTGTCTTTGACCATGTTCCTTGAATAAATAAAATAATTGTAAAAAAAAAAAATATTTACAAAAATGTTAGGGGTGTACTTACTTTTGTGAGATACTGTAGGCCAGAACGGATTGAGGTGAAAGCTTTGCATTGGTGTTTGACTTCAGCAGAATAGTTTGCAAAAATCAGAAGATTATGACCATCTATTGATAGATTGCGTGTTCCTGTATTGTGGAAAAATTGATATTTTGGCAGTATAATTTAAATATCTGACTATTACAGGTCTAGGAGACGAACAACCTTCAGATTGTGCTCCTACTCAAAGAGCCCTCTCTTCTACACAGGGAGAATCTAAACCCAAATCCTCTAGAATGCGCCTGGAGCAAATATCGATTAATGTGTTAGGCTTATATGACTCAGGGAGACCTAGTATTCTTAAGTTGTTTTGACTTGAGCTATTTTCAAGGTCTTCCACTTTTTACAAAAGTGTAAGCTTTCCTTATCAAAGTCTTACACAGTAGGAGAGTGAGAGTGCTGTCTGTTGTTTTCAGTACCTGTCTGTGTGTCTGCATCATGACAGGAGCAGCAGTCATCTTGGAGCTCCTGTCAGCTTCACATTGCTCTTAGAGCGTACGGGGAAGCGATTGAGAGTGGGTCCTGTTCTGGGCTGTAAGGCACTCAATGAAGAGGAGAACTTCCATGGGAAGCTGGCTGTGTAGAAACTGGGTCCCCCAGCGGTCTTTCACATGGGTTTTGGGTAGCCCATAGTATTTTTTTTTTATTTTTTGCAATTCACTAAAGAATGCTACTAAAATACTACATGTACTATTTCTAGAAGTGGTGTGACATTTTAGTAGTGAAAACTTGCAGTATTTTACCGCTGGCATCCTTAACAACCAGTGAATTTTTGGATGTTAAGTAGCTGGCATCCGCCACATCTTTAACAACCAAGACTCATCTGCTGTTAGCATAGGGTCCCCCCAATTCATATCAGGCCCTTTGTGTCTGGTGTGGATTTTGGGGTGAACCTAACGCAAAAAAAAAAAAAAATAATCCATACAAAACCCTTATCTGAGAATGCAGCTTAACAGGCCAAGAAAGGGATGGCACATGCCCTAAACATGGGGGATGCTTTAAATTTCCCCCCAAAGAATCTTGTCCCCATGCTGATGAGGATAAGGGCCTCTTCACCACAGCCCTGACCTGGTAGTTGTGGCAGTGCAGGGGTGACCTATCGGAATCAGGTTCCCCCCCCCCCCACGTTAATGAGTATTCACCAAAAAAAAAATGGTCAAAGTAAATAAAAACCTGGAGCCAGTTTTTGACATGCTCTTTATCTATAAAAAGGAAAAAACTAAATAAATGTCCCCTGAAGTAAATTGCCATAAATGCTGCCTGGCGACTCACACGATAAGAAAAAACTGTCTGCACCCTATGCTTGGCTCCCACTTCTCACCCCCCCATGTGATGTCATTGACCTGGGCATGCTGAAGGGCTGGTATAGATTGGGGGGGAATGCTGTTTTTTTTTAATGTAATGCTGACTTTTCTTCTGTTTACATTCTGCTGATAGCGGGGAATCCTGCCAACAGCAGATGAGTCATGCTTGTTAAGGACGCTGTGGGTTCCGGCTCCTTAACAACCAGATGAAAGTTCATACATTCCTTAAATTTCACGTGTTTGGACCACTACTTATTTAACCACTTGCCGACCAGCCACCGTCATTATACTGCGGCAGGTCAGCACGATTCCGTGAGCCACCGTAGCTATACGTTGGGTCCATTAAGCGGGATAGCAGGCGTGCGCCTGCTGCACTCGGGGGGGTGCCGATGCTCACGACAGGTGGTCACTATGACCGCCGTCCACAAATGATCGCGGGTACGAGAGGCAAAACAGGCACGTGTGTGTAAACACACAAATCCCTGTTCTGTTCTGAGAGGAGATGCAGATCGTGAGTTCCTAATAGCTAGGAACCACGATCTGTCATTTCCTATAGTCAGTCCCCTCCCCCTACAGTTAGAACATACAGTCAGAGAATACAGTTAACCCCCTGATCTCCCCCTAATGTTAACCCCTTTATTGCCAGTGACATTTATACAGTAATCAGTGTATTTTTATAGCACTGATGGCTGTACAACTGTCAATCGTCCCAAAAATGTGTCAAAAGTGTTCCGATGTGTCCGCCATAATGTCAGTCACGATAAAAATCACAGATCGCCGCCATTACTAGTAAAAAAAAAAAAATACCATAAATCTATCTATCCCCTATTTTGTAGACACTATAACTTTTGCGCAAACCAATCAATATACGCTTATTACGATTTTTATTACCAAAAATATGTAGAAGAATACAGTACATATCGGCCTAAAAAAATAGCTTTTTTTAAAAAAAAATGGGGATTTTTATTATAGCAAAAAGTACAAAATATTGTTTTTTTTTTTCAAAATTGTTGCTCTTTTCTTGTTTATAGCGCAAAAAATAAAACCTGCAGGGATGATCAAATACCACCAAAAGAAAGCTCTATTTGTGGGAAAAAAAGGACGTAAATTTTATTTGGGCACAGCATCGCACGACCGTGCAATTGTCAGTTAAAGCGACGCAGTGCCATATCGCAAAAAGTGCTTTGGTCATTGAGCAGCCAAATTTTCCAGGGCTGAAGTGGTTAATGCGTGCATTTATTTATTTCCTTTAATGAATTGGCTTTAACCTTATTTTATGTGATATTTACTAAGCTTTTTTTTTTCAAGGTAAATGCTGCATAAAGGGATAGTGAATTGACATTTTCAGTATCGCATGCGATATTTGGGAAAAATGAGTCACGTGTCCTAAATATCACATGCAATATGCTGTGGATTGAGCCGTTTATCATTTATAAATAGGTTAATAAATAAGGTCCCAACTCTAATAACCCTAAAACTTTCAAAGTATGAGTCATTGACCACTAATATCTAAATACGGTCCTGTAGCCAGTATTCTATCTGTATTTTCTAATTTTGTAGACCTTAACTTACACATTAAAAATGTGAGTACCTGTATCACTCTTGCAAAATCCAAGAATACTATATTCACAGCCACTCCTTTGTCTAAGTTTATGCTTACTTTCCCATAAAATTTTGATCTTTCACAAATCCATGTTGAAATATTGTTTTCAAACAAAAATTATTTTATGTTGACTTTCATTAAATTCTCAACCAGTCTGTAGTTATCATGTAAAGACTTTGATTCATTTTTAAATATAGGCATCACATTGGCCTTTCACCAATCCAGTGGTACTATGCTAGTCATTAAAGATTCTCTAAAAATTGGAAAACAATGACTTTGGAATAACAAAGCTCAACTCTCTGAAGACACATGGCTCTAAGCCATCTGGTCCAGGTGCTGTTTTCACCTTTATTTCGTCTAAGGCTGGGTTCACACATGTGCAGTACGAACTGCAGCTGCAAAGATAAAAATGATTCATTCAGCGGTTCCTCTCCATTGTAGCTGCGGATCAGATGACCAGGGAGAGGGGGGAGGTGTAATGTGGAGGGGGAGAGAATTTTTGTTCAAAACGGAACACATCTGCGAATCAGATGTGTTCTCATTGAAGATTATGCGCCTGCAATTTGCACCGCACTGCCTAGAAAATGCACGCGTTTTCGGTGCAATGCAGACTGCGGATGCATATGTTTATATGTGAACCAGACTCATTGAAAAGAACATATTTTCAAATGTTCTCTTCTGCATATGTGTAATCCCAGCTCCACACTCCATTCATACTTGTGCAACTTGTCATGCATCTTTGGACACAAAAGTCGCATGACAAGTCGCACCCCATGTTTTTCAATGACAACCATTCAAATATATGTGACTTAAAGTCGCAGTGACTTTAAAAAGGTTTCTGCACTACTTTGGTCTGAAAGTCACATTAAAGTTACACCTGAATGTTATACATGTAACAGTTGTCCATTATCATTGGTCAAAGCCAAAGTTGCATCAAGGTTTGAATCCCCTAGTCGTGCTAATTTGGAGTCGTACACCTGTGAATGGAGCCTTAATATATCTGGACCATGTACATTTTGAGCCATTGTGGATCATTTGGGACTATCCTCATTAAGGACTTGAGCTACTCCATTTTCCTTTGTATATACAGAGCTGCAGATGGTATATAAAAAAAATTGCTTTTTTGTCTCCAGTTACCAACTCAAAATTGACTTGTAAAGGGCCTTCATGATCAAACCGGACCTTTTTTACTATTATTATATTTGAAGAAGTTTGTGGGGGTTTGTTGTTTTGATTTTTTTTTTTTTTAATTACAGATACTTACAGTATCTAACAAAAGTGAGTACACATCTCACATTTTTGTAAATATTTGATTATATCTTTTCATGTGACAACACTGAAGAAATTACACTTTACTACAATGTAAAGTAGTTAGTGTACAGCTTGTATAACAGTGTACATTTGCTGTCCCCTCAAAATAACTCAACACACAGCCATTAATGTCTAAACTGCTGGCAACAAAAGTGAGTACACCCTTAAGTGAAAATGTCTAAATTGGGCCCAATTAGCCATTTTCCATCCCTAGTGTCATGTGACTCATTTTTGTTACAAGGTCTCAGGTGTGAATGGGGAGCAGGTGTGATAAATTTGGTGTTATCACTCTCACTCTTTCATACTGGTCATTGGAAGTTCAACATGGCACCTCATGGCAAAGAACTCTCTGAGGATCTCAAAAAAAGAATTGTTGCTCTACTTAAAGATGGCCTAGGCTATAAGAAGATTGCTAAAACCCTGAAACGGTGGTCAAGACCATACAGGGGTTTAACAGGACAGGTTCCACTCAGAACAGGCCTCGCCATGGTCGACCAAAAAAGTTGAGTGCATGTGCTGAGCGTCATATCCAGAGGTTGTCTTTGGGAAATAGACGTATGAGTGCTACCAGCATTGCTGCAGAGGTTGAAGGGGTGGGGGGTCAGCCTGCCACCATACACTGTACTCTGGATCAAATTGGTCTGCATGGCTGTCGTCCCAGAAGGAAGCCTCTTCTAAAGATGATGCACAAGAAAGTCCGCAAACAATTTACTGAAGATAAGCAGACTAAGGACATGGATTATTGAAACCATGTCCTGTGGTCTTATGAGACCAAGATAAACTTATTTGGTTCACATGGTGTCTAGCGTGTGTGGTGGCAACCAGGTGAGGAGTACAAAGACAAGTGTGTCTTGCCTACAGTCAAGCTTGGTGGTGGGAGTGTCATGGTCTGGGGCTGCATTAGTGCTGCCGCCACTGGGGAACTACAGTTCATTGAGGGAACCATGCATGCCAACATGTACGGTCACCTACTGAAGCAGAGCATAATCCCCTCTCTTCGGAGACTGGCCAGCAGGGCAGTATTCCAACATAACGACCCCAAACACACCTCCAAGACGATCACTGCCTTGCTAAAGAAGCCAAGGGTAAAGGTGATGGACTGGCCATGCATGTCTCCAAACCTAAACCCTATTGAGTATCTGTGGGGAATCCTCAAATGGAAGGTGGAGGAGCGCAAGGTCTCTAGCATCCAAAAGCTCTGTGATGTCATCATGGAGGAGTGGAAGAAGACTCCAGTGGCAACCTGTGAAGCTCTGGTGAACTCCATGCCCAAGAGGGTTAAGGCAATACTGGAAAATGATGGTTGCCACACAAAGTATTGACACTTTGGGCGCAATTTGGACATTTTGTTGTACTGACTTTTGTTGCCAGTGATTTAGACATAAATGGCTGTGTGTTGTTATTTTGAGGGGACAGCAAATTTACACTGTTATACAAGCTGTATACTCACTACTTTACATTGTAGCAAAGTGTAATTTCTTTAGTGTTGTCACATGAAAAGATATAATAAAATATTTACAAAAATGTGAGGGGTATACTCACTTTTGTAAGATACTGTGTATATCTATATATATTTCTTGTTCATACATCATGGGACACAGAGCCTTTGATAATTACTAACTGGGTTAGATAGTCACCATCAGGTGATTACACTGCCAACCCTAATTACCAGGCGAGTTCCTCCCCTATATAACCCCCCCATATGGAGAGTGCCTCAGTTTTTTCACCAGTGTCTAAGGTGGTTGGTCACGTTGAAGATGTTCCAAGAAGAGAGCTCTGTTTGATGGTCTCTGCGGGGGCCTAGGAGCTACACAACTGGATCCATACCTCGGGCCAATAAATACGCCTAAGATGGATGTTACCTAGGCCTTGTGAAAGAAGAAACAAGGTTTTGCCTGTAATGTCTCTCTTTGAGGACTGGGCTCTGGGATCCAGCACTTTGGGGCACAAATTAAAAGTTGCACGAAAAGTTTTCTGGCAGAGTCTTCTACAAGTCCAGGGAAGAGGATCCTGTAAGTAGGAGCCCAGAACCCTGAAGGTTGGCACAACATTAGCCACCGTGATGGGTAAAGGGTGGATCTGTCTGTTCTTAGCAGTTTCCTGGGCCCGGGAATAAGGTAAATGAAGACAATCCTAGGTATTTACCTTAAGGATTATCTTCTGCGAGTAGTTTTCATGTCTTACCTGCTTTCCACCACTAGAGGGAGTAAGAGACATACCTGGTGTTTACTTACATGCCTTCCAGGATACACGCTCAGTGAAGCTGGTCTGGGAAGCTGGTCACCACCTCCGCTGCAGGCTCTGCCGCATAAACTGAAAGGGGGGATCCCATGTAGCCTTGGGGTCCCACATAGTCCTCCGGAGGTCTCCTTTCTCCCCCCTCACCTCCTGGCCGCCACCATGATGGTCCTACGCGCGCGAGCAGGGGGTGCGCTTTTATGGCGGATTTGGCAGGAAAGGAGGGGGACGTGGTTGCGGGCACCATGCAGGTGCAGTATGCACGGCGCATCAGTGCGCAGGCGCTGGGTGGCAATGTTTAAAGCCCAGGACTCCGGAGCCCCTGTAAGTGGTGGAACACAGAGCTGTGGGCAGTAAGCATCTCAGTGGATTCGGATCCAGGCATACCTAAGGCTCCTACGTCTCATCAGGTTGTGCAGATTAAGATAATGATTATATTGTAAGACTAATGCCCCGTACACACGGTCGGATTTTCCGATGGAAAATGTCCGATCGGAGCGTGTTGTCGGAAATTCCGACCGTGTGTAGGCTCCATCGGACATTTTCCATCGGATTTTCCGACACACAAAGTTGGAGAGCAGGAGATAAAATTTTCCGACAACAAAATCCGTTGTCAGAAATTTCGATCGTGTGTACACAAATCCGACGGACAAAGTGCCACGCATGCTCAGAATAAATAAAGAGATGAACGCTATTGGCCACTGCCCCGTTTATAGTCCCGACGTACGTGTTTTACGTCACCGCGTTCAGAATGATCGGTTTTTCCGACAACTTTGTGTGACCGTGTGTGTGCAAGACAAGTTTGAGCCAACATCCGTCGGAAAAAATCCTAGGATTTTGTTGTCGGAATGTCCGAACAAAGTCCGACCGTGTGTACGCCCTATAAGGCACAACAGTGATTGCATCTATACTAGTATCTCTGCTTTTGCAGCTTAGGACTATGTCTCCCCATAGGAGGGCTTCAGGGGCAGGTAAAAGAGGCACTAAGAAATCACAGCCTAGATCTAGGGGTTCTGGACGTGCCCGCAGGATACTATCCCCCCTGAAAGACTGGAGGCAGCCTCACAGGATGAGTCATTGCCCTTGTCAGGCTTTGAAGCCTCTCCCAATGTTGCAGCCCCTGTGTATGTCACTGAAGACACTATGAAAGCTGCATTGGATGGTTTAGAAGGAAGGATTGCTACTTTAATCACAACTTTCTTAAAGAGTAGCAGAAAACGAGATAGATCCCCTGCCTCTGCTCTGGGTTCCTTATCGGATGAGCAATCTGATAATGATCAAGTATCCCTGTCCGGGGATGGGGATCAGGAGCAGTCGGACGATTCAGGGGATGAGGAGAAGCTCTCTTCTTCCTCTTAGGCCCTCAAGGTGTAGGTGCAATATTATACTGAGTTGGTGCGTGCCACATGCAAATGGCCCCCTGCTGAGGCGGCCATATCCTCTGTTTCCTCCTTGGGATCCCGGAAATCCCCACAGGCTGCGTATACCTTCCCAATTCATCCCTTGCTGGAGAAATTGTTGTATGAGGACTGGGTTCACCCAAATAAGCTATTTTCTCCTCTTAAGAAGTTTTCCCTTCTTTATCGGGTAGAGGAAAAATTCACCAGGAAATGAGGAGTGCCAGCAATTGATGCGGCTGTTTCCTGTGTGAATAAAAGCCTGACCTGTCCTATTGACAATGCTCAGGGTTCAAAAATCCAACTGACAAAAAGCTGGAAACTTTATTTAAAGCCTCCTTTTCTATTGCTGGCACTGTGGTCCAACTTGCAGTCGCAGCAGTTGGCATGTGCCAATTCCTAAAGGAACAAATGAAGCAGGTGGTTAACCTCCCCACTGAACAGGTCGAGGTTTATGCCATTATGGATTCTGTTCAGCAAGCATCCCGCCTTGCTCTCCTGCTGGTACACATGCACAGGTCTCTTTGGCTTGAGCATTGGACAGCTGAGGCTTCATGCAAAACATTTTTGAATGGGTTCTCGTTTCATGGGGAACGCTTGCATGGGGATGATTTGGACAAATATATCCAGAGGATTACTGGGGCAAGATCACTTTGTTGCCAGTTAAGAAGAAGAGTAAACATCCCTCATTTAGATGTTCTCTTTCCCCAGCCCCTGTAACCTCGACCTCCAGGCAGTGGCGACGGCCTCCCCAGTCCAATGCTAGGGGAATGGTTCAAGGCCAGGCCCAAGGGTAGAAAAAGTCTTGGGGTCCAAGATCTGTTAAGCAGAACCCCAAAGCCTCCTTACAAGGAGGCTCCCCCGCTTGGCCGAGCGGGGGGAAGGCTGCTGCGGTTTGCAGACGACTGGCGGGAAGAGATTCAGGACAAATGGGTAACCTCCACGGTGTCTCTGAGCTACAAGCTGGAATTTCAGGAGCTTCTGCCATCGTGCTTTCTAAGGTCAAGAGTCTCCAAAGATCCAAGAAAAAGGAGGCCCTTGCTTCTGGCCTTAGAACGCCTGTTATCCCAAGGGGTAATTATAGAAGTAGCCCCAGAAGAGCAAGGCTCGGGTTTCTACTCAAACTTTTTACGGTTCCAAAACCAAATGGGGCTGTCAGACCTATGACCTTAATCAGTTCCTAAACATTTGTTCTTTCTGCATGGAGTCAATCCACTCAGTGGTTTCCACCCTTCAGGGAGGAGAATTTCTGGCATCGATAGACATCAAAGATGCATATCTACATGTGCCAATTTTCCCCGCTCACCAAAAGTTTCTAAGGTTTGCGGTGGAGCAGCGCCACTTCCAGTTTGTGGCCCTAACTTTCGGTCTTGCTACCACACCTCGGGTGTTTACGAAGGTTCTAGCTCTGCCCCTGGCAAAGCTAAGGGCTCGAGGCATAGCAGTAACAGCTTATCTGGACAATTTGCTACTCGTAGAACAGTCTGTATCACACTTAGACCGCAATGTGCTCACCACAGTGAAGTATTTAGAGTACCTAGGCTGGGTCCTCAATCTAGAAAATCCTCCTTACAGCCCCTAAAAAGGCTGGAATACTTGGGCATGGTCATAGACACAGTCCAAAGCAAAGTATTCTTACCCAAGTCAAAAGCTAAAGCCATAAAGGATTTGGTCCGAGTAGTCAAAACAAGGAAAAATCCTTCCATTCGACTATGTATGAGGTTATTAGGGAAAATCGTAGCCTCATTCGAGGCGGTTCCTTATGCCCAGTTGCACTAAAGACCTTTACAGAGCAGCATCCTATATGCCTGGAACAAGAGAGTTCAAGCCTTGGATCTTCCAATGTGCCTGTCACCATGGATAAGCCAGAGCCTCAATTGGTGGATACTAACCGAGAATTTACTGAAAGGAAAATCCTTTGTTCCCGTTACTTAGAAGGTCGTAATCACAGATGGCAGCCTTCTAGGCTGGGGAGCAGTTCTGGAAGAAGCCTCTTCCCAGGGAAGATGGTCCAGAGCCAAAGGGCTCTTGCCCATCAACATTCTGGAGATTCGGGCAATTCATCTGGCCCTCAGGGCCTCAACTTACAGGTTGCAAGGCTGGCTGTCCTGTTCGGATACAGTCAGACAACACTACAGTGGTGGCACCAGGAGTTTGGATACCCAGAAGGAGGTGAATCACATTTTTGCTTGGTCAGAAAGGCATGTTCTCTGCCTGTCTATGGTCTTCATTCCAGGGGTAGAAACTTGGCAGGTGGATTTCCTGAGCCTCCAGAAGCAACTGGCTTCCAGGTTCAACAAGAAACTGGACAACTTTGTGTCAAGAACAAGGGATCCGCTGGCACAAGGGTCAGATGCCTTAGCGATTCAGTGGGATCAGTACTTTCTGATCTATGCGTTCCCTCTAGTTCCGCTTCTCCGACGATTCCTTGAGAGGGTCAAAAGGGAAGGGAAGCCGGTAATTCTGGTGGCCCCGGCTTGGCCCAGGCAACCTTGGCATGCAGAGATCGTAAAAATGGCAGAGGGAAGACCTTGGGTTCTTCCGCTACGCCCAGATCTACTCTCACAGGGCCCAATATTCCAACCTGACTTTGACGGTTTGGCTGTTAAGATCCACATCCCAAAGAGCCATGTGCTCTAGGGTCCAGTCCTATCCACTCTGGTTAATGCTCGGAAACTGGCCTCCAGGCTCATCTATTACAGAATCTGGAAGGCATATGTTTCCTGGTGTGAATCCAGGGGGTGGCATCCTAGAAGGTATGCCATTAGCAGGATTCTTGCCTTTCTTCAATTAGGCGTAGAAATGAGGCTGGCCTTGAGCACTATCAAGGGCCAGATCTCGGCCTTGTCGGTATTTTTTCAAAGACTGCTTGCTTCTCATTCCCTGATCCAGGCCTTTGTTCAAGGTGCACTACTCTTGAATCCGCCGGTTAAGCCTCCCGTGTGCCCGTGGGATTTAAATTAGGTTTTTTTCTTTACAGAAACAGCCTTTTGAACCATTGCACCATGCTCCTTTGGTTCTTTTGACAAAGAAATTGTTTTTTCTTGTAGCCATATCCTAAGCTAGGAGGGTATCGGAATTAGCAGCTCTTTCTTGTAAGAAGCCATATTTGATTATTCACGAACACAGGGTGGTGTTGCGTCCTCACCCAACCTTTTTTCCTAAAGTGGTTTCAGGATTCCATCTGAATCAAGATGTGGTCCTCCTGTCCTTTTTTCCATATCCGCAGTCCACGGAGGACAAGTTGTTACACTCTTTAGATGCTCTAAAAGCAGTCAAAATCTATCTGCAGGCAATGGCTCAGATATAAAAGACTGATTGTCTATTTATACTGCCAGAAGGCCCCAATAAGGGCCAGGCAGCGTCGAAGTCCACTATCTCTAGATGGATTTGACAGGTTATTATTCAGGCGTATGGTTTGAAGAAGAAGATTCCTCCTTTTCAGGTTAAAGCGCACTCGACTAGAGAAGTTAGTGCTTCTTGGGCAGTGCATCACCAGGCCTCCATGGCTCAGATCTGCAAGGCTGCAACTTGGTCTTCAGTCCATACATTCACTAGATTCTATCAGGTGGATGTAAGAGGACATGAGGATGCCGCCTTCGGGTGCAGTGTGCTGCAGGCAGCAGTATAGATCCTCACGTCCTATAGCTGTCTGTGTTTCTGATCTGTGTCTCCCTCCCCTCAAATTTGGGCACTGCTCTGGGACATCCCACTTAGTAATTATCAAAGGCTCTGTGTCTCGTGCTGTATGAACAAGAAAATAGGATTTTTAAAACAGCTTACCTGTAAAATCCTTTTCTTGGGAGTACATCACTGGACACAGAGCTCCCGCCCATCTTCGGGATTATACGGTGGAATACTTATTGCTTTGCTACAAAACTGAGGTACTCTCTGTCACGGAACGTATCTCACTCCGCTTGAGTGCTTCCGTCAGTGTACCACTTCCTCCCAGTCTGGACACAGATATCAGATATTCCAACCGCTCCCAAGCATAAAACAAGGCGACACTTGTTTCACTGCTAACATGGACTTTTTTTTTTTTTAGAACCAGAATACAGTCTTATATACAGTAGAAGAGGAGGTTCCCCCTTCCTGCTCATATTACTCTAGCAATACACCTGTAACCTAATTAGCCTAATTAACATGAGCTAGTTTACTAAATCATTTACCCAGACCAGATGACTCAGAGACATGACCTGTAGGACACAGACTTGTGGTCACCGAGCTTCACACAGTAGTATAAACACAATAGCAGGAGCTAATTACAATTAACAATACAAACAACAATCTCTCCCTCCTCAGCCTAGTCATCAACAAACTATAGTAGGAGTAGACTGTTCATCTCCTAGCCAGTCCTGGAGGCCAATGTGATCAGCTCACACAATTAACATGTTGAGTTCAGAATCAAACAAACCAATAATAGTCTCTACATACATCCTGGGAGATATTGTGGACAAATATTACTGTCCCATTTTAAGTAGTCCAAGATATATTTTCTCACTCACCCTTTGCCAGGATAGCACAGGGTGACTTAGACATAAAAGGTGTATGGGGAGCTGAAACAAGGGCATCCCCTACTTTCCAAGGGATTCTGAGTTTCACAGGCCCTCCGGTTACATGTCTCCCCTTTCAGCAGAAGACTAACACAGGAGGAGACCCCAGACGGGTTGACTCCGAAGTTAGTCCTCTAATGCCTGTACCCACACAGTACCCCAAATAAATTGTTCCAAACAAAGCGTTACTCACCCAGCCAACCTCTGCCTCTCTCAGAGAACATATCTGCCGCTGGGGAAAGGCCTGGACTGGCCCTTCTCCCTGGAGTCCTTTCTGCCGCTGGAGAGAAGAGAGGGTGACTGGGTTCACTCCGTCATGCTGTTGGGGATCTGAGCCGACTGCCTAGCATGCCTGGGGTATACAGGTGGAGACTGAAGCCCCATCCACCTTCACAGGAAATCCATCCCCTGTTAGTTGAGGGCAGAGTCCAGCAGTACTCTGCCCTGTTGCCAGCCCTTCTGCTGGAAACCCCACACCATCTGCTCTGGCTAACTATCGGGGAGGGAGGCCGACTGCCCTGCCTCCCTGGAACTCTGTAGTTGTTGCCGGTGCTGGACAGAGCACAGTGAAGTTTGGCCCCAATACCAGCTCTTCTTCTGGAGGCTCATCAGGTTGTTCTTCCTCAGCAGAAAAGTCTATCAAATCCCCTGTCTCTGCACCTGGTGTCTGGGTATAGAGATTCACCATCTCCTCTCTATGGAGCTCAGAAGATGCTATCAGTGCTGGGCAGAGGTTAGCAGAGCTCTGTCCTGTTGTCAGCACTTCAGCTTTGGGGATGGCAGTTTCCAGATTTTGCACTGCCGATTCTCTGGCATGCTGCTGGACAGGCACATTCCTCCATCCAAGATCATCCCATGCAGAAACAGGATCATCAAGGTCAGTCAGCACTTGCTGCATCCGCCATAAGACCTCCGCCTCCATAGCTGCTGGGGCAGGTTGGCAAAGCACACTATTACTCTGCCACATTGTCGACTCTTCACCAAGGATTTCAGAGTTGTCAACTGTTAATTCCTGATAGTCCCAGACAAAGGGAGCCCAGCCCTGGCACTGAGCAATGTCTAGCAGCCATCTGTAGGCGATCTCCAGCTCCCAGTTCTGAATGGCCAGAAACTCTATATCTTCCAGTGCCCAGTGCACTTCTGAGATGTTCAGTAGCCCTTCTCTGAAATCCATTATTTCGTCCAACCGCCACTCCGAATCACTCCCAAAGTTAGAGTCCCCTGTCAGCTTCACATACAACAGTCCCAAGCCGCCATGCTTGGAATACATGCCACCGGAGGGCTCTGTAGCTCTCATCCAGCTTCATCTTTGCCCAGACCAGCCTGCTTAACTCAGCTGTCTGCTTCTTGTGCAGTTTTTCTCCCAAAAACCGCACCCGCACCCGACATAAAAGGTGTATGGGGACCTGAAACAAGGGCATCCCCTACTTTCCAAGGGATTCTGAGTTCCACAGGCCCTCCCGTCACACTCTCCATATGGGAGGGGTTATATATGTTAACCATGTTATATACATGTTACATGTTATATATGTCAAACTAATGTTAAACATGTGTTAATAAAGCAAAAAATGAATAAATCTAAACCATGTTCAACCCTTTTTCACTTTCTAAATAAAGTGTATTCTTTATTTTTATTATAGTATTGTTTATTGTTGTTATCATCCCTCACTGATACTTTCCACACTAAATGAATAAAAAAAATATATGTTTGTTAGCAAAGGCAAGTGAGGTTCTCACAGGTTAGTAAACCTGCATATATGCTGTATAGCAGGGGCACTGTCAAAGCTGGAAAAATGCGTGTGCTTTCTAAATACAAGGAAAAAAATAGTATTTCAGCTTACCAGTCTTTAGATGTGGTGGCTGCATTTGTTTTCCTTCTTTTATTTTTTTTTACTTTATTTTTACCTGGTGATCCTGCCAAACACATACTCCTGTTCAGGAGCATTTTATGAAATCAGTAGGCCTGTGTGCAAGATCATAAGTTGGGCCCCATTGCGTGATTAAATATAAATGCGGCATGCTTGGTGTGCTGTGGTGAAGAGCGGAGCATGGTTGGCATTGCAAAGATTGTAAAAGACCTGGGTTGTCATTGGGCACCTCAAGGAGAGCAGTAATCCATCTCACCGTGGCAAACAGTGGATGTGGCCAAATTGTTTTAGCAGTGGGAAGGATTTCGTGGAGCGTGGTTAAATAAAACAAACGCATTCTTGTACACATAAAATTTGCTTAGGTTGCTGTGCCACAAGTAAGAGGCTCACAGACATGTATACACTATAGCGCAAACATTTAAAAAAAAAACTCTTATATTACATATGATTTTATGTACACTGATAATTGACAGAAAGCTAGCACTTTGTCTAGCCTATCTTATACTAGAACTTCATTAAAATTGTCAGGGACTGCTTAATAACCAGAAACTGTCAAGACAATGAACATTTTGGACGGACACATGTAGTGTATAATATAGTGCAGGGGTCTGTGATCTACAATAGAGTGCACAGGTCTGTAATGTACAATAAAGTGTATGTAGTGCAGGATTCTGTGGGCGGGGCACAGCAGAGTGGGTTACATGGAAGGCACGCAACATAGTATGTCTTATGGGGGGCACAGCAGAGTATATTACATGAAGGCCACACAGTAGAGTAGATTACATGGAGGGGGCACAACAGAGTACATTACATGGGGGCAGCAGTCTTTCTCCCAGTACAATAATCCCCCCACCCTCGTAGGTGAGTCTGTACAATCCCTCCCTAAATTCACTGACGGCTTCTCAGCTGCATGGGGGGGCTCCCTGTGGTTAGGATGACATCAGTGCCCTCTCCCAGACAGCTGCACACATTGCAAACATGGATGATACACCACTGCTTCTGTCCTAGGGTAACACTCACTCATGATACTGTATCTATGGGGGCGCATTATTCTCACCTTAAGGTAGGAGTACAGGACACTTCTCCATATCTTCTTCTCAATATTGCAGGGAGAGGCGCTTTGTAGTCCTCAAAGCCAGTTTGGGATGATGATAACTAAAAAGAATGCAGCAGAAGTGTCATAATCACAGTCACTTATCTGTCATGCGACCAGTAGGGATGAGCTCAATGTTCGAGTTGAACGTAAGTTTGACTGGAACATCGGGTGTTTGCTGTTCACCAAACAGCGAACATTATGGGTCGTTTTCGGGAAATTCGAACGCCGCTGAGTGCCCCATAATGCACTGCGAGATCGCAGTGCATTAGAGTCTGATGATTGGCCAAAGCAGGCACCTGACCTGCATGCTTTGGACAATCACAGCGCACTCTGCAGAGAGAGTCATGGCTCAGGGGCACCAAGTCCATTCCCCACACTATATAAGGCTGCTCACAGAGCGGCCGCAAGTAGTGTTGTTGGTGTGGACAGAGAGATAGCTTGAGCTAGATTAGGCAGGCAGGTTAGTTAGTTGCAGTGTATTTGATATATATATATATATATATATATATATATATTGTGTGTGTGTATATGCAGAGTATATATATATATATATATATATATATATATATATACATATATACTCTGCATTTAGTGTAGACTAGATATTCAGTGTATACTCTATATATACACACTCTGCATTCAGTGTAGCCTATATATAGTGCATTCCGTGGTGTACAGTTTTTAATACACTTCAGGCGGTCTACACAGTATATAATACAGTGTGTACAGTTTCTAATACACTTCTTGTGGTCTACACAGTATATAATACTATGCAGCCGGTGTACAGTTTCTAATATGCTGCAGGCGGTGTACACAGTATATAAGACAGTGTGTACAGTTTCTAATACAGTGCAGGCGGTGTACATGGTATATAATAGTGTAGTGTGCTGGGAAAATAAAAAATCCCCATCATGTCCGGAAGGTCACCAAAGAGAGGCAGACGCTCACAGGCCACTAAAAGAGGGCAAGCAGCCTCTGTGTCTACAGTCAACAGTGGTGGTCGTGGACATGGTGCATCCTCTGCAGGTGGCCGTGGGGCACGCTTGTCCCTTTTTTCTGCTGCTGCCCGTGTGTCAGGACTGGCTGAGCCCCTCCTTCCCTGAGCTGGCCACTCAGCTGTCAGCTAATTGCCAGCTCTCATCTCTCTCCACAGTTAACCAGCTGTTGTGGATCTGCTTCTCAGTCCCGCCTACTTAAAGATCTCCATTCACTTCATTCCTGCCTTCACCTTGGTCACATCACAAGAAACCATCTCCTGCCTTCCTGTTTAAAGACTGGCTTTGCTGACATCCCTTCTGGCTCCTTTTACTGCCTTCTGTTCCTCTACTTGGATCCCTGACTTCTGGCCTGGCTGATTACCTGATCTGGTTACTGAACTCTGGCTTGGTTGATTACCCCATCTGGTTACTGAACTCTGGCTTGGCTGACTACCCGATCCAGTTACTTGACTCTGGCTATGCTTTGACTATGCTTAATCTATTTACCTTTTTATTAATAAATAAGTGTGATTTTACTGTACTTATGTCTCGGTTTGGTTCATGGTTTCTGACACCGTGTTATTGAGCCATAACATGCAGTAGAGTTGGTGGAGTGGATAACGAAGCCGTCCTCATCCTCCTCATCCTCTGTCACCCAGGCTCAAAGTAGTTTACCTTCCAACGCAGCTGCCAAAGCAGCCTATTCCACTGGCTTCTTGTCCACAGTTACTCCTTCCATAGCCCGACCATCATGCACGGAGGAGTCCCCAGAATTATTTGACCACAGTGTCGGTTACATGCTGCTGGAGGATGCGCAGCAATTTGAAGACTTCAATGTTGGTTCCCAGGTTAAGGAAGGGAGTAATGTGAGCCCAGAGAGAGGGGGTGACACAGAAGGACAAGAAACTGGCAGTCATGTTCCTCAAGCTGCAGCATACTACCAAGTTTGCTCCAGCAACGAGGAGGGAGGGGATGATGAGGTCACTGACCGTACTTGTGTGCCTGACAAAAGAAAGGAGGAAAGTGAGGAGTACTACTCCAATGAGGCAGGATGTCCTCCTGGGGTGAGCTTAAGGACAGCCACCTTATTGCATCACACTGCAGAGCTCCGCATGTGCAGGACATTGCTTACTCCCCGCTGACTTTTAAAAGTTCCTTGGTGTGGGCCTTTTTCGACATATGTGCAACAGATCGCACAGTTGCTGTTTGCAACCTATGTCTGAAGCTGATCAAGCGTGGCCAGAACAGCAGCCACTTGGGCACCACATGCTTGACCAGACATATGATGACCTGCCATGCAGTCCATTGACAGCAGCACCTGAAAGACCCACATCATTCAAAAAAGCAGACTTCTCCTTGCTTCTCATCTGGGATCTCAAACCCTACCATACTGCCAGTCCTCTCAAAAACCTGCACTGAGAGGAATGAAGGTATAGCAATAAGTGTTACAAGTACTTGCAGACAATCTGCTAGCAGTACACCACCAGTTGATTTCAGCAGGCAAATTTCCCTACCCCATATGCTGAACCGTAAAAAGAAATTTGGTCCCAGTCATCCACATGCTCAATGTCTAAATGCTAGCTTGGCCAAATTGCTAGCACTGCAACTGCTGCCTTTTCAGCTGGTAGACTCAACCCCCTTTTGTGAATTTGTGGAATGTGCTGTTCTCAGTGGCAGGTTCCAAAACGCCATTTCTTTTCATGTAAGGCCATTCCGGCTCTCTACCGCCACATGGAAGGCAATGTCTTGGCCTCATTGGACAGGATGGTCAGCAGTAATGGTCATATTACCGCTGACTCATGGTCCAGCAGGGATGGGCAAGGATGTTAATTTTCCTTCAGGGCGCACTAGGTACCTCTGCTGGCTGCTGGGAAGGATGAAAGACAGGGTTCAGCATTGGAGCTTGTTCCGCCACCACACCTCCAAAAAGCTAGTGTTGATTCTGCCACAACATCTGTATGCTCCCCTCCCTCCTCTTCTTCTTCATCTATGGCCTCTTCTGCAGAATTGTCCTCTGAACCAGCAGTGCTCCCTGAACGCTCAAGGGGCTACGCAAGCAGTCAGGCAAAAAGATGTCATTTCATGCTTGATTTGGTCTGCCTAGGGGACAGGAGCCACACTGGGGCAGAGATTCTGTCAGCTCTGCAGGGGCAGGCTCAGAGGTGGTTGACGCCATGCCAGCTTCAGCCAGAAATGATTGTATGTGACAATGACACCAACCTTCTCTCCACCTACCGACAGGGACACTTGACCCATGTTCCATATTTGGAACACGTCCTGAATTTGGTGGTGCAGCGTTTCTTGACCAGGTACCCAGGCTTACAAGATCTCCTGAGGCAGGCAAGAAAAGTCTGTGGTCATTTCCGTCGGTCATACAATGCCAGTGCTCGGCTGGCTGACATTCAAAGGGAATGCAACCTGCCCACCAACGGCCTCATTTGTTACATGCCCACCAGGTGGAACTCAACGTTGGCAATGATGCAGTGGCTGCACACACAGCAGAGGGCCATCAATGAGTACCTGTGTGAGTATGGCACCAGGAAAGGGTCAGTGGAGGTTGGCTTCTTTTTGCCACGCCAGTGGCTACTGATCAAGGATGCATGCACTGTCCTGTCACCATTTGAGGAGGCCAAAAGGATGGTGAGCAGTGACAATGCATGCATCAGTGACACTGTCCCTCTAGTTTTCCTGCTGGAGCACACGCTTCATGGAATCATGGACAGGGCACTTGAGGCAGAACAGTGGGAGGAAGAGGAGGACTTCCTTTCCTCTCAAGGCCCCCTTTATCCAGATAGCATTCCTGCGGGGCCGCCAAACACACAGGAAGAAGAGGAGGATTGTGTCAGCATGGATATGGGATGGTTTCCAGACCCCAAAAACCCAAGGAGTTGTACGTGACTGGGATGAGGTAGTTACGGATAATGTGATCCTTAGTGACCCAGAGGACTCAGAATGAGTCAGGAATAATCCTGTTTCTGCAAAGCTTGCGAAAGGACCCTAGGATTCATGGTATCAAGGAGAGGGATCATTACTGGCTGGCAATCCTTCCTGATCCACGTTACAAGGGTAAGGTTACAGAACTCATCCTGCCTTCACAGAGGGAGCAGAGGATGAAACATCTTCAGGAGTAGGGATGAGCAAACAGGAAAAAAGTTTGTTCGAACATGCGAACACCGTTAAAGTCTATGGGACACAAACATGAATAATCAAAAGTGCTAATTTTAAAGGCTTATATGCAAGTTATTGTCATAAAAAGTTTTTGGGGACCCAGATCCTGCCCCAGGGGACATGGATCAATGCAAAAAAAGTTTTAAAACGGCGGTTTTTTCGGGAGCAGCGATTTTAATAATGCTTAAAGTGAAACAATAAAAGTGTAATATCCCTTTAAATTTCGTACCTGGGGGGTGTCTATAGTATGCCTGTAAAGGGGTGCATGTTTCCCATGTTTAGAACAGTCTGACAGCAAAATGACATTTCAAAGGAAAAATAGTCATTTAAAACTATTCGCAGCTATTATTGCATTGCCGGTCTGACAATACACATAGAAGTTCATTGATAAAAAACGGCATGGGAATTCCCCACAGGGGAAACCCGAACCAAAATTTTAAAAAAAAATTACGTGGGGGGTCCCCCTAAATTCCATACCAGGCCCTTATCCGAGCACGTAACCTGGCAGGCCACAGGAGAAGAGGGGGGACGAGAGAGCGCCCCCCTCCTGAACCGTTCCAGGCCACATGCCCTCAACATTGGGAGGGTGCTTTGGGGTAGCCCCCCAAAACACCTTGTCCCCATGTTGATGGGGACAAGGGCCTCAACCCCACAACCCTGGCCGGTGGTTGTGGGGGTCTGCAGGCGGGGGGGCTTATTGGAATCTGGAAGCCCCCTTTAACAAGGGGACCCCCAGATCCTGGCCCTCCCTCCTGTGTGAACTGGTAAGGGGGTACTAAAGTACTTCTATCATTTCACTAAAAAACTGTCAAAAATGTTAAAAATGACAAGAGACAGTTTTTGACAATTCCTTTATTTAAATGCTTCTTCTTTCTTCTATCTTCCTTCATCTTCTTCTTCTTCTTCTGGTTCTTCTGGCTCTTCCTTGTCCAGCATCTCCTCCGCAGCATCTTCTTCCCTTATTCTCCTTGGGCCTCTCCGCAGCCATGGCATGGGGGGAGGCTCCCGCTCTTCCCTTCCTCTTCTTCTCTTCTTCATCTTCTTCTCTTCTTCATCTTCTTCTCCGGGCTGCTCCACACCCAAGCTGGCATGGAGGGAGGCTCCTGCTGTGTGACGCTTCTCCTCTTCTGACGGTTCTTAAATAACGGGGGGCGGGGCCACCCGGTGACCCCGCCCCCTCTGACGCACAGGGACATGACAGGACTTCCCTGTGGCATTCCCCGTGACGCCCCCTGCCCGCAGACCCCCACAACCACCGGCCAGGGTTGTGGGGATGAGGCCCTTGTCCTCAACAACATGGGGACAAGGTGTTTTGGGGGGCTACCCCAAAGCACCCTCCCAATGTTGAGGGCATGTGCCTTGTACGGTTCAGGAGGGGGGCCCCCCTCTTTTCCTGCGGCCTGCCAGGTTACGTGCTTGGATAAGGGTCTGGTATGGATTTTTGGGGGGACCCCACGCCGTTTAAAAAAAAAATTTTGGCGGGGGTTCCCCTTAATATCCATACCAGACCTAAAGGGCCTGGTATGGAATTTAGGGGGACCCCCCACATCATTTTTTTTTTAAATTTTGGTTCGGGGTTCCCCTGTGGGGAATTCCCATGCTGTTTTTATCAATGAACTTCTATGTGTATTGTCGGAGCAGCAATGCATTAATAGCCGCGAGTAGTTTTAAATGACTTTTTTCCTTTGAAATGTCATTTTGCTGTCAGACTGTTCTAAACACGGGAAACAATCGACCCTTACAGGCATACTATATACACCCCCCAGCTACGAAATTTAAAGCAATATTACACTTTTATTGTTTCACTTTAAGCATTATTAAAATCACTGCTCCCGAAAAAACAGCCATTTTTAAAACTTTTTTTTGCATTGATACATGTCCCCTGGGGCAGGACCCAGGTCCCCAAACACTTTTTATGACAATACCATGCATATAAGCCTTTAAAATTAGCACTTTTGATTTCTCCCATAGACTTTTAAAGGGTGTTCCGCGGCATTCGAATTTGCCGCGAACACCCCAAATTGTTCGCTGTTCGGCGAACTTGAGAACAGCTGATGTTCGAGTCGAACATGAGTTCGACTCGAACTCGAAGCTCATCCCTATTCAGGAGTCCTTGAAGAAAAGTTTGTGTAATGCATTTCCAGACCCTGAGAGGTTACCATTTCCTGGTGCTGGACAATGTGTTTCTGAGGCTTCGTTTGGTCAGAGGAAGAGCGGTGGAGAAGGTGGCTGGCTGAACGATGCCTTTAACCACTTCAGTTCCCTTTATGGCCAGGACATTTTTTAGCGATACAGCACTGCGTCGTTTTAACTGACAATTGCGCGGTCGTGCGACATGGTACCCAAACAAAATTGGTGTCCTTTTTCCCCCCACAAATAGAGCTTTCTTTTGGTGGTATTTGATCACCTCTGCAGTTTTTATTGTTTGCGCTATAAACAAAAAAAGAACGACAATTTTGAAAAAAAATACAATATTTTTTATTTTTTGCTATAATATCCTAAATTTAAAAAAAAAAAAAAAAATCTTCATCAGTTTAGGCCGATATATATTCTTCTACATATTTCTGGTAAAAAAATCACAATAAATGTATAATGATTGGTTTTTTGCAAAAGTTATAGCTTAAAAAAAATAAGGGATTTATGGCATTTTTATTATTATTATTTTTTTAGGACTGCGACATTGTGGCGGACAGATCGAACACTTTTGACACATTTTTGGGACTATTGACAGTTATACAGCGATCAGTGCCTAGAACTGGACAGCATACTCTAGGTGCGGCTGGACCAGAGTGAGTCTTGTAGAGCGGGAGAATTATCGTTTCATCTCTGGAGTTGATCCCCTTTTTAATGCATGCTAATATTCTGTTTGCTTTGTTAGCAGCATCACCTACTAGGACCCCCAGGTCCTTTTTCCATCCTAGATTCGCCCAGAGGTGATCAGGTCTGTATTGTTGGTAATCAGTAGATCCAGTAACGCTTTAACGCATCTGAACCATGAAATTGTCCTGCAAGACATTTAGGAACTGGCGAGCCTTAGACGAATTTCCTCCGCCCAGTCTATGTCTGGATAATTAAAATCCCCCATTATGATAACACTTCTCATCCTTGTTGCTAATCCAGCTTATTATAGGAGACCCGTCTCCCCCTCTTCCCTCAGGTTAGGGGGCCTATAGCACACTCCCAGTAATATTTTCCCTTTAGCTTCAGTTCTGGCACCACCAACACCTAAGGCCCAATGTTTCTGCCCTTGTTTTACAGGGGCATGTAATTACGATTTTTGAAAGTATATTTAACAGCAGGGTCCATTCCTGCACCCAACAAGAGTAACTGTGAGGGGTTACAGTGTTCTGGCACCACCAATACCTAAGTCCCAATATTTCTGCCCTTGTTTAACAAGGGCATGTAATTAAATTTTTGAAATAATATTTAACAGCAGGGCCCATTCCTGCACCCAACAAGAGTAACTGAGGGGTTACTGTATTCTGGCACCACCAACACCTAAGGCCCAATTTTTCCACAGAGTATATAGTGCAGTCCCAATTTTTCTAACAGAGTATATAGTGCAGTCCGTATAGTATATATACTGCCATTCAGAGTATATAGTGCAGTCAGTGCAGTATATATAATACAGTGCAGGGTATATAGTGCAGTGTACAATATATAATATAGTGTATTGAAGTGGTTAAGGGGAGCCCTATGACAGAATTAAGAAAAAAAATGGGCTCCCCCCCGTCCATACCAGGCCCTTTGGTTCTGGTACAGATTTTAAGGCGAACTCCATGCCAAAATTTAAACAAAAATGGCATGGGGGCCCCTCAAAATCCATACCAGGCCCTTCAGGTCGGAAGATCCCCACCCCCCATGTGAGTGGGTATGGGGTACATGGTATTGATTTTGGCGGGGGACCCCCATGCCATTTTTTTTAATTTTGGCGTGGAGTTCCCCTTGGTATCCACACCAGACCTGAAGGCCTGGCAATGGGGGGGGGACCCACGCCATTTTTTTCAATGATTTTTATATGTATATTGCCGGGATCCAGCAATACATTACAGCCGCATGCAATTTTTAATGACATTTTTTCCTTTAGAAATGTCCCTTTGCTATGGTACTGTTATAAACATGGGGAAAATGCGCTACTTTACAGGCAGACTAAGGGGACCCCCCAGGCACAATATTTAAAGGAATATTTCATTTTTATTATTTCAATTTAAGCATTCTTAAAATCACTGCTCCTGAAAAAACTGACGTTTTTAAAACTTTTTTGCATTGATACATGTCCCCTGTGCCAGTACTCGGGTCCCAAAACATTTTTTATGGCAATAATTGCATATAAGCCTTTAAAATCAGCACTTTTGATTTTTCACATTCCTGTCCCATAGACTTTAATGGTGTTCACATGTTCGCACAAATTTTTTGTCTGTTCGCTTGTTCTGGTGCGAACCGAACCGGGAGGGGGGGGGTTCGACTCATCACTAGTGACCCGGAGGTCTTTTTAAACTGTAGTAGGAGACACTGCCTAAGTTTGCCTGTCATCCCCACTACCGTTGTCTAGTCTGCCCTACTGCTGTCCAATACCAGTCAGTCTTGCTACTGTCTGCTACCTACCAGCGCTGTCCACTATGCTACAGTCCAGTTAATTTTTGCCCTATCTGCTACAGTCTAATCTGCGTCAGTCCAGGCTGCTACTATCCAACGTACTACAGGCCAGTCCACTGCAGTTCAGCCCACTACTGTCCTGTCTGACTGTTCCCTATTGTCCAGTCTGATTAAGTGCTATTCCATGGACAGTCCTTCTACCAGAGCTACCTAGTCCCTACTCCACACAGTCAGCTTCTTGGCTTTCCATTTACCAATCCACCAGTGTGCTTGGTTATAGGGATGAGCCGAACACCCCCCGGTTCGGTTTGCACCAGAACCTGCGAACGGACCGAAGCTTCGCACAAACGTTAGAACCCCATTGAAGTCTATGGGACTTGAACGTTCGAAATCAAAAGTGCTAATTTTAAAGGCTAATTTGCATGGTATTGTCCTAAAAAGGGTTTGGGGACCCGGGCCCTGCTCCACATGTATCAATGCAAAAAAAGTTTTAAAAACGGCTGTTCGGGAGCAGTTATTTTAATGATGCTTAAAGTGAAAAAAAAGTGAAATATTCCTTTAAATATTGTACCTGGGGGTGTATATAGTATGCCTGTAAAGTGGCGCGTGTTTTCTGTGCTTAGAACAGTCCCTGCACAAACCGACATTTTTAAAGGAATAAAATTCATTTAAAACTGCTTGCGTTTTTAATGTAATGTCGGGTCCTGACAATATGGATGAAAATCAGTGAGACAAACGGCATGGGTACCCCCCCAGTCCATTACTAGGCCCTTTGGGTCTTATATGGGTATTAAGGGGAACCCCACACCAAATTAAAAAAAGGAAAAGCGTGGGGCCCCCAAGCCCTATATACTCTGAACAGCAGTATACAGGCGGTGCAAACAAGGCAGGGACTGTAGGTTTGTTGTTAAGTAGAATCTGTTTGTAATTTTGAACTGGTACATTTTTAAAGTGTAGCTCCAGCCAAAAAATCTATTTTTAAGCTTTTTGGAAAACATGGGGAAGGGTTATCACCCCTGTGACATTTGTTTTGCTGTCTGTGCTCCTCTTCAGAAGATTTCACCTCACTTTCTGTCACAATGACAAATGTTTTTTAGAAAATTTGGGATTTTTAGGATTGGTGATAAAGCATCAGTGGAAAGGAGAGACGGTTTTCCCATATTAACTCTTACAGGAGAGAATATCCCTTCCTAGGGGTAGATTTCATCTCACTTCCTGTTGTCTCCTTCCGTTTGCAAGTAGGAGTCATTTGTAAGTTGAATGTTTGAAAGCAGGGGCCTGCCCTATATACTCTGCAGAAATTTGGGCCTTAGGTGTTGGTGTTGCCACAACACTGTAAGCCCTCACAGGGCCCTGCTGTGAAATATTAGATCAAGAATTGTAATTACATGCCCCTGTTCAACAGGGGCAGAAAAATTGGGCCTTTGGTGATGGTGGTGGTGCTGGTGCTACAACACTGTAAGCCCTCACAGTTACTCTTGGTGGGCACTGGAACGGGCCCTGCTGTGAAATATTAGATCAAGAATTGTAATTACATGTCCCTGTTGAACAGGAACAGAAAAATTGGGCCTTAGGCACTGGTGCTGGTGCCACACCACTGCAACCCCTCACAGATACTCTAGTTGGAGTGGAGAAACGAGCCCTGCTGCAAAGAATTACATCAAAAATTGTAATTACACGCCCCTGTTAAACAAGGGCTGAAAAATTGGGCCTTAGGCACTGGTGCCACAACAGTGCAACCCTTCACAGATACTCTAGTTGGAGCGCAGGAATGAGCCCTGCTTCAAAGAATTGCATCAAAAATTGTAATTACATGCCCCTGTTAAACAGGAGCTGAAAAATTGGGCCTTAGCCACTGGTGACGGTGCCCAGAAACAAAAATATTCTTACAAGCTATCAGCATGATCATTGAGGAGAAAGAGGATAGTCACTCAGCATAACAGGATAGTCACTGAGCATCAGCATAGGCAGTCTTGAAGGGATCTGACATTTAAAAAAAAAATATTCGGTTACAACAGCATCAGGTGCTTGGTAGCTGGTGGTGATCCAAGACTGATTAATTTTTATGAAGGTCAGTCGATTGACTGAGTGGGTGGACAGGCGCACTCTGTGATCGGTTACAAAGCCTCCAGCAGCACTGAATGTACGTTCCGAAAGAATGCTGGATGCAGGACAGGCCAGTAGCTCAATTGCATACTGTGCAAGCTCTGGCCAGTGATCCATCCTCAAGACCCAGTAACCCAGAGGATTTTTGGTGGGAAAGTTGTTCAAGTCAGATCTTGCCCCTAGGTATTCCTGCACCATGTAAAACAGACACTGGCAATGGTTGCTGGAACCGATCATACCTTGGGGCTGCAGACTAAACAATTGTCTGAACGCATCGGTCAGACGGCCACCTTCTCCACCGCTCCTTCTTTGACTTACCGAAGCCTCGGCAACACGTTGTCCAGGAACAGGAGTTTGTAACCTTCCAGTCTCTGGGAACGCATTGCACAGACCTTTCTGCAAGGCCTCCCGAAGATGTTTCATCCTCTGCGACGGCAAAATAAGGTCTGCAGCCTTACTCTTGTAACGTGGATCAAGGAGGGTTGCCAGCCAGTATTGATCCCTCTCCTTAAAACAACGAATACAAGGATCCTTCCGCAGGCTTTGCAGGAACAGGGAGGCCATGCAGCATAGGTTTGCTGAGGCATTCGGTCCGGAGTCCTCTGGGTCACTAAGGAGGACATGATCCGCAGACACCTCCTCCCAGCCACATACAAGTCCATGGGTTTCTTGGGACTGTAAATGATCCCTTAAAGACTGCTGCTGATGCTGAGTGCCAGCCTCCACCTCCAAGCTGACACAATCCACCTCCTCCTCCTCTTCCTGTGTGATCGGCAGGCACGCAGGAACACTGTCTGGATAACGGGGGCCTTGAGAGCTAAGGAAGTCATCCTCTTCCTGCCTCTGTTCTGCCTCAAGTGCCCTGTCCATTATTTCACACAGCGTGTGCTCCAACAGGTGGACAAGGGGGACAGTGTCACTGATGCATGCACTGTCACTGCTCACCATCCTTGTGACCTCCTCAAATGGTGACAGGACAATGCATGCATCCCTGATCATGGCCCACTGGCGTGGGGAAAAAAAAAAGCTCTCCTGACCCTGTCCTGGTGCCATAGTCACACAGGTACTCATTGATGGCCCTCTGCTGCATGTGCAGCCGCTGCAGCATGGCCAACGTTGAGTTCCACCTGGTGGACATGTCACAGATTAGGCGGTTCTTGGGCAGGTTAAATTCCTTTTGGAGGTCAGCCAGCCGAGCACTGGCATTATATGACTGGCGGAAATGCACACAGACTTTCCTGGCCTGCCTCAGGACATCCATATTGTCGGGACCCAAAAACTGCTGCTCCACCAAGTTAAGGATGTGAGCCAAACAGGGCACATGGGTCAGTTGTCCCTGTCAGAGGGCAGAGACGAGGTTGGTGCCATTGTCGCAAACCACCATTCCTGTCTTAAGTTGGCATGGCGTAAACCACCTCTGAACCGGCCCTGCAGAGCTGAAAGAAAATCTCTGCCACAGTGTGGCTCCTGTCCCCCAAGAACACCAGCTCAAGCACCGCATGGCATCTTTTGGCCTGCGTACTTGCATAGCCCCTTGAACACCTACGGAGCACCGCTGGTTCCAAGGACAAAGCACAGGAAGAGGCCATGAAGGAAGAAGAAGAGGAGGGGATGGAGGAGAGAGGTGTGTCAGAATCACCAGTACTGGCATTTTGGAGCTGTGATGGCGGAACAACCTCCAACACTACTGCACCTTGTCCTGCATCCTTCCCAGCTGCCAACAGAGTCACCCAATGCACCGTGAAACTTAGGTAACGTCCCTGTCCATGCCTGCTGGACCATGACCATGGACCATGAGTCAGCGGTAATATGCACCTTACCACTGACCGCCCTGTCTAGCAATGCCGGTAGAGAGCCAGAATCGCCTTCCGTGAGAAAAAGTGGCGTTTGGGATCCTGCCACTGAGGAACCACACATTCCACAAACTCACAGAAGGGGGCACAGTCTACCAATTGAAAGGGTAGCATTTGAAGTGCTAGCAATTTTGCCAAGCTAGCATTCAACCGCTTGGCATGTGGATGGCTGGGAGCGAACTTCTTTCTGCGGTGCAGCAGCTGGGGCAGGGAAATTTGCCTGGTACAATCTGGCGTTGGTGTACTGATAGCAGATTGCATGCAAGTACTTGGCTGTGACACACCTAATTCTACACCTTCATTCCTCTCAGTGCAGGTCTCAGAGAGGACTGAAGGTATAGTGGGGTTGGAGATCCCAGCTGATGAGGAGCAAGGAGAGGTCCTCTTTGTTCTTTGGTGTGGGTCTTTTAGGTACACTTGCCAACAAACTGCATGGCAGGTCAACATATGTCTGGTCAAGCATGTGGTGCATAGGCGGGAGATGTTTTGGCCACGCGAGATACGCTTGAGACATATGTAGCAAATAGTAGTGGTGGGATCTGATGCACTCAAAAAAAAAAAAAAAAACTCAAAAAAGGCCCACACCAAAGAACTTTTGGAATAACGCGCAGAGACAGCAGCACCCTGCACATGCGGAGCTCTGTGATGTGATGCAGTTAGTGTGCTGCGCTTAGGCTGGCCCCTGGAGGGCATCCTGCCTCATTGGTGATGTTCCTCCTCCTCCTCATCCTCTCTCCTATCAGGCACCCACATGAAGTCAGCTGAGCTGAGTACCATCATCAGAGCCTTCAAAATGCTGGGCATCCTCCTGGAGCATGTACCCAACACTGTGGTCAAACAGTTCGGGGGACTCCTCAGGAGCACATGGTGGGGCTGGGGAAGGAGTCACTGATGCTACTGAGCCAAGGGAAGAGGCCGTGTTGGCAGCTGCTTTGAAAGACAAAGTACCCTGAGCCTGGGTGAGAGAGGATGAGGAGGATGAGGACGGCTTGGTCATCCACTCGACCATGTCTTCTGCATGTTGCGGCTCAAAACGGCCAGCTGCGAAAAAAAGGCCAAGCACGTCCCACGGCCACATGCTGATGAGGATGCACCGTGTCCACAACCAGCACTGTTGCCTCTAGACACAAAGCCTGCTTGCCCTCTTTTATTGGTTTGTGACTGTCTTCCTCTCCTTGTTGGCCTTCCAGACATACAGATGGCCTGCAGTGAGATGTAGCTGCACAAAACTGGGATGTATATATATATATATACCGATTATACTGCAGCTAGCAAAATCAACTGCCTGCCTGTAGTATTATTAGTATGAGAACACCTGCACTTGTCTTCAGGTAGTTGCAACTGTGCAGGGTACACAGTGCAGTAACTGGAAATATGTCAAGAGCCAACACAAGCATCTGGCTTCAGGTAGTTATACTGTAGGTGTAACTGTGCAGATTACACAGTACAGTAACTGGAAATACGTCAAGAGCCTACACAAGCACCTGGCTTCAGGTAGTTATACTGTAGGTGCAACTGTGCAGGGTACACAATTCAGTAACTGAAAATATGTCAAGAGCCTACACAAGCACCTGGCTTCAGGTAGTTATACTGTAGGTACAACTGTGCAGGTTACACAGTACAGTAACTGGAAATACGTCAAGAGCCTACACAAGCACCTGGCTTCAGGTAGTTATACTGTAGGTGCAACTGTGCAGGTTACACAGTACAGTAACTGGAAATACGTCAAGAGCCTACACAAGCACGTGGCTTCAGGTAGTTATACTGTAGGTGAAACTGTGCAGGGTACACAGTACAGTAACTGGAAATATGGCAAGAGCCTACACAAGCACTGGGCTTCGGGTAGTTATACTGTAGGTGCAACTGTGCAGGGTACACAGTACAGTAACTGGAAATACATTAAGAGCCCACACAAGCACATGGCTTCAGGTAGCTATACTGAAGGGCAACTGTGCAGGGTACACAGTACAGTAACTGGAAATATGTCAAGAGCATACACAAGCACCTGGCTTCAGGTAGTTATACTGTAGGTGCAACTGTGCAGGGTACACAGTACAGTAACTGGAAATACGTCAAGAGCCTACACAAGCACCTAGCTTAAGGTAGATATACTGTAGTTGAAACTGTGCAGGGTACACAGTACAGAAGCTGGAAATATGTCAAGAGCCTACACAAGCATCTGGCTTCAGGTAGCTAAACTGTAGGTGCAACTGTGCAGGGTACACAGTACAGTAACTGGAAATATGTCAAGAGCCTACACAAGCACCTGGCTTCAGGTAGTTATACTGTAGGTGCAACTGTGCAGGGTACACAATTCAGTAACTGAAAATACGTCAAGAGACTACACATGCACATGGCTTCAGGTATTTATACTGTAGGTGCCACTGTGCAGGGTACACAGTACAGTAACTGGAAATACATTAAGAGCCCACACAAGCACCTGGCTTCAGGTAGCTATACTGTAGATGCAACTGTGCAGGGTACAGTAACTGGAAATACGTCAAGAGCCCACACAAGCACCTGGATTCAGTTAGCTATACTGAAGGTGCAACTGTGCAGGGTACACAGTACAGTAACTGGAAATATGTCAAGAGCCTGCATAAGCATCTGGCTTCAGGTAGCTATACTGTAGGTGCAACTGTGCAGGGTACACAGTACAGTAACTGGAAATACGTCAAGAGCCTACACAAGCATCTGGCTTTGGGTAGCTACACTGTAGGTGCAACTGTGCACGGTACACAGTACAGTAACTGGAAATACGTCAAGAGCCTACACAAGCATCTGGCTTCGGGTAGCTACACTGTAGGTGCAACTGTGCAGGGTACACAGTACAGTAACTGGAAATACATCAAGATCCTACACAAGCATCTGGCTTCAGGTAGCTATACTGTAGGTGCAACTGTGCAGGGTACTCAGTACAGTAACTGGAAATACATCAAGAGCCTACACAAGCACTGCGCTTCAGGTAGTTATACTGTAAGTGCCACTGTGCAGGGTACACAGTACAGTAACTGGAAATACATTAAGAGCCCACACAAGCACCTGGCTTCAGGTAGCTATACTGTAGGTGCAACTGTGCAGAGTACACAGTACAGTAACTGGAAATACGTCAAAAGCCCACACAAGCACCTGGCTTCAGGTAGCTATACTGAAGGTGCAACTGTGCAGGGTACACAGTACAGTAACTGGAAATATGTCAAGAGCCTACACAAGCACCTGGCTTCAGGTAGTTATTCTGTAGGTGCAACTGTGCAGGGTACACAATTCAGTAACTGAAAATACGTCAAGAGCCTACACAAGCACATGGCTTCAGGTAGTTATACTATAGGTGCAACTGTGCAGGGTACACGGTATAGTAACCGGAAATACGTCAAGAGCCTACACAAGCACCTGGCTTAAGGAAGCTTTACTGTAGGTGCAACTGTGCAGGGTACACAGTACAGTAACTGGAAACATGTCAAGAGCCTACACAAGCTCCTGGCTTCAGGTAGCTATACTGTAGGTGCAACTGTGCAGGGTACACAGTACAGTAACTGGAAATACGTCAAGAGCCTACACAAGCACCTGGCTTAAGGTAGTTATACTGTAGGTGCAACTGTGCAAGGTACAAAGTACAGTAACTGGAAATACGTCAAGGGCCTACACAAGCACCTGGCTTAAGGTAGCTATACTGTAGGTGCAACTGTGCAGGGTACAGTAACTGGAAATATGTCAAGAGCCCACACAAGCACCTGGATTCAGGTAGCTATACTGAAGGTGCAACTGTGCAGGGTACACAGTACAGTAACTGGAAATATGTCAAGAGCCTGCATAAGCATCTGGCTTCAGGTAGCTATACTGTAGGTGCAACTGTGCAGGGTACACAGTACAGTAACTGGAAATACGTAAAGAGCCTACACAAGCACCTGGCTTCAGGTAGCTATACTTTAGGTGCAACTGTGCAGGGTACACAGTACAGTAACTGGAAATACATCAAGAGCCTACACAAGCATCTGGCTTCAGGTAGCTATACTGTAGGTGCAACTGTGCACGGTACTCAGTACAGTAACTGGAAATACGTCAAGAGCCTACACAAGCACTGCGCTTCAGGTAGTTATACTGTAGGTGCCACTGTGCAGGGTACACAGTACAGTAACTGGAAATACATTAAGAGCCCACACAAGCACCTGGCTTCAGGTAGCTTTACTGTAGGTGCAACTGTGCAGGGTACACAGTACAGTAACTGGAAATACGTCAAGAGCCTACACAAGCACCTGGCTTCAGATAGCTATACTGTAGTTGCAACTGTGCAAGGTACAAAGTACAGAAACTGGAAATACGTCAAGAGCCTACACAAGCACCTGGCTTGAGGTTGCTAAACTATAGGTACAACTGTGCAGGGTACACAGTACAGTAACTGGAAATATGTCAAAACCTTGCACAAGCATCTGGCTTCAGGTAGCTATACTGTGGGTGCAACTGTGCAGGGTACACAGTACAGTAACTGGAAATACGTCAAGAGCTCATACAAGCACTTGGCTTAAGGTAGTTATACTGTAGGTGCAACTGTGCTCAGTACACAGTACAGTAACTGGAAATATGTCAAGAGCCTACACAAGCACTGGGCTTCAGGTAGTTATACTGTAGGTGTAACTGTGCAGGGTACACAGTACAGTAACTGGAAATACGTCAAGAGCCTACACAAGCATCTGGCTTCAGGTAGCTATACTGTAGGTGCAACTGTGCAGGGTACACAGTACAGTAACTGGAAATACGTCAAGAGCCTACACAAGCACTGGGCTTCAGGTAGTTATATTGTAGGTGCCACTGTGCGGGGTACACAGTACAGTAACTGGAAATACATTAAGAGCCCAAACAATCACCTGGCTTCAGGTAGCTATACTGTAGGTGCAACTGTGCAGGGTACACAGTGCAGTAACTGGAAATACATCAAGAGCCTACACAAGCACCTGGCTTCAGGTAGCTATACTGTAGTTGCAACTGTGCAGGGTACACTGTACAGTAACTGGAAATACGTCAATAGCCTACACAAGCACCTGGTTTTAGGTAGCTATACTGTAGGTGCAACTGTACAGGGTACACAGTACAGTAACTGGAAATATGTCAAGAGCCTACACAAGCATCTGGCTTCAGGTAGCTATACTGTAGGTGCAACTGTGCAGAGTAAACAGTACAGTAACTGGAAATACGTCAAGAGCCCTCACAAGCACCTGGCTTCAGGTAGCTAAACTGTAGGTGCAACTGTGCAGGGTACACAGTACAGTTACTGGAAATATGTCAAGAGCCTACACAAGCACCTGGCTTCAGGTAGTTGTACTGAAGGGCAACTGTACAGGGTACATAGTACAGTAACTGGAAATACATCTAGAGCCTACACAAGCACCTGGCTTCAGATAGCTATACTGTAGTTGCAACTGTGCAAGGTACACAGTACAGTAACTAGAAATACGTCAAGAGCCTACACAAGCACCTGGCTTCAGGTAGCTATACTGTAGGTGCAACTGTGCAGGGTAAACAGTACAGTAACTGGAAATACGTCATGAGCCCTCACAAGCACCTGGCTTCAGATAGCTAAACTGTAGGTGCAACTGTGCAGGGTACACAGTACAGTAACTGGAAATATGTCAAGAGCCTGCACAAGCATCCAGCTTCAGGTAGCTATACTGTAGGTGCAACTGTGCAGGGTACACAGTACAGTAACTGGAAATACGTCAAGAGCCTACACAAGCACCTGGCTTCAGGTAGTTATACGTTAGGTGCAACTGTGCAGGGTACACAGTACAGTAACTGGAAATACATCAAGAGCCTACACAAGCACCTGGCTTCAGGTAGCTATACTGTAGGTGCAACTGTGCAAGGTACACAGTACAGTAACTGGAAATACATCAAGAGCCTACACAAGCACCTGGCTTCAGGTAGCTATACTGTAGGTGCAACTGTGCAGGGTACACAGTACAGTAACTGGAAATACATCAAGAGCCCACACAAGCACCTGGCTTCAGGTAGCAAAACTGTAGGTGCAACTGTGCTTGGTACACAGTACAGTAACTGTAAATATGTCAAGAGCCTACACAAGCACCTGGCTTCAGGTAGCTATACTGTAGGTGCAACTGTGCAGGGTACACAGTACAGTAACTGGAAATACGTCAAGAGCCTACACAAGCACCTGGCTTCAGGTAGCTATACTGTAGGTGCAACTGTGCATGGTGCACAGTACAGTTACTGGAAATACGTCAAGAGCCTACACCAACACCTGGCTTCAGGTAGCTATACTGTAGTTGCAAATGTGCAGGGTACACAGTACAGTAACTGGAAATACGTCAAGAGCCTACACAAGCACCTGGCTTCAGATAGCTATACTGTAGGTGCAACTGTGCAGGGTACACAGTACAGTAACTGGAAATACGTCAAGAGCCTACACAAGCACCTGGCTTCAGGTAGCTATACTGTAGGTGCAACTGTGCAGGATACACAGTACAGTAACTGGAAATACGTCAAGAGCCTACTCAAGTACCTGGTTTCAGATAGCTATACTGTAGTTGCAACTGTGCAAGGTACACAGTACAGTAACTGGAAATACGTCAAGAGCCTACACAAGCATCTAGCTTCAGGTAGCTATACTGTAGGTGCAACTGTGCAGGGTACACAGTACAGTAACTGGAAATACGTCAAGAGCCTACACAAGCACTGGGTTTCAGGTAGTTATACTGTAGGTGCCACTGTGCAGGGTACACAGTACAGTAACTGGAAATACATTAAGAGCCCACACAAGCACCTGGCTTCAGGTAGCTATACTGTAGTTGCAACTGTGCAGGGTACACAGTACAGTAACTGGAAATACGTCAAGAGCCTACACAAGCACCTGGCTTCAGGTAGCTATACTGTAGGTGCAACTGTGCAGAGTACACAGTACAGTTACTGGAAATACATCAAGAGCCTACACAAGCACCTGGCTTCAGGTAGCTATATTGTAGGTGCAACAGTGCAGGGTACACAGTACAGTAACTGGAAATATGTCAAGAGCCTACACAAGCACATGGCTTCAGGTAGCTATACTGTAGATGCAACTGTGTAGGGTACACAGTACAGTTACTGGAAATACGTCAAGAGCCTACACAAGCACCTGGCTTCAGGTAGTTGTATTGAAGGGCAACTGTGCAGGGTACACAGTACAGTAACTGGAAATACGTCAAGAGCCTACACAAGCACCTGGCTTCAGGTAGTTATACATTAGGTGCAACTGTGCAGGGTACACAGTACAGTAACTGGAAATACATCAAGAGCCTACACAAGCACCTGCCTTCAGGTAGCTATACTGTAGGTGCAACTGTGCAGAGTACACAGTACAGTTAGTGGAAATACGTCAAGAGCCTACACAAGCACCTGGCTTCAGGTAGCTATACTGTAGGTGCAACTGTGCAGGGTACACAGTACAGTAACTGGAAATATGTCAAGAGCCTACACAAGCACATGGCTTCAGGTAGCTATACTGTAGATGCAACTGTGTAGGGTACACTGTACAGTTACTGGAAATACGTCAAGAGCCTACACAAGCACCTGGCTTCAGGTAGTTGTACTGAAGGGCAACTGTGCAGGGTACACAGTACAGTAACTGGAAATACGTCAAGAGCCTACACAAGCACCTGGCTTCAGGTAGTTATACATTAGGTGCAACTGTGCAGGGTACACAGTACAGTAACTGGAAATACATCAAGAGCCTACACAAGCACCTGGCTTCAGGTAGCTATACTGTAGGTGCAACTGTGCAGAGTACACAGTACAGTTACTGGAAATACGTCAAGAGCCTACACAAGCACCTGGCTTCAGGTAGCTATACTGTAGGTGCAACTGTGCAGGGTACACAGTACAGTAACTGGAAATATGTCAAGAGCCTACACAAGCACATGGCTTCAGGTAGCTATACTGTAGATGCAACTGTGTAGGGTACACAGTACAGTTACTGGAAATACGTCAAGAGCCTACACAAGCACCTGGCTTAAGGTAGTTGTACTGAAGGGCAACTGTGCAGGGTACACAGTACAGTAACTGGAAATACATCAAGAGCCTACACAAGCACCTGGCTTCAGGTAGTTATACGTTAGGTGCAACTGTGCAGGGTACACAGTACAGTAACTGGAAATACATCAAGAGCCTACAGAAACACCTGGCTTCAGGTAGTTATACTGTAGGTGCAACTGTGTAGGGTGCACAGTACAGTAACTGGAAATACGTCAAGAGCCTACACAAGCACCTGGCTTCAGGTAGCTATATTGTATTTGCAACTGTGCAGGGTACACAGTACAGTAACTGGAAATATGTCAAGAGCCTACACAAGCACCTGGCTTTAGGTAGCTATACTGTAGGTGCAACTGTGCAGGGTACACAGTACAGTAACTGGAAATACGTCAAGAGCCTACACAAGCACCTGGCTTCAGATAGCTATACTGTAGGTGCAACTGTGCAGGGTACACAGTACAGTAACTGGAAATACGTCAAGAGCCTACACAAGCACCTGGCTTCAGGTAGCTATACTGTAGGTGCAACTGTGCAGGATACACAGTACAGTAACTGGAAATACGTCAAGAGCCTACACAAGCACCTGGCTTCAGATATCTTTACTGTAGTTGCAACTGTGCAAGGTACACAGTACAGTAACTGGAAATACGTCAAGAGCCTACACAAGCATCTAGCTTCAGATAGCTATACTGTAGGTGCAACTGTGCAGGGTACACAGTACAGTAACTGGAAATACGTCAAGAGCCTACACAAGCACTGGGCTTCAGGTAGTTTCACTGTAGGTGCCACTGTGCAGGGTACACAGTACAGTAACTGTAAATACATTAAGAGCCCACACAAGCACCTGGCTTCAGGTAGCTATACTGTAGTTGCAACTGTGCAGGGTACACAGTACAGTAACTGGAAAGGTGTCAAGAGCCTACACAAGCACCTGGCTTCAGGTAACTATTCTGTAGGTGCAACTGTGCAGAGTACACAGTACAGTTACTGGAAATATGTCGAGAGCCTACACAAGCACCTGGCTTCAGGTAGCTATACTGTAGGTGCAACTGTGCAGGGTACACAGTACAGTAACTGGAAATATGTCAAGAGCCTACACAAGCACATGGCTTCAGGTAGCTATACTGTAGATGCAACTGTGTAGGGTACACAGTACAGTTACTGGAAATGCGTCAAGAGCCTACACAAGCACCTGGCTTCAGGTAGTTGTACTGAAGGGCAACTGTGCAGGGTACACAGTACAGTAACTGGAAATACATCAAGAGCCTACACAAGCACCTGGCTTCAGGTAGTTATACGTTAGGTGCAACTGTGCAGGGTACACAGTACAGTAACTGGAAATACATCAAGAGCCTACACAAGCACCTGGCTTCAGGTAGCTATACTGTAGATGCAACTGTGCAGAGTACACAGTACAGTTACTGGAAATACGTCAAGAGAATACACAAGCACCTGGCTTCAGGTAGCTATACTGTAGGTGAAACTGTGCAGGGTACACAGTACAGTAACTGGAAATATGTCAAGAGCCTACACAAGCACATGGCTTCAGGTAGCTATACTGTAGATGCAACTGTGTAGGGTACACAGTACAGTTACTGGAAATATGTCAAGAGCCTACACAAGCACCTGGCATCAGGTAGTTGTACTGAAGGGCAACTGTGCAGGGTACACAGTACAGTAACTGGAAATACGTCAAGAGCCTACACAAGCACCTGGCTTCAGGTAGTTATACGGTAGGTGCAACTGTGCAGGGTACACAGTACAGTAACTGGAAATACATCAAGAGCCTACACAAGCACCTGGCTTCATGTAGTTATACTGTAGGTGCAACTGTGTAGGGTGCACAATACAGTAACTGGAAATACGTCAAGAGCCTACACAAGCACCTGGCTTCAGGTAGATATACTGTATTTGCAACTGTGCAGGGTACACAGTACAGTAACTGGAAATATGTCAAGAGCCTACACAAGCATCTAGCTTCAAATAGCTATACTGTAGGTGCAACTGTGCAGGGTACACAGTACAGTAACTGGAAATACGTCAAGAGCCTACACAAGCAACTGGCTTCAGGTAGTTATACTGTAGGTGCAACTGTGCAAGGTACAAAGTACAGTAACTGGAAATACATCAAGAGCCTACACAAGCACCTGGCTTCAGGTATCTATACTGTAGGTGCAACTGTGCAGGGTACAGTAACTGGAAATACGTCAAGAGCCCACACAAGCACCTGGATTCAGGTAGTTATACTGTAGGTGCAACTGTGCAAGGTACAAAGTACAGTAACTGGAAATACCTCAAGAGCCTACACAAGCACTTGGCTTCAGGTAGTTATACTGTAGGTGCAACTGTGCAGGTTACACAGTACAGTAACTGGAAATACGTCAAGAAGCTACACAAGCACTGGGCTTCAGGTAGTTATACTGTAGGTGCAACTGTGCTGGGTACACAGTACAGTAACTGGAAATACATCAAGAGCCTACACAAGCACCTGGCTTCATGTAGTTATACTGTAGGTGCAACTGTGTAGGGTGCACAATACAGTAACTGGAAATACGTCAAGAGCCTACACAAGCACCTGGCTTCAGGTAGATATACTGTATTTGCAACTGTGCAGGGTACACAGTACAGTAACTGGAAATACGTCAAGAAGCTACACAAGCACTGGGCTTCAGGTAGTTATACGGTAGGTGCAACTGTGCAGGGTACACAGTACAGTAACTGGAAATACATCAAGAGCCTACACAAGCACCTGGCTTCATGTAGTTATACTGTAGGTGCAACTGTGTAGGGTGCACAATACAGTAACTGGAAATACATCAAGAGCCTACAGAAACACCTGGCTTCAGGTAGTTATACTGTAGGTGCAACTGTGTAGGGTGCACAGTACAGTAACTGGAAATACGTCAAGAGCCTACACAAGCACCTGGCTTCAGGTAGCTATATTGTATTTGCAACTGTGCAGGGTACACAGTACAGTAACTGGAAATATGTCAAGAGCCTACACAAGCACCTGGCTTTAGGTAGCTATACTGTAGGTGCAACTGTGCAGGGTACACAGTACAGTAACTGGAAATACGTCAAGAGCCTACACAAGCACCTGGCTTCAGATAGCTATACTGTAGGTGCAACTGTGCAGGGTACACAGTACAGTAACTGGAAATACGTCAAGAGCCTACACAAGCACCTGGCTTCAGGTAGCTATACTGTAGGTGCAACTGTGCAGGATACACAGTACAGTAACTGGAAATACGTCAAGAGCCTACACAAGCACCTGGCTTCAGATATCTTTACTGTAGTTGCAACTGTGCAAGGTACACAGTACAGTAACTGGAAATACGTCAAGAGCCTACACAAGCATCTAGCTTCAGATAGCTATACTGTAGGTGCAACTGTGCAGGGTACACAGTACAGTAACTGGAAATACGTCAAGAGCCTACACAAGCACTGGGCTTCAGGTAGTTTCACTGTAGGTGCCACTGTGCAGGGTACACAGTACAGTAACTGTAAATACATTAAGAGCCCACACAAGCACCTGGCTTCAGGTAGCTATACTGTAGTTGCAACTGTGCAGGGTACACAGTACAGTAACTGGAAAGGTGTCAAGAGCCTACACAAGCACCTGGCTTCAGGTAACTATTCTGTAGGTGCAACTGTGCAGAGTACACAGTACAGTTACTGGAAATATGTCGAGAGCCTACACAAGCACCTGGCTTCAGGTAGCTATACTGTAGGTGCAACTGTGCAGGGTACACAGTACAGTAACTGGAAATATGTCAAGAGCCTACACAAGCACATGGCTTCAGGTAGCTATACTGTAGATGCAACTGTGTAGGGTACACAGTACAGTTACTGGAAATGCGTCAAGAGCCTACACAAGCACCTGGCTTCAGGTAGTTGTACTGAAGGGCAACTGTGCAGGGTACACAGTACAGTAACTGGAAATACATCAAGAGCCTACACAAGCACCTGGCTTCAGGTAGTTATACGTTAGGTGCAACTGTGCAGGGTACACAGTACAGTAACTGGAAATACATCAAGAGCCTACACAAGCACCTGGCTTCAGGTAGCTATACTGTAGATGCAACTGTGCAGAGTACACAGTACAGTTACTGGAAATACGTCAAGAGAATACACAAGCACCTGGCTTCAGGTAGCTATACTGTAGGTGAAACTGTGCAGGGTACACAGTACAGTAACTGGAAATATGTCAAGAGCCTACACAAGCACATGGCTTCAGGTAGCTATACTGTAGATGCAACTGTGTAGGGTACACAGTACAGTTACTGGAAATATGTCAAGAGCCTACACAAGCACCTGGCATCAGGTAGTTGTACTGAAGGGCAACTGTGCAGGGTACACAGTACAGTAACTGGAAATACGTCAAGAGCCTACACAAGCACCTGGCTTCAGGTAGTTATACGGTAGGTGCAACTGTGCAGGGTACACAGTACAGTAACTGGAAATACATCAAGAGCCTACACAAGCACCTGGCTTCATGTAGTTATACTGTAGGTGCAACTGTGTAGGGTGCACAATACAGTAACTGGAAATACGTCAAGAGCCTACACAAGCACCTGGCTTCAGGTAGATATACTGTATTTGCAACTGTGCAGGGTACACAGTACAGTAACTGGAAATATGTCAAGAGCCTACACAAGCATCTAGCTTCAAATAGCTATACTGTAGGTGCAACTGTGCAGGGTACACAGTACAGTAACTGGAAATACGTCAAGAGCCTACACAAGCAACTGGCTTCAGGTAGTTATACTGTAGGTGCAACTGTGCAAGGTACAAAGTACAGTAACTGGAAATACATCAAGAGCCTACACAAGCACCTGGCTTCAGGTATCTATACTGTAGGTGCAACTGTGCAGGGTACAGTAACTGGAAATACGTCAAGAGCCCACACAAGCACCTGGATTCAGGTAGTTATACTGTAGGTGCAACTGTGCAAGGTACAAAGTACAGTAACTGGAAATACCTCAAGAGCCTACACAAGCACTTGGCTTCAGGTAGTTATACTGTAGGTGCAACTGTGCAGGTTACACAGTACAGTAACTGGAAATACGTCAAGAAGCTACACAAGCACTGGGCTTCAGGTAGTTATACTGTAGGTGCAACTGTGCTGGGTACACAGTACAGTAACTGGAAATACATCAAGAGCCTACACAAGCACCTGGCTTCATGTAGTTATACTGTAGGTGCAACTGTGTAGGGTGCACAATACAGTAACTGGAAATACGTCAAGAGCCTACACAAGCACCTGGCTTCAGGTAGATATACTGTATTTGCAACTGTGCAGGGTACACAGTACAGTAACTGGAAATACGTCAAGAAGCTACACAAGCACTGGGCTTCAGGTAGTTATACGGTAGGTGCAACTGTGCAGGGTACACAGTACAGTAACTGGAAATACATCAAGAGCCTACACAAGCACCTGGCTTCATGTAGTTATACTGTAGGTGCAACTGTGTAGGGTGCACAATACAGTAACTGGAAATACGTCAAGAGCCTACACAAGCACCTGGCTTCAGGTAGATATACTGTATTTGCAACTGTGCAGGGTACACAGTACAGTAACTGGAAATACGTCAAGAAGCTACACAAGCACTGGGCTTCAGGTAGTTATACGGTAGGTGCAACTGTGCAGGGTACACAGTACAGTAACTGGAAATACATCAAGAGCCTACACAAGCACCTGGCTTCATGTAGTTATACTGTAGGTGCAACTGTGTAGGGTGCACAATACAGTAACTGGAAATACGTCAAGAGCCTACACAAGCACCTGGCTTCAGGTAGATATACTGTATTTGCAACTGTGCAGGGTACACAGTACAGTAACTGGAAATATGTCAAGAGCCTACACAAGCACCTGGCTTTAGGTAGCTATACTGTAGGTGCAACTGTGCAGGGTACACAGTACAGTAACTGGAAATACGTCAAGAGCCTACACAAGCAACTGGCTTCAGGTAGTTATACTGTAGGTGCAACTGTGCAAGGTACAAAGTACAGTAACTGGAAATACATCAAGAGCCTACACAAGCACCTGGCTTCAGGTATCTATACTGTAGGTGCAACTGTGCAGGGTACAGTAACTGGAAATACGTCAAGAGCCCACACAAGCACCTGGATTCAGGTAGTTATACTGTAGGTGCAACTGTGCAAGGTACAAAGTACAGTAACTGGAAATACCTCAAGAGCCTACACAAGCACTGGGCTTCAGGTAGTTATACTGTAGGTGCAACTGTGCTGGGTACACAGTACAGTAACTGGAAATACCTCAAGAGCCTACACAAGCACTTGGCTTCAGGTAGTTATACTGTAGGTGCAACTGTGCAGGTTACACAGTACAGTAACTGGAAATACGTCAAGAAGCTACACAAGCACTGGGCTTCAGGTAGTTATACTGTAGGTGCAACTGTGCTGGGTACACAGTACAGTAACTGGAAATACGTCAAGAGCCTACACAAGCACCTGGCTTCAGGTAGCTATACTGTGTTTGCAACTGTGCAGAGTACACAGTACAGTAACTGGAAATACATCAAGAGCCTACACAAGCACCTGGCTTCAGATAGCTTTACTGTAGTTGCAACTGTGCAAGGTAAACAGTACAGTAACTGGAAATACGTCAAGAGCCTACACAAGCATCTAGCTTCAAATAGCTATACTGTAGGTGCAACTGTGCAGGGTACACAGTACAGTAACTGGAAATACGTCAAGAGCCTACACAAGCACTGGGCTTCAGGTAGTTATACTGTAGGTGCCACTGTGCAGGGTACACAGTACAGTAACTGGAAATACATTAAGAGCCCATACAAGCACCTGGCTTCAGGTAGCTATACTGTAGTTGCAACTGTGCAGGGTACACAGTACAGTAACTGGAAATACGTCAAGAGCCTACACAAGCACCTGGCTTCAAGTAGCTATTCTGTAGGTGCAACTGTGCAGAGTACACAGTACAGTTACTGGAAATATGTCAAGAGCCTACACAAGCACCTGGCTTCAGGTAGTTATACGTTAGGTGCAACTGTGCAGGGTACACAGTACAGTAATTGGAAATACATCAAGAGCCTACACAAGCACCTGGCTTCAGGTAGCTATACTGTAGATGCAACTGTGCAGAGTACACAGTACAGTTACTGGAAATACGTCAAGAGCCTACACAAGCACCTGGCTTCAGGTAGCTATACTGTAGGTGCAACTGTGCAGGGTACACAGTACAGTAACTGGAAATATGTCAAGAGCCTACACAAGCACATGGCTTCAGGTAGCTATACTGTAGATGCAACTGTGTAGGGTAAACAGTACAGTTACTGGAAATACGTCAAGAGCCTACACAAGCACCTGGCTTCAGGTAGTTGTACTGAAGGGCAACTGTGCAGGGTACACAGTACAGTAACTGGAAATACGTCAAGAGCCTACACAAGCACCTGGCTTCAGGTAGTTATACGGTAGGTGCAACTGTGCAGGGTACACAGTACAGTAACTGGAAATACATCAAGAGCCTACACAAGCACCTGGCTTCATGTAGTTATACTGTAGGTGCAACTGTGTAGGGTACACAGTACAGTATCTGGAAATACGTCAAGAGCCTACACAAGCACCTGGCTTCAGGTAGCTATACTGTATTTGCAACTGTGCAGGGTACACAGTACAGTAACTGGAAATATGTCAAGAGCCTACACAAGCACCTGGCTTTAGGTAGCTATACTGTAGGTGCAACTGTGCAGGGTACACAGTACAGTAACTGGAAATACGTCAAGAGCCTACACAAGCACCTGGCTTCAGGTAGTTATACTGTAGGTGCAACTGTGCAAGGTACAAAGTACAGTAACTGGAAATACGTCAAGAGCCTACACAAGCACCTGGCTTCAGGTAGCTATACTGTAGGTGCAACTGTGCAGGGTACAGTAACTGGAAATACGTCAAGAGCCCACACAAGCACCTGGATTCAGGTAGTTATACTGTAGGTGCAACTGTGCAAGGTACAAAGTACAGTAACTGGAAATACCTCAAGAGCCTACACAAGCACTTGGCTTCAGGTCGTTATACTGTAGGTGCAACTGTGCAGGTTACACAGTACAGTAACTGGAAATACGTCAAGAGCCTACACAAGCACCTGGCTTCAGGTAGTTATACTGTGTTTGCAACTGTGCAGGGTACACAGTACAGTAACTGGAAATACGTCAAGAGCCTACACAAGCACCTGGCTTCAGGTAGCTATACTGTGGGTGCAACTGTGTAGGGTACACAGTACAGTAACTGGAAAGATGTCAAGAGCCTACACAAGCACCTGGCTTCAGGTAGCTATACTGTAGTTGCAACTGTGCAGGGTACACAGTACAGTTACTGGAAATATGTCAAGAGCCTACACAAGCACCTGGCTTCAGGTAGCTATTCTGTAGGTGCAACTGTGCAGAGTACACAGTACAGTTACTGGAAATATGTCAAGAGCCTACACAAGCACCTGGCTTCAGGTAGCTATACTGTAGGTGCAACTGTGCAGGGTACACAGTACAGTAACTGGAAATATGTCAAGAGCCTACACAAGCACATGGCTTCAGGTAGCTATACTGTAGATGCAACTGTGTAGGGTACACAGTACAGTTACTGGAAATATGTCAAGAGCCTACACAAGCACCTGGCTTCAGGTAGTTGTACTGAAGGGCAACTGTGCAGGGTACACAGTACAGTAACTGGAAATACATCAAGAGCCTACACAAGCACCTTGCTTCAGGTAGTTATACGTTAGGTGCAACTGTGCAGGGTACACAGTCCAGTAACTGGAAATACATCAAGCGCCTACACAAGCACCTGGCTTCAAGTAGCTATACTGTAGATGCAACTGTGCAGAGTACACAGTACAGTTACTGGAAATACGTCAAGAGCCTACACAAGCACCTGGCTTCAGGTAGCTATACTGTAGGTGCAACTGTGCAGGGTACACAGTACAGTAACTGGAAATATGTCAAGAGCCTACACAAGCACATGGCTTCAGGTAGCTATACTGTAGATGCAACTGTGTAGGGTACACAGTACAGTTACTGGAAATACGTCAAGAGCCTACACAAGCACCTGGCTTCAGGTAGTTATACGGTAGGTGCAACTGTGCAGGGTACACAGTACAGTAACTGGAAATACATCAAGAGCCTCCACAAGCACATGGCTTCAGGTAGCTATACTGTAGATGCAACTGTGTAGGGTACAGTAACTGGAAATACGTCAAGAGCCCACACAAGCACCTGGATTCAGGTAGTTATACTGTAGGTGCAACTGTGCAAGGTACAAAGTACAGTAACTGGAAACACCTCAAGAGCCTACACAAGCACTTGGCTTCAGGTAGTTATACTGTAGGTGCAACTGTGCAGGTTACACAGTACAGTAACTGGAAATACATCAAGAGGCGACACAAGCACTGGGCTTCAGGTAGTTATACTGTAGGTGCAACTGTGCTGGGTACACAGTACAGTAACTGGAAATACATCAAGAGCCTACACAAGCACCTGGCTTCAGGTAGCTATACTGTGTTTGCAACTGTGCAGGGTACACAGTACAGTAACTGGAAATACATCAAGAGCCTACACAAGCACCTGGCTTCAGGTAGCTATACTGTGTTTGCAACTGTGCAGGGTACACAGTACAGTTACTGGAAATATGTCAAGAGCCTACACAAGCACCTGGCTTCAGGTAGCTATACTGTAGGTGCAACTGTGCAGGGTACACAGTACAGTAACTGGAAATATGTCAAGAGCCTACACAAGCACATGGCTTCAGGTAGCTATACTGTAGATGCAACTGTGTAGGGTACACAGTACAGTTACTGGAAATACGTCAAGAGCCTACACAAGCACCTGGCTTCAGGTAGTTGTACTGAAGGGCAACTGTGCAGGGTACACAGTACAGTAACTGGAAATACATCAAGAGCCTACACAAGCACCTGGCTTCAGGTAGTTATACGTTAGGTGCAACTGTGCAGGGTACACAGTCCAGTAACTGGAAATACATCAAGCGCCTACACAAGCACCTGGCTTCAAGTAGCTATACTGTAGATGCAACTGTGCAGAGTACACAATACAGTTACTGGAAATATGTCAAGAGCCTACACAAGCACCTGGCTTCAGGTAGCTATACTGTAGGTGCAACTGTGCAGGGTGCACAGTACAGTAACTGGAAATATGTCAAGAGCCTACACAAGCACATGGCTTCAGGTAGCTATACTGTAGATGCAACTGTGTAGGGTACACAGTACAGTTACTGGAAATACGTCAAGAGCCTACACAAGCACCTGGCTTCAGGTAGTTGTACTGAAGGGCAACTGTGCAGGGTACACAGTACAGTAACTGGAAATACATCAAGAGCCTACACAAGCACCTGGCTTCAGGTAGTTATACGTTAGGTGCAACTGTGCAGGGTACACAGTCCAGTAACTGGAAATACATCAAGCGCCTACACAAGCACCTGGCTTCAAGTAGCTATACTGTAGATGCAACTGTGCAGAGTACACAGTACAGTTACTGGAAATACGTCAAGAGCCTACATAAGCACCTGGCTTCAGGTAGCTATACTGTAGGTGCAACTGTGCAGGGTACACAGTACAGTAACTGGAAATATGTCAAGAGCCTACACAAGCACATGGCTTCAGGTAGCTATACTGTAGATGCAACTGTGTAGGGTACACAGTACAGTTACTGGAAATACGTCAAGAGCCTACACAAGCACCTGGCTTCAGGTAGTTGTACTGAAGGGCAACTGTGCAGGGTACACAGTACAGTAACTGGAAATACGTCAAGAGCCTACACAAGCACCTGGCTTCAGGTAGTTATACGGTAGGTGCAACTGTGCAGGGTACACAGTACAGTAACTGGAAATACATCAAGAGCCTACACAAGCACCTGGCTTCAGGTAGTTATACTGTAGGTGCAACTGTGTAGGGTGCACAGTACAGTAACTGGAAATACGTCAAGAGCCTACACAAGCACCTGGCTTCAGGTAGCTATACTGTAGGTGCAACTGTGCAGGGTACACAGTACAGTAACTGGAAATACGTCAAGAGCCTACACAAGCACCTGGCTTCAGGTAGTTATACTGTAGGTGCAACTGTGCAAGGTACAAAGTACAGTAACTGGAAATACATCAAGAGCCTACACAAGCACCTGGCTTCAGGTAGCTATACTGTAGGTGCAACTGTGCAGGGTACAGTAACTGGAAATACGTCAAGAGCCCACACAAGCACCTGGATTCAGGTAGTTATACTGTAGGTGCAACTGTGCAAGGTACAAAGTACAGTAACTGGAAATACCTCAAGAGCCTACACAAGCACCTGGCTTCAGGTAGTTATACTGTAGGTGCAACTGTGCAGGTTACACAGTACAGTAACTGGAAATACGTCAAGAGGCTACACAAGCACTGGGCTTCAGGTAGTTATACTGTAGGTGCAACTGTGCTGGGTACACAGTACAGTAACTGGAAATACGTCAAGAGCCTACACAAGCACCTGGCTTCAGGTAGCTATACTGTGTTTGCAACTGTGCAGGGTACACAGTACAGTAACTGGAAATACGTCAAGAGCCTACACAAGCACCTGGCTTCAGGTAGCTATACTGTGGGTGCAACTGTGCAGGGTACACAGTACAGTAACTGGAAAGACGTCAACAGCCTACACAAGCACCTGGCTTCAGGTAGTTGTACTGAAGGGCAACTGTGCAGGGTACACAGTACAGTAACTGGAAATACGTCAAGAGCCTACACAAGCACCTGGCTTCTGGTAGTTATACTGTAGGTGCAACTGTGCTGGGTACACAGTACAGTAACTGGAAATACGTCAAGAGCCTACACAAGCACCTGGCTTCAGGTAGCTATACTGTGTTTGCAACTGTGCAGGGTACACAGTACAGTAACTGGAAATACGTCAAGAGCCTACACAAGCACCTGGCTTCAGGTAGCTATACTGTGGGTGCAACTGTGCAGGGTACACAGTATAGTAACTGGAAATACGTCAAGAGCCTACACAAGCATCTGGCTTCAGGTAGGTATACTGTAGGTGCAACTGTACAGGGTACACAATACAGTAACTGGAAATACGTCAAGAGCCTACACAAGCACCTGGCTTCAGGTAGCTATACTGTAGGTGCAACTGTGCAGGGTACACAGTACAGCAACTGGAAATACGCCAAGAGCCTACACAAGCACCTGGCTTCAGAAAGTTATACTGTAGGTGCAACTGTGCAGGGTATACAGTACAGTAACTCGAAATACGTTAAGATTCTACACATTCACCTGGCTTCAGGTAGCTATACTGTAGGTACAGCTGTGCAGGGTACACAGTACGGTAACTGTAAATATGTCAAGAGCCCACACAAGCACCTGGCTGCAGGTAGATATACTGTAGATGCAACTTTGCAGGGTACACAGTACAGTAACTGGTAATACGTCAAAAGCCTACGCAAGCACCTGGCTTCAGGTAGCTATACTGTAGGTCAACTGTGCAGGGTACACAGTAAAGTAACTGGAAATACGTCAAGAGCCTACACAAGCACCTGGCTTTAGGTAGCTACACTGTATGTGCAACTGTGCAGGGTACACAGTACAGTAACTGGAAATACTGGAAAAACACCTGTCTGCCTGTCAGTATATTAGGAAGAGAAGAACAGGACCTAGCTAAACTGAGTAGAGTGTATACTCTATCTAACTTAAATCAAATGACACTGTCTCTATGTATCTCTCTCCACCGCAACACACTACACAGGGCCGACGTGCAGGCGACCTTATATAGCGTGGGGCATGTACTAAACCCACTGAGCTATAATTGGCCAAAGCCTCCTTGGCTTTGGCCAATTACGGCTCTCTGTACACATGGCGCTGTGATTGGCCAAGCATGCGGGTCATAGTGCATGCTTGGCCAATCATCAGCCAGCAATGCACTGCGACACCTCAGTGAATTATGGGCTGTGACGCGCCACTCGAATTTGGTCATTCGTAATTAAGCATGCGTTGAACAAGTCGAACATGCGCTGGACTCGAACACAAAGCTCATCACTAGTTGGTTAGTTGAACTAGGGGGTGGCTTTCAGCTAATCCAAGACTTTCATGAGGAGATCTCTGGTGCATCAGCTCGAGGTAAAGGTCATAAACCACAGCTCATGACAACAAGCAGATTGCACAGGAGGTTATTAGCTCACAAAAGATCTGGAATAATCAATAGGTATTTTTTTTGCAATTTTCAAACAGATACAACATTTTCAATGGTATATTTAAAACACCAAAAGAGAGCTAATAGAAAAAGTGAATTGCTAGGGTTTACAAACACTTCAACAACTGTAATGACAAAATTCTGGAGGCTGTCAATGCTGAGCTTTCCTTTGGAGATCATTTGCTCTCAGACACTCATGCTGATGTATTAAGCTTCAAAGATTTGTAGTTCACTGACCTGGAGGAAGAGGGAAGAGCAAAAGCACACACACCTAAATGCTGGAGACCAAAAGCTGATTTCCAAGTGCAATAAGTCTGGTGCTTATTGGTCAAACTCCTTTACTTAAAAATAAATGTCAGACAGGCCTAAGGTAAGAGGCAAAGGTAGAAGGGGGAGAGCAGGTTCTGCAGGACAAAGAGGTTTTTGAGCTGCACCATCTAGATCCAGGGATCAGAGCCAGATCACCTGCCAGGCAACTGTCACATACCTATACCTGGTGGCAATGTTGAGGAAGGCCTCTCTTACATCTCTCGCTTGGGGCCCCTGATGGAATGCACAGGCACACAAGAGCATGGAGCGACACGAGTGCCTGTTGATGATGCCAGTAGTGGAGACAAGCCAAGTGTCAAGCCGTATCAGAAGCTTGGGGCAGCGGACAGGCAGCAGGCTAGAACAGACATGCACTGGCTGCCAGCAGGTAGGTGGTGAGCAGGGGCTGGTAACAGGTGGTAAACAGGCATTGGTTGGTAGCCAACAGGGGAGAAGAAGAGAGCCTGTCCCTCAAAAAATGTCAGCATGTACACCTGATTTCTATTAGAGTCTTGGTGTATCATGCCCAGATCTTTCTGCCTTTGAGGTCTGTGTATTTTATGCTTTCTTGACTATAGCAATTTGTAGGTAAGTTATTGAAACACTCTTTTATAAAAAAAAAATAGTTATTGTGTAATGCACTAGGACTTTGGACCTTTTTGTTTGTTTGTTTTACTGATTGTCAGATTCCCCAGTCTGAAGAGTGCTGAATTGGCAGAGCATTTCTGGTTATGCCAGGATGACTACAAAGTTATTTACACTGACAATCATCTTAGTTCCAGTCATTTGATGGTGTCATTTTTGTGAAAAGCAGGTACTGGCTAGGAGCATGTAGGTGCAAAGATCAGCTTGTAGGCAGCGCATGGTCAAGAGGCAGGAAGGAATTGGTAATGGATAAGCAGTACAAAGGCAACAGGAGTAGGCAGAAGCAGAGACCAGAGGGTAGTTGAAGTCAGTGCAGGCAGAGTTCAAACTGGGCTAGTTACTGGTATCAGATGCAGGTAACAAATCACAGATCACACAGGAATATCAAGGCGAGACAGCATTGAATATTGGTAGGTAACAAATCACAGTTCACACAGGAATAGCAAGATGAGACAGCACCAGAATTAGTGAAAGGTGTGCCTTTTCTATGTGGATATGTATAACTAGAAAAAAATGCAAGTACCGAGGGCAAGAAGGTTCCAAGGGGATATGTAGATAACCACAGTAGGGGCAGCTCCAACATCCAAGCAGCAATGAGACATAAGCATAAAATAACAAATAAAGGAGCACTCCCAGCTCTGTGGAAGTCAGTTGAGCTACAAGCCCAGGAATAGATAAAATCTAAATTCACTTTAATGTAAATTTAAAAAGCATGACATGCATGAGTGCCCAAACTAATACATCACAAAGCCAGTGGAGAGGAGAAACACATAATCCCAAGAGTTGAAAAATGACACATGATCTCAGACCCAACAGTAGGTTACACTGCCCAGGAGCCTCAGGACAGTGGGAGAAGTGTGTGGATTATGGCCGCCGGGGTCACTGGAATGGCGCATTCGCCAGAAGTCACGTGTCCCGGAACTGGACATGCATCAGATCAGATATGATGAAGGGACAAGCCCCCAAATCATGTTATCAGATTGACCGGCTTCTTTCCCTTGGTTTGTCGTGGTTTGTCATCCAAGATTTCCAGTTTGCCCTCACCAGCTGATGTTTAGGGCGATCTTCCGCCAGGTGTATGAGTATGACATTACATCCGGTTCTGGGATACATGACTTCTGGCAGATGCGCTATCTCAGTGACCCCCCCCACACACACACACACACACACACACACACAGGCACGCTTCTTCCACCATCTTGAGGCTCCTGGGCAGTGTAACCTACTGTTGGGTCCAGGATCCTTCAGCTATTGGGATTATGTGTTTCTCCTCTCCACTGGTTTGGTGATGTATCAGTCAGGGCACTCTTGAATGTCATGCTTTTCAACTTTACATTAAAGTGAGTTTTAATTTTATCTATTCCTGGGCTTGTGGCTCTATTGACATCTACAGGGCTGGGGGACACTCCTTTATTTGTTGTTTTGTGAATGAATAAGTGAGATTGAATATCCAAACCTATTGCAGCCAAGAAGTAAATCAAGTATTGTTGCATCTTCCACTGTAAGGTATCCAAGACTCATTGCATAGTATACAATATAACCCAATAAAGACATATCTGTTTAAAATGGGTGCATTTATCCTAAGTGAGATACATTAATCTTTGTTTTACTGACCTCTATGTAAAATGCTTAAATTGAAGGAAATTATGTCTGGGCTCGCTGTAGCAATTTTCA